>CM076455.1:10010527-11210527 GCA_038419695.1 Scomberomorus guttatus
TAAAGTTTATCTGATTACATGTATTTTGATTAAGGGGGTGGTTATTTTAATTATTACTGTGGTTAAAGTAATCAGATACCTATACATATAACACAGTTGTACACAGTCTTACCAAAAGTCCGGATAGCTCAGTAGGTAGGGCAAGAGACTCTTAACCTCAGGGTCATGGGTTCGACTCCAGCGTTACACAAAAAATGAGTGAAAGAGGTCATCCTCCAAATCCGAAATTACAATCCTATTACTATGGTAAAGGTTATCTGATTACATGCATTTTGGTTAAGGGGGTGGTTACTTTAACTATTACTGTGGTTAAAGTAATCAGATACCTATAAAAAATAACACAGTTGTAGTGAGGCTAACCAAAAGTCCGGATAGCTCAGTAGGTAGGGCAAGAGACTCTTAACCTAAGGGTCATGGGTTCGACTCCAGCGATACACAAAAAAATGAGTGAAAGAGGTGATCTTCCAAATCTGAATCACAACCCCTATTAGCTATGGTAAAAGTTATCTGATGACATGTATTCTGATTAAGGGGGGGTTAATCGAATTATTAGTGGTTAAAGTAATCAGATAACTATACATATAACACAGTTGTACGGAGTCTAACCAAAAGTCCGGATAGCTCAGTAGGTAGGGCAAGAGACTCTTAACCTCAGGGTCATCGGTTCGACTCAGCGTTACACAAAAAATGAGTGAAAGAGGTGATCCTCCAAATCTGAAATTGCAATCCTATTACTATGGTAAAGGTTATCTGATTACATGCATTTTGGTTAAGGGGGTGGTTACTTTAACTATTACTGTGGTTAAAGTAATCAGATACCTATACAAATAACACAGTTGTAGTGTGTTAACCAAAAAGTCCGGATAGCTCAGTAGGTAGGGCAAGAGACTCTTAACCTCAGGGTCATGGGTTCGACTCCAGCGTACACAAAAATGAGTGAAAGAGGTGATCCTCCAAATCTGAAATTACAATCCTATTACTATGGTAAAGGTTATCTGATTACATGCATTTTGGTTAAGGGGTGGTTACTTTAACTATTACTGTGGTTAAAGTAATCAGATACCTGTACATATAACAAAGTTATACTAAGTCTAACCAAAAGTCCGGATAGCTCAGTAGGTAGGGCATGAGACTCTTTACCTAAGGGTCATGGGTTCGACTCCAGCGTTACACAAGAAAATGAGTGAAAGAGGAGATCCTCCAAATCTGAAATTACAATCCTATTACTATGGTAATGGTTATCTGATTACATGCATTTTGGTTAAGGGGGTGGTTACTTTAACTATTACTGTGGTTAAAGTAATCATATACCTATACAAATAACACAGTTGTAGTGAGGCTAACCAAAAGTCCGGATAGCTCAGTAGGTAGGGCAAGAGACTCTTAACCTAAGGGTCATGGGTTCGACTCCAGCGATACACAAAAAAATGAGTGAAAGAGGTGATCTTCCAAATCTGAATCACAACCCTATTGCTATGGTAAAAGTTATCTGATGACATGTATTTTGATTAAGGGGGGGGTTAATCGAATTATTACTGTGGTTAAAGTAATCAGATAACTATACTATATAACACAGTTGTACTGAGTCTAACCAAAAGTCCGGATAGCTCAGTAGGTAGGGCAAGAGACTCTTAACTTCAGGGTCATGGGTTCGACTCCAGCGTTACACAAAAAATGAGTGAAAGAGGTGATCCTCCAAATCTAAAATTACAATCCTATTACTATGGTAAAGGTTATCTGATTACATGCATTTTGGTTAAGGGGGTGGTTACTTTAACTATTACTGTGGTTAAAGTAATCAGATACCTATACAAATAACACAGTTGTAGTGAGGCTAACCAAAAGTCCGGATAGCTCAGTAGGTAGGGCAAGAGACTCTTAACCTAAGGGTCATGGGTTCGACTCCAGCGATACACAAAAAAATGAGTGAAAGAGGTTATCTTCCAAATCTGAATCACAACCCTATTGCTATGGTAAAAGTTATCTGATGACATGTATTTTGATTAAGGGGGGGGTTAATCGAATTATTACTGTGGTTAAAGTAATCAGATAACTATACATATAACACAGTTGTACTGAGTCTAACCAAAAGTCCGGATAGCTCAGTAGGTAGGGCAAGAGACTCTTAACTTCAGGGTCATGGGTTCGACTCCAGCGTTACACAAAAAATGAGTGAAAGAGGTGATCCTCCAAATCTAAAATTACAATCCTATTACTATGGTAAAAGTTATCTTATTACATGCACTTTTTATTGGGGTGGTGTTACACAAAAAAAGTAGTGAAAATGAGTAAGGGGGGGGTGTTACGTGAAAATAGTGAAAATGAGTAAGGGGGGTGCTACTAGAAAAATAGTGAAAATGAGAAAGGGAGGTGTTACTCAAAAAATGGTGAAAACACAAAATAGTGAAAATGAGTAAGAGGGGGGTGTTACACACGAAAAATAGTGAAAATGAAAAATAGTGAAAATGAGTAAGGGGGTGTTACGGGAAAATAGTGAAAATGATTAAGGGGGTCTTACTAGAAAAATAGTGAAAATGAGGATGGGGGTGTTACTCAAAAAATGGTGAAAATGAAAAATAGTGAAAATGAGTAAGATGGGGGTGTTACGTAAAAATAGTGAAAATGATTAAAGGGAGTTTTATTCTAAAAAATAGTGAAAGTGAGTAAGGGGGTGTTACACGAAACATAGTGAAAATGAGGAAGGGAGGTGTTACTCAAAAAAATGGTGAAAACACAAAATAGTGAAAATGTGCAAGTGGGGGGTGTTACACGAAAAATAGTGAAAATGAAAAATGGTGAAAATGAGTAAAGGGGGGTGTTACGTGAAAATAGTGAAAATGATTAAGGGGGTGTTACTAGAAAAATAGTGAAAATGAGGAAGGGGGTGTTACTCAAAAAATGGTGAAAATGAGTAAGAGGGGGGTGTTACTCAAATGATTATTGTGGTTAAAGTAATCAGATACCTATACATATAACACAGTTGTACACAGTCTTGCCAAAAGTCCGGATAGCTCAGTTGGTAGGGCAAGAGACTCTTAACCTCAGGGTCATGGGTTCGACTCCAGCGTTACACAAAAAATGAGTGAAAGAGGTGGTCCTCCAAATCTGAAATTACAATCCTATTACTATGGTAAAGGTTATCTCATTACAGGTATCTTGATTAAGGGGGTGGTTACTTTAACTATTACTGTGGTTAAAGTAATCAGATACCTATAAAAAATAACACAGTTGTAGTGAGGCTAACCAAAGGTCCGGATAGCTCAGTAGGTAGGGCAAGAGACTCTTAACCTAAGGGTCATGGGTTCGACTCCAGCGATACACAAAAAAATGAGTGAAAGAGGTGATCTTCCAAATCTGAATCACAACCCTATTGCTATGGTAAAAGTTATCTGATGACATGTATTCTGATTAAGGGGGGGGTTAATCGAATTATTAGTGGTTAAAGTAATCAGATAACTATACATATAACACAGTTGTACGGAGTCTAACCAAAAGTCCGGATAGCTCAGTAGGTAGGGCAAGAGACTCTTAACCTAAGGGTCATGGGTTCGACTCCAGCGATACACAAAAAAATGAGTGAAAGAGGTGATCTTCCAAATCTGAATCACAACCCTATTGCTATGGTAAAAGTTATCTGATGACATGTATTTTGATTAAGGGGGGGGTTAATCGAATTATTACTGTGGTTAAAGTAATCAGATAACTATACATATAACACAGTTGTACGGAGTCTAACCAAAAGTCCGATAGCTCAGTAGGTAGGGCAAGAGACTCTTAACCTCAGGGTCATGGGTTCGACTCCAGCGTTACACAAAAAATGAGTGAAAGAGGTGATCCTCCAAATCTGAAATTGCAATCCTATTACTATGGTAAAGGTTATCTGATTACATGCATTTTGGTTAAGGGGGTGGTTACTTTAACTATTACTGTGGTTAAAGTAATCAGATACCTATACAAATAACACAGTTGTAGTGTGTTAACCAAAAAAGTCCGGATAGCTCAGTAGGTAGGGCAAGAGACTCTTAACCTCAGGGTCATGGGTTCGACTCCAGCGTTACACAAAAAATGAATGAAAGAGGTGATTCTCCAAATCTGAAATTACAATCCTATTACTATGGTAAAGGTTATCTCATTACAGGTATTTTGATTAAGGGGGTGGTTACTTTAACTATTACTGTGGTTAAAGTAATCAGATACCTGTACATATAACAAAGTTATACTAAGTCTAACCAAAAGTCCGGATAGCTCAGTAGGTAGGGCATGAGACTCTTTACCTAAGGGTCATGGGTTCGACTCCAGCGTTACACAAGAAAATGAGTAAAAGAGGAGATCCTCCAAATCTGAAATTACAAACCTATTACTATGGTAATGGTTATCTGATTACATGCATTTTGGTTAAGGGGGTGGTTACTTTAACTATTACTGTGGTTAAAGTAATCATATACCTATACATATAACACAGTTGTACACAGTCTTACCAAAAGTCCGAATAGCTCAGTAGGTAGGGCAAGAGACTCTTAACCTCAGGGTCATGGGTTCGACTCCAGCGTTACACAAAAAATGAGTGAAAGAGGTGATCTTCCAAATCTGAAATTACAATCCTATTACTATGGTAAAGGTTATCTGATTACATGCATTTTGGTTAAGGGGGTGGTTACTTTAACTATTACTGTGGTTAAAGTAATCAGATACCTGTACATATAACAAAGTTATACTAAGTCTAACCAAAAGTCCGGATAGCTCAGTAGGTAGGGCATGAGACTCTTTACCTAAGGGTCATGGGTTCGACTCCAGCGTTACACAAGAAAATGAGTGAAAGAGGAGATCCTCCAAATCTGAAATTACAATCCTATTACTATGGTAATGGTTATCTGATTACATGCATTTTGGTTAAGGGGGTGGTTACTTTAACTATTACTGTGGTTAAAGTAATCATATACCTATACAAATAACACAGTTGTAGTGAGGCTAACCAAAAGTCCGGATAGCTCAGTAGGTAGGGCAAGAGACTCTTAACCTAAGGGTCATGGGTTCGACTCCAGCGATACACAAAAAAATGAGTGAAAGAGGTGATCTTCCAAATCTGAATCACAACCCTATTGCTATGGTAAAAGTTATCTGATGACATGTATTTTGATTAAGGGGGGGGTTAATCGAATTATTACTGTGGTTAAAGTAATCAGATAACTATACATATAACACAGTTGTACTGAGTCTAACCAAAAGTCCGGATAGCTCAGTAGGTAGGGCAAGAGACTCTTAACTTCAGGGTCATGGGTTCGACTCCAGCGTTACACAAAAAATGAGTGAAAGAGGTGATCCTCCAAATCTAAAATTACAATCCTATTACTATGGTAAAAGTTATCTTATTACATGCACTTTTTATTGGGGTGGTGTTACACAAAAAAAGTAGTGAAAATGAGTAAGGGGGGGGTGTTACGTGAAAATAGTGAAAATGAGTAAGGGGGGTGCTACTAGAAAAATAGTGAAAATGAGAAAGGGAGGTGTTACTCAAAAAATGGTGAAAACACAAAATAGTGAAAATGAGTAAGAGGGGGGTGTTACACGAAAATAGTGAAAATGAAAAATAGTGAAAATGAGTAAGGGGGGGTTACGGGAAAATAGTGAAAATGATTAAGGGGGTCTTACTAGAAAAATAGTGAAAATGAGGAAGGGGGTGTTACTCAAAAAATGGTGAAAATGAAAAATAGTGAAAATGAGTAAGATGGGGGTGTTACGTAAAAATAGTGAAAATGATTAAAGGGAGTGTTATTCTAAAAATAGTGAAAGTGAGTAAGGGGGGTGTTACACGAAACATAGTGAAAATGAGGAAGGGAGGTGTTACTCAAAAAAATGGTGAACACACAAAATAGTGAAAATGTGCAAGTGGGGGGTGTTGCACGAAAAATAGTGAAAATGAAAAATGGTGAAAATGAGTAAAGGGGGGTGTTACGTGAAAATAGTGAAAATGATTAAGGGGGTGTTACTAGAAAAATAGTGAAAATGAGAAAGGGAGGTGTTACTCAAAAAATGGTGAAAACACAAAATAGTGAAAATGAGTAAGAGGGGGGTGTTACACGAAAAATAGTGAAAATGAAAATAGTGAAAATGAGTAAGGGGGGTGTTACGGGAAAATAGTGAAAATGATTAAGGGGGTCTTACTAGAAAAATAGTGAAAATGAGGATGGGGGTGTTACTCAAAAAATGGTGAAAATGAAAAATAGTGAAAATGAGTAAGATGGGGGTGTTACGTAAAAATAGTGAAAATGATTAAAGGGAGTTTTATTCTAAAAAATAGTGAAAGTGAGTAAGGGGGGTGTTACACGAAACATAGTGAAAATGAGGAAGGGAGGTGTTACTCAAAAAAATGGTGAAAACACAAAATAGTGAAAATGTGCAAGTGGGGGGTGTTACACGAAAAATAGTGAAAATGAAAAATGGTGAAAATGAGTAAAGGGGGGTGTTACGTGAAAATAGTGAAAATGATTAAGGGGGTGTTACTAGAAAAATAGTGAAAATGAGGAAGGGGGTGTTACTCAAAAAATGGTGAAAATGAGTAAGAGGGGGGTGTTACTCAAATGATTATTGTGGTTAAAGTAATCAGATACCTATACATATAACACAGTTGTACACAGTCTTGCCAAAAGTCCGGATAGCTCAGTTGGTAGGGCAAGAGACTCTTAACCTCAGGGTCATGGGTTCGACTCCAGCGTTACACAAAAAATGAGTGAAAGAGGTGGTCCTCCAAATCTGAAATTACAATCCTATTACTATGGTAAAGGTTATCTCATTACAGGTATCTTGATTAAGGGGGTGGTTACTTTAACTATTACTGTGGTTAAAGTAATCAGATACCTGTACATATAACAAAGTTATACTAAGTCTAACCAAAAGTCCGGATAGCTCAGTAGGTGGGGCATGAGACTCTTTACCTAAGGGTCATGGGTTCGACTCCAGCGTTACACAAGAAAATGAGGAAAAGAGGAGATGCTCAAAATCTGAATCACACTCCTATTACTATGGTAAAGTTTATCTGATTACATGTATTTTGATTAAGGGGGTGGTTATTTTAATTATTACTGTGGTTAAAGTAATCAGATACCTATACATATAACACAGTTGTACACAGTCTTACCAAAAGTCCGGATAGCTCAGTAGGTAGGGCAAGAGACTCTTAACCTCAGGGTCATGGGTTCGACTCCAGCGTTACACAAAAAAATGAGTGAAAGAGGTCATCCTCCAAATCCGAAATTACAATCCTATTACTATGGTAAAGGTTATCTGATTACATGCATTTTGGTTAAGGGGGTGGTTACTTTAACTATTACTGTGGTTAAAGTAATCAGATACCTATAAAAAATAACACAGTTGTAGTGAGGCTAACCAAAAGTCAGGATAGCTCAGTAGGTAGGGCAAGAGACTCTTAACCTAAGGGTCATGGGTTCGACTCCAGCGATACACAAAAAAATGAGTGAAAGAGGTGATCTTCCAAATCTGAATCACAACCCTATTGCTATGGTAAAAGTTATCTGATGACATGTATTCTGATTAAGGGGGGGGTTAATCGAATTATTAGTGGTTAAAGTAATCAGATAACTATACATATAACACAGTTGTACGGAGTCTAACCAAAAGTCCGGATAGCTCAGTAGGTAGGGCAAGAGACTCTTAACCTCAGGGTCATCGGTTCGACTCCAGCGTTACACAAAAAATGAGTGAAAGAGGTGATCCTCCAAATCTGAAATTGCAATCCTATTACTATGGTAAAGGTTATCTGATTACATGCATTTTGGTTAAGGGGGTGGTTACTTTAACTATTACTGTGGTTAAAGTAATCAGATACCTATACAAATAACACAGTTGTAGTGTGTTAACCAAAAAGTCCGGATAGCTCAGTAGGTAGGGCAAGAGACTCTTAACCTCAGGGTCATGGGTTCGACTCCAGCGTTACACAAAAAATGAGTGAAAGAGGTGATCCTCCAAATCTGAAATTACAATCCTATTACTATGGTAAAGGTTATCTGATTACATGCATTTTGGTTAAGGGGGTGGTTACTTTAACTATTACTGTGGTTAAAGTAATCAGATACCTGTACATATAACAAAGTTATACTAAGTCTAACCAAAAGTCCGGATAGCTCAGTAGGTAGGGCATGAGACTCTTTACCTAAGGGTCATGGGTTCGACTCCAGCGTTACACAAGAAAATGAGTGAAAGAGGAGATCCTCCAAATCTGAAATTACAATCCTATTACTATGGTAATGGTTATCTGATTACATGCATTTTGGTTAAGGGGGTGGTTACTTTAACTATTACTGTGGTTAAAGTAATCATATACCTATACAAATAACACAGTTGTAGTGAGGCTAACCAAAAGTCCGGATAGCTCAGTAGGTAGGGCAAGAGACTCTTAACCTAAGGGTCATGGGTTCGACTCCAGCGATGCACAAAAAAATGAGTGAAAGAGGTGATCTTCCAAATCTGAATCACAACCCTATTGCTATGGTAAAAGTTATCTGATGACATGTATTTTGATTAAGGGGGGGGTTAATGTGGTTAAAGTAATCAGATAACTATACATATAACACAGTTGTACTGAGTCTAACCAAAAGTCCGGATAGCTCAGTAGGTAGGGCAAGAGACTCTTAACTTCAGGGTCATGGGTTCGACTCCAGCGTTACACAAAAAATGAGTGAAAGAGGTGATCCTCCAAATCTAAAATTACAATCCTATTACTATGGTAAAGGTTATCTGATTACATGCATTTTGGTTAAGGGGGTGGTTACTTTAACTATTACTGTGGTTAAAGTAATCAGATACCTATACAAATAACACAGTTGTAGTGAGGCTAACCAAAAGTCCGGATAGCTCAGTAGGTAGGGCAAGAGACTCTTAACCTAAGGGTCATGGGTTCGACTCCCAGCGATACACAAAAAAATGAGTGAAAGAGGTTATCTTCCAAATCTGAATCACAACCCTATTGCTATGGTAAAAGTTATCTGATGACATGTATTTTGATTAAGGGGGGGGTTAATCGAATTATTACTGTGGTTAAAGTAATCAGATAACTATACATATAACACAGTTGTACTGAGTCTAACCAAAAGTCCGGATAGCTCAGTAGGTAGGGCAAGAGACTCTTAACTTCAGGGTCATGGGTTCGACTCCAGCGTTACACAAAAAATGAGTGAAAGAGGTGATCCTCCAAATCTAAAATTACCAATCCTATTACTATGGTAAAAGTTATCTTATTACATGCACTTTTTATTGGGGGTGGTGTTACACAAAAAAAGTAGTGAAAATGAGTAAGGGGGGGGTGTTACGTGAAAATAGTGAAAATGAGTAAGGGGGGTGCTACTAGAAAAATAGTGAAAATGAGAAAGGGAGGTGTTACTCAAAAAATGGTGAAAACACAAAATAGTGAAAATGAGTAAGAGGGGGGTGTTACACGAAAAATAGTGAAAATGAAAAATAGTGAAATGAGTAAGGGGGGGTTACGGGAAAATAGTGAAAATGATTAAGGGGGTCTTACTAGAAAAATAGTGAAAATGAGGAAGGGGGTGTTACTCAAAAAATGGTGAAAATGAAAAATAGTGAAAATGAGTAAGATGGGGGTGTTACGTAAAAATAGTGAAAATGATTAAAGGGAGTGTTATTCTAAAAATAGTGAAAGTGAGTAAGGGGGGTGTTACAACGAACATAGTGAAAATGAGGAAGGGAGGTGTTACTCAAAAAAATGGTGAAAACACAAAATAGTGAAAATGTGCAAGTGGGGGGTGTTTCACGAAAAATAGTGAAAATGAAAAATGGTGAAAATGTGTAAAGGGGGGTGTTACGTGAAAATAGTGAAAATGATTAAGGGGGTGTTACTAGAAAAATAGTGAAAATGAGAAAGGGAGGTGTTACTCAAAAAATGGTGAAAACACAAAATAGTGAAAATGAGTAAGAGGGGGGTGTTACACGAAAAATAGTGAAAATGAAAAATAGTGAAAATGAGTAAGGGGGTGTTACGGGAAAATAGTGAAAATGATTAAGGGGGTCTTACTAGAAAAATAGTGAAAATGAGGATGGGGGTGTTACTCAACAAAAATGGTGAAAATGAAAAATAGTGAAAATGAGTAAGATGGGGGTGTTACGTAAAAATAGTGAAAATGATTAAAGGGAGTTTTATTCTAAAAAATAGTGAAAGTGAGTAAGGGGGGTGTTACACGAAACATAGTGAAAATGAGGAAGGGAGGTGTTACTCAAAAAAATGGTGAAAACACAAAATAGTGAAAATGTGCAAGTGGGGGGTGTTACACGAAAAATAGTGAAAATGAAAAATGGTGAAAATGAGTAAAGGGGGGTGTTACGTGAAAATAGTGAAAATGATTAAGGGGGTGTTACTAGAAAAATAGTGAAAATGAGGAAGGGGGTGTTACTCAAAAAAATGGTGAAAATGAGTAAGAGGGGGGGTGTTACTCAAATGATTATTGTGGTTAAAGTAATCAGATACCTATACATATAACACAGTTGTACACAGTCTTGCCAAAAGTCCGGATAGCTCAGTTGGTAGGGCAAGAGACTCTTAACCTCAGGGTCATGGGTTCGACTCCAGCGTTACACAAAAAATGAGTGAAAGAGGTGGTCCTCCAAATCTGAAATTACAATCCTATTACTATGGTAAAGGTTATCTCATTACAGGTATCTTGATTAAGGGGGTGGTTACTTTAACTATTACTGTGGTTAAAGTAATCAGATACCTGTACATATAACAAAGTTATACTAAGTCTAACCAAAAGTCCGGATAGCTCAGTAGGTGGGGGCATGAGACTCTTTACCTAAGGGTCATGGGTTCGACTCCAGCGTTACACAAGAAAATGAGGAAAAGAGGAGATGCTCAAAATCTGAATCACACTCCTATTACTATGGTAAAGTTTATCTGATTACATGTATTTTGATTAAGGGGGGTGGTTATTTTAATTATTACTGTGGTTAAAGTAATCAGATACCTATACATATAACACAGTTGTACACAGTCTTACCAAAAGTCCGGATAGCTCAGTAGGTAGGGGCAAGAGACTCTTAACCTCAGGGTCATGGGTTCGACTCCAGCGTTACACAAAAAATGAGTGAAAGAGGTCATCCTCCAAATCCGAAATTACAATCCTATTACTATGGTAAAGGTTATCTGATTACATGCATTTTGGTTAAGGGGGGTGGTTACTTTAACTATTACTGTGGTTAAAGTAATCAGATACCTATAAAAAATAACACAGTTGTAGTGAGGCTAACCAAAAGTCCGGATAGCTCAGTAGGTAGGGCAAGAGACTCTTAACCTAAGGGTCATGGGTTCGACTCCAGCGATACACAAAAAAATGAGTGAAAGAGGTGATCTTCCAAATCTGAATCACAACCCTATTGCTATGGTAAAAGTTATCTGATGACATGTATTCTGATTAAGGGGGGGGTTAATCGAATTATTAGTGGTTAAAGTAATCAGATAACTATACATATAACACAGTTGTACGGAGTCTAACCAAAAGTCCGGATAGCTCAGTAGGTAGGGCAAGAGACTCTTAACCTCAGGGTCATCGGTTCGACTCCAGCGTTACACAAAAAATGAGTGAAAGAGGTGATCCTCCAAATCTGAAATTGCAATCCTATTACTATGGTAAAGGTTATCTGATTACATGCATTTTGGTTAAGGGGGTGGTTACTTTAACTATTACTGTGGTTAAAGTAATCAGATACCTATACAAATAACACAGTTGTAGTGTGTTAACCAAAAAGTCCGGATAGCTCAGTAGGTAGGGCAAGAGACTCTTAACCTCAGGGTCATGGGTTCGACTCCAGCGTTACACAAAAAATGAGTGAAAGAGGTGATCCTCCAAATCTGAAATTACAATCCTATTACTATGGTAAAGGTTATCTCATTACAGGTATTTTGATTAAGGGGGTGGTTACTTTAACTATTACTGTGGTTAAAGTAATCAGATACCTAGTAATCAGATACCTGTACATATAACAAAGTTATACTAACTCTAACCAAAAGTCCGGATAGCTCAGTAGGTAGGGCATGAGACTCTTTACCTAAGGGTCATGGGTTCGACTCCAGCGTTACACAAGAAAATGAGTAAAAGAGGAGATCCTCCAAATCTGAAATTACAAACCTATTACTATGGTAATGGTTATCTGATTACATGCATTTTGGTTAAGGGGGTGGTTACTTTAACTATTACTGTGGTTAAAGTAATCATATACCTATACATATAACACAGTTGTACACAGTCTTACCAAAAGTCCGGATAGCTCAGTAGGTAGGGCAAGAGACTCTTAACCTCAGGGTCATGGGTTCGACTCCAGCGTTACACAAAAAATGAGTGAAAGAGGTGATCCTCCAAATCTGAAATTACAATCCTATTACTATGGTAAAGGTTATCTCATTACAGGTATTTTGATTAAGGGGGTGGTTACTTTAACTATTACTGTGGTTAAAGTAATCAGATACCTGTACATATAACAAAGTTATACTAAGTCTAACCAAAAGTCCGGATAGCTCAGTAGGTAGGGCATGAGACTCTTTACCTAAGGGTCATGGGTTCGACTCCAGCGTTACACAAGAAAATAAGTAACAGAGGAGATCCTCCAAATCTGAAATTACAAACCTATTACTATGGTAATGGTTATCTGATTACATGCATTTTGGTTAAGGGGGTGGTTACTTTAACTATTACTGTGGTTAAAGTAATCATATACCTATACATATAACACAGTTGTACACAGTCTTACCAAAAGTCCGGATAGCTCAGTAGGTAGGGCAAGAGACTCTTAACCTCAGGGTCATGGGTTCGACTCCAGCGTTACACAAAAAATGAGTGAAAGAGGTGATCCTCCAAATCTGAAATTACAATCCTATTACTATGGTAAAGGTTATCTGATTACATGCATTTTGGTTAAGGGGGTGGTTACTTTAACTATTACTGTGGTAAAGTAATCAGATACCTGTACATATAACAAAGTTATACTAAGTCTAACCAAAAGTCCGGATAGCTCAGTAGGTAGGGCATGAGACTCTTTACCTAAGGGTCATGGGTTCGACTCCAGCGTTACACAAGAAAATGAGTGAAAGAGGAGATCCTCCAAATCTGAAATTACAATCCTATTACTATGGTAATGGTTATCTGATTACATGCATTTTGGTTAAGGGGGTGGTTACTTTAACTATTACTGTGGTTAAAGTAATCATATACCTATACAAATAACACAGTTGTAGTGAGGCTAACCAAAAGTCCGGATAGCTCAGTAGGTAGGGCAAGAGACTCTTAACCTAAGGGTCATGGGTTCGACTCCAGCGATACACAAAAAAATGAGTGAAAGAGGTGATCTTCCAAATCTGAATCACAACCCTATTGCTATGGTAAAAGTTATCTGATGACATGTATTTTGATTAAGGGGGGGGTTAATCGAATTATTACTGTGGTTAAAGTAATCAGATAACTATACATATAACACAGTTGTACTGAGTCTAACCAAAAGTCCGGATAGCTCAGTAGGTAGGGCAAGAGACTCTTAACTTCAGGGTCATGGGTTCGACTCCAGCGTTACACAAAAAATGAGTGAAAGAGGTGATCCTCCAAATCTGAAATTGCAATCCTATTACTATGGTAAAGGTTATCTGATTACATGCATTTTGGTTAAGGGGGTGGTTACTTTAACTATTACTGTGGTTAAAGTAATCAGATACCTATACAAATAACACAGTTGTAGTGTGTTAACCAAAAAGTCCGGATAGCTCAGTAGGTAGGGCAAGAGACTCTTAACCTCAGGGTCATGGGTTCGACTCCAGCGTTACACAAAAAATGAGTGAAAGAGGTGATCCTCCAAATCTGAAATTACAATCCTATTACTATGGTAAAGGTTATCTCATTACAGGTATTTTGATTAAGGGGGTGGTTACTTTAACTATTACTGTGGTTAAAGTAATCAGATACCTGTACATATAACAAAGTTATACTAACTCTAACCAAAAGTCCGGATAGCTCAGTAGGTAGGGCATGAGACTCTTTACCTAAGGGTCATGGGTTCGACTCCAGCGTTACACAAGAAAATGAGTAAAAGAGGAGATCCTCCAAATCTGAAATTACAAACCTATTACTATGGTAATGGTTATCTGATTACATGCATTTTGGTTAAGGGGGTGGTTACTTTAACTATTACTGTGGTTAAAGTAATCATATACCTATACATATAACACAGTTGTACACAGTCTTACCAAAAGTCCGGATAGCTCAGTAGGTAGGGCAAGAGACTCTTAACCTCAGGGTCATGGGTTCGACTCCAGCGTTACACAAAAAATGAGTGAAAGAGGTGATCCTCCAAATCTGAAATTACAATCCTATTACTATGGTAAAGGTTATCTCATTACAGGTATTTTGATTAAGGGGGTGGTTACTTTAACTATTACTGTGGTTAAAGTAATCAGATACCTGTACATATAACAAAGTTATACTAAGTCTAACCAAAAGTCCGGATAGCTCAGTAGGTAGGGCATGAGACTCTTTACCTAAGGGTCATGGGTTCGACTCCAGCGTTACACAAGAAAATAAGTAACAGAGGAGATCCTCCAAATCTGAAATTACAAACCTATTACTATGGTAATGGTTATCTGATTACATGCATTTTGGTTAAGGGGGTGGTTACTTTAACTATTACTGTGGTTAAAGTAATCATATACCTATACATATAACACAGTTGTACACAGTCTTACCAAAAGTCCGGATAGCTCAGTAGGTAGGGCAAGAGACTCTTAACCTCAGGGTCATGGGTTCGACTCCAGCGTTACACAAAAAATGAGTGAAAGAGGTGATCCTCCAAATCTGAAATTACAATCCTATTACTATGGTAAAGGTTATCTGATTACATGCATTTTGGTTAAGGGGGTGGTTACTTTAACTATTACTGTGGTAAAGTAATCAGATACCTGTACATATAACAAAGTTATACTAAGTCTAACCAAAAGTCCGGATAGCTCAGTAGGTAGGGCATGAGACTCTTTACCTAAGGGTCATGGGTTCGACTCCAGCGTTACACAAGAAAATGAGTGAAAGAGGAGATCCTCCAAATCTGAAATTACAATCCTATTACTATGGTAATGGTTATCTGATTACATGCATTTTGGTTAAGGGGGTGGTTACTTTAACTATTACTGTGGTTAAAGTAATCATATACCTATACAAATAACACAGTTGTAGTGAGGCTAACCAAAAGTCCGGATAGCTCAGTAGGTAGGGCAAGAGACTCTTAACCTAAGGGTCATGGGTTCGACTCCAGCGATACACAAAAAAATGAGTGAAAGAGGTGATCTTCCAAATCTGAATCACAACCCTATTGCTATGGTAAAAGTTATCTGATGACATGTATTTTGATTAAGGGGGGGGTTAATCGAATTATTACTGTGGTTAAAGTAATCAGATAACTATACATATAACACAGTTGTACTGAGTCTAACCAAAAGTCCGGATAGCTCAGTAGGTAGGGCAAGAGACTCTTAACTTCAGGGTCATGGGTTCGACTCCAGCGTTACACAAAAAATGAGTGAAAGAGGTGATCCTCCAAATCTAAAATTACAATCCTATTACTATGGTAAAGGTTATCTGATTACATGCATTTTGGTTAAGGGGGTGGTTACTTTAACTATTACTGTGGTTAAAGTAATCAGATACCTATACAAATAACACAGTTGTAGTGTGTTAACCAAAAAGTCCGGATAGCTCAGTAGGTAGGGCAAGAGACTCTTAACCTCAGGGTCATGGGTTCGACTCCAGCGTTACACAAAAAATGAGTGAAAGAGGTGATTCTCCAAATCTGAAATTACAATCCTATTACTATGGTAAAGGTTATCTCATTACAGGTATTTTGATTAAGGGGGTGGTTACTTTAACTATTACTGTGGTTAAAGTAATCAGATACCTGTACATATAACAAAGTTATACTAAGTCTAACCAAAAGTCCGGATAGCTCAGTAGGTAGGGCATGAGACTCTTTACCTAAGGGTCATGGGTTCGACTCCAGCGTTACACAAGAAAATGAGTAAAAGAGGAGATCCTCCAAATCTGAAATTACAAACCTATTACTATGGTAATGGTTATCTGATTACATGCATTTTGGTTAAGGGGGTGGTTACTTTAACTATTACTGTGGTTAAAGTAATCATATACCTATACATATAACACAGTTGTACACAGTCTTACCAAAAGTCCGAATAGCTCAGTAGGTAGGGCAAGAGACTCTTAACCTCAGGGTCATGGGTTCGACTCCAGCGTTACACAAAAAATGAGTGAAAGAGGTGATCCTCCAAATCTGAAATTACAATCCTATTACTATGGTAAAGGTTATCTGATTACATGCATTTTGGTTAAGGGGGTGGTTACTTTAACTATTACTGTGGTTAAAGTAATCAGATACCTGTACATATACCAAAGTTATACTAAGTCTAACCAAAAGTCCGGATAGCTCAGTAGGTAGGGCATGAGACTCTTTACCTAAGGGTCATGGGTTCGACTCCAGCGTTACACAAGAAAATGAGTGAAAGAGGAGATCCTCCAAATCTGAAATTACAATCCTATTACTATGGTAATGGTTATCTGATTACATGCATTTTGGTTAAGGGGGTGGTTACTTTAACTATTACTGTGGTTAAAGTAATCATATACCTATACAAATAACACAGTTGTAGTGAGGCTAACCAAAAGTCCGGATAGCTCAGTAGGTAGCAAGAGACTCTTAACCTAAGGGTCATGGGTTCGACTCCAGCGATACACAAAAAAATGAGTGAAAGAGGTGATCTTCCAAATCTGAATCACAACCCTATTGCTATGGTAAAAGTTATCTGATGACATGTATTTTGATTAAGGGGGGGGTTAATCGAATTATTACTGTGGTTAAAGTAATCAGATAACTATACATATAACACAGTTGTACTGAGTCTAACCAAAAGTCCGGATAGCTCAGTAGGTAGGGCAAGAGACTCTTAACTTCAGGGTCATGGGTTCGACTCCAGCGTTACACAAAAAATGAGTGAAAGAGGTGATCCTCCAAATCTAAAATTACAATCCTATTACTATGGTAAAAGTTATCTTATTACATGCACTTTTTATTGGGGTGGTGTTACACAAAAAAAGTAGTGAAAATGAGTAAGGGGGGGGTGTTACGTGAAAATAGTGAAAATGAGTAAGGGGGGTGCTACTAGAAAAATAGTGAAAATGAGAAAGGGAGGTGTTACTCAAAAAATGGTGAAAACACAAAATAGTGAAAATGAGTAAGAGGGGGGTGTTACACGAAAAATAGTGAAAATGAAAAATAGTGAAAATGAGTAAGGGGGGGTTACGGGAAAATAGTGAAAATGATTAAGGGGGTCTTACTAGAAAAATAGTGAAAATGAGGAAGGGGGTGTTACTCAAAAAATGGTGAAAATGAAAAATAGTGAAAATGAGTAAGATGGGGGTGTTACGTAAAAATAGTGAAAATGATTAAAGGGAGTGTTATTCTAAAAATAGTGAAAGTGAGTAAGGGGGGTGTTACACGAAACATAGTGAAAATGAGGAAGGGAGGTGTTACTCAAAAAAATGGTGAAAACACAAAATAGTGAAAATGTGCAAGTGGGGGGTGTTGCACGAAAAATAGTGAAAATGAAAAATGGTGAAAATGAGTAAAGGGGGGTGTTACGTGAAAATAGTGAAAATGATTAAGGGGGTGTTACTAGAAAAATAGTGAAAATGAGAAAGGGAGGTGTTACTCAAAAAATGGTGAAAACACAAAATAGTGAAAATGAGTAAGAGGGGGGTGTTACACGAAAAATAGTGAAAATGAAAAATAGTGAAAATGAGTAAGGGGGTGTTACGGGAAAATAGTGAAAATGATTAAGGGGGTCTTACTAGAAAAATAGTGAAAATGAGGATGGGGGTGTTACTCAAAAAATGGTGAAAATGAAAAATAGTGAAAATGAGTAAGATGGGGGTGTTACGTAAAAATAGTGAAAATGATTAAAGGGAGTTTTATTCTAAAAAATAGTGAAAGTGAGTAAGGGGGGTGTTACACGAAACATAGTGAAAATGAGGAAGGGAGGTGTTACTCAAAAAAATGGTGAAAACACAAAATAGTGAAAATGTGCAAGTGGGGGGTGTTACACGAAAAATAGTGAAAATGAAAAATGGTGAAAATGAGTAAAGGGGGGTGTTACGTGAAAATAGTGAAAATGATTAAGGGGGTGTTACTAGAAAAATAGTGAAAATGAGGAAGGGGGTGTTACTCAAAAAATGGTGAAAATGAGTAAGAGGGGGGTGTTACTCAAATGATTATTGTGGTTAAAGTAATCAGATACCTATACATATAACACAGTTGTACACAGTCTTGCCAAAAGTCCGGATAGCTCAGTTGGTAGGGCAAGAGACTCTTAACCTCAGGGTCATGGGTTCGACTCCAGCGTTACACAAAAAAATGAGTGAAAGAGGTGGTCCTCCAAATCTGAAATTACAATCCTATTACTATGGTAAAGGTTATCTCATTACAGGTATCTTGATTAAGGGGGTGGTTACTTTAACTATTACTGTGGTTAAAGTAATCAGATACCTGTACATATAACAAAGTTATACTAAGTCTAACCAAAAGTCCGGATAGCTCAGTAGGTGGGGCATGAGACTCTTTACCTAAGGGTCATGGGTTCGACTCCAGCGTTACACAAGAAAATGAGGAAAAGAGGAGATGCTCAAAATCTGAATCACACTCCTATTACTATGGTAAAGTTTATCTGATTACATGTATTTTGATTAAGGGGGTGGTTATTTTAATTATTACTGTGGTTAAAGTAATCAGATACCTATACATATAACACAGTTGTACACAGTCTTACCAAAAGTCCGGATAGCTCAGTAGGTAGGGCAAGAGACTCTTAACCTCAGGGTCATGGGTTCGACTCCAGCGTTACACAAAAAATGAGTGAAAGAGGTCATCCTCCAAATCCGAAATTACAATCCTATTACTATGGTAAAGGTTATCTGATTACATGCATTTTGGTTAAGGGGGTGGTTACTTTAACTATTACTGTGGTTAAAGTAATCAGATACCTATACAAATAACACAGTTGTAGTGTGTTAACCAAAAAGTCCGGATAGCTCAGTAGGTAGGGCAAGAGACTCTTAACCTCAGGGTCATGGGTTCGACTCCAGCGTTACACAAAAAATGAGTGAAAGAGGTGATCCTCCAAATCTGAAATTACAATCCTATTACTATGGTAAAGGTTATCTCATTACAGGTATTTTGATTAAGGGGGTGGTTACTTTAACTATTACTGTGGTTAAAGTAATCAGATACCTGTACATATAACAAAGTTATACTAACTCTAACCAAAAGTCCGGATAGCTCAGTAGGTAGGGCATGAGACTCTTTACCTAAGGGTCATGGGTTCGACTCCAGCGTTACACAAGAAAATGAGTAAAAGAGGAGATCCTCCAAATCTGAAATTACAAACCTATTACTATGGTAATGGTTATCTGATTACATGCATTTTGGTTAAGGGGGTGGTTACTTTAACTATTACTGTGGTTAAAGTAATCATATACCTATACATATAACACAGTTGTACACAGTCTTACCAAAAGTCCGGATAGCTCAGTAGGTAGGGCAAGAGACTCTTAACCTCAGGGTCATGGGTTCGACTCCAGCGTTACACAAAAAATGAGTGAAAGAGGTGATCCTCCAAATCTGAAATTACAATCCTATTACTATGGTAAAGGTTATCTCATTACAGGTATTTTGATTAAGGGGGTGGTTACTTTAACTATTACTGTGGTTAAAGTAATCAGATACCTGTACATATAACAAAGTTATACTAAGTCTAACCAAAAGTCCGGATAGCTCAGTAGGTAGGGCATGAGACTCTTTACCTAAGGGTCATGGGTTCGACTCCAGCGTTACACAAGAAAATGAGTAAAAGAGGAGATCCTCCAAATCTGAAATTACAAACCTATTACTATGGTAATGGTTATCTGATTACATGCATTTTGGTTAAGGGGGTGGTTACTTTAACTATTACTGTGGTTAAAGTAATCATATACCTATACATATAACACAGTTGTACACAGTCTTACCAAAAGTCCGGATAGCTCAGTAGGTAGGGCAAGAGACTCTTAACCTCAGGGTCATGGGTTCGACTCCAGCGTTACACAAAAAATGAGTGAAGGAGGTGATCCTCCAAATCTGAAATTACAATCCTATTACTATGGTAAAGGTTATCTGATTACATGCATTTTGGTTAAGGGGGTGGTTACTTTAACTATTACTGTGGTTAAAGTAATCAGATACCTGTACATATAACAAAGTTATACTAAGTCTAACCAAAAGTCCGGATAGCTCAGTAGGTAGGGCATGAGACTCTTTACCTAAGGGTCATGGGTTCGACTCCAGCGTTACACAAGAAAATGAGTGAAAGAGGAGATCCTCCAAATCTGAAATTACAATCCTATTACTATGGTAATGGTTATCTGATTACATGCATTTTGGTTAAGGGGGTGGTTACTTTAACTATTACTGTGGTTAAAGTAATCATATACCTATACAAATAACACAGTTGTAGTGAGGCTAACCAAAAGTCCGGATAGCTCAGTAGGTAGGGCAAGAGACTCTTAACCTAAGGGTCATGGGTTCGACTCCAGCGATACACAAAAACATGAGTGAAAGAGGTGATCTTCCAAATCTGAATCACAACCCTATTGCTATGGTAAAAGTTATCTGATGACATGTATTTTGATTAAGGGGGGGGTTAATCGAATTATTACTGTGGTTAAAGTAATCAGATAACTATACATATAACACAGTTGTACTGAGTCTAACCAAAAGTCCGGATAGCTCAGTAGGTAGGGCAAGAGACTCTTAACTTCAGGGTCATGGGTTCGACTCCAGCGTTACACAAAAAATGAGTGAAAGAGGTGATCCTCCAAATCTAAAATTACAATCCTATTACTATGGTAAAGGTTATCTGATTACATGCATTTTGGTTAAGGGGGTGGTTACTTTAACTATTACTGTGGTTAAAGTAATCAGATACCTATACAAATAACACAGTTGTAGTGTGTTAACCAAAAAGTCCGGATAGCTCAGTAGGTAGGGCAAGAGACTCTTAACCTCAGGGTCATGGGTTCGACTCCAGCGTTACACAAAAAATGAGTGAAAGAGGTGATTCTCCAAATCTGAAATTACAATCCTATTACTATGGTAAAGGTTATCTCATTACAGGTATTTTGATTAAGGGGGTGGTTACTTTAACTATTACTGTGGTTAAAGTAATCAGATACCTGTACATATAACAAAGTTATACTAAGTCTAACCAAAAGTCCGGATAGCTCAGTAGGTAGGGCATGAGACTCTTTACCTAAGGGTCATGGGTTCGACTCCAGCGTTACACAAGAAAATGAGTAAAAGAGGAGATCCTCCAAATCTGAAATTACAAACCTATTACTATGGTAATGGTTATCTGATTACATGCATTTTGGTTAAGGGGGTGGTTACTTTAACTATTACTGTGGTTAAAGTAATCATATACCTATACATATAACACAGTTGTACACAGTCTTACCAAAAGTCCGAATAGCTCAGTAGGTAGGGCAAGAGACTCTTAACCTCAGGGTCATGGGTTCGACTCCAGCGTTACACAAAAAATGAGTGAAAGAGGTGATCCTCCAAATCTGAAATTACAATCCTATTACTATGGTAAAGGTTATCTGATTACATGCATTTTGGTTAAGGGGGTGGTTACTTTAACTATTACTGTGGTTAAAGTAATCAGATACCTGTACATATAACAAAGTTATACTAAGTCTAACCAAAAGTCCGGATAGCTCAGTAGGTAGGGCATGAGACTCTTTACCTAAGGGTCATGGGTTCGACTCCAGCGTTACACAAGAAAATGAGTGAAAGAGGAGATCCTCCAAATCTGAAATTACAATCCTATTACTATGGTAATGGTTATCTGATTACATGCATTTTGGTTAAGGGGGTGGTTACTTTAACTATTACTGTGGTTAAAGTAATCATATACCTATACAAATAACACAGTTGTAGTGAGGCTAACCAAAAGTCCGGATAGCTCAGTAGGTAGGGCAAGAGACTCTTAACCTAAGGGTCATGGGTTCGACTCCAGCGATACACAAAAAAATGAGTGAAAGAGGTGATCTTCCAAATCTGAATCACAACCCTATTGCTATGGTAAAAGTTATCTGATGACATGTATTTTGATTAAGGGGGGGGTTAATCGAATTATTACTGTGGTTAAAGTAATCAGATAACTATACATATAACACAGTTGTACTGAGTCTAACCAAAAGTCCGGATAGCTCAGTAGGTAGGGCAAGAGACTCTTAACTTCACGGTCATGGGTTCGACTCCAGCGTTACACAAAAAATGAGTGAAAGAGGTGATCCTCCAAATCTAAAATTACAATCCTATTACTATGGTAAAGGTTATCTGATTACATGCATTTTGGTTAAGGGGGTGGTTACTTTAACTATTACTGTGGTTAAAGTAATCAGATACCTATACAAATAACACAGTTGTAGTGTGTTAACCAAAAAGTCCGGATAGCTCAGTAGGTAGGGCAAGAGACTCTTAACCTCAGGGTCATGGGTTCGACTCCAGCGTTACACAAAAAATGAGTGAAAGAGGTGATTCTCCAAATCTGAAATTACAATCCTATTACTATGGTAAAGGTTATCTCATTACAGGTATTTTGATTAAGGGGGTGGTTACTTTAACTATTACTGTGGTTAAAGTAATCAGATACCTGTACATATAACAAAGTTATACTAAGTCTAACCAAAAGTCCGGATAGCTCAGTAGGTAGGGCATGAGACTCTTTACCTAAGGGTCATGGGTTCGATTCCAGCGTTACACAAGAAAATGAGTAAAAGAGGAGATCCTCCAAATCTGAAATTACAAACCTATTACTATGGTAATGGTTATCTGATTACATGCATTTTGGTTAAGGGGGTGGTTACTTTAACTATTACTGTGGTTAAAGTAATCATATACCTATACATATAACACAGTTGTACACAGTCTTACCAAAAGTCCGAATAGCTCAGTAGGTAGGGCAAGAGACTCTTAACCTCAGGGTCATGGGTTCGACTCCAGCGTTACACAAAAAATGAGTGAAAGAGGTGATCCTCCAAATCTGAAATTACAATCCTATTACTATGGTAAAGGTTATCTGATTACATGCATTTTGGTTAAGGGGGTGGTTACTTTAACTATTACTGTGGTTAAAGTAATCAGATACCTGTACATATACCAAAGTTATACTAAGTCTAACCAAAAGTCCGGATAGCTCAGTAGGTAGGGCATGAGACTCTTTACCTAAGGGTCATGGGTTCGACTCCAGCGTTACACAAGAAAATGAGTGAAAGAGGAGATCCTCCAAATCTGAAATTACAATCCTATTACTATGGTAATGGTTATCTGATTACATGCATTTTGGTTAAGGGGGTGGTTACTTTAACTATTACTGTGGTTAAAGTAATCATATACCTATACAAATAACACAGTTGTAGTGAGGCTAACCAAAAGTCCGGATAGCTCAGTAGGTAGGGCAAGAGACTCTTAACCTAAGGGTCATGGGTTCGACTCCAGCGATACACAAAAAAATGAGTGAAAGAGGTGATCTTCCAAATCTGAATCACAACCCTATTGCTATGGTAAAAGTTATCTGATGACATGTATTTTGATTAAGGGGGGGGTTAATCGAATTATTACTGTGGTTAAAGTAATCAGATAACTATACATATAACACAGTTGTACTGAGTCTAACCAAAAGTCCGGATAGCTCAGTAGGTAGGGCAAGAGACTCTTAACTTCATGGTCATGGGTTCGACTCCAGCGTTACACAAAAAATGAGTGAAAGAGGTGATCCTCCAAATCTAAAATTACAATCCTATTACTATGGTAAAGGTTATCTGATTACATGCATTTTGGTTAAGGGGGTGGTTACTTTAACTATTACTGTGGTTAAAGTAATCAGATACCTATACAAATAACACAGTTGTAGTGTGTTAACCAAAAAGTCCGGATAGCTCAGTAGGTAGGGCAAGAGACTCTTAACCTCAGGGTCATGGGTTCGACTCCAGCGTTACACAAAAAATGAGTGAAAGAGGTGATTCTCCAAATCTGAAATTACAATCCTATTACTATGGTAAAGGTTATCTCATTACAGGTATTTTGATTAAGGGGGTGGTTACTTTAACTATTACTGTGGTTAAAGTAATCAGATACCTGTACATATAACAAAGTTATACTAAGTCTAACCAAAAGTCCGGATAGCTCAGTAGGTAGGGCATGAGACTCTTTACCTAAGGGTCATGGGTTCGATTCCAGCGTTACACAAGAAAATGAGTAAAAGAGGAGATCCTCCAAATCTGAAATTACAAACCTATTACTATGGTAATGGTTATCTGATTACATGCATTTTGGTTAAGGGGGTGGTTACTTTAACTATTACTGTGGTTAAAGTAATCATATACCTATACATATAACACAGTTGTACACAGTCTTACCAAAAGTCCGAATAGCTCAGTAGGTAGGGCAAGAGACTCTTAACCTCAGGGTCATGGGTTCGACTCCAGCGTTACACAAAAAATGAGTGAAAGAGGTGATCCTCCAAATCTGAAATTACAATCCTATTACTATGGTAAAGGTTATCTGATTACATGCATTTTGGTTAAGGGGGTGGTTACTTTAACTATTACTGTGGTTAAAGTAATCAGATACCTGTACATATACCAAAGTTATACTAAGTCTAACCAAAAGTCCGGATAGCTCAGTAGGTAGGGCATGAGACTCTTTACCTAAGGGTCATGGGTTCGACTCCAGCGTTACACAAGAAAATGAGTGAAAGAGGAGATCCTCCAAATCTGAAATTACAATCCTATTACTATGGTAATGGTTATCTGATTACATGCATTTTGGTTAAGGGGGTGGTTACTTTAACTATTACTGTGGTTAAAGTAATCATATACCTATACAAATAACACAGTTGTAGTGAGGCTAACCAAAAGTCCGGATAGCTCAGTAGGTAGGGCAAGAGACTCTTAACCTAAGGGTCATGGGTTCGACTCCAGCGATACACAAAAAAATGAGTGAAAGAGGTGATCTTCCAAATCTGAATCACAACCCTATTGCTATGGTAAAAGTTATCTGATGACATGTATTTTGATTAAGGGGGGGGTTAATCGAATTATTACTGTGGTTAAAGTAATCAGATAACTATACATATAACACAGTTGTACTGAGTCTAACCAAAAGTCCGGATAGCTCAGTAGGTAGGGCAAGAGACTCTTAACTTCAGGGTCATGGGTTCGACTCCAGCGTTACACAAAAAATGAGTGAAAGAGGTGATCCTCCAAATCTAAAATTACAATCCTATTACTATGGTAAAAGTTATCTTATTACATGCACTTTTTATTGGGGTGGTGTTACACAAAAAAAGTAGTGAAAATGAGTAAGGGGGGGGTGTTACGTGAAAATAGTGAAAATGAGTAAGGGGGGTGCTACTAGAAAAATAGTGAAAATGAGAAAGGGAGGTGTTACTCAAAAAATGGTGAAAACACAAAATAGTGAAAATGAGTAAGAGGGGGGTGTTACACGAAAAATAGTGAAAATGAAAAATAGTGAAAATGAGTAAGGGGGGGTTACGGGAAAATAGTGAAAATGATTAAGGGGGTCTTACTAGAAAAATAGTGAAAATGAGGATGGGGGTGTTACTCAAAAAATGGTGAAAATGAAAAATAATGAAAATGAGTAAGATGGGGGTGTTACGTAAAAATAGTGAAAATGATTAAAGGGAGTGTTATTCTAAAAATAGTGAAAGTGAGTAAGGGGGGTGTTACACGAAACATAGTGAAAATGAGGAAGGGAGGTGTTACTCCAAAAAATGGTGAAAACACAAAATAGTGAAAATGTGCAAGTGGGGGGTGTTGCACGAAAAATAGTGAAAATGAAAAATGGTGAAAATGAGTAAAGGGGGGTGTTACGTGAAAATAGTGAAAATGATTAAGGGGGTGTTACTAGAAAAATAGTGAAAATGAGAAAGGGAGGTGTTACTCAAAAAATGGTGAAAACACAAAATAGTGAAAATGAGTAAGAGGGGGGTGTTACACGAAAAATAGTGAAAATGAAAAATAGTGAAAATGAGTAAGGGGGTGTTACGGGAAAATAGTGAAAATGATTAAGGGGGTCTTACTAGAAAAATAGTGAAAATGAGGATGGGGGTGTTACTCAAAAAATGGTGAAAATGAAAAATAGTGAAAATGAGTAAGATGGGGGTGTTACGTAAAAATAGTGAAAATGATTAAAGGGAGTTTTATTCTAAAAAATAGTGAAAGTGAGTAAGGGGGGTGTTACACGAAACATAGTGAAAATGAGGAAGGGAGGTGTTACTCAAAAAAATGGTGAAAACACAAAATAGTGAAAATGTGCAAGTGGGGGGTGTTACACGAAAAATAGTGAAAATGAAAAATGGTGAAAATGAGTAAAGGGGGGTGTTACGTGAAAATAGTGAAAATGATTAAGGGGGTGTTACTAGAAAAATAGTGAAAATGAGGAAGGGGGTGTTACTCAAAAAATGGTGAAAATGAGTAAGAGGGGGGTGTTACTCAAATGATTATTGTGGTTAAAGTAATCAGATACCTATACATATAACACAGTTGTACACAGTCTTGCCAAAAGTCCGGATAGCTCAGTTGGTAGGGCAAGAGACTCTTAACCTCAGGGTCATGGGTTCGACTCCAGCGTTACACAAAAAATGAGTGAAAGAGGTGGTCCTCCAAATCTGAAATTACAATCCTATTACTATGGTAAAGGTTATCTCATTACAGGTATCTTGATTAAGGGGGTGGTTACTTTAACTATTACTGTGGTTAAAGTAATCAGATACCTGTACATATAACAAAGTTATACTAAGTCTAACCAAAAGTCCGGATAGCTCAGTAGGTGGGGCATGAGACTCTTTACCTAAGGGTCATGGGTTCGACTCCAGCGTTACACAAGAAAATGAGGAAAAGAGGAGATGCTCAAAATCTGAATCACACTCCTATTACTATGGTAAAGTTTATCTGATTACATGTATTTTGATTAAGGGGGTGGTTATTTTAATTATTACTGTGGTTAAAGTAATCAGATACCTATACATATAACACAGTTGTACACAGTCTTACCAAAAGTCCGGATAGCTCAGTAGGTAGGGCAAGAGACTCTTAACCTCAGGGTCATGGGTTCGACTCCAGCGTTACACAAAAAATGAGTGAAAGAGGTCATCCTCCAAATCCGAAATTACAATCCTATTACTATGGTAAAGGTTATCTGATTACATGCATTTTGGTTAAGGGGGTGGTTACTTTAACTATTACTGTGGTTAAAGTAATCAGATACCTATACAAATAACACAGTTGTAGTGTGTTAACCAAAAAGTCCGGATAGCTCAGTAGGTAGGGCAAGAGACTCTTAACCTCAGGGTCATGGGTTCGACTCCAGCGTTACACAAAAAATGAGTGAAAGAGGTGATCCTCCAAATCTGAAATTACAATCCTATTACTATGGTAAAGGTTATCTCATTACAGGTATTTTGATTAAGGGGGTGGTTACTTTAACTATTACTGTGGTTAAAGTAATCAGATACCTGTACATATAACAAAGTTATACTAAGTCTAACCAAAAGTCCGGATAGCTCAGTAGGTAGGGCATGAGACTCTTTACCTAAGGGTCATGGGTTCGACTCCAGCGTTACACAAGAAAATGAGTAAAAGAGGAGATCCTCCAAATCTGAAATTACAAACCTATTACTATGGTAATGGTTATCTGATTACATGCATTTTGGTTAAGGGGGTGGTTACTTTAACTATTACTGTGGTTAAAGTAATCATATACCTATACATATAACACAGTTGTACACAGTCTTACCAAAAGTCCGGATAGCTCAGTAGGTAGGGCAAGAGACTCTTAACCTCAGGGTCATGGGTTCGACTCCAGCGTTACACAAAAAATGAGTGAAAGAGGTGATCCTCCAAATCTGAAATTACAATCCTATTACTATGGTAAAGGTTATCTGATTACATGCATTTTGGTTAAGGGGGTGGTTACTTTAACTATTACTGTGGTTAAAGTAATCAGATACCTGTACATATAACAAAGTTATACTAAGTCTAACCAAAAGTCCGGATAGCTCAGTAGGTAGGGCATGAGACTCTTTACCTAAGGGTCATGGGTTCGACTCCAGCGTTACACAAGAAAATGAGTGAAAGAGGAGATCCTCCAAATCTGAAATTACAATCCTATTACTATGGTAATGGTTATCTGATTACATGCATTTTGGTTAAGGGGGTGGTTACTTTAACTATTACTGTGGTTAAAGTAATCATATACCTATACAAATAACACAGTTGTAGTGAGGCTAACCAAAAGTCCGGATAGCTCAGTAGGTAGGGCAAGAGACTCTTAACCTAAGGGTCATGGGTTCGACTCCAGCGATACACAAAAACATGAGTGAAAGAGGTGATCTTCCAAATCTGAATCACAACCCTATTGCTATGGTAAAAGTTATCTGATGACATGTATTTTGATTAAGGGGGGGGTTAATCGAATTATTACTGTGGTTAAAGTAATCAGATAACTATACATATAACACAGTTGTACTGAGTCTAACCAAAAGTCCGGATAGCTCAGTAGGTAGGGCAAGAGACTCTTAACTTCAGGGTCATGGGTTCGACTCCAGCGTTACACAAAAAATGAGTGAAAGAGGTGATCCTCCAAATCTAAAATTACAATCCTATTACTATGGTAAAGGTTATCTGATTACATGCATTTTGGTTAAGGGGGTGGTTACTTTAACTATTACTGTGGTTAAAGTAATCAGATACCTATACAAATAACACAGTTGTAGTGTGTTAACCAAAAAGTCCGGGTAGCTCAGTAGGTAGGGCAAGAGACTCTTAACCTCAGGGTCATGGGTTCGACTCCAGCGTTACACAAAAAATGAGTGAAAGAGGTGATTCTCCAAATCTGAAATTACAATCCTATTACTATGGTAAAGGTTATCTCATTACAGGTATTTTGATTAAGGGGGTGGTTACTTTAACTATTACTGTGGTTAAAGTAATCAGATACCTGTACATATAACAAAGTTATACTAAGTCTAACCAAAAGTCCGGATAGCTCAGTAGGTAGGGCATGAGACTCTTTACCTAAGGGTCATGGGTTCGACTCCAGCGTTACACAAGAAAATGAGTAAAAGAGGAGATCCTCCAAATCTGAAATTACAAACCTATTACTATGGTAATGGTTATCTGATTACATGCATTTTGGTTAAGGGGGTGGTTACTTTAACTATTACTGTGGTTAAAGTAATCATATACCTATACATATAACACAGTTGTACACAGTCTTACCAAAAGTCCGAATAGCTCAGTAGGTAGGGCAAGAGACTCTTAACCTCAGGGTCATGGGTTCGACTCCAGCGTTACACAAAAAATGAGTGAAAGAGGTGATCCTCCAAATCTGAAATTACAATCCTATTACTATGGTAAAGGTTATCTGATTACATGCATTTTGGTTAAGGGGGTGGTTACTTTAACTATTACTGTGGTTAAAGTAATCAGATACCTGTACATATACCAAAGTTATACTAAGTCTAACCAAAAGTCCGGATAGCTCAGTAGGTAGGGCATGAGACTCTTTACCTAAGGGTCATGGGTTCGACTCCAGCGTTACACAAGAAAATGAGTGAAAGAGGAGATCCTCCAAATCTGAAATTACAATCCTATTACTATGGTAATGGTTATCTGATTACATGCATTTTGGTTAAGGGGGTGGTTACTTTAACTATTACTGTGGTTAAAGTAATCATATACCTATACAAATAACACAGTTGTAGTGAGGCTAACCAAAAGTCCGGATAGCTCAGTAGGTAGGGCAAGAGACTCTTAACCTAAGGGTCATGGGTTCGACTCCAGCGATACACAAAAAAATGAGTGAAAGAGGTGATCTTCCAAATCTGAATCACAACCCTATTGCTATGGTAAAAGTTATCTGATGACATGTATTTTGATTAAGGGGGGGGTTAATCGAATTATTACTGTGGTTAAAGTAATCAGATAACTATACATATAACACAGTTGTACTGAGTCTAACCAAAAGTCCGGATAGCTCAGTAGGTAGGGCAAGAGACTCTTAACTTCAGGGTCATGGGTTCGACTCCAGCGTTACACAAAAAATGAGTGAAAGAGGTGATCCTCCAAATCTAAAATTACAATCCTATTACTATGGTAAAAGTTATCTTATTACATGCACTTTTTATTGGGGTGGTGTTACACAAAAAAAGTAGTGAAAATGAGTAAGGGGGGGGTGTTACGTGAAAATAGTGAAAATGAGTAAGGGGGGTGCTACTAGAAAAATAGTGAAAATGAGAAAGGGAGGTGTTACTCAAAAAATGGTGAAAACACAAAATAGTGAAAATGAGTAAGAGGGGGGTGTTACACGAAAAATAGTGAAAATGAAAAATAGTGAAAATGAGTAAGGGGGGGTTACGGGAAAATAGTGAAAATGATTAAGGGGGTCTTACTAGAAAAATAGTGAAAATGAGGAAGGGGGTGTTACTCAAAAAATGGTGAAAATGAAAAATAGTGAAAATGAGTAAGATGGGGGTGTTACGTAAAAATAGTGAAAATGATTAAAGGGAGTGTTATTCTAAAAATAGTGAAAGTGAGTAAGGGGGGTGTTACACGAAACATAGTGAAAATGAGGAAGGGAGGTGTTACTCAAAAAAATGGTGAAAACACAAAATAGTGAAAATGTGCAAGTGGGGGGTGTTGCACGAAAAATAGTGAAAATGAAAAATGGTGAAAATGAGTAAAGGGGGGTGTTACGTGAAAATAGTGAAAATGATTAAGGGGGTGTTACTAGAAAAATAGTGAAAATGAGAAAGGGAGGTGTTACTCAAAAAATGGTGAAAACACAAAATAGTGAAAATGAGTAAGAGGGGGGTGTTACACGAAAAATAGTGAAAATGAAAAATAGTGAAAATGAGTAAGGGGGTGTTACGGGAAAATAGTGAAAATGATTAAGGGGGTCTTACTAGAAAAATAGTGAAAATGAGGATGGGGGTGTTACTCAAAAAATGGTGAAAATGAAAAATAGTGAAAATGAGTAAGATGGGGGTGTTACGTAAAAATAGTGAAAATGATTAAAGGGAGTTTTATTCTAAAAAATAGTGAAAGTGAGTAAGGGGGGTGTTACACGAAACATAGTGAAAATGAGGAAGGGAGGTGTTACTCAAAAAAATGGTGAAAACACAAAATAGTGAAAATGTGCAAGTGGGGGGTGTTACACGAAAAATAGTGAAAATGAAAAATGGTGAAAATGAGTAAAGGGGGGTGTTACGTGAAAATAGTGAAAATGATTAAGGGGGTGTTACTAGAAAAATAGTGAAAATGAGGAAGGGGGTGTTACTCAAAAAATGGTGAAAATGAGTAAGAGGGGGGTGTTACTCAAATGATTATTGTGGTTAAAGTAATCAGATACCTATACATATAACACAGTTGTACACAGTCTTGCCAAAAGTCCGGATAGCTCAGTTGGTAGGGCAAGAGACTCTTAACCTCAGGGTCATGGGTTCGACTCCAGCGTTACACAAAAAATGAGTGAAAGAGGTGGTCCTCCAAATCTGAAATTACAATCCTATTACTATGGTAAAGGTTATCTCATTACAGGTATCTTGATTAAGGGGGTGGTTACTTTAACTATTACTGTGGTTAAAGTAATCAGATACCTGTACATATAACAAAGTTATACTAAGTCTAACCAAAAGTCCGGATAGCTCAGTAGGTGGGGCATGAGACTCTTTACCTAAGGGTCATGGGTTCGACTCCAGCGTTACACAAGAAAATGAGGAAAAGAGGAGATGCTCAAAATCTGAATCACACTCCTATTACTATGGTAAAGTTTATCTGATTACATGTATTTTGATTAAGGGGGTGGTTATTTTAATTATTACTGTGGTTAAAGTAATCAGATACCTATACATATAACACAGTTGTACACAGTCTTACCAAAAGTCCGGATAGCTCAGTAGGTAGGGCAAGAGACTCTTAACCTCAGGGTCATGGGTTCGACTCCAGCGTTACACAAAAAATGAGTGAAAGAGGTCATCCTCCAAATCCGAAATTACAATCCTATTACTATGGTAAAGGTTATCTGATTACGTGCATTTTGGTTAAGGGGGTGGTTACTTTAACTATTACTGTGGTTAAAGTAATCAGATACCTATACAAATAACACAGTTGTAGTGTGTTAACCAAAAAGTCCGGATAGCTCAGTAGGTAGGGCAAGAGACTCTTAACCTCAGGGTCATGGGTTCGACTCCAGCGTTACACAAAAAATGAGTGAAAGAGGTGATCCTCCAAATCTGAAATTACAATCCTATTACTATGGTAAAGGTTATCTCATTACAGGTATTTTGATTAAGGGGGTGGTTACTTTAACTATTACTGTGGTTAAAGTAATCAGATACCTGTACATATAACAAAGTTATACTAACTCTAACCAAAAGTCCGGATAGCTCAGTAGGTAGGGCATGAGACTCTTTACCTAAGGGTCATGGGTTCGACTCCAGCGTTACACAAGAAAATGAGTAAAAGAGGAGATCCTCCAAATCTGAAATTACAAACCTATTACTATGGTAATGGTTATCTGATTACATGCATTTTGGTTAAGGGGGTGGTTACTTTAACTATTACTGTGGTTAAAGTAATCATATACCTATACATATAACACAGTTGTACACAGTCTTACCAAAAGTCCGGATAGCTCAGTAGGTAGGGCAAGAGACTCTTAACCTCAGGGTCATGGGTTCGACTCCAGCGTTACACAAAAAATGAGTGAAAGAGGTGATCCTCCAAATCTGAAATTACAATCCTATTACTATGGTAAAGGTTATCTCATTACAGGTATTTTGATTAAGGGGGTGGTTACTTTAACTATTACTGTGGTTAAAGTAATCAGATACCTGTACATATAACAAAGTTATACTAAGTCTAACCAAAAGTCCGGATAGCTCAGTAGGTAGGGCATGAGACTCTTTACCTAAGGGTCATGGGTTCGACTCCAGCGTTACACAAGAAAATGAGTAAAAGAGGAGATCCTCCAAATCTGAAATTACAAACCTATTACTATGGTAATGGTTATCTGATTACATGCATTTTGGTTAAGGGGGTGGTTACTTTAACTATTACTGTGGTTAAAGTAATCATATACCTATACATATAACACAGTTGTACACAGTCTTACCAAAAGTCCGGATAGCTCAGTAGGTAGGGCAAGAGACTCTTAACCTCAGGGTCATGGGTTCGACTCCAGCGTTACACAAAAAATGAGTGAAAGAGGTGATCCTCCAAATCTGAAATTACAATCCTATTACTATGGTAAAGGTTATCTGATTACATGCATTTTGGTTAAGGGGGTGGTTACTTTAACTATTACTGTGGTTAAAGTAATCAGATACCTGTACATATAACAAAGTTATACTAAGTCTAACCAAAAGTCCGGATAGCTCAGTAGGTAGGGCATGAGACTCTTTACCTAAGGGTCATGGGTTCGACTCCAGCGTTACACAAGAAAATGAGTGAAAGAGGAGATCCTCCAAATCTGAAATTACAATCCTATTACTATGGTAATGGTTATCTGATTACATGCATTTTGGTTAAGGGGGTGGTTACTTTAACTATTACTGTGGTTAAAGTAATCATATACCTATACAAATAACACAGTTGTAGTGAGGCTAACCAAAAGTCCGGATAGCTCAGTAGGTAGGGCAAGAGACTCTTAACCTAAGGGTCATGGGTTCGACTCCAGCGATACACAAAAACATGAGTGAAAGAGGTGATCTTCCAAATCTGAATCACAACCCTATTGCTATGGTAAAAGTTATCTGATGACATGTATTTTGATTAAGGGGGGGGTTAATCGAATTATTACTGTGGTTAAAGTAATCAGATAACTATACATATAACACAGTTGTACTGAGTCTAACCAAAAGTCCGGATAGCTCAGTAGGTAGGGCAAGAGACTCTTAACTTCAGGGTCATGGGTTCGACTCCAGCGTTACACAAAAAATGAGTGAAAGAGGTGATCCTCCAAATCTAAAATTACAATCCTATTACTATGGTAAAGGTTATCTGATTACATGCATTTTGGTTAAGGGGGTGGTTACTTTAACTATTACTGTGGTTAAAGTAATCAGATACCTATACAAATAACACAGTTGTAGTGTGTTAACCAAAAAGTCCGGATAGCTCAGTAGGTAGGGCAAGAGACTCTTAACCTCAGGGTCATGGGTTCGACTCCAGCGTTACACAAAAAATGAGTGAAAGAGGTGATTCTCCAAATCTGAAATTACAATCCTATTACTATGGTAAAGGTTATCTCATTACAGGTATTTTGATTAAGGGGGTGGTTACTTTAACTATTACTGTGGTTAAAGTAATCAGATACCTGTACATATAACAAAGTTATACTAAGTCTAACCAAAAGTCCGGATAGCTCAGTAGGTAGGGCATGAGACTCTTTACCTAAGGGTCATGGGTTCGACTCCAGCGTTACACAAGAAAATGAGTAAAAGAGGAGATCCTCCAAATCTGAAATTACAAACCTATTACTATGGTAATGGTTATCTGATTACATGCATTTTGGTTAAGGGGGTGGTTACTTTAACTATTACTGTGGTTAAAGTAATCATATACCTATACATATAACACAGTTGTACACAGTCTTACCAAAAGTCCGAATAGCTCAGTAGGTAGGGCAAGAGACTCTTAACCTCAGGGTCATGGGTTCGACTCCAGCGTTACACAAAAAATGAGTGAAAGAGGTGATCCTCCAAATCTGAAATTACAATCCTATTACTATGGTAAAGGTTATCTGATTACATGCATTTTGGTTAAGGGGGTGGTTACTTTAACTATTACTGTGGTTAAAGTAATCAGATACCTGTACATATAACAAAGTTATACTAAGTCTAACCAAAAGTCCGGATAGCTCAGTAGGTAGGGCATGAGACTCTTTACCTAAGGGTCATGGGTTCGACTCCAGCGTTACACAAGAAAATGAGTGAAAGAGGAGATCCTCCAAATCTGAAATTACAATCCTATTACTATGGTAATGGTTATCTGATTACATGCATTTTGGTTAAGGGGGTGGTTACTTTAACTATTACTGTGGTTAAAGTAATCATATACCTATACAAATAACACAGTTGTAGTGAGGCTAACCAAAAGTCCGGATAGCTCAGTAGGTAGGGCAAGAGACTCTTAACCTAAGGGTCATGGGTTCGACTCCAGCGATACACAAAAAAATGAGTGAAAGAGGTGATCTTCCAAATCTGAATCACAACCCTATTGCTATGGTAAAAGTTATCTGATGACATGTATTTTGATTAAGGGGGGGGTTAATCGAATTATTACTGTGGTTAAAGTAATCAGATAACTATACATATAACACAGTTGTACTGAGTCTAACCAAAAGTCCGGATAGCTCAGTAGGTAGGGCAAGAGACTCTTAACTTCAGGGTCATGGGTTCGACTCCAGCGTTACACAAAAAATGAGTGAAAGAGGTGATCCTCCAAATCTAAAATTACAATCCTATTACTATGGTAAAGGTTATCTGATTACATGCATTTTGGTTAAGGGGGTGGTTACTTTAACTATTACTGTGGTTAAAGTAATCAGATACCTATACAAATAACACAGTTGTAGTGTGTTAACCAAAAAGTCCGGATAGCTCAGTAGGTAGGGCAAGAGACTCTTAACCTCAGGGTCATGGGTTCGACTCCAGCGTTACACAAAAAATGAGTGAAAGAGGTGATCCTCCAAATCTGAAATTACAATCCTATTACTATGGTAAAGGTTATCTCATTACAGGTATTTTGATTAAGGGGGTGGTTACTTTAACTATTACTGTGGTTAAAGTAATCAGATACCTGTACATATAACAAAGTTATACTAAGTCTAACCAAAAGTCCGGATAGCTCAGTAGGTAGGGCATGAGACTCTTTACCTAAGGGTCATGGGTTCGACTCCAGCGTTACACAAGAAAATGAGTAAAAGAGGAGATCCTCCAAATCTGAAATTACAAACCTATTACTATGGTAATGGTTATCTGATTACATGCATTTTGGTTAAGGGGGTGGTTACTTTAACTATTACTGTGGTTAAAGTAATCATATACCTATACATATAACACAGTTGTACACAGTCTTACCAAAAGTCCGGATAGCTCAGTAGGTAGGGCAAGAGACTCTTAACCTCAGGGTCATGGGTTCGACTCCAGCGTTACACAAAAAATGAGTGAAAGAGGTGATCCTCCAAATCTGAAATTACAATCCTATTACTATGGTAAAGGTTATCTGATTACATGCATTTTGGTTAAGGGGGTGGTTACTTTAACTATTACTGTGGTTAAAGTAATCAGATACCTGTACATATAACAAAGTTATACTAAGTCTAACCAAAAGTCCGGATAGCTCAGTAGGTAGGGCATGAGACTCTTTACCTAAGGGTCATGGGTTCGACTCCAGCGTTACACAAGAAAATGAGTGAAAGAGGAGATCCTCCAAATCTGAAATTACAATCCTATTACTATGGTAATGGTTATCTGATTACATGCATTTTGGTTAAGGGGGTGGTTACTTTAACTATTACTGTGGTTAAAGTAATCATATACCGTTATACAGATAACACAGTTGTAGTGAGGCTAACCAAAAGTCCGGATAGCTCAGTAGGTAGGGCAAGAGACTCTTAACCTAAGGGTCATGGGTTCGACTCCAGCGATACACAAAAAAATTAGTGAAAGAGGTGATCTTCCAAATCTGAATCACAACCCTATTGCTATGGTAAAAGTTATCTGATGACATGTATTTTGATTAAGGGGGGGGTTAATCGAATTATTATTGTGGTTAAAGTAATCAGATAACTATACATATAACACAGTTGTACTGAGTCTAACCAAAAGTCCGGATAGCTCAGTAGGTAGGGCAAGAGACTCTTAACTTCAGGGTCATGGGTTCGACTCCAGGGTTACACAAAAAATGAGTGAAAGAGGTGATCCTCCAAATCTAAAATTACAATCCTATTACTATGGTAAAAGTTATCTTATTACATGCACTTTTTATTGGGGTGGTGTTACACAAAAAAAGTAGTGAAAATGAGTAAGGGGGGGGTGTTACGTGAAAATAGTGAAAATGAAAAATGGTGAAAATGAGTAAAGGGGGGTGTTACGTGAAAATAGTGAAAATGATTAAGGGGGTGTTACTAGAAAAATAGTGAAAATGAGGAAGGGGGTGTTACTCAAAAAATGGTGAAAACACAAAATAGTGAAAATGAGTAAGAGGGGGGTGTTACACGAAAAATAGTGAAAATGAAAAATAGTGAAAATGAGTAAGGGGGTGTTACGGGAAAATAGTGAAAATGATTAAGGGGGTCTTACTAGAAAAATAGTGAAAATGAGGATGGGGGTGTTACTCAAAAAATGGTGAAAATGAAAAATAGTGAAAATGAGTAAGATGGGGGTGTTACGTAAAAATAGTGAAAATGATTAAAGGGAGTTTTATTCTAAAAATAGTGAAAGTGAGTAAGGGGGGTGTTACACGAAACATAGTGAAAATGAGGAAGGGAGGTGTTACTCAAAAAAATGGTGAAAACACAAAATAGTGAAAATGTGCAAGTGGGGGGTGTTACACGAAAAATAGTGAAAATGAAAAATGGTGAAAATGAGTAAAGGGGGGTGTTACGTGAAAATAGTGAAAATGATTAAGGGGGTGTTACTAGAAAAATAGTGAAAATGAGGAAGGGGGTGTTACTCAAAAAATGGTGAAAATGAGTAAGAGGGGGGTGTTACTCAAATGATTATTGTGGTTAAAGTAATCAGATACCTATACATATAACACAGTTGTACACAATCTTGCCAAAAGTCCGGATAGCTCAGTAGGTAGGGCAAGAGACTCTTAACCTCAGGGTCATGGGTTCGACTCCAGCGTTACACAAAAAATGAGTGAAAGAGGTGGTCCTCCAAATCTGAAATTACAATCCTATTACTATGGTAAAGGTTATCTCATTACAGGTATCTTGATTAAGGGGGTGGTTACTTTAACTATTACTGTGGTTAAAGTAATCAGATACCTGTACATATAACAAAGTTATACTAAGTCTAACCAAAAGACCGGATAGCTCAGTAGGTAGGGCATGAGACTCTTTACCTAAGGGTCATGGGTTCGACTCCAGCGTTACACAAGAAAATGAGGAAAAGAGGAGATGCTCAAAATCTGAATCACACTCCTATTACTATGGTAAAGTTTATCTGATTACATGTATTTTGATTAAGGGGGTGGTTATTTTAATTATTACTGTGGTTAAAGTAATCAGATACCTATACATATAACACAGTTGTACACAGTCTTACCAAAAGTCCGGATAGCTCAGTAGGTAGGGCAAGAGACTCTTAACCTCAGGGTCATGGGTTCGACTCCAGCGTTACACAAAAAATGAGTGAAAGAGGTCATCCTCCAAATCCGAAATTACAATCCTATTACTATGGTAAAGGTTATCTGATTACATGCAATTTGGTTAAGGGGGTGGTTACTTTAACTATTACTGTGGTTAAAGTAATCAGATACCTATAAAAAATAACACAGTTGTAGTGAGGCTAACCAAAAGTCCGGATAGCTCAGCAGGCAGGGCAAGAGACTCTTAACCTAAGGGTCATGGGTTCGACTCCAGCGATACACAAAAAAATGAGTGAAAGAGGTGATCTTCCAAATCTGAATCACAACCCTATTGCTATGGTAAAAGTTATCTGATGACATGTATTTTGATTAAGGGGGGGGTTAATCGAATTATTACTGTGGTTAAAGTAATCAGATAACTATACATATAACACAGTTGTACGGAGTCTAACCAAAAGTCCGGATAGCTCAGTAGGTAGGGCAAGAGACTCTTAACCTCAGGGTCATGGGTTCGACTCCAGCGTTACACAAAAAATGAGTGAAAGAGGTGATCCTCCAAATCTGAAATTGCAATCCTATTACTATGGTAAAGGTTATCTGATTACATGCATTTTGGTTAAGGGGGGTGGTTACTTTAACTATTACTGTGGTTAAAGTAATCAGATACCTATACAAATAACACAGTTGTAGTGTGTTAACCAAAAAGTCCGGATAGCTCAGTAGGTAGGGCAAGAGACTCTTAACCTCAGGGTCATGGGTTCGACTCCAGCCTTACACAAAAAATGAGTGAAAGAGGTGATCCTCCAAATCTGAAATTACAATCCTATTACTATGGTAAAGGTTATCTCATTACAGGTATTTTGATTAAGGGGGTGGTTACTTTAACTATTACTGTGGTTAAAGTAATCAGATACCTGTACATATAACAAAGTTATACTAACTCTAACCAAAAGTCCGGATAGCTCAGTAGGTAGGGCATGAGACTCTTTACCTAAGGGTCATGGGTTCGACTCCAGCGTTACACAAGAAAATGAGTAAAAGAGGAGATCCTCCAAATCTGAAATTACAAACCTATTACTATGGTAATGGTTATCTGATTACATGCATTTTGGTTAAGGGGGTGGTTACTTTAACTATTACTGTGGTTAAAGTAATCATATACCTATACATATAACACAGTTGTACACAGTCTTACCAAAAGTCCGGATAGCTCAGTAGGTAGGGCAAGAGACTCTTAACCTCAGGGTCATGGGTTCGACTCCAGCGTTACACAAAAAATGAGTGAAAGAGGTGATCCTCCAAATCTGAAATTACAATCCTATTACTATGGTAAAGGTTATCTGATTACATGCATTTTGGTTAAGGGGGTGGTTACTTTAACTATTACTGTGGTTAAAGTAATCAGATACCTGTACATATAACAAAGTTATACTAAGTCTAACCAAAAGTCCGGATAGCTCAGTAGGTAGGGCATGAGACTCTTTACCTAAGGGTCATGGGTTCGACTCCAGCGTTACACAAAAAATGAGTGAAAGAGGTGATCCTCCAAATCTGAAATTACAATCCTATTACTATGGTAAAGGTTATCTCATTACAGGTATTTTGATTAAGGGGGTGGTTACTTTAACTATTACTGTGGTTAAAGTAATCAGATACCTGTACATATAACAAAGTTATACTAAGTCTAACCAAAAGTCCGGATAGCTCAGTAGGTAGGGCATGAGACTCTTTACCTAAGGGTCATGGGTTCGACTCCAGCGTTACACAAGAAAATGAGTGAAAGAGGAGATCCTCCAAATCTGAAATTACAATCCTATTACTATGGTAATGGTTATCTGATTACATGCATTTTGGTTAAGGGGGTGGTTACTTTAACTATTACTGTGGTTAAAGTAATCATATACCTATACATATAACACAGTTGTACACAGTCTTACCAAAAGTCCGGATAGCTCAGTAGGTAGGGCAAGAGACTCTTAAACTCAGGGTCATGGGTTCGACTCCAGCGTTACACAAAAAATGAGTGAAAGAGGTGATCCTCCAAATCTGAAATTACAATCCTATTACTATGGTAAAGGTTATCTGATTACATGCATTTTGGTTAAGGGGGTGGTTACTTTAACTATTACTGTGGTTAAAGTAATCAGATACCTGTACATATAACAAAGTTATACTAAGTCTAACCAAAAGTCCGGATAGCTCAGTAGGTAGGGCATGAGACTCTTTACCTAAGGGTCATGGGTTCGACTCCAGCGTTACACAAGAAAATGAGTGAAAGAGGAGATCCTCCAAATCTGAAATTACAATCCTATTACTATGGTAATGGTTATCTGATTACATGCATTTTGGTTAAGGGGGTGGTTACTTTAACTATTACTGTGGTTAAAGTAATCATATACCGTTATACAGATAACACAGTTGTAGTGAGGCTAACCAAAAGTCCGGATAGCTCAGTAGGTAGGGCAAGAGACTCTTAACCTAAGGGTCATGGGTTCGACTCCAGCGATACACAAAAAAATTAGTGAAAGAGGTGATCTTCCAAATCTGAATCACAACCCTATTGCTATGGTAAAAGTTATCTGATGACATGTATTTTGATTAAGGGGGGGGTTAATCGAATTATTACTGTGGTTAAAGTAATCAGATAACTATACATATAACACAGTTGTACTGAGTCTAACCAAAAGTCCGGATAGCTCAGTAGGTAGTGCAAGAGACTCTTAACTTCAGGGTCATGGGTTCGACTCCAGGGTTACACAAAAAATGAGTGAAAGAGGTGATCCTCCAAATCTAAAATTACAATCCTATTGCTATGGTAAAAGTTATCTTATTACATGCACTTTTTATTGGGGTGGTGTTACACAAAAAAAGTAGTGAAAATGAGTAAGGGGGGGGTGTTACGTGAAAATAGTGAAAATGAGTAAGGGGGGTGCTACTAGAAAAATAGTGAAAATGAGAAAGGGAGGTGTTACTCAAAAAATGGTGAAAACACAAAATAGTGAAAATGAGTAAGAGGGGGGTGTTACACGAAAAATAGTGAAAATGAAAAATAGTGAAAATGAGTAAGGGGGGGTTACGGGAAAATAGTGAAAATGATTAAGGGGGTCTTACTAGAAAAATAGTGAAAATGAGGAAGGGGGTGTTACTCAAAAAATGGTGAAAATGAAAAATAGTGAAAATGAGTAAGATGGGGGTGTTACGTAAAAATAGTGAAAATGATTAAAGGGAGTGTTATTCTAAAAATAGTGAAAGTGAGTAAGGGGGGTGTTACACGAAACATAGTGAAAATGAGGAAGGGAGGTGTTACTCAAAAAAATGGTGAAAACACAAAATAGTGAAAATGTGCAAGTGGGGGGTGTTACACGAAAAATAGTGAAAATGAAAAATGGTGAAAATGAGTAAAGGGGGGTGTTACGTGAAAATAGTGAAAATGATTAAGGGGGTGTTACACGAAACATAGTGAAAATGAGGAAGGGAGGTGTTACTCAAAAAAATGGTGAAAACACAAAATAGTGAAAATGTGCAAGTGGGGGGTGTTACACGAAAAATAGTGAAAATGAAAAATGGTGAAAATGAGTAAAGGGGGGTGTTACGTGAAAATAGTGAAAATGATTAAGGGGGTGTTACTAGAAAAATAGTGAAAATGAGGAAGGGGGTGTTACTCAAAAAATGGTGAAAATGAGTAAGAGGGGGGTGTTACTCAAATGATTATTGTGGTTAAAGTAATCAGATACCTATACATATAACACAGTTGTACACAGTCTTGCCAAAAGTCCGGATAGCTCAGTAGGTAGGGCAAGAGACTCTTAACCTCAGGGTCATGGGTTCGACTCCAGCGTTACACAAAAAATGAGTGAAAGAGGTGGTCCTCCAAATCTGAAATTACAATCCTATTACTATGGTAAAGGTTATCTCATTACAGGTATCTTGATTAAGGGGGTGGTTACTTTAACTATTACTGTGGTTAAAGTAATCAGATACCTGTACATATAACAAAGTTATACTAAGTCTAACCAAAAGTCCGGATAGCTCAGTAGGTAGGGCATGAGACTCTTTACCTAAGGGTCATGGGTTCGACTCCAGCGTTACACAAGAAAATGAGGAAAAGAGGAGATGCTCAAAATCTGAATCACACTCCTATTACTATGGTAAAGTTTATCTGATTACATGTATTTTGATTAAGGGGGTGGTTATTTTAATTATTACTGTGGTTAAAGTAATCAGATACCTATACATATAACACAGTTGTACACAGTCTTACCAAAAGTCCGGATAGCTCAGTAGGTAGGGCAAGAGACTCTTAACCTCAGGGTCATGGGTTCGACTCCAGCGTTACACAAAAAATGAGTGAAAGAGGTCATCCTCCAAATCCGAAATTACAATCCTATTACTATGGTAAAGGTTATCTGATTACATGCAATTTGGTTAAGGGGGTGGTTACTTTAACTATTACTGTGGTTAAAGTAATCAGATACCTATAAAAAATAACACAGTTGTAGTGAGGCTAACCAAAAGTCCGGATAGCTCAGCAGGCAGGGCAAGAGACTCTTAACCTAAGGGTCATGGGTTCGACTCCAGCGATACACAAAAAAATGAGTGAAAGAGGTGATCTTCCAAATCTGAATCACAACCCTATTGCTATGGTAAAAGTTATCTGATGACATGTATTTTGATTAAGGGGGGGGTTAATCGAATTATTACTGTGGTTAAAGTAATCAGATAACTATACATATAACACAGTTGTACGGAGTCTAACCAAAAGTCCGGATAGCTCAGTAGGTAGGGCAAGAGACTCTTAACCTCAGGGTCATGGTTTCGACTCCAGCGTTACACAAAAAATGAGTGAAAGAGGTGATCCTCCAAATCTGAAATTGCAATCCTATTACTATGGTAAAGGTTATCTGATTACATGCATTTTGGTTAAGGGGGTGGTTACTTTAACTATTACTGTGGTTAAAGTAATCAGATACCTATACAAATAACACAGTTGTAGTGTGTTAACCAAAAAGTCCGGATAGCTCAGTAGGTAGGGCAAGAGACTCTTAACCTCAGGGTCATGGGTTCGACTCCAGCCTTACACAAAAAATGAGTGAAAGAGGTGATCCTCCAAATCTGAAATTACAATCCTATTACTATGGTAAAGGTTATCTCATTACAGGTATTTTGATTAAGGGGGTGGTTACTTTAACTATTACTGTGGTTAAAGTAATCAGATACCTGTACATATAACAAAGTTATACTAACTCTAACCAAAAGTCCGGATAGCTCAGTAGGTAGGGCATGAGACTCTTTACCTAAGGGTCATGGGTTCGACTCCAGCGTTACACAAGAAAATGAGTAAAAGAGGAGATCCTCCAAATCTGAAATTACAAACCTATTACTATGGTAATGGTTATCTGATTACATGCATTTTGGTTAAGGGGGTGGTTACTTTAACTATTACTGTGGTTAAAGTAATCATATACCTATACATATAACACAGTTGTACACAGTCTTACCAAAAGTCCGGATAGCTCAGTAGGTAGGGCAAGAGACTCTTAACCTCAGGGTCATGGGTTCGACTCCAGCGTTACACAAAAAATGAGTGAAAGAGGTGATCCTCCAAATCTGAAATTACAATCCTATTACTATGGTAAAGGTTATCTGATTACATGCATTTTGGTTAAGGGGGTGGTTACTTTAACTATTACTGTGGTTAAAGTAATCAGATACCTGTACATATAACAAAGTTATACTAAGTCTAACCAAAAGTCCGGATAGCTCAGTAGGTAGGGCATGAGACTCTTTACCTAAGGGTCATGGGTTCGACTCCAGCGTTACACAAAAAATGAGTGAAAGAGGTGATCCTCCAAATCTGAAATTACAATCCTATTACTATGGTAAAGGTTATCTCATTACAGGTATTTTGATTAAGGGGGTGGTTACTTTAACTATTACTGTGGTTAAAGTAATCAGATACCTGTACATATAACAAAGTTATACTAAGTCTAACCAAAAGTCCGGATAGCTCAGTAGGTAGGGCATGAGACTCTTTACCTAAGGGTCATGGGTTCGACTCCAGCGTTACACAAGAAAATGAGTAAAAGAGGAGATCCTCCAAATCTGAAATTACAAACCTATTACTATGGTAATGGTTATCTGATTACATGCATTTTGGTTAAGGGGGTGGTTACTTTAACTATTACTGTGGTTAAAGTAATCATATACCTATACATATAACACAGTTGTACACAGTCTTACCAAAAGTCCGGATAGCTCAGTAGGTAGGGCAAGAGACTCTTAACCTCAGGGTCATGGGTTCGACTCCAGCGTTACACAAAAAATGAGTGAAAGAGGTGATCCTCCAAATCTGAAATTACAATCCTATTACTATGGTAAAGGTTATCTGATTACATGCATTTTGGTTAAGGGGGTGGTTACTTTAACTATTACTGTGGTTAAAGTAATCAGATACCTGTACATATAACAAAGTTATACTAAGTCTAACCAAAAGTCCGGATAGCTCAGTAGGTAGGGCATGAGACTCTTTACCTAAGGGTCATGGGTTCGACTCCAGCGTTACACAAGAAAATGAGTGAAAGAGGAGATCCTCCAAATCTGAAATTACAATCCTATTACTATGGTAATGGTTATCTGATTACATGCATTTTGGTTAAGGGGGTGGTTACTTTAACTATTACTGTGGTTAAAGTAATCATATACCGTTATACAGATAACACAGTTGTAGTGAGGCTAACCAAAAGTCCGGATAGCTCAGTAGGTAGGGCAAGAGACTCTTAAACTAAGGGTCATGGGTTCGACTCCAGCGATACACAAAAAAATTAGTGAAAGAGGTGATCTTCCAAATCTGAATCACAACCCTATTGCTATGGTAAAAGTTATCTGATGACATGTATTTTGATTAAGGGGGGGGTTAATCGAATTATTACTGTGGTTAAAGTAATCAGATAACTATACATATAACACAGTTGTACTGAGTCTAACCAAAAGTCCGGATAGCTCAGTAGGTAGTGCAAGAGACTCTTAACTTCAGGGTCATGGGTTCGACTCCAGGGTTACACAAAAAATGAGTGAAAGAGGTGATCCTCCAAATCTAAAATTACAATCCTATTGCTATGGTAAAAGTTATCTTATTACATGCACTTTTTATTGGGGTGGTGTTACACAAAAAAAGTAGTGAAAATGAGTAAGGGGGGGGTGTTACGTGAAAATAGTGAAAATGAGTAAGGGGGGTGCTACTAGAAAAATAGTGAAAATGAGAAAGGGAGGTGTTACTCAAAAAATGGTGAAAACACAAAATAGTGAAAATGAGTAAGAGGGGGGTGTTACACGAAAAATAGTGAAAATGAAAAATAGTGAAAATGAGTAAGGGGGGGTTACGGGAAAATAGTGAAAATGATTAAGGGGGTCTTACTAGAAAAATAGTGAAAATGAGGAAGGGGGTGTTACTCAAAAAATGGTGAAAATGAAAAATAGTGAAAATGAGTAAGATGGGGGTGTTACGTAAAAATAGTGAAAATGATTAAAGGGAGTGTTATTCTAAAAATAGTGAAAGTGAGTAAGGGGGGTGTTACACGAAACATAGTGAAAATGAGGAAGGGAGGTGTTACTCAAAAAAATGGTGAAAACACAAAATAGTGAAAATGTGCAAGTGGGGGGTGTTACACGAAAAATAGTGAAAATGAAAAATGGTGAAAATGAGTAAAGGGGGGTGTTACGTGAAAATAGTGAAAATGATTAAGGGGGTGTTACTAGAAAAATAGTGAAAATGAGGAAGGGGGTGTTACTCAAAAAATGGTGAAAACACAAAATAGTGAAAATGAGTAAGAGGGGGGTGTTACACGAAAAATAGTGAAAATGAAAAATAGTGAAAATGAGTAAGGGGGTGTTACGGGAAAATAGTGAAAATGATTAAGGGGGTCTTACTAGAAAAATAGTGAAAATGAGGATGGGGGTGTTACTCAAAAAATGGTGAAAATGAAAAATAGTGAAAATGAGTAAGATGGGGGTGTTACGTAAAAATAGTGAAAATGATTAAAGGGAGTTTTATTCTAAAAATAGTGAAAGTGAGTAAGGGGGGTGTTACACGAAACATAGTGAAAATGAGGAAGGGAGGTGTTACTCAAAAAAATGGTGAAAACACAAAATAGTGAAAATGTGCAAGTGGGGGGTGTTACACGAAAAATAGTGAAAATGAAAAATGGTGAAAATGAGTAAAGGGGGGTGTTACGTGAAAATAGTGAAAATGATTAAGGGGGTGTTACTAGAAAAATAGTGAAAATGAGGAAGGGGGTGTTACTCAAAAAATGGTGAAAATGAGTAAGAGGGGGGTGTTACTCAAATGATTATTGTGGTTAAAGTAATCAGATACCTATACATATAACACAGTTGTACACAGTCTTGCCAAAAGTCCGGATAGCTCAGTAGGTAGGGCAAGAGACTCTTAACCTCAGGGTCATGGGTTCGACTCCAGCGTTACACAAAAAATGAGTGAAAGAGGTGGTCCTCCAAATCTGAAATTACAATCCTATTACTATGGTAAAGGTTATCTCATTACAGGTATCTTGATTAAGGGGGTGGTTACTTTAACTATTACTGTGGTTAAAGTAATCAGATACCTGTACATATAACAAAGTTATACTAAGTCTAACCAAAAGTCCGGATAGCTCAGTAGGTAGGGCATGAGACTCTTTACCTAAGGGTCATGGGTTCGACTCCAGCGTTACACAAGAAAATGAGGAAAAGAGGAGATGCTCAAAATCTGAATCACACTCCTATTACTATGGTAAAGTTTATCTGATTACATGTATTTTGATTAAGGGGGTGGTTATTTTAATTATTACTGTGGTTAAAGTAATCAGATACCTATACATATAACACAGTTGTACACAGTCTTACCAAAAGTCCGGATAGCTCAGTAGGTAGGGCAAGAGACTCTTAACCTCAGGGTCATGGGTTCGACTCCAGCGTTACACAAAAAATGAGTGAAAGAGGTCATCCTCCAAATCCGAAATTACAATCCTATTACTATGGTAAAGGTTATCTGATTACATGCAATTTGGTTAAGGGGGTGGTTACTTTAACTATTACTGTGGTTAAAGTAATCAGATACCTATAAAAAATAACACAGTTGTAGTGAGGCTAACCAAAAGTCCGGATAGCTCAGCAGGCAGGGCAAGAGACTCTTAACCTAAGGGTCATGGGTTCGACTCCAGCGATACACAAAAAAATGAGTGAAAGAGGTGATCTTCAAAATCTGAATCACAACCCTATTGCTATGGTAAAAGTTATCTGATGACATGTATTTTGATTAAGGGGGGGGTTAATCGAATTATTACTGTGGTTAAAGTAATCAGATAACTATACATATAACACAGTTGTACGGAGTCTAACCAAAAGTCCGGATAGCTCAGTAGGTAGGGCAAGAGACTCTTAACCTCAGGGTCATGGGTTCGACTCCAGCGTTACACAAAAAATGAGTGAAAGAGGTGATCCTCCAAATCTGAAATTGCAATCCTATTACTATGGTAAAGGTTATCTGATTACATGCATTTTGGTTAAGGGGGTGGTTACTTTAACTATTACTGTGGTTAAAGTAATCAGATACCTATACAAATAACACAGTTGTAGTGTGTTAACCAAAAAGTCCGGATAGCTCAGTAGGTAGGGCAAGAGACTCTTAACCTCAGGGTCATGGGTTCGACTCCAGCCTTACACAAAAAATGAGTGAAAGAGGTGATCCTCCAAATCTGAAATTACAATCCTATTACTATGGTAAAGGTTATCTCATTACAGGTATTTTGATTAAGGGGGTGGTTACTTTAACTATTACTGTGGTTAAAGTAATCAGATACCTGTACATATAACAAAGTTATACTAACTCTAACCAAAAGTCCGGATAGCTCAGTAGGTAGGGCATGAGACTCTTTACCTAAGGGTCATGGGTTCGACTCCAGCGTTACACAAGAAAATGAGTAAAAGAGGAGATCCTCCAAATCTGAAATTACAAACCTATTACTATGGTAATGGTTATCTGATTACATGCATTTTGGTTAAGGGGGTGGTTACTTTAACTATTACTGTGGTTAAAGTAATCATATACCTATACATATAACACAGTTGTACACAGTCTTACCAAAAGTCCGGATAGCTCAGTAGGTAGGGCAAGAGACTCTTAACCTCAGGGTCATGGGTTCGACTCCAGCGTTACACAAAAAATGAGTGAAAGAGGTGATCCTCCAAATCTGAAATTACAATCCTATTACTATGGTAAAGGTTATCTGATTACATGCATTTTGGTTAAGGGGGTGGTTACTTTAACTATTACTGTGCTTAAAGTAATCAGATACCTGTACATATAACAAAGTTATACTAAGTCTAACCAAAAGTCCGGATAGCTCAGTAGGTAGGGCATGAGACTCTTTACCTAAGGGTCATGGGTTCGACTCCAGCGTTACACAAAAAATGAGTGAAAGAGGTGATCCTCCAAATCTGAAATTACAATCCTATTACTATGGTAAAGGTTATCTGATTACATGCATTTTGGTTAAGGGGGTGGTTACTTTAACTATTACTGTGGTTAAAGTAATCAGATACCTGTACATATAACAAAGTTATACTAAGTCTAACCAAAAGTCCGGATAGCTCAGTAGGTAGGGCATGAGACTCTTTACCTAAGGGTCATGGGTTCGACTCCAGCGTTACACAAGAAAATGAGTGAAAGAGGAGATCCTCCAAATCTGAAATTACAATCCTATTACTATGGTAATGGTTATCTGATTACATGCATTTTGGTTAAGGGGGTGGTTACTTTAACTATTACTGTGGTTAAAGTAATCATATACCTATACATATAACACAGTTGTACACAGTCTTACCAAAAGTCCGGATAGCTCAGTAGGTAGGGCAAGAGACTCTTAAACTCAGGGTCATGGGTTCGACTCCAGCGTTACACAAAAAATGAGTGAAAGAGGTGATCCTCCAAATCTGAAATTACAATCCTATTACTATGGTAAAGGTTATCTGATTACATGCATTTTGGTTAAGGGGGTGGTTACTTTAACTATTACTGTGGTTAAAGTAATCAGATACCTGTACATATAACAAAGTTATACTAAGTCTAACCAAAAGTCCGGATAGCTCAGTAGGTAGGGCATGAGACTCTTTACCTAAGGGTCATGGGTTCGACTCCAGCGTTACACAAGAAAATGAGTGAAAGAGGAGATCCTCCAAATCTGAAATTACAATCCTATTACTATGGTAATGGTTATCTGATTACATGCATTTTGGTTAAGGGGGTGGTTACTTTAACTATTACTGTGGTTAAAGTAATCATATACCGTTATACAGATAACACAGTTGTAGTGAGGCTAACCAAAAGTCCGGATAGCTCAGTAGGTAGGGCAAGAGACTCTTAACCTAAGGGTCATGGGTTCGACTCCAGCGATACACAAAAAAATGAGTGAAAGAGGTGATCTTCCAAATCTGAATCACAACCCTATTGCTATGGTAAAAGTTATCTGATGACATGTATTTTGATTAAGGGGGGGGTTAATCGAATTATTACTGTGGTTAAAGTAATCAGATAACTATACATATAACACAGTTGTACTGAGTCTAACCAAAAGTCCGGATAGCTCAGTAGGTAGTGCAAGAGACTCTTAACTTCAGGGTCATGGGTTCGACTCCAGGGTTACACAAAAAATGAGTGAAAGAGGTGATCCTCCAAATCTAAAATTACAATCCTATTGCTATGGTAAAAGTTATCTTATTACATGCACTTTTTATTGGGGTGGTGTTACACAAAAAAAGTAGTGAAAATGAGTAAGGGGGGGGTGTTACGTGAAAATAGTGAAAATGAGTAAGGGGGGTGCTACTAGAAAAATAGTGAAAATGAGAAAGGGAGGTGTTACTCAAAAAATGGTGAAAACACAAAATAGTGAAAATGAGTAAGAGGGGGGTGTTACACGAAAAATAGTGAAAATGAAAAATAGTGAAAATGAGTAAGGGGGGGTTACGGGAAAATAGTGAAAATGATTAAGGGGGTCTTACTAGAAAAATAGTGAAAATGAGGAAGGGGGTGTTACTCAAAAAATGGTGAAAATGAAAAATAGTGAAAATGAGTAAGATGGGGGTGTTACGTAAAAATAGTGAAAATGATTAAAGGGAGTGTTATTCTAAAAATAGTGAAAGTGAGTAAGGGGGGTGTTACACGAAACATAGTGAAAATGAGGAAGGGAGGTGTTACTCAAAAAAATGGTGAAAACACAAAATAGTGAAAATGTGCAAGTGGGGGGTGTTACACGAAAAATAGTGAAAATGAAAAATGGTGAAAATGAGTAAAGGGGGGTGTTACGTGAAAATAGTGAAAATGATTAAGGGGGTGTTACTAGAAAAATAGTGAAAATGAGGAAGGGGGTGTTACTCAAAAAATGGTGAAAACACAAAATAGTGAAAATGAGTAAGAGGGGGGTGTTACACGAAAAATAGTGAAAATGAAAAATAGTGAAAATGAGTAAGGGGGTGTTACGGGAAAATAGTGAAAATGATTAAGGGGGTCTTACTAGAAAAATAGTGAAAATGAGGATGGGGGTGTTACTCAAAAAATGGTGAAAATGAAAAATAGTGAAAATGAGTAAGATGGGGGTGTTACGTAAAAATAGTGAAAATGATTAAAGGGAGTTTTATTCTAAAAATAGTGAAAGTGAGTAAGGGGGGTGTTACACGAAACATAGTGAAAATGAGGAAGGGAGGTGTTACTCAAAAAAATGGTGAAAACACAAAATAGTGAAAATGTGCAAGTGGGGGGTGTTACACGAAAAATAGTGAAAATGAAAAATGGTGAAAATGAGTAAAGGGGGGTGTTACGTGAAAATAGTGAAAATGATTAAGGGGGTGTTACTAGAAAAATAGTGAAAATGAGGAAGGGGGTGTTACTCAAAAAATGGTGAAAATGAGTAAGAGGGGGGTGTTACTCAAATGATTATTGTGGTTAAAGTAATCAGATACCTATACATATAACACAGTTGTACACAGTCTTGCCAAAAGTCCGGATAGCTCAGTAGGTAGGGCAAGAGACTCTTAACCTCAGGGTCATGGGTTCGACTCCAGCGTTACACAAAAAATGAGTGAAAGAGGTGGTCCTCCAAATCTGAAATTACAATCCTATTACTATGGTAAAGGTTATCTCATTACAGGTATCTTGATTAAGGGGGTGGTTACTTTAACTATTACTGTGGTTACAGTAATCAGATACCTGTACATATCACAAAGTTATACTAAGTCTAACCAAAAGTCCGGATAGCTCAGTAGGTAGGGCATGAGACTCTTTACCTAAGGGTCATGGGTTCGACTCCAGCGTTACACAAGAAAATGAGGAAAAGAGGAGATGCTCAAAATCTGAATCACACTCCTATTACTATGGTAAAGTTTATCTGATTACATGTATTTTGATTAAGGGGGTGGTTATTTTAATTATTACTGTGGTTAAAGTAATCAGATACCTATACATATAACACAGTTGTACACAGTCTTACCAAAAGTCCGGATAGCTCAGTAGGTAGGGCAAGAGACTCTTAACCTCAGGGTCATGGGTTCGACTCCAGCGTTACACAAAAAATGAGTGAAAGAGGTCATCCTCCAAATCCGAAATTACAATCCTATTACTATGGTAAAGGTTATCTGATTACATGCAATTTGGTTAAGGGGGTGGTTACTTTAACTATTACTGTGGTTAAAGTAATCAGATACCTATAAAAAATAACACAGTTGTAGTGAGGCTAACCAAAAGTCCGGATAGCTCAGCAGGCAGGGCAAGAGACTCTTAACCTAAGGGTCATGGGTTCGACTCCAGCGATACACAAAAAAATGAGTGAAAGAGGTGATCTTCCAAATCTGAATCACAACCCTATTGCTATGGTAAAAGTTATCTGATGACATGTATTTTGATTAAGGGGGGGGTTAATCGAATTATTACTGTGGTTAAAGTAATCAGATAACTATACATATAACACAGTTGTACGGAGGCTAACCAAAAGTCCGGATAGCTCAGTAGGTAGGGCAAGAGACTCTTAACCTCAGGGTCATGGGTTCGACTCCAGCGTTACACAAAAAATGAGTGAAAGAGGTGATCCTCCAAATCTGAAATTGCAATCCTATTACTATGGTAAAGGTTATCTGATTACATGCATTTTGGTTAAGGGGGTGGTTACTTTAACTATTACTGTGGTTAAAGTAATCAGATACCTATACAAATAACACAGTTGTAGTGTGTTAACCAAAAAGTCCGGATAGCTCAGTAGGTAGGGCAAGAGACTCTTAACCTCAGGGTCATGGGTTCGACTCCAGCGTTACACAAAAAATGAGTGAAAGAGGTGATCCTCCAAATCTGAAATTACAATCCTATTACTATGGTAAAGGTTATCTCATTACAGGTATTTTGATTAAGGGGGTGGTTACTTTAACTATTACTGTGGTTAAAGTAATCAGATACCTGTACATATAACAAAGTTATACTAAGTCTAACCAAAAGTCCGGATAGCTCAGTAGGTAGGGCATGAGACTCTTTACCTAAGGGTCATGGGTTCGACTCCAGCGTTACACAAGAAAATGAGTAAAAGAGGAGATCCTCCAAATCTGAAATTACAAACCTATTACTATGGTAATGGTTATCTGATTACATGCATTTTGGTTAAGGGGGTGGTTACTTTAACTATTACTGTGGTTAAAGTAATCATATACCTATACATATAACACAGTTGTACACAGTCTTACCAAAAGTCCGGATAGCTCAGTAGGTAGGGCAAGAGACTCTTAACCTCAGGGTCATGGGTTCGACTCCAGCGTTACACAAAAAATGAGTGAAAGAGGTGATCCTCCAAATCTGAAATTACAATCCTATTACTATGGTAAAGGTTATCTGATTACATGCATTTTGGTTAAGGGGGTGGTTACTTTAACTATTACTGTGGTTAAAGTAATCAGATACCTGTACATATAACAAAGTTATACTAAGTCTAACCAAAAGTCCGGATAGCTCAGTAGGTAGGGCATGAGACTCTTTACCTAAGGGTCATGGGTTCGACTCCAGCGTTACACAAAAAATGAGTGAAAGAGGTGATCCTCCAAATCTGAAATTACAATCCTATTACTATGGTAAAGGTTATCTCATTACAGGTATTTTGATTAAGGGGGTGGTTACTTTAACTATTACTGTGGTTAAAGTAATCAGATACCTGTACATATAACAAAGTTATACTAAGTCTAACCAAAAGTCCGGATAGCTCAGTAGGTAGGGCATGAGACTCTTTACCTAAGGGTCATGGGTTCGACTCCAGCGTTACACAAGAAAATGAGTAAAAGAGGAGATCCTCCAAATCTGAAATTACAAACCTATTACTATGGTAATGGTTATCTGATTACATGCATTTTGGTTAAGGGGGTGGTTACTTTAACTATTACTGTGGTTAAAGTAATCATATACCTATACATATAACACAGTTGTACACAGTCTTACCAAAAGTCCGGATAGCTCAGTAGGTAGGGCAAGAGACTCTTAACCTCAGGGTCATGGGTTCGACTCCAGCGTTACACAAAAAATGAGTGAAAGAGGTGATCCTCCAAATCTGAAATTACAATCCTATTACTATGGTAAAGGTTATCTGATTACATGCATTTTGGTTAAGGGGGTGGTTACTTTAACTATTACTGTGGTTAAAGTAATCAGATACCTGTACATATAACAAAGTTATACTAAGTCTAACCAAAAGTCCGGATAGCTCAGTAGGTAGGGCATGAGACTCTTTACCTAAGGGTCATGGGTTCGACTCCAGCGTTACACAAGAAAATGAGTGAAAGAGGAGATCCTCCAAATCTGAAATTACAATCCTATTACTATGGTAATGGTTATCTGATTACATGCATTTTGGTTAAGGGGGTGGTTACTTTAACTATTACTGTGGTTAAAGTAATCATATACCGTTATACAGATAACACAGTTGTAGTGAGGCTAACCAAAAGTCCGGATAGCTCAGTAGGTAGGGCAAGAGACTCTTAACCTTTGGGTCATGGGTTCGACTCCAGCGATACACAAAAAAATGAGTGAAAGAGGTGATCTTCCAAATCTGAATCACAACCCTATTGCTATGGTAAAAGTTATCTGATGACATGTATTTTGATTAAGGGGGGGGTTAATCGAATTATTACTGTGGTTAAAGTAATCAGATAACTATACATATAACACAGTTGTACTGAGTCTAACCAAAAGTCCGGATAGCTCAGTAGGTAGGGCAAGAGACTCTTAACTTCAGGGTCATGGGTTCGACTCTAGGGTTATACAAAAAATGAGTGAAAGAGGTGATCCTCCAAATCTAAAATTACAATCCTATTACTATGGTAAAAGTTATCTTATTACATGCACTTTTTATTGGGGTGGTGTTACACAAAAAAAGTAGTGAAAATGAGTAAGGGGGGGGTGTTACGTGAAAATAGTGAAAATGAGTAAGGGGGGTGCTACTAGAAAAATAGTGAAAATGAGAAAGGGAGGTGTTACTCAAAAAATGGTGAAAACACAAAATAGTGAAAATGAGTAAGAGGGGGGTGTTACACGAAAAATAGTGAAAATGAAAAATAGTGAAAATGAGTAAGGGGGGGTTACGGGAAAATAGTGAAAATGATTAAGGGGGTCTTACTAGAAAAATAGTGAAAATGAGGAAGGGGGTGTTACTCAAAAAATGGTGAAAATGAAAAATAGTGAAAATGAGTCAGATGGGCGTGTTACGTAAAAATAGTGAAAATGATTAAAGGGAGTGTTATTCTAAAAATAGTGAAAGTGAGTAAGGGGGGTGTTACACGAAACATAGTGAAAATGAGGAAGGGAGGTGTTACTCAAAAAAATGGTGAAAACACAAAATAGTGAAAATGTGCAAGTGGGGGGTGTTACACGAAAAATAGTGAAAATGAAAAATTGTGAAAATGAGTAAAGGGGGGTGTTACGTGAAAATAGTGAAAATGATTAAGGGGGTGTTACTAGAAAAATAGTGAAAATGAGGAAGGGGGTGTTACTCAAAAAATGGTGAAAATGAGTAAGAGGGGGGTGTTACTCAAATGATTATTGTGGTTAAAGTAATCAGATACCTATACATATAACACAGTTGTACACAGTCTTGCCAAAAGTCCGGATAGCTCAGTAGGTAGGGCAAGAGACTCTTAACCTCAGGGTCATGGGTTCGACTCCAGCGTTACACAAAAAATGAGTGAAAGAGGTGGTCCTCCAAATCTGAAATTACAATCCTATTACTATGGTAAAGGTTATCTCATTACAGGTATCTTGATTAAGGGGGTGGTTACTTTAACTATTACTGTGGTTAAAGTAATCAGATACCTGTACATATAACAAAGTTATACTAAGTCTAACCAAAAGTCCGGATAGCTCAGTAGGTAGGGCATGAGACTCTTTACCTAAGGGTCATGGGTTCGACTCCAGCGTTACACAAGAAAATGAGGAAAAGAGGAGATGCTCAAAATCTGAATCACACTCCTATTACTATGGTAAAGTTTATCTGATTACATGTATTTTGATTAAGGGGGTGGTTATTTTAATTATTACTGTGGTTAAAGTAATCAGATACCTATACATATAACACAGTTGTACACAGTCTTACCAAAAGTCCGGATAGCTCAGTAGGTAGGGCAAGAGACTCTTAACCTCAGGGTCATGGGTTCGACTCCAGCGTTACACAAAAAATGAGTGAAAGAGGTCATCCTCCAAATCCGAAATTACAATCCTATTACTATGGTAAAGGTTATCTGATTACATGCAATTTGGTTAAGGGGGTGGTTACTTTAACTATTACTGTGGTTAAAGTAATCAGATACCTATAAAAAATAACACAGTTGTAGTGAGGCTAACCAAAAGTCCGGATAGCTCAGCAGGCAGGGCAAGAGACTCTTAACCTAAGGGTCATGGGTTCGACTCCAGCGATACACAAAAAAATGAGTGAAAGAGGTGATCTTCAAAATCTGAATCACAACCCTATTGCTATGGTAAAAGTTATCTGATGACATGTATTTTGATTAAGGGGGGGGTTAATCGAATTATTACTGTGGTTAAAGTAATCAGATAACTATACATATAACACAGTTGTACGGAGTCTAACCAAAAGTCCGGATAGCTCAGTAGGTAGGGCAAGAGACTCTTAACCTCAGGGTCATGGGTTCGACTCCAGCGTTACACAAAAAATGAGTGAAAGAGGTGATCCTCCAAATCTGAAATTGCAATCCTATTACTATGGTAAAGGTTATCTGATTACATGCATTTTGGTTAAGGGGGTGGTTACTTTAACTATTACTGTGGTTAAAGTAATCAGATACCTATACAAATAACACAGTTGTAGTGTGTTAACCAAAAAGTCCGGATAGCTCAGTAGGTAGGGCAAGAGACTCTTAACCTCAGGGTCATGGGTTCGACTCCAGCCTTACACAAAAAATGAGTGAAAGAGGTGATCCTCCAAATCTGAAATTACAATCCTATTACTATGGTAAAGGTTATCTCATTACAGGTATTTTGATTAAGGGGGTGGTTACTTTAACTATTACTGTGGTTAAAGTAATCAGATACCTGTACATATAACAAAGTTATACTAACTCTAACCAAAAGTCCGGATAGCTCAGTAGGTAGGGCATGAGACTCTTTACCTAAGGGTCATGGGTTCGACTCCAGCGTTACACAAGAAAATGAGTAAAAGAGGAGATCCTCCAAATCTGAAATTACAAACCTATTACTATGGTAATGGTTATCTGATTACATGCATTTTGGTTAAGGGGGTGGTTACTTTAACTATTACTGTGGTTAAAGTAATCATATACCTATACATATAACACAGTTGTACACAGTCTTACCAAAAGTCCGGATAGCTCAGTAGGTAGGGCAAGAGACTCTTAACCTCAGGGTCATGGGTTCGACTCCAGCGTTACACAAAAAATGAGTGAAAGAGGTGATCCTCCAAATCTGAAATTACAATCCTATTACTATGGTAAAGGTTATCTGATTACATGCATTTTGGTTAAGGGGGTGGTTACTTTAACTATTACTGTGCTTAAAGTAATCAGATACCTGTACATATAACAAAGTTATACTAAGTCTAACCAAAAGTCCGGATAGCTCAGTAGGTAGGGCATGAGACTCTTTACCTAAGGGTCATGGGTTCGACTCCAGCGTTACACAAAAAATGAGTGAAAGAGGTGATCCTCCAAATCTGAAATTACAATCCTATTACTATGGTAAAGGTTATCTGATTACATGCATTTTGGTTAAGGGGGTGGTTACTTTAACTATTACTGTGGTTAAAGTAATCAGATACCTGTACATATAACAAAGTTATACTAAGTCTAACCAAAAGTCCGGATAGCTCAGTAGGTAGGGCATGAGACTCTTTACCTAAGGGTCATGGGTTCGACTCCAGCGTTACACAAGAAAATGAGTGAAAGAGGAGATCCTCCAAATCTGAAATTACAATCCTATTACTATGGTAATGGTTATCTGATTACATGCATTTTGGTTAAGGGGGTGGTTACTTTAACTATTACTGTGGTTAAAGTAATCATATACCTATACATATAACACAGTTGTACACAGTCTTACCAAAAGTCCGGATAGCTCAGTAGGTAGGGCAAGAGACTCTTAAACTCAGGGTCATGGGTTCGACTCCAGCGTTACACAAAAAATGAGTGAAAGAGGTGATCCTCCAAATCTGAAATTACAATCCTATTACTATGGTAAAGGTTATCTGATTACATGCATTTTGGTTAAGGGGGTGGTTACTTTAACTATTACTGTGGTTAAAGTAATCAGATACCTGTACATATAACAAAGTTATACTAAGTCTAACCAAAAGTCCGGATAGCTCAGTAGGTAGGGCATGAGACTCTTTACCTAAGGGTCATGGGTTCGACTCCAGCGTTACACAAGAAAATGAGTGAAAGAGGAGATCCTCCAAATCTGAAATTACAATCCTATTACTATGGTAATGGTTATCTGATTACATGCATTTTGGTTAAGGGGGTGGTTACTTTAACTATTACTGTGGTTAAAGTAATCATATACCGTTATACAGATAACACAGTTGTAGTGAGGCTAACCAAAAGTCCGGATAGCTCAGTAGGTAGGGCAAGAGACTCTTAACCTAAGGGTCATGGGTTCGACTCCAGCGATACACAAAAAAATGAGTGAAAGAGGTGATCTTCCAAATCTGAATCACAACCCTATTGCTATGGTAAAAGTTATCTGATGACATGTATTTTGATTAAGGGGGGGGTTAATCGAATTATTACTGTGGTTAAAGTAATCAGATAACTATACATATAACACAGTTGTACTGAGTCTAACCAAAAGTCCGGATAGCTCAGTAGGTAGTGCAAGAGACTCTTAACTTCAGGGTCATGGGTTCGACTCCAGGGTTACACAAAAAATGAGTGAAAGAGGTGATCCTCCAAATCTAAAATTACAATCCTATTGCTATGGTAAAAGTTATCTTATTACATGCACTTTTTATTGGGGTGGTGTTACACAAAAAAAGTAGTGAAAATGAGTAAGGGGGGGGTGTTACGTGAAAATAGTGAAAATGAGTAAGGGGGGTGCTACTAGAAAAATAGTGAAAATGAGAAAGGGAGGTGTTACTCAAAAAATGGTGAAAACACAAAATAGTGAAAATGAGTAAGAGGGGGGTGTTACACGAAAAATAGTGAAAATGAAAAATAGTGAAAATGAGTAAGGGGGGGTTACGGGAAAATAGTGAAAATGATTAAGGGGGTCTTACTAGAAAAATAGTGAAAATGAGGAAGGGGGTGTTACTCAAAAAATGGTGAAAATGAAAAATAGTGAAAATGAGTAAGATGGGGGTGTTACGTAAAAATAGTGAAAATGATTAAAGGGAGTGTTATTCTAAAAATAGTGAAAGTGAGTAAGGGGGGTGTTACACGAAACATAGTGAAAATGAGGAAGGGAGGTGTTACTCAAAAAAATGGTGAAAACACAAAATAGTGAAAATGTGCAAGTGGGGGGTGTTACACGAAAAATAGTGAAAATGAAAAATGGTGAAAATGAGTAAAGGGGGGTGTTACGTGAAAATAGTGAAAATGATTAAGGGGGTGTTACTAGAAAAATAGTGAAAATGAGGAAGGGGGTGTTACTCAAAAAATGGTGAAAACACAAAATAGTGAAAATGAGTAAGAGGGGGGTGTTACACGAAAAATAGTGAAAATGAAAAATAGTGAAAATGAGTAAGGGGGTGTTACGGGAAAATAGTGAAAATGATTAAGGGGGTCTTACTAGAAAAATAGTGAAAATGAGGATGGGGGTGTTACTCAAAAAATGGTGAAAATGAAAAATAGTGAAAATGAGTAAGATGGGGGTGTTACGTAAAAATAGTGAAAATGATTAAAGGGAGTTTTATTCTAAAAATAGTGAAAGTGAGTAAGGGGGGTGTTACACGAAACATAGTGAAAATGAGGAAGGGAGGTGTTACTCAAAAAAATGGTGAAAACACAAAATAGTGAAAATGTGCAAGTGGGGGGTGTTACACGAAAAATAGTGAAAATGAAAAATGGTGAAAATGAGTAAAGGGGGGTGTTACGTGAAAATAGTGAAAATGATTAAGGGGGTGTTACTAGAAAAATAGTGAAAATGAGGAAGGGGGTGTTACTCAAAAAATGGTGAAAATGAGTAAGAGGGGGGTGTTACTCAAATGATTATTGTGGTTAAAGTAATCAGATACCTATACATATAACACAGTTGTACACAGTCTTGCCAAAAGTCCGGATAGCTCAGTAGGTAGGGCAAGAGACTCTTAACCTCAGGGTCATGGGTTCGACTCCAGCGTTACACAAAAAATGAGTGAAAGAGGTGGTCCTCCAAATCTGAAATTACAATCCTATTACTATGGTAAAGGTTATCTCATTACAGGTATCTTGATTAAGGGGGTGGTTACTTTAACTATTACTGTGGTTACAGTAATCAGATACCTGTACATATCACAAAGTTATACTAAGTCTAACCAAAAGTCCGGATAGCTCAGTAGGTAGGGCATGAGACTCTTTACCTAAGGGTCATGGGTTCGACTCCAGCGTTACACAAGAAAATGAGGAAAAGAGGAGATGCTCAAAATCTGAATCACACTCCTATTACTATGGTAAAGTTTATCTGATTACATGTATTTTGATTAAGGGGGTGGTTATTTTAATTATTACTGTGGTTAAAGTAATCAGATACCTATACATATAACACAGTTGTACACAGTCTTACCAAAAGTCCGGATAGCTCAGTAGGTAGGGCAAGAGACTCTTAACCTCAGGGTCATGGGTTCGACTCCAGCGTTACACAAAAAATGAGTGAAAGAGGTCATCCTCCAAATCCGAAATTACAATCCTATTACTATGGTAAAGGTTATCTGATTACATGCAATTTGGTTAAGGGGGTGGTTACTTTAACTATTACTGTGGTTAAAGTAATCAGATACCTATAAAAAATAACACAGTTGTAGTGAGGCTAACCAAAAGTCCGGATAGCTCAGCAGGCAGGGCAAGAGACTCTTAACCTAAGGGTCATGGGTTCGACTCCAGCGATACACAAAAAAATGAGTGAAAGAGGTGATCTTCCAAATCTGAATCACAACCCTATTGCTATGGTAAAAGTTATCTGATGACATGTATTTTGATTAAGGGGGGGGTTAATCGAATTATTACTGTGGTTAAAGTAATCAGATAACTATACATATAACACAGTTGTACGGAGGCTAACCAAAAGTCCGGATAGCTCAGTAGGTAGGGCAAGAGACTCTTAACCTCAGGGTCATGGGTTCGACTCCAGCGTTACACAAAAAATGAGTGAAAGAGGTGATCCTCCAAATCTGAAATTGCAATCCTATTACTATGGTAAAGGTTATCTGATTACATGCATTTTGGTTAAGGGGGTGGTTACTTTAACTATTACTGTGGTTAAAGTAATCAGATACCTATACAAATAACACAGTTGTAGTGTGTTAACCAAAAAGTCCGGATAGCTCAGTAGGTAGGGCAAGAGACTCTTAACCTCAGGGTCATGGGTTCGACTCCAGCGTTACACAAAAAATGAGTGAAAGAGGTGATCCTCCAAATCTGAAATTACAATCCTATTACTATGGTAAAGGTTATCTCATTACAGGTATTTTGATTAAGGGGGTGGTTACTTTAACTATTACTGTGGTTAAAGTAATCAGATACCTGTACATATAACAAAGTTATACTAAGTCTAACCAAAAGTCCGGATAGCTCAGTAGGTAGGGCATGAGACTCTTTACCTAAGGGTCATGGGTTCGACTCCAGCGTTACACAAGAAAATGAGTAAAAGAGGAGATCCTCCAAATCTGAAATTACAAACCTATTACTATGGTAATGGTTATCTGATTACATGCATTTTGGTTAAGGGGGTGGTTACTTTAACTATTACTGTGGTTAAAGTAATCATATACCTATACATATAACACAGTTGTACACAGTCTTACCAAAAGTCCGGATAGCTCAGTAGGTAGGGCAAGAGACTCTTAACCTCAGGGTCATGGGTTCGACTCCAGCGTTACACAAAAAATGAGTGAAAGAGGTGATCCTCCAAATCTGAAATTACAATCCTATTACTATGGTAAAGGTTATCTGATTACATGCATTTTGGTTAAGGGGGTGGTTACTTTAACTATTACTGTGGTTAAAGTAATCAGATACCTGTACATATAACAAAGTTATACTAAGTCTAACCAAAAGTCCGGATAGCTCAGTAGGTAGGGCATGAGACTCTTTACCTAAGGGTCATGGGTTCGACTCCAGCGTTACACAAAAAATGAGTGAAAGAGGTGATCCTCCAAATCTGAAATTACAATCCTATTACTATGGTAAAGGTTATCTCATTACAGGTATTTTGATTAAGGGGGTGGTTACTTTAACTATTACTGTGGTTAAAGTAATCAGATACCTGTACATATAACAAAGTTATACTAAGTCTAACCAAAAGTCCGGATAGCTCAGTAGGTAGGGCATGAGACTCTTTACCTAAGGGTCATGGGTTCGACTCCAGCGTTACACAAGAAAATGAGTAAAAGAGGAGATCCTCCAAATCTGAAATTACAAACCTATTACTATGGTAATGGTTATCTGATTACATGCATTTTGGTTAAGGGGGTGGTTACTTTAACTATTACTGTGGTTAAAGTAATCATATACCTATACATATAACACAGTTGTACACAGTCTTACCAAAAGTCCGGATAGCTCAGTAGGTAGGGCAAGAGACTCTTAACCTCAGGGTCATGGGTTCGACTCCAGCGTTACACAAAAAATGAGTGAAAGAGGTGATCCTCCAAATCTGAAATTACAATCCTATTACTATGGTAAAGGTTATCTGATTACATGCATTTTGGTTAAGGGGGTGGTTACTTTAACTATTACTGTGGTTAAAGTAATCAGATACCTGTACATATAACAAAGTTATACTAAGTCTAACCAAAAGTCCGGATAGCTCAGTAGGTAGGGCATGAGACTCTTTACCTAAGGGTCATGGGTTCGACTCCAGCGTTACACAAGAAAATGAGTGAAAGAGGAGATCCTCCAAATCTGAAATTACAATCCTATTACTATGGTAATGGTTATCTGATTACATGCATTTTGGTTAAGGGGGTGGTTACTTTAACTATTACTGTGGTTAAAGTAATCATATACCGTTATACAGATAACACAGTTGTAGTGAGGCTAACCAAAAGTCCGGATAGCTCAGTAGGTAGGGCAAGAGACTCTTAACCTTTGGGTCATGGGTTCGACTCCAGCGATACACAAAAAAATGAGTGAAAGAGGTGATCTTCCAAATCTGAATCACAACCCTATTGCTATGGTAAAAGTTATCTGATGACATGTATTTTGATTAAGGGGGGGGTTAATCGAATTATTACTGTGGTTAAAGTAATCAGATAACTATACATATAACACAGTTGTACTGAGTCTAACCAAAAGTCCGGATAGCTCAGTAGGTAGGGCAAGAGACTCTTAACTTCAGGGTCATGGGTTCGACTCTAGGGTTATACAAAAAATGAGTGAAAGAGGTGATCCTCCAAATCTAAAATTACAATCCTATTACTATGGTAAAAGTTATCTTATTACATGCACTTTTTATTGGGGTGGTGTTACACAAAAAAAGTAGTGAAAATGAGTAAGGGGGGGGTGTTACGTGAAAATAGTGAAAATGAGTAAGGGGGGTGCTACTAGAAAAATAGTGAAAATGAGAAAGGGAGGTGTTACTCAAAAAATGGTGAAAACACAAAATAGTGAAAATGAGTAAGAGGGGGGTGTTACACGAAAAATAGTGAAAATGAAAAATAGTGAAAATGAGTAAGGGGGGGTTACGGGAAAATAGTGAAAATGATTAAGGGGGTCTTACTAGAAAAATAGTGAAAATGAGGAAGGGGGTGTTACTCAAAAAATGGTGAAAATGAAAAATAGTGAAAATGAGTCAGATGGGCGTGTTACGTAAAAATAGTGAAAATGATTAAAGGGAGTGTTATTCTAAAAATAGTGAAAGTGAGTAAGGGGGGTGTTACACGAAACATAGTGAAAATGAGGAAGGGAGGTGTTACTCAAAAAATGGTGAAAACACAAAATAGTGAAAATGTGCAAGTGGGGGGTGTTACACGAAAAATAGTGAAAATGAAAAATGGTGAAAATGAGTAAAGGGGGGTGTTACGTGAAAATAGTGAAAATGATTAAGGGGGTGTTACTAGAAAAATAGTGAAAATGAGGAAGGGGGTGTTACTCAAAAAATGGTGAAAATGAGTAAGAGGGGGGTGTTACTCAAATGATTATTGTGGTTAAAGTAATCAGATACCTATACATATAACACAGTTGTACACAGTCTTGCCAAAAGTCCGGATAGCTCAGTAGGTAGGGCAAGAGACTCTTAACCTCAGGGTCATGGGTTCGACTCCAGCGTTACACAAAAAATGAGTGAAAGAGGTGGTCCTCCAAATCTGAAATTACAATCCTATTACTATGGTAAAGGTTATCTCATTACAGGTATCTTGATTAAGGGGGTGGTTACTTTAACTATTACTGTGGTTAAAGTAATCAGATACCTGTACATATAACAAAGTTATACTAAGTCTAACCAAAAGTCCGGATAGCTCAGTAGGTAGGGCATGAGACTCTTTACCTAAGGGTCATTGGTTCGACTCCAGCGTTACACAAGAAAATGAGGAAAAGAGGAGATGCTCAAAATCTGACTCACACTCCTATTACTATGGTAAAGTTTATCTGATTACATGTATTTTGATTAAGGGGGTGGTTATTTTAATTATTACTGTGGTTAAAGTAATCAGATACCTATACATATAACACAGTTGTACACAGTCTTACCAAAAGTCCGGATAGCTCAGTAGGTAGGGCAAGAGACTCTTAACCTCAGGGTCATGGGTTCGACTCCAGCGTTACACAAAAAATGAGTGAAAGAGGTCATCCTCCAAATCCGAAATTGCAATCCTATTACTATGGTAAAGGTTATCTGATTACATGCATTTTGGTTAAGGGGGTGGTTACTTTAACTATTACTGTGGTTAAAGTAATCAGATACCTATAAAAAATAACACAGTTGTAGTGAGGCTAACCAAAAGTCCGGATAGCTCAGTAGGTAGGGCAAGAGACTCTTAACCTAAGGGTCATGGGTTCGACTCCAGCGATACACAAAAAAATGAGTGAAAGAGGTGATCTTCCAAATCTGAATCACAACCCTATTGCTATGGTAAAAGTTATCTGATGACATGTATTTTGATTAAGGGGGGGGTTAATCGAATTATTACTGTGGTTAAAGTAATCAGATAACTATACATATAACACAGTTGTACTGAGTCTAACCAAAAGTCCGGATAGCTCAGTAGGTAGGGCAAGAGACTCTTAACTTCAGGGTCATGGGTTCGACTCCAGGGTTATACAAAAAATGAGTGAAAGAGGTGATCCTCCAAATCTAAAATTACAATCCTATTACTATGGTAAAAGTTATCTTATTACATGCACTTTTTATTGGGGTGGTGTTACACAAAAAAAGTAGTGAAAATGAGTAAGGGGGGGGTGTTACGTGAAAATAGTGAAAATGAAAAATGGTGAAAATGAGTAAAGGGGGGTGTTACGTGAAAATAGTGAAAATGATTAAGGGGGTGTTACTAGAAAAATAGTGAAAATGAGGAAGGGGGTGTTACTCAAAAAATGGTGAAAACACAAAATAGTGAAAATGAGTAAGAGGGGGGTGTTACACGAAAAATAGTGAAAATGAAAAATAGTGAAAATGAGTAAGGGGGTGTTACGGGAAAATAGTGAAAATGATTAAGGGGGTCTTACTAGAAAAATAGTGAAAATGAGGATGGGGGTGTTACTCAAAAAATGGTGAAAATGAAAAATAGTGAAAATGAGTAAGATGGGGGTGTTACGTAAAAATAGTGAAAATGATTAAAGGGAGTTTTATTCTAAAAATAGTGAAAGTGAGTAAGGGGGGTGTTACACGAAACATAGTGAAAATGAGGAAGGGAGGTGTTACTCAAAAAAATGGTGAAAACACAAAATAGTGAAAATGTGCAAGTGGGGGGTGTTACACGAAAAATAGTGAAAATGAAAAATGGTGAAAATGAGTAAAGGGGGGTGTTACGTGAAAATAGTGAAAATGATTAAGGGGGTGTTACTAGAAAAATAGTGAAAATGAGGAAGGGGGTGTTACTCAAAAAATGGTGAAAATGAGTAAGAGGGGGGTGTTACTCAAATGATTATTGTGGTTAAAGTAATCAGATACCTATACATATAACACAGTTGTACACAGTCTTGCCAAAAGTCCGGATAGCTCAGTAGGTAGGGCAAGAGACTCTTAACCTCAGGGTCATGGGTTCGACTCCAGCGTTACACAAAAAATGAGTGAAAGAGGTGGTCCTCCAAATCTGAAATTACAATCCTATTACTATGGTAAAGGTTATCTCATTACAGGTATCTTGATTAAGGGGGTGGTTACTTTAACTATTACTGTGGTTAAAGTAATCAGATACCTGTACATATAACAAAGTTATACTAAGTCTAACCAAAAGTCCGGATAGCTCAGTAGGTAGGGCATGAGACTCTTTACCTAAGGGTCATGGGTTCGACTCCAGCGTTACACAAGAAAATGAGGAAAAGAGGAGATGCTCAAAATCTGAATCACACTCCTATTACTATGGTAAAGTTTATCTGATTACATGTATTTTGATTAAGGGGGTGGTTATTTTAATTATTACTGTGGTTAAAGTAATCAGATACCTATACATATAACACAGTTGTACACAGTCTTACCAAAAGTCCGGATAGCTCAGTAGGTAGGGCAAGAGACTCTTAACCTCAGGGTCATGGGTTCGACTCCAGCGTTACACAAAAAATGAGTGAAAGAGGTCATCCTCCAAATCCGAAATTACAATCCTATTACTATGGTAAAGGTTATCTGATTACATGCAATTTGGTTAAGGGGGTGGTTACTTTAACTATTACTGTGGTTAAAGTAATCAGATACCTATAAAAAATAACACAGTTGTAGTGAGGCTAACCAAAAGTCCGGATAGCTCAGCAGGCAGGGCAAGAGACTCTTAACCTAAGGGTCATGGGTTCGACTCCAGCGATACACAAAAAAATGAGTGAAAGAGGTGATCTTCCAAATCTGAATCACAACCCTATTGCTATGGTAAAAGTTATCTGATGACATGTATTTTGATTAAGGGGGGGGTTAATCGAATTATTACTGTGGTTAAAGTAATCAGATAACTATACATATAACACAGTTGTACGGAGTCTAACCAAAAGTCCGGATAGCTCAGTAGGTAGGGCAAGAGACTCTTAACCTCAGGGTCATGGGTTCGACTCCAGCGTTACACAAAAAATGAGTGAAAGAGGTGATCCTCCAAATCTGAAATTGCAATCCTATTACTATGGTAAAGGTTATCTGATTACATGCATTTTGGTTAAGGGGGTGGTTACTTTAACTATTACTGTGGTTAAAGTAATCAGATACCTATACAAATAACACAGTTGTAGTGTGTTAACCAAAAAGTCCGGATAGCTCAGTAGGTAGGGCAAGAGACTCTTAACCTCAGGGTCATGGGTTCGACTCCAGCCTTACACAAAAAATGAGTGAAAGAGGTGATCCTCCAAATCTGAAATTTCAATCCTATTACTATGGTAAAGGTTATCTCATTACAGGTATTTTGATTAAGGGGGTGGTTACTTTAACTATTACTGTGGTTAAAGTAATCAGATACCTGTACATATAACAAAGTTATACTAACTCTAACCAAAAGTCCGGATAGCTCAGTAGGTAGGGCATGAGACTCTTTACCTAAGGGTCATGGGTTCGACTCCAGCGTTACACAAGAAAATGAGTAAAAGAGGAGATCCTCCAAATCTGAAATTACAAACCTATTACTATGGTAATGGTTATCTGATTACATGCATTTTGGTTAAGGGGGTGGTTACTTTAACTATTACTGTGGTTAAAGTAATCATATACCTATACATATAACACAGTTGTACACAGTCTTACCAAAAGTCCGGATAGCTCAGTAGGTAGGGCAAGAGACTCTTAACCTCAGGGTCATGGGTTCGACTCCAGCGTTACACAAAAAATGAGTGAAAGAGGTGATCCTCCAAATCTGAAATTACAATCCTATTACTATGGTAAAGGTTATCTGATTACATGCATTTTGGTTAAGGGGGTGGTTACTTTAACTATTACTGTGGTTAAAGTAATCAGATACCTGTACATATAACAAAGTTATACTAAGTCTAACCAAAAGTCCGGATAGCTCAGTAGGTAGGGCATGAGACTCTTTACCTAAGGGTCATGGGTTCGACTCCAGCGTTACACAAAAAATGAGTGAAAGAGGTGATCCTCCAAATCTGAAATTACAATCCTATTACTATGGTAAAGGTTATCTCATTACAGGTATTTTGATTAAGGGGGTGGTTACTTTAACTATTACTGTGGTTAAAGTAATCAGATACCTGTACATATAACAAAGTTATACTAAGTCTACCCAAAAGTCCGGATAGCTCAGTAGGTAGGGCATGAGACTCTTTACCTAAGGGTCATGGGTTCGACTCCAGCGTTACACAAGAAAATGAGTAAAAGAGGAGATCCTCCAAATCTGAAATTACAAACCTATTACTATGGTAATGGTTATCTGATTACATGCATTTTGGTTAAGGGGGTGGTTACTTTAACTATTACTGTGGTTAAAGTAATCATATACCTATACATATAACACAGTTGTACACAGTCTTACCAAAAGTCCGGATAGCTCAGTAGGTAGGGCAAGAGACTCTTAAACTCAGGGTCATGGGTTCGACTCCAGCGTTACACAAAAAATGAGTGAAAGAGGTGATCCTCCAAATCTGAAATTACAATCCTATTACTATGGTAAAGGTTATCTGATTACATGCATTTTGGTTAAGGGGGTGGTTACTTTAACTATTACTGTGGTTAAAGTAATCAGATACCTGTACATATAACAAAGTTATACTAAGTCTAACCAAAAGTCCGGATAGCTCAGTAGGTAGGGCATGAGACTCTTTACCTAAGGGTCATGGGTTCGACTCCAGCGTTACACAAGAAAATGAGTGAAAGAGGAGATCCTCCAAATCTGAAATTACAATCCTATTACTATGGTAATGGTTATCTGATTACATGCATTTTGGTTAAGGGGGTGGTTACTTTAACTATTACTGTGGTTAAAGTAATCATATACCTATACATATAACACAGTTGTACACAGTCTTACCAAAAGTCCGGATAGCTCAGTAGGTAGGGCAAGAGACTCTTAAACTCAGGGTCATGGGTTCGACTCCAGCGTTACACAAAAAATGAGTGAAAGAGGTGATCCTCCAAATCTGAAATTACAATCCTATTACTATGGTAAAGGTTATCTGATTACATGCATTTTGGTTAAGGGGGTGGTTACTTTAACTATTACTGTGGTTAAAGTAATCAGATACCTGTACATATAACAAAGTTATACTAAGTCTAACCAAAAGTCCGGATAGCTCAGTAGGTAGGGCATGAGACTCTTTACCTAAGGGTCATGGTTTCGACTCCAGCGTTACACAAGAAAATGAGTGAAAGAGGAGATCCTCCAAATCTGAAATTACAATCCTATTACTATGGTAATGGTTATCTGATTACATGCATTTTGGTTAAGGGGGTGGTTACTTTAACTATTACTGTGGTTAAAGTAATCATATACCGTTATACAGATAACACAGTTGTAGTGAGGCTAACCAAAAGTCCGGATAGCTCAGTAGGTAGGGCAAGAGACTCTTAACCTAAGGGTCATGGGTTCGACTCCAGCGATACACAAAAAAATTAGTGAAAGAGGTGATCTTCCAAATCTGAATCACAACCCTATTGCTATGGTAAAAGTTATCTGATGACATGTATTTTGATTAAGGGGGGGGTTAATCGAATTATTACTGTGGTTAAAGTAATCAGATAACTATACATATAACACAGTTGTACTGAGTCTAACCAAAAGTCCGGATAGCTCAGTAGGTAGTGCAAGAGACTCTTAACTTCAGGGTCATGGGTTCGACTCCAGGGTTACACAAAAAATGAGTGAAAGAGGTGATCCTCCAAATCTAAAATTACAATCCTATTGCTATGGTAAAAGTTATCTTATTACATGCACTTTTTATTGGGGTGGTGTTACACAAAAAAAGTAGTGAAAATGAGTAAGGGGGGGGTGTTACGTGAAAATAGTGAAAATGAGTAAGGGGGGTGCTACTAGAAAAATAGTGAAAATGAGAAAGGGAGGTGTTACTCAAAAAATGGTGAAAACACAAAATAGTGAAAATGAGTAAGAGGGGGGTGTTACACGAAAAATAGTGAAAATGAAAAATAGTGAAAATGAGTAAGGGGGGTTACGGGAAAATAGTGAAAATGATTAAGGGGGTCTTACTAGAAAAATAGTGAAAATGAGGAAGGGGGTGTTACTCAAAAAATGGTGAAAATGAAAAATAGTGAAAATGAGTAAGATGGGGGTGTTACGTAAAAATAGTGAAAATGATTAAAGGGAGTGTTATTCTAAAAATAGTGAAAGTGAGTAAGGGGGGTGTTACACGAAACATAGTGAAAATGAGGAAGGGAGGTGTTACTCAAAAAAATGGTGAAAACACAAAATAGTGAAAATGTGCAAGTGGGGGGTGTTACACGAAAAATAGTGAAAATGAAAAATGGTGAAAATGAGTAAAGGGGGGTGTTACGTGAAAATAGTGAAAATGATTAAGGGGGTGTTACTAGAAAAATAGTGAAAATGAGGAAGGGGGTGTTACTCAAAAAATGGTGAAAACACAAAATAGTGAAAATGAGTAAGAGGGGGGTGTTACACGAAAAATAGTGAAAATGAAAAATAGTGAAAATGAGTAAGGGGGTGTTACGGGAAAATAGTGAAAATGATTAAGGGGGTCTTACTAGAAAAATAGTGAAAATGAGGAAGGGGGTGTTACTCAAAAAATGGTGAAAATGAAAAATAGTGAAAATGAGTAAGATGGGGGTGTTACGTAAAAATAGTGAAAATGATTAAAGGGAGTTTTATTCTAAAAATAGTGAAAGTGAGTAAGGGGGGTGTTACACGAAACATAGTGAAAATGAGGAAGGGAGGTGTTACTCAAAAAAATGGTGAAAACACAAAATAGTGAAAATGTGCAAGTGGGGGGTGTTACACGAAAAATAGTGAAAATGAAAAATGGTGAAAATGAGTAAAGGGGGGTGTTACGTGAAAATAGTGAAAATGATTAAGGGGGTGTTACTAGAAAAATAGTGAAAATGAGGAAGGGGGTGTTACTCAAAAAATGGTGAAAATGAGTAAGAGGGGGGTGTTACTCAAATGATTATTGTGGTTAAAGTAATCAGATACCTATACATATATTACAGTTGTACACAGTCTTGCCAAAAGTCCGGATAGCTCAGTAGGTAGGGCAAGAGACTCTTAACCTCAGGGTCATGGGTTCGACTCCAGCGTTACACAAAAAATGAGTGAAAGAGGTGGTCCTCCAAATCTGAAATTACAATCCTATTACTATGGTAAAGGTTATCTCATTACAGGTATCTTGATTAAGGGGGTGGTTACTTTAACTATTACTGTGGTTAAAGTAATCAGATACCTGTACATATAACAAAGTTATACTAAGTCTAACCAAAAGTCCGGATAGCTCAGTAGGTGGGGCATGAGACTCTTTACCTAAGGGTCATGGGTTCGACTCCAGCGTTACACAAGAAAATGAGGAAAAGAGGAGATGCTCAAAATCTGAATCACACTCCTATTACTATGGTAAAGTTTATCTGATTACATGTATTTTGATTAAGGGGGTGGTTATTTTAATTATTACTGTGGTTAAAGTAATCAGATACCTATACATATAACACAGTTGTACACAGTCTTACCAAAAGTCCGGATAGCTCAGTAGGTAGGGCAAGAGACTCTTAACCTCAGGGTCATGGGTTCGACTCCAGCGTTACACAAAAAATGAGTGAAAGAGGTCATCCTCCAAATCCGAAATTACAATCCTATTACTATGGTAAAGGTTATCTGATTACATGCAATTTGGTTAAGGGGGTGGTTACTTTAACTATTACTGTGGTTAAAGTAATCAGATACCTATAAAAAATAACACAGTTGTAGTGAGGCTAACCAAAAGTCCGGATAGCTCAGCAGGCAGGGCAAGAGACTCTTAACCTAAGGGTCATGGGTTCGACTCCAGCGATACACAAAAAAATGAGTGAAAGAGGTGATCTTCCAAATCTGAATCACAACCCTATTGCTATGGTAAAAGTTATCTGATGACATGTATTTTGATTAAGGGGGGGGTTAATCGAATTATTACTGTGGTTAAAGTAATCAGATAACTATACATATAACACAGTTGTACGGAGTCTAACCAAAAGTCCGGATAGCTCAGTAGGTAGGGCAAGAGACTCTTAACCTCAGGGTCATGGGTTCGACTCCAGCGTTACACAAAAAATGAGTGAAAGAGGTGATCCTCCAAATCTGAAATTGCAATCCTATTACTATGGTAAAGGTTATCTGATTACATGCATTTTGGTTAAGGGGGTGGTTACTTTAACTATTACTGTGGTTAAAGTAATCAGATACCTATACAAATAACACAGTTGTAGTGTGTTAACCAAAAAGTCCGGATAGCTCAGTAGGTAGGGCAAGAGACTCTTAACCTCAGGGTCATGGGTTCGACTCCAGCCTTACACAAAAAATGAGTGAAAGAGGTGATCCTCCAAATCTGAAATTACAATCCTATTACTATGGTAAAGGTTATCTCATTACAGGTATTTTGATTAAGGGGGTGGTTACTTTAACTATTACTGTGGTTAAAGTAATCAGATACCTGTACATATAACAAAGTTATACTAACTCTAACCAAAAGTCCGGATAGCTCAGTAGGTAGGGCATGAGACTCTTTACCTAAGGGTCATGGGTTCGACTCCAGCGTTACACAAGAAAATGAGTAAAAGAGGAGATCCTCCAAATCTGAAATTACAAACCTATTACTATGGTAATGGTTATCTGATTACATGCATTTTGGTTAAGGGGGTGGTTACTTTAACTATTACTGTGGTTAAAGTAATCATATACCTATACATATAACACAGTTGTACACAGTCTTACCAAAAGTCCGGATAGCTCAGTAGGTAGGGCAAGAGACTCTTAACCTCAGGGTCATGGGTTCGACTCCAGCGTTACACAAAAAATGAGTGAAAGAGGTGATCCTCCAAATCTGAAATTACAATCCTATTACTATGGTAAAGGTTATCTGATTACATGCATTTTGGTTAAGGGGGTGGTTACTTTAACTATTACTGTGGTTAAAGTAATCAGATACCTGTACATATAACAAAGTTATACTAAGTCTAACCAAAAGTCCGGATAGCTCAGTAGGTAGGGCATGAGACTCTTTACCTAAGGGTCATGGGTTCGACTCCAGCGTTACACAAAAAATGAGTGAAAGAGGTGATCCTCCAAATCTGAAATTACAATCCTATTACTATGGTAAAGGTTATCTGATTACATGCATTTTGGTTAAGGGGGTGGTTACTTTAACTATTACTGTGGTTAAAGTAATCAGATACCTGTACATATAACAAAGTTATACTAAGTCTAACCAAAAGTCCGGATAGCTCAGTAGGTAGGGCATGAGACTCTTTACCTAAGGGTCATGGGTTCGACTCCAGCGTTACACAAGAAAATGAGTGAAAGAGGAGATCCTCCAAATCTGAAATTACAATCCTATTACTATGGTAATGGTTATCTGATTACATGCATTTTGGTTAAGGGGGTGGTTACTTTAACTATTACTGTGGTTAAAGTAATCATATACCTATACATATAACACAGTTGTACACAGTCTTACCAAAAGTCCGGATAGCTCAGTAGGTAGGGCAAGAGACTCTTAAACTCAGGGTCATGGGTTCGACTCCAGCGTTACACAAAAAATGAGTGAAAGAGGTGATCCTCCAAATCTGAAATTACAATCCTATTACTATGGTAAAGGTTATCTGATTACATGCATTTTGGTTAAGGGGGTGGTTACTTTAACTATTACTGTGGTTAAAGTAATCAGATACCTGTACATATAACAAAGTTATACTAAGTCTAACCAAAAGTCCGGATAGCTCAGTAGGTAGGGCATGAGACTCTTTACCTAAGGGTCATGGGTTCGACTCCAGCGTTACACAAGAAAATGAGTGAAAGAGGAGATCCTCCAAATCTGAAATTACAATCCTATTACTATGGTAATGGTTATCTGATTACATGCATTTTGGTTAAGGGGGTGGTTACTTTAACTATTACTGTGGTTAAAGTAATCATATACCGTTATACAGATAACACAGTTGTAGTGAGGCTAACCAAAAGTCCGGATAGCTCAGTAGGTAGGGCAAGAGACTCTTAACCTAAGGGTCATGGGTTCGACTCCAGCGATACACAAAAAAATTAGTGAAAGAGGTGATCTTCCAAATCTGAATCACAACCCTATTGCTATGGTAAAAGTTATCTGATGACATGTATTTTGATTAAGGGGGGGGTTAATCGAATTATTACTGTGGTTAAAGTAATCAGATAACTATACATATAACACAGTTGTACTGAGTCTAACCAAAAGTCCGGATAGCTCAGTAGGTAGTGCAAGAGACTCTTAACTTCAGGGTCATGGGTTCGACTCCAGGGTTACACAAAAAATGAGTGAAAGAGGTGATCCTCCAAATCTAAAATTACAATCCTATTGCTATGGTAAAAGTTATCTTATTACATGCACTTTTTATTGGGGTGGTGTTACACAAAAAAAGTAGTGAAAATGAGTAAGGGGGGGGTGTTACGTGAAAATAGTGAAAATGAGTAAGGGGGGTGCTACTAGAAAAATAGTGAAAATGAGAAAGGGAGGTGTTACTCAAAAAATGGTGAAAACACAAAATAGTGAAAATGAGTAAGAGGGGGGTGTTACACGAAAAATAGTGAAAATGAAAAATAGTGAAAATGAGTAAGGGGGGGTTACGGGAAAATAGTGAAAATGATTAAGGGGGTCTTACTAGAAAAATAGTGAAAATGAGGAAGGGGGTGTTACTCAAAAAATGGTGAAAATGAAAAATAGTGAAAATGAGTAAGATGGGGGTGTTACGTAAAAATAGTGAAAATGATTAAAGGGAGTGTTATTCTAAAAATAGTGAAAGTGAGTAAGGGGGGTGTTACACGAAACATAGTGAAAATGAGGAAGGGAGGTGTTACTCAAAAAAATGGTGAAAACACAAAATAGTGAAAATGTGCAAGTGGGGGGTGTTACACGAAAAATAGTGAAAATGAAAAATGGTGAAAATGAGTAAAGGGGGGTGTTACGTGAAAATAGTGAAAATGATTAAGGGGGTGTTACTAGAAAAATAGTGAAAATGAGGAAGGGGGTGTTACTCAAAAAATGGTGAAAATGAGTAAGAGGGGGGTGTTACTCAAATGATTATTGTGGTTAAAGTAATCAGATACCTATACATATAACACAGTTGTACACAGTCTTGCCAAAAGTCCGGATAGCTCAGTAGGTAGGGCAAGAGACTCTTAACCGCAGGGTCATGGGTTCGACTCCAGCGTTACACAAAAAATGAGTGAAAGAGGTGGTCCTCCAAATCTGAAATTACAATCCTATTACTATGGTAAAGGTTATCTCATTACAGGTATCTTGATTAAGGGGGTGGTTACTTTAACTATTACTGTGGTTAAAGTAATCAGATACCTGTACATATAACAAAGTTATACTAAGTCTAACCAAAAGTCCGGATAGCTCAGTAGGTAGGGCATGAGACTCTTTACCTAAGGGTCATGGGTTCGACTCCAGCGTTACACAAGAAAATGAGGAAAAGAGGAGATGCTCAAAATCTGAATCACACTCCTATTACTATGGTAAAGTTTATCTGATTACATGTATTTTGATTAAGGGGGTGGTTATTTTAATTATTACTGTGGTTAAAGTAATCAGATACCTATACATATAACACAGTTGTACACAGTCTTACCAAAAGTCCGGATAGCTCAGTAGGTAGGGCAAGAGACTCTTAACCTCAGGGTCATGGGTTCGACTCCAGCGTTACACAAAAAATGAGTGAAAGAGGTCATCCTCCAAATCCGAAATTACAATCCTATTACTATGGTAAAGGTTATCTGATTACATGCAATTTGGTTAAGGGGGTGGTTACTTTAACTATTACTGTGGTTAAAGTAATCAGATACCTATAAAAAATAACACAGTTGTAGTGAGGCTAACCAAAAGTCCGGATAGCTCAGCAGGCAGGGCAAGAGACTCTTAACCTAAGGGTCATGGGTTCGACTCCAGCGATACACAAAAAAATGAGTGAAAGAGGTGATCTTCCAAATCTGAATCACAACCCTATTGCTATGGTAAAAGTTATCTGATGACATGTATTTTGATTAAGGGGGGGGTTAATCGAATTATTACTGTGGTTAAAGTAATCAGATAACTATACATATAACACAGTTGTACGGAGTCTAACCAAAAGTCCGGATAGCTCAGTAGGTAGGGCAAGAGACTCTTAACCTCAGGGTCATGGGTTCGACTCCAGCGTTACACAAAAAATGAGTGAAAGAGGTGATCCTCCAAATCTGAAATTCCAATCCTATTACTATGGTAAAGGTTATCTGATTACATGCATTTTGGTTAAGGGGGTGGTTACTTTAACTATTACTGTGGTTAAAGTAATCAGATACCTATACAAATAACACAGTTGTAGTGTGTTAACCAAAAAGTCCGGATAGCTCAGTAGGTAGGGCAAGAGACTCTTAACCTCAGGGTCATGGGTTCGACTCCAGCCTTACACAAAAAATGAGTGAAAGAGGTGATCCTCCAAATCTGAAATTACAATCCTATTACTATGGTAAAGGTTATCTCATTACAGGTATTTTGATTAAGGGGGTGGTTACTTTAACTATTACTGTGGTTAAAGTAATCAGATACCTGTACATATAACAAAGTTATACTAACTCTAACCAAAAGTCCGGATAGCTCAGTAGGTAGGGCATGAGACTCTTTACCTAAGGGTCATGGGTTCGACTCCAGCGTTACACAAGAAAATGAGTAAAAGAGGAGATCCTCCAAATCTGAAATTACAAACCTATTACTATGGTAATGGTTATCTGATTACATGCATTTTGGTTAAGGGGGTGGTTACTTTAACTATTACTGTGGTTAAAGTAATCATATACCTATACATATAACACAGTTGTACACAGTCTTACCAAAAGTCCGGATAGCTCAGTAGGTAGGGCAAGAGACTCTTAACCTCAGGGTCATGGGTTCGACTCCAGCGTTACACAAAAAATGAGTGAAAGAGGTGATCCTCCAAATCTGAAATTACAATCCTATTACTATGGTAAAGGTTATCTGATTACATGCATTTTGGTTAAGGGGGTGGTTACTTTAACTATTACTGTGGTTAAAGTAATCAGATACCTGTACATATAACAAAGTTATACTAAGTCTAACCAAAAGTCCGGATAGCTCAGTAGGTAGGGCATGAGACTCTTTACCTAAGGGTCATGGGTTCGACTCCAGCGTTACACAAAAAATGAGTGAAAGAGGTGATCCTCCAAATCTGAAATTACAATCCTATTACTATGGTAAAGGTTATCTCATTACAGGTATTTTGATTAAGGGGGTGGTTACTTTAACTATTACTGTGGTTAAAGTAATCAGATACCTGTACATATGACAAAGTTATACTAAGTCTAACCAAAAGTCCGGATAGCTCAGTAGGTAGGGCATGAGACTCTTTACCTAAGGGTCATGGGTTCGACTCCAGCGTTACACAAGAAAATGAGAAAAAGAGGAGATCCTCCAAATCTGAAATTACAAACCTATTACTATGGTAATGGTTATCTGATTACATGCATTTTGGTTAAGGGGGTGGTTACTTTAACTATTACTGTGGTTAAAGTAATCATATACCTATACATATAACACAGTTGTACACAGTCTTACCAAAAGTCCGGATAGCTCAGTAGGTAGGGCAAGAGACTCTTAAACTCAGGGTCATGGGTTCGACTCCAGCGTTACACAAAAAATGAGTGAAAGAGGTGATCCTCCAAATCTGAAATTACAATCCTATTACTATGGTAAAGGTTATCTGATTACATGCATTTTGGTTAAGGGGGTGGTTACTTTAACTATTACTGTGGTTAAAGTAATCAGATACCTGTACATATAACAAAGTTATACTAAGTCTAACCAAAAGTCCGGATAGCTCAGTAGGTAGGGCATGAGACTCTTTACCTAAGGGTCATGGGTTCGACTCCAGCGTTACACAAGAAAATGAGTGAAAGAGGAGATCCTCCAAATCTGAAATTACAATCCTATTACTATGGTAATGGTTATCTGATTACATGCATTTTGGTTAAGGGGGTGGTTACTTTAACTATTACTGTGGTTAAAGTAATCATATACCTATACATATAACACAGTTGTACACAGTCTTACCAAAAGTCCGGATAGCTCAGTAGGTAGGGCAAGAGACTCTTAACCTCAGGGTCATGGGTTCGACTCCAGCGTTACACAAAAAATGAGTGAAAGAGGTGATCCTCCAAATCTGAAATTACAATCCTATTACTATGGTAAAGGTTATCTGATTACATGCATTTTGGTTAAGGGGGTGGTTACTTTAACTATTACTGTGGTTAAAGTAATCAGATACCTGTACATATAACAAAGTTATACTAAGTCTAACCAAAAGTCCGGATAGCTCAGTAGGTAGGGCATGAGACTCTTTACCTAAGGGTCATGGGTTCGACTCCAGCGTTACACAAAAAATGAGTGAAAGAGGTGATCCTCCAAATCTGAAATTACAATCCTATTACTATGGTAAAGGTTATCTGATTACATGCATTTTGGTTAAGGGGGTGGTTACTTTAACTATTACTGTGGTTAAAGTAATCAGATACCTGTACATATAACAAAGTTATACTAAGTCTAACCAAAAGTCCGGATAGCTCAGTAGGTAGGGCATGAGACTCTTTACCTAAGGGTCATGGGTTCGACTCCAGCGTTACACAAGAAAATGAGTGAAAGAGGAGATCCTCCAAATCTGAAATTACAATCCTATTACTATGGTAATGGTTATCTGATTACATGCATTTTGGTTAAGGGGGTGGTTACTTTAACTATTACTGTGGTTAAAGTAATCATATACCTATACATATAACACAGTTGTACACAGTCTTACCAAAAGTCCGGATAGCTCAGTAGGTAGGGCAAGAGACTCTTAAACTCAGGGTCATGGGTTCGACTCCAGCGTTACACAAAAAATGAGTGAAAGAGGTGATCCTCCAAATCTGAAATTACAATCCTATTACTATGGTAAAGGTTATCTGATTACATGCATTTTGGTTAAGGGGGTGGTTACTTTAACTATTACTGTGGTTAAAGTAATCAGATACCTGTACATATAACAAAGTTATACTAAGTCTAACCAAAAGTCCGGATAGCTCAGTAGGTAGGGCATGAGACTCTTTACCTAAGGGTCATGGGTTCGACTCCAGCGTTACACAAGAAAATGAGTGAAAGAGGAGATCCTCCAAATCTGAAATTACAATCCTATTACTATGGTAATGGTTATCTGATTACATGCATTTTGGTTAAGGGGGTGGTTACTTTAACTATTACTGTGGTTAAAGTAATCATATACCGTTATACAGATAACACAGTTGTAGTGAGGCTAACCAAAAGTCCGGATAGCTCAGTAGGTAGGGCAAGAGACTCTTAACCTAAGGGTCATGGGTTCGACTCCAGCGATACACAAAAAAATTAGTGAAAGAGGTGATCTTCCAAATCTGAATCACAACCCTATTGCTATGGTAAAAGTTATCTGATGACATGTATTTTGATTAAGGGGGGGGTTAATCGAATTATTACTGTGGTTAAAGTAATCAGATAACTATACATATAACACAGTTGTACTGAGTCTAACCAAAAGTCCGGATAGCTCAGTAGGTAGTGCAAGAGACTCTTAACTTCAGGGTCATGGGTTCGACTCCAGGGTTACACAAAAAATGAGTGAAAGAGGTGATCCTCCAAATCTAAAATTACAATCCTATTGCTATGGTAAAAGTTATCTTATTACATGCACTTTTTATTGGGGTGGTGTTACACAAAAAAAGTAGTGAAAATGAGTAAGGGGGGGGTGTTACGTGAAAATAGTGAAAATGAGTAAGGGGGGTGCTACTAGAAAAATAGTGAAAATGAGAAAGGGAGGTGTTACTCAAAAAATGGTGAAAACACAAAATAGTGAAAATGAGTAAGAGGGGGGTGTTACACGAAAAATAGTGAAAATGAAAAATAGTGAAAATGAGTAAGGGGGGGTTACGGGAAAATAGTGAAAATGATTAAGGGGGTCTTACTAGAAAAATAGTGAAAATGAGGAAGGGGGTGTTACTCAAAAAATGGTGAAAATGAAAAATAGTGAAAATGAGTAAGATGGGGGTGTTACGTAAAAATAGTGAAAATGATTAAAGGGAGTGTTATTCTAAAAATAGTGAAAGTGAGTAAGGGGGGTGTTACACGAAACATAGTGAAAATGAGGAAGGGAGGTGTTACTCAAAAAAATGGTGAAAACACAAAATAGTGAAAATGTGCAAGAGGGGGGTGTTACACGAAAAATAGTGAAAATGAAAAATAGTGAAAATGAGTAAGGGGGTGTTACGGGAAAATAGTGAAAATGATTAAGGGGGTCTTACTAGAAAAATAGTGAAAATGAGGATGGGGGTGTTACTCAAAAAATGGTGAAAATGAAAAATAGTGAAAATGAGTAAGATGGGGGTGTTACGTAAAAATAGTGAAAATGATTAAAGGGAGTTTTATTCTAAAAATAGTGAAAGTGAGTAAGGGGGGTGTTACACGAAACATAGTGAAAATGAGGAAGGGAGGTGTTACTCAAAAAAATGGTGAAAACACAAAATAGTGAAAATGTGCAAGTGGGGGGTGTTACACGAAAAATAGTGAAAATGAAAAATGGTGAAAATGAGTAAAGGGGGGTGTTACGTGAAAATAGTGAAAATGATTAAGGGGGTGTTACTAGAAAAATAGTGAAAATGAGGAAGGGGGTGTTACTCAAAAAATGGTGAAAATGAGTAAGAGGGGGGTGTTACTCAAATGATTATTGTGGTTAAAGTAATCAGATACCTATACATATAACACAGTTGTACACAGTCTTGCCAAAAGTCCGGATAGCTCAGTAGGTAGGGCAAGAGACTCTTAACCTCAGGGTCATGGGTTCGACTCCAGCGTTACACAAAAAATGAGTGAAAGAGGTGGTCCTCCAAATCTGAAATTACAATCCTATTACTATGGTAAAGGTTATCTCATTACAGGTATCTTGATTAAGGGGGTGGTTACTTTAACTATTACTGTGGTTAAAGTAATCAGATACCTGTACATATAACAAAGTTATACTAAGTCTAACCAAAAGTCCGGATAGCTCAGTAGGTAGGGCATGAGACTCTTTACCTAAGGGTCATGGGTTCGACTCCAGCGTTACACAAGAAAATGAGGAAAAGAGGAGATGCTCAAAATCTGAATCACACTCCTATTACTATGGTAAAGTTTATCTGATTACATGTATTTTGATTAAGGGGGTGGTTATTTTAATTATTACTGTGGTTAAAGTAATCAGATACCTATACATATAACACAGTTGTACACAGTCTTACCAAAAGTCCGGATAGCTCAGTAGGTAGGGCAAGAGACTCTTAACCTCAGGGTCATGGGTTCGACTCCAGCGTTACACAAAAAATGAGTGAAAGAGGTCATCCTCCAAATCCGAAATTACAATCCTATTACTATGGTAAAGGTTATCTGATTACATGCAATTTGGTTAAGGGGGTGGTTACTTTAACTATTACTGTGGTTAAAGTAATCAGATACCTATAAAAAATAACACAGTTGTAGTGAGGCTAACCAAAAGTCCGGATAGCTCAGCAGGCAGGGCAAGAGACTCTTAACCTAAGGGTCATGGGTTCTACTCCAGCGATACACAAAAAAATGAGTGAAAGAGGTGATCTTCCAAATCTGAATCACAACCCTATTGCTATGGTAAAAGTTATCTGATGACATGTATTTTGATTAAGGGGGGGGTTAATCGAATTATTACTGTGGTTAAAGTAATCAGATAACTATACATATAACACAGTTGTACGGAGTCTAACCAAAAGTCCGGATAGCTCAGTAGGTAGGGCAAGAGACTCTTAACCTCAGGGTCATGGGTTCGACTCCAGCGTTACACAAAAAATGAGTGAAAGAGGTGATCCTCCAAATCTGAAATTGCAATCCTATTACTATGGTAAAGGTTATCTGATTACATGCATTTTGGTTAAGGGGGTGGTTACTTTAACTATTACTGTGGTTAAAGTAATCAGATACCTATACAAATAACACAGTTGTAGTGTGTTAACCAAAAAGTCCGGATAGCTCAGTAGGTAGGGCAAGAGACTCTTAACCTCAGGGTCATGGGTTCGACTCCAGCCTTACACAAAAAATGAGTGAAAGAGGTGATCCTCCAAATCTGAAATTACAATCCTATTACTATGGTAAAGGTTATCTCATTACATGCATTTTGGTTAAGGGGGTGGTTACTTTAACTATTACTGTGGTTAAAGTAATCATATACCTATACATATAACACAGTTGTACACAGTCTTACCAAAAGTCCGGATAGCTCAGTAGGTAGGGCAAGAGACTCTTAACCTCAGGGTCATGGGTTCGACTACAGCGTTACACAAAAAATGAGTGAAAGAGGTGATCCTCCAAATCTGAAATTACAATCCTATTACTATGGTAAAGGTTATCTGATTACATGCATTTTGGTTAAGGGGGTGGTTACTTTAACTATTACTGTGGTTAAAGTAATCAGATACCTGTACATATAACAAAGTTATACTAAGTCTAACCAAAAGTCCGGATAGCTCAGTAGGTAGGGCATGAGACTCTTTACCTAAGGGTCATGGGTTCGACTCCAGCGTTACACAAGAAAATGAGTGAAAGAGGAGATCCTCCAAATCTGAAATTACAATCCTATTACTATGGTAATGGTTATCTGATTACATGCATTTTGGTTAAGGGGGTGGTTACTTTAACTATTACTGTGGTTAAAGTAATCATATACCGTTATACAGATAACACAGTTGTAGTGAGGCTAACCAAAAGTCCGGATAGCTCAGTAGGTAGGGCAAGAGACTCTTAACCTAAGGGTCATGGGTTCGACTCCAGCGATACACAAAAAAATGAGTGAAAGAGGTGATCTTCCAAATCTGAATCACAACCCTATTGCTATGGTAAAAGTTATCTGATGACATGTATTTTGATTAAGGGGGGGGTTAATCGAATTATTACTGTGGTTAAAGTAATCAGATAACTATACATATAACACAGTTGTACTGAGTCTAACCAAAAGTCCGGATAGCTCAGTAGGTAGGGCAAGAGACTCTTAACTTCAGGGTCATGGGTTCGACTCCAGGGTTACACAAAAAATGAGTGAAAGAGGTGATCCTCCAAATCTAAAATTACAATCCTATTACTATGGTAAAAGTTATCTTATTACATGCACTTTTTATTGGGGTGGTGTTACACAAAAAAAGTAGTGAAAATGAGTAAGGGGGGGTGTTACGTGAAAATAGTGAAAATGAGTAAGGGGGGTGCTACTAGAAAAATAGTGAAAATGAGAAAGGGAGGTGTTACTCAAAAAATGGTGAAAACACAAAATAGTGAAAATGAGTAAGAGGGGGGTGTTACACGAAAAATAGTGAAAATGAAAAATAGTGAAAATGAGTAAGGGGGGGTTACGGGAAAATAGTGAAAATGATTAAGGGGGTCTTACTAGAAAAATAGTGAAAATGAGGAAGGGGGTGTTACTCAAAAAATGGTGAAAATGAAAAATAGTGAAAATGAGTAAGATGGGGGTGTTACGTAAAAATAGTGAAAATGATTAAAGGGAGTTTTATTCTAAAAATAGTGAAAGTGAGTAAGGGGGGTGTTACACGAAACATAGTGAAAATGAGGAAGGGAGGTGTTACTCAAAAAAATGGTGAAAACACAAAATAGTGAAAATGTGCAAGTGGGGGGTGTTACACGAAAAATAGTGAAAATGAAAAATGGTGAAAATGAGTAAAGGGGGGTGTTACGTGAAAATAGTGAAAATGATTAAGGGGGTGTTACTAGAAAAATAGTGAAAATGAGGAAGGGGGTGTTACTCAAAAAATGGTGAAAATGAGTAAGAGGGGGGTGTTACTCAAATGATTATTGTGGTTAAAGTAATCAGATACCTATACATATAACACAGTTGTACACAGTCTTGCCAAAAGTCCGGATAGCTCAGTAGGTAGGGCAAGAGACTCTTAACCTCAGGGTCATGGGTTCGACTCCAGCGTTACACAAAAAATGAGTGAAAGAGGTGGTCCTCCAAATCTGAAATTACAATCCTATTACTATGGTAAAGGTTATCTCATTACAGGTATCTTGATTAAGGGGATGGTTACTTTAACTATTACTGTGGTTAAAGTAATCAGATACCTGTACATATAACAAAGTTATACTAAGTCTAACCAAAAGTCCGGATAGCTCAGTAGGTAGGGCATGAGACTCTTTACCTAAGGGTCATGGGTTCGACTCCAGCGTTACACAAGAAAATGAGGAAAAGAGGAGATGCTCAAAATCTGAATCACACTCCTATTACTATGGTAAAGTTTATCTGATTACATGTATTTTGATTAAGGGGGTGGTTATTTTAATTATTACTGTGGTTAAAGTAATCAGATACATATACATATAACACAGTTGTACACAGTCTTACCAAAAGTCCGGATAGCTCAGTAGGTAGGGCAAGAGACTCTTAACCTCAGGGTCATGGGTTCGACTCCAGCGTTACACAAAAAATGAGTGAAAGAGGTCATCCTCCAAATCCGAAATTACAATCCTATTACTATGGTAAAGGTTATCTGATTACATGCATTTTGGTTAAGGGGGTGGTTACTTTAACTATTACTGTGGTTAAAGTAATCAGATACCTATAAAAAATAACACAGTTGTAGTGAGGCTAACCAAAAGTCCGGATAGCTCAGTAGGTAGGGCAAGAGACTCTTAACCTAAGGGTCATGGGTTCGACTCCAGCGATACACAAAAAAATGAGTGAAAGAGGTGATCATCTGAATCACAACCCTATTGCTATGGTAAAAGTTATCTGATGACATGTATTTTGATTAAGGGGGGGGGTTAATCGAATTATTACTGTGGTTAAAGTAATCAGATAACTATACATATAACACAGTTGTACGGAGTCTAACCAAAAGTCCGGATAGCTCAGTAGGTAGGGCATGAGACTCTTTACCTAAGGGTCATGGGTTCGACTCCAGCGTTACACAATAAATGAGTGAAAGAGGTGATCCTCCAAATCTGAAATTACAATCCTATTACTATGGTAAAGGTTATCTGATTACAGGTATTTTGATTAAGGGGGTGGTTACTTTAACTATTACTGTGGTTAAAGTAATCAGATACCTGTACATATAACAAAGTTATACTAAGTCTAACCAAAAGTCCGGATAGCTCAGTAGGTAGGGCATGAGACTCTTTACCTAAGGGTCATGGGTTCGACTCCAGCGTTACACAAGAAAATGAGTAAAAGAGGAGATCCTCCAAATCTGAAATTACAAACCTATTACTATGGTAATGGTTATCTGATTACATGCATTTTGGTTAAGGGGGTGGTTACTTTAACTATTACTGTGGTTAAAGTAATCATATACCTATACATATAACACAGTTGTACACAGTCTTACCAAAAGTCCGGATAGCTCAGTAGGTAGGGCAAGAGACTCTTAACCTCAGGGTCATGGGTTCGACTCCAGCGTTACACAAAAAATGAGTGAAAGAGGTGATCCTCCAAATCTGAAATTACAATCCTATTACTATGGTAAAGGTTATCTGATTACATGCATTTTGGTTAAGGGGGTGGTTACTTTAACTATTACTGTGGTTAAAGTAATCAGATACCTGTACATATAACAAAGTTATACTAAGTCTAACCAAAAGTCCGGATAGCTCAGTAGGTAGGGCATGAGACTCTTTACCTAAGGGTCATGGGTTCGACTCCAGCGTTACACAAGAAAATGAGTGAAAGAGGAGATCCTCCAAATCTGAAATTACAATCCTATTACTATGGTAATGGTTATCTGATTACATGTATTTTGATTAAGGGGGTGGTTATTTTAATTATTACTGTGGTTAAAGTAATCAGATACCTATACATATAACACAGTTGTACACAGTCTTACCAAAAGTCCGGATAGCTCAGTAGGTAGGGCAAGAGACTCTTAACCTCAGGGTCATGGGTTCGACTCCAGCGTTACACAAAAAATGAGTGAAAGAGGTCATCCTCCAAATCCGAAATTACAATCCTATTACTATGGTAAAGGTTATCTGATTACATGCAATTTGGTTAAGGGGGTGGTTACTTTAACTATTACTGTGGTTAAAGTAATCAGATACCTATAAAAAATAACACAGTTGTAGTGAGGCTAACCAAAAGTCCGGATAGCTCAGCAGGCAGGGCAAGAGACTCTTAACCTAAGGGTCATGGGTTCGACTCCAGCGATACACAAAAAAATGAGTGAAAGAGGTGATCTTCCAAATCTGAATCACAACCCTATTGCTATGGTAAAAGTTATCTGATGACATGTATTTTGATTAAGGGGGGGGTTAATCGAATTATTACTGTGGTTAAAGTAATCAGATAACTATACATATAACACAGTTGTACGGAGTCTAACCAAAAGTCCGGATAGCTCAGTAGGTAGGGCAAGAGACTCTTAACCTCAGGGTCATGGGTTCGACTCCAGCGTTACACAAAAAATGAGTGAAAGAGGTGATCCTCCAAATCTGAAATTGCAATCCTATTACTATGGTAAAGGTTATCTGATTACATGCATTTTGGTTAAGGGGGTGGTTACTTTAACTATTACTGTGGTTAAAGTAATCAGATACCTATACAAATAACACAGTTGTAGTGTGTTAACCAAAAAGTCCGGATAGCTCAGTAGGTAGGGCAAGAGACTCTTAACCTCAGGGTCATGGGTTCGACTCCAGCCTTACACAAAAAATGAGTGAAAGAGGTGATCCTCCAAATCTGAAATTACAATCCTATTACTATGGTAAAGGTTATCTCATTACATGCATTTTGGTTAAGGGGGTGGTTACTTTAACTATTACTGTGGTTAAAGTAATCATATACCTATACATATAACACAGTTGTACACAGTCTTACCAAAAGTCCGGATAGCTCAGTAGGTAGGGCAAGAGACTCTTAACCTCAGGGTCATGGGTTCGACTCCAGCGTTACACAAAAAATGAGTGAAAGAGGTGATCCTCCAAATCTGAAATTACAATCCTATTACTATGGTAAAGGTTATCTGATTACATGCATTTTGGTTAAGGGGGTGGTTACTTTAACTATTACTGTGGTTAAAGTAATCAGATACCTGTACATATAACAAAGTTATACTAAGTCTAACCAAAAGTCCGGATAGCTCAGTAGGTAGGGCATGAGACTCTTTACCTAAGGGTCATGGGTTCGACTCCAGCGTTACACAAGAAAATGAGTGAAAGAGGAGATCCTCCAAATCTGAAATTACAATCCTATTACTATGGTAATGGTTATCTGATTACATGCATTTTGGTTAAGGGGGTGGTTACTTTAACTATTACTGTGGTTAAAGTAATCATATACCGTTATACAGATAACACAGTTGTAGTGAGGCTAACCAAAAGTCCGGATAGCTCAGTAGGTAGGGCAAGAGACTCTTAACCTAAGGGTCATGGGTTCGACTCCAGCGATACACAAAAAAATGAGTGAAAGAGGTGATCTTCCAAATCTGAATCACAACCCTATTGCTATGGTAAAAGTTATCTGATGACATGTATTTTGATTAAGGGGGGGGTTAATCGAATTATTACTGTGGTTAAAGTAATCAGATAACTATACATATAACACAGTTGTACTGAGTCTAACCAAAAGTCCGGATAGCTCAGTAGGTAGGGCAAGAGACTCTTAACTTCAGGGTCATGGGTTCGACTCCAGGGTTACACAAAAAATGAGTGAAAGAGGTGATCCTCCAAATCTAAAATTACAATCCTATTACTATGGTAAAAGTTATCTTATTACATGCACTTTTTATTGGGGTGGTGTTACACAAAAAAAGTAGTGAAAATGAGTAAGGGGGGGTGTTACGTGAAAATAGTGAAAATGAGTAAGGGGGGTGCTACTAGAAAAATAGTGAAAATGAGAAAGGGAGGTGTTACTCAAAAAATGGTGAAAACACAAAATAGTGAAAATGAGTAAGAGGGGGGTGTTACACGAAAAATAGTGAAAATGAAAAATAGTGAAAATGAGTAAGGGGGGGTTACGGGAAAATAGTGAAAATGATTAAGGGGGTCTTACTAGAAAAATAGTGAAAATGAGGAAGGGGGTGTTACTCAAAAAATGGTGAAAATGAAAAATAGTGAAAATGAGTAAGATGGGGGTGTTACGTAAAAATAGTGAAAATGATTAAAGGGAGTTTTATTCTAAAAATAGTGAAAGTGAGTAAGGGGGGTGTTACACGAAACATAGTGAAAATGAGGAAGGGAGGTGTTACTCAAAAAAATGGTGAAAACACAAAATAGTGAAAATGTGCAAGTGGGGGGTGTTACACGAAAAATAGTGAAAATGAAAAATGGTGAAAATGAGTAAAGGGGGGTGTTACGTGAAAATAGTGAAAATGATTAAGGGGGTGTTACTAGAAAAATAGTGAAAATGAGGAAGGGGGTGTTACTCAAAAAATGGTGAAAATGAGTAAGAGGGGGGTGTTACTCAAATGATTATTGTGGTTAAAGTAATCAGATACCTATACATATAACACAGTTGTACACAGTCTTGCCAAAAGTCCGGATAGCTCAGTAGGTAGGGCAAGAGACTCTTAACCTCAGGGTCATGGGTTCGACTCCAGCGTTACACAAAAAATGAGTGAAAGAGGTGGTCCTCCAAATCTGAAATTACAATCCTATTACTATGGTAAAGGTTATCTCATTACAGGTATCTTGATTAAGGGGATGGTTACTTTAACTATTACTGTGGTTAAAGTAATCAGATACCTGTACATATAACAAAGTTATACTAAGTCTAACCAAAAGTCCGGATAGCTCAGTAGGTAGGGCATGAGACTCTTTACCTAAGGGTCATGGGTTCGACTCCAGCGTTACACAAGAAAATGAGGAAAAGAGGAGATGCTCAAAATCTGAATCACACTCCTATTACTATGGTAAAGTTTATCTGATTACATGTATTTTGATTAAGGGGGTGGTTATTTTAATTATTACTGTGGTTAAAGTAATCAGATACATATACATATAACACAGTTGTACACAGTCTTACCAAAAGTCCGGATAGCTCAGTAGGTAGGGCAAGAGACTCTTAACCTCAGGGTCATGGGTTCGACTCCAGCGTTACACAAAAAATGAGTGAAAGAGGTCATCCTCCAAATCCGAAATTACAATCCTATTACTATGGTAAAGGTTATCTGATTACATGCATTTTGGTTAAGGGGGTGGTTACTTTAACTATTACTGTGGTTAAAGTAATCAGATACCTATAAAAAATAACACAGTTGTAGTGAGGCTAACCAAAAGTCCGGATAGCTCAGTAGGTAGGGCAAGAGACTCTTAACCTAAGGGTCATGGGTTCGACTCCAGCGATACACAAAAAAATGAGTGAAAGAGGTGATCATCTGAATCACAACCCTATTGCTATGGTAAAAGTTATCTGATGACATGTATTTTGATTAAGGGGGGGGTTAATCGAATTATTACTGTGGTTAAAGTAATCAGATAACTATACATATAACACAGTTGTACGGAGTCTAACCAAAAGTCCGGATAGCTCAGTAGGTAGGGCATGAGACTCTTTACCTAAGGGTCATGGGTTCGACTCCAGCGTTACACAATAAATGAGTGAAAGAGGTGATCCTCCAAATCTGAAATTACAATCCTATTACTATGGTAAAGGTTATCTGATTACAGGTATTTTGATTAAGGGGGTGGTTACTTTAACTATTACTGTGGTTAAAGTAATCAGATACCTGTACATATAACAAAGTTATACTAAGTCTAACCAAAAGTCCGGATAGCTCAGTAGGTAGGGCATGAGACTCTTTACCTAAGGGTCATGGGTTCGACTCCAGCGTTACACAAGAAAATGAGTAAAAGAGGAGATCCTCCAAATCTGAAATTACAAACCTATTACTATGGTAATGGTTATCTGATTACATGCATTTTGGTTAAGGGGGTGGTTACTTTAACTATTACTGTGGTTAAAGTAATCATATACCTATACATATAACACAGTTGTACACAGTCTTACCAAAAGTCCGGATAGCTCAGTAGGTAGGGCAAGAGACTCTTAACCTCAGGGTCATGGGTTCGACTCCAGCGTTACACAAAAAATGAGTGAAAGAGGTGATCCTCCAAATCTGAAATTACAATCCTATTACTATGGTAAAGGTTATCTGATTACATGCATTTTGGTTAAGGGGGTGGTTACTTTAACTATTACTGTGGTTAAAGTAATCAGATACCTGTACATATAACAAAGTTATACTAAGTCTAACCAAAAGTCCGGATAGCTCAGTAGGTAGGGCATGAGACTCTTTACCTAAGGGTCATGGGTTCGACTCCAGCGTTACACAAGAAAATGAGTAAAAGAGGAGATCCTCCAAATCTGAAATTACAAACCTATTACTATGGTAATGGTTATCTGATTACATGCATTTTGGTTAAGGGGGTGGTTACTTTAACTATTACTGTGGTTAAAGTAATCATATACCTATACATATAACACAGTTGTACACAGTCTTACCAAAAGTCCGGATAGCTCAGTAGGTAGGGCAAGAGACTCTTAACCTCAGGGTCATGGGTTCGACTCCAGCGTTACACAAAAAATGAGTGAAAGAGGTGATCCTCCAAATCTGAAATTACAATCCTATTACTATGGTAAAGGTTATCTGATTACATGCATTTTGGTTAAGGGGGTGGTTACTTTAACTATTACTGTGGTTAAAGTAATCAGATACCTGTACATATAACAAAGTTATACTAAGTCTAACCAAAAGTCCGGATAGCTCAGTAGGTAGGGCATGAGACTCTTTACCTAAGGGTCATGGGTTCGACTCCAGCGTTACACAAAAAATGAGTGAAAGAGGTGATCCTCCAAATCTGAAATTACAATCCTATTACTATGGTAAAGGTTATCTGATTACATGCATTTTGGTTAAGGGGGTGGTTACTTTAACTATTACTGTGGTTAAAGTAATCAGATACCTGTACATATAACAAAGTTATACTAAGTCTAACCAAAAGTCCGGATAGCTCAGTAGGTAGGGCATGAGACTCTTTACCTAAGGGTCATGGGTTCGACTCCAGCGTTACACAAGAAAATGAGTGAAAGAGGAGATCCTCCAAATCTGAAATTACAATCCTATTACTATGGTAATGGTTATCTGATTACATGCATTTTGGTTAAGGGGGTGGTTACTTTAACTATTACTGTGGTTAAAGTAATCATATACCTATACATATAACACAGTTGTACACAGTCTTACCAAAAGTCCGGATAGCTCAGTAGGTAGGGCAAGAGACTCTTAAACTCAGGGTCATGGGTTCGACTCCAGCGTTACACAAAAAATGAGTGAAAGAGGTGATCCTCCAAATCTGAAATTACAATCCTATTACTATGGTAAAGGTTATCTGATTACATGCATTTTGGTTAAGGGGGTGGTTACTTTAACTATTACTGTGGTTAAAGTAATCAGATACCTGTACATATAACAAAGTTATACTAAGTCTAACCAAAAGTCCGGATAGCTCAGTAGGTAGGGCATGAGACTCTTTACCTAAGGGTCATGGGTTCGACTCCAGCGTTACACAAGAAAATGAGTGAAAGAGGAGATCCTCCAAATCTGAAATTACAATCCTATTACTATGGTAATGGTTATCTGATTACATGCATTTTGGTTAAGGGGGTGGTTACTTTAACTATTACTGTGGTTAAAGTAATCATATACCGTTATACAGATAACACAGTTGTAGTGAGGCTAACCAAAAGTCCGGATAGCTCAGTAGGTAGGGCAAGAGACTCTTAACCTAAGGGTCATGGGTTCGACTCCAGCGATACACAAAAAAATTAGTGAAAGAGGTGATCTTCCAAATCTGAATCACAACCCTATTGCTATGGTAAAAGTTATCTGATGACATGTATTTTGATTAAGGGGGGGGTTAATCGAATTATTACTGTGGTTAAAGTAATCAGATAACTATACATATAACACAGTTGTACTGAGTCTAACCAAAAGTCCGGATAGCTCAGTAGGTAGTGCAAGAGACTCTTAACTTCAGGGTCATGGGTTCGACTCCAGGGTTACACAAAAAATGAGTGAAAGAGGTGATCCTCCAAATCTAAAATTACAATCCTATTGCTATGGTAAAAGTTATCTTATTACATGCACTTTTTATTGGGGTGGTGTTACACAAAAAAAGTAGTGAAAATGAGTAAGGGGGGGGTGTTACGTGAAAATAGTGAAAATGAGTAAGGGGGGTGCTACTAGAAAAATAGTGAAAATGAGAAAGGGAGGTGTTACTCAAAAAATGGTGAAAACACAAAATAGTGAAAATGAGTAAGAGGGGGGTGTTACACGAAAAATAGTGAAAATGAAAAATAGTGAAAATGAGTAAGGGGGGGTTACGGGAAAATAGTGAAAATGATTAAGGGGGTCTTACTAGAAAAATAGTGAAAATGAGGAAGGGGGTGTTACTCAAAAAATGGTGAAAATGAAAAATAGTGAAAATGAGTAAGATGGGGGTGTTACGTAAAAATAGTGAAAATGATTAAAGGGAGTGTTATTCTAAAAATAGTGAAAGTGAGTAAGGGGGGTGTTACACGAAACATAGTGAAAATGAGGAAGGGAGGTGTTACTCAAAAAAATGGTGAAAACACAAAATAGTGAAAATGTGCAAGTGGGGGGTGTTACACGAAAAATAGTGAAAATGAAAAATGGTGAAAATGAGTAAAGGGGGGTGTTACGTGAAAATAGTGAAAATGATTAAGGGGGTGTTACTAGAAAAATAGTGAAAATGAGGAAGGGGGTGTTACTCAAAAAATGGTGAAAATGAGTAAGAGGGGGGTGTTACTCAAATGATTATTGTGGTTAAAGTAATCAGATACCTATACATATAACACAGTTGTACACAGTCTTGCCAAAAGTCCGGATAGCTCAGTAGGTAGGGCAAGAGACTCTTAACCGCAGGGTCATGGGTTCGACTCCAGCGTTACACAAAAAATGAGTGAAAGAGGTGGTCCTCCAAATCTGAAATTACAATCCTATTACTATGGTAAAGGTTATCTCATTACAGGTATCTTGATTAAGGGGGTGGTTACTTTAACTATTACTGTGGTTAAAGTAATCAGATACCTGTACATATAACAAAGTTATACTAAGTCTAACCAAAAGTCCGGATAGCTCAGTAGGTAGGGCATGAGACTCTTTACCTAAGGGTCATGGGTTCGACTCCAGCGTTACACAAGAAAATGAGGAAAAGAGGAGATGCTCAAAATCTGAATCACACTCCTATTACTATGGTAAAGTTTATCTGATTACATGTATTTTGATTAAGGGGGTGGTTATTTTAATTATTACTGTGGTTAAAGTAATCAGATACCTATACATATAACACAGTTGTACACAATCTTACCAAAAGTCCGGATAGCTCAGTAGGTAGGGCAAGAGACTCTTAACCTCAGGGTCATGGGTTCGACTCCAGCGTTACACAAAAAATGAGTGAAAGAGGTCATCCTCCAAATCCGAAATTACAATCCTATTACTATGGTAAAGGTTATCTGATTACATGCAATTTGGTTAAGGGGGTGGTTACTTTAACTATTACTGTGGTTAAAGTAATCAGATACCTATAAAAAATAACACAGTTGTAGTGAGGCTAACCAAAAGTCCGGATAGCTCAGCAGGCAGGGCAAGAGACTCTTAACCTAAGGGTCATGGGTTCGACTCCAGCGATACACAAAAAAATGAGTGAAAGAGGTGATCTTCCAAATCTGAATCACAACCCTATTGCTATGGTAAAAGTTATCTGATGACATGTATTTTGATTAAGGGGGGGGTTAATCGAATTATTACTGTGGTTAAAGTAATCAGATAACTATACATATAACACAGTTGTACGGAGTCTAACCAAAAGTCCGGATAGCTCAGTAGGTAGGGCAAGAGACTCTTAACCTCAGGGTCATGGGTTCGACTCCAGCGTTACACAAAAAATGAGTGAAAGAGGTGATCCTCCAAATCTGAAATTCCAATCCTATTACTATGGTAAAGGTTATCTGATTACATGCATTTTGGTTAAGGGGGTGGTTACTTTAACTATTACTGTGGTTAAAGTAATCAGATACCTATACAAATAACACAGTTGTAGTGTGTTAACCAAAAAGTCCGGATAGCTCAGTAGGTAGGGCAAGAGACTCTTAACCTCAGGGTCATGGGTTCGACTCCAGCCTTACACAAAAAATGAGTGAAAGAGGTGATCCTCCAAATCTGAAATTACAATCCTATTACTATGGTAAAGGTTATCTCATTACAGGTATTTTGATTAAGGGGGTGGTTACTTTAACTATTACTGTGGTTAAAGTAATCAGATACCTGTACATATAACAAAGTTATACTAACTCTAACCAAAAGTCCGGATAGCTCAGTAGGTAGGGCATGAGACTCTTTACCTAAGGGTCATGGGTTCGACTCCAGCGTTACACAAGAAAATGAGTAAAAGAGGAGATCCTCCAAATCTGAAATTACAAACCTATTACTATGGTAATGGTTATCTGATTACATGCATTTTGGTTAAGGGGGTGGTTACTTTAACTATTACTGTGGTTAAAGTAATCATATACCTATACATATAACACAGTTGTACACAGTCTTACCAAAAGTCCGGATAGCTCAGTAGGTAGGGCAAGAGACTCTTAACCTCAGGGTCATGGGTTCGACTCCAGCGTTACACAAAAAATGAGTGAAAGAGGTGATCCTCCAAATCTGAAATTACAATCCTATTACTATGGTAAAGGTTATCTGATTACATGCATTTTGGTTAAGGGGGTGGTTACTTTAACTATTACTGTGGTTAAAGTAATCAGATACCTGTACATATAACAAAGTTATACTAAGTCTAACCAAAAGTCCGGATAGCTCAGTAGGTAGGGCATGAGACTCTTTACCTAAGGGTCATGGGTTCGACTCCAGCGTTACACAAAAAATGAGTGAAAGAGGTGATCCTCCAAATCTGAAATTACAATCCTATTACTATGGTAAAGGTTATCTCATTACAGGTATTTTGATTAAGGGGGTGGTTACTTTAACTATTACTGTGGTTAAAGTAATCAGATACCTGTACATATGACAAAGTTATACTAAGTCTAACCAAAAGTCCGGATAGCTCAGTAGGTAGGGCATGAGACTCTTTACCTAAGGGTCATGGGTTCGACTCCAGCGTTACACAAGAAAATGAGAAAAAGAGGAGATCCTCCAAATCTGAAATTACAAACCTATTACTATGGTAATGGTTATCTGATTACATGCATTTTGGTTAAGGGGGTGGTTACTTTAACTATTACTGTGGTTAAAGTAATCATATACCTATACATATAACACAGTTGTACACAGTCTTACCAAAAGTCCGGATAGCTCAGTAGGTAGGGCAAGAGACTCTTAAACTCAGGGTCATGGGTTCGACTCCAGCGTTACACAAAAAATGAGTGAAAGAGGTGATCCTCCAAATCTGAAATTACAATCCTATTACTATGGTAAAGGTTATCTGATTACATGCATTTTGGTTAAGGGGGTGGTTACTTTAACTATTACTGTGGTTAAAGTAATCAGATACCTGTACATATAACAAAGTTATACTAAGTCTAACCAAAAGTCCGGATAGCTCAGTAGGTAGGGCATGAGACTCTTTACCTAAGGGTCATGGGTTCGACTCCAGCGTTACACAAGAAAATGAGTGAAAGAGGAGATCCTCCAAATCTGAAATTACAATCCTATTACTATGGTAATGGTTATCTGATTACATGCATTTTGGTTAAGGGGGTGGTTACTTTAACTATTACTGTGGTTAAAGTAATCATATACCTATACATATAACACAGTTGTACACAGTCTTACCAAAAGTCCGGATAGCTCAGTAGGTAGGGCAAGAGACTCTTAACCTCAGGGTCATGGGTTCGACTCCAGCGTTACACAAAAAATGAGTGAAAGAGGTGATCCTCCAAATCTGAAATTACAATCCTATTACTATGGTAAAGGTTATCTGATTACATGCATTTTGGTTAAGGGGGTGGTTACTTTAACTATTACTGTGGTTAAAGTAATCAGATACCTGTACATATAACAAAGTTATACTAAGTCTAACCAAAAGTCCGGATAGCTCAGTAGGTAGGGCATGAGACTCTTTACCTAAGGGTCATGGGTTCGACTCCAGCGTTACACAAAAAATGAGTGAAAGAGGTGATCCTCCAAATCTGAAATTACAATCCTATTACTATGGTAAAGGTTATCTGATTACATGCATTTTGGTTAAGGGGGTGGTTACTTTAACTATTACTGTGGTTAAAGTAATCAGATACCTGTACATATAACAAAGTTATACTAAGTCTAACCAAAAGTCCGGATAGCTCAGTAGGTAGGGCATGAGACTCTTTACCTAAGGGTCATGGGTTCGACTCCAGCGTTACACAAGAAAATGAGTGAAAGAGGAGATCCTCCAAATCTGAAATTACAATCCTATTACTATGGTAATGGTTATCTGATTACATGCATTTTGGTTAAGGGGGTGGTTACTTTAACTATTACTGTGGTTAAAGTAATCATATACCTATACATATAACACAGTTGTACACAGTCTTACCAAAAGTCCGGATAGCTCAGTAGGTAGGGCAAGAGACTCTTAAACTCAGGGTCATGGGTTCGACTCCAGCGTTACACAAAAAATGAGTGAAAGAGGTGATCCTCCAAATCTGAAATTACAATCCTATTACTATGGTAAAGGTTATCTGATTACATGCATTTTGGTTAAGGGGGTGGTTACTTTAACTATTACTGTGGTTAAAGTAATCAGATACCTGTACATATAACAAAGTTATACTAAGTCTAACCAAAAGTCCGGATAGCTCAGTAGGTAGGGCATGAGACTCTTTACCTAAGGGTCATGGGTTCGACTCCAGCGTTACACAAGAAAATGAGTGAAAGAGGAGATCCTCCAAATCTGAAATTACAATCCTATTACTATGGTAATGGTTATCTGATTACATGCATTTTGGTTAAGGGGGTGGTTACTTTAACTATTACTGTGGTTAAAGTAATCATATACCGTTATACAGATAACACAGTTGTAGTGAGGCTAACCAAAAGTCCGGATAGCTCAGTAGGTAGGGCAAGAGACTCTTAACCTAAGGGTCATGGGTTCGACTCCAGCGATACACAAAAAAATTAGTGAAAGAGGTGATCTTCCAAATCTGAATCACAACCCTATTGCTATGGTAAAAGTTATCTGATGACATGTATTTTGATTAAGGGGGGGGTTAATCGAATTATTACTGTGGTTAAAGTAATCAGATAACTATACATATAACACAGTTGTACTGAGTCTAACCAAAAGTCCGGATAGCTCAGTAGGTAGTGCAAGAGACTCTTAACTTCAGGGTCATGGGTTCGACTCCAGGGTTACACAAAAAATGAGTGAAAGAGGTGATCCTCCAAATCTAAAATTACAATCCTATTGCTATGGTAAAAGTTATCTTATTACATGCACTTTTTATTGGGGTGGTGTTACACAAAAAAAGTAGTGAAAATGAGTAAGGGGGGGGTGTTACGTGAAAATAGTGAAAATGAGTAAGGGGGGTGCTACTAGAAAAATAGTGAAAATGAGAAAGGGAGGTGTTACTCAAAAAATGGTGAAAACACAAAATAGTGAAAATGAGTAAGAGGGGGGTGTTACACGAAAAATAGTGAAAATGAAAAATAGTGAAAATGAGTAAGGGGGGGTTACGGGAAAATAGTGAAAATGATTAAGGGGGTCTTACTAGAAAAATAGTGAAAATGAGGAAGGGGGTGTTACTCAAAAAATGGTGAAAATGAAAAATAGTGAAAATGAGTAAGATGGGGGTGTTACGTAAAAATAGTGAAAATGATTAAAGGGAGTGTTATTCTAAAAATAGTGAAAGTGAGTAAGGGGGGTGTTACACGAAACATAGTGAAAATGAGGAAGGGAGGTGTTACTCAAAAAAATGGTGAAAACACAAAATAGTGAAAATGTGCAAGAGGGGGGTGTTACACGAAAAATAGTGAAAATGAAAAATAGTGAAAATGAGTAAGGGGGTGTTACGGGAAAATAGTGAAAATGATTAAGGGGGTCTTACTAGAAAAATAGTGAAAATGAGGATGGGGGTGTTACTCAAAAAATGGTGAAAATGAAAAATAGTGAAAATGAGTAAGATGGGGGTGTTACGTAAAAATAGTGAAAATGATTAAAGGGAGTTTTATTCTAAAAATAGTGAAAGTGAGTAAGGGGGGTGTTACACGAAACATAGTGAAAATGAGGAAGGGAGGTGTTACTCAAAAAAATGGTGAAAACACAAAATAGTGAAAATGTGCAAGTGGGGGGTGTTACACGAAAAATAGTGAAAATGAAAAATGGTGAAAATGAGTAAAGGGGGGTGTTACGTGAAAATAGTGAAAATGATTAAGGGGGTGTTACTAGAAAAATAGTGAAAATGAGGAAGGGGGTGTTACTCAAAAAATGGTGAAAATGAGTAAGAGGGGGGTGTTACTCAAATGATTATTGTGGTTAAAGTAATCAGATACCTATACATATAACACAGTTGTACACAGTCTTGCCAAAAGTCCGGATAGCTCAGTAGGTAGGGCAAGAGACTCTTAACCTCAGGGTCATGGGTTCGACTCCAGCGTTACACAAAAAATGAGTGAAAGAGGTGGTCCTCCAAATCTGAAATTACAATCCTATTACTATGGTAAAGGTTATCTCATTACAGGTATCTTGATTAAGGGGGTGGTTACTTTAACTATTACTGTGGTTAAAGTAATCAGATACCTGTACATATAACAAAGTTATACTAAGTCTAACCAAAAGTCCGGATAGCTCAGTAGGTAGGGCATGAGACTCTTTACCTAAGGGTCATGGGTTCGACTCCAGCGTTACACAAGAAAATGAGGAAAAGAGGAGATGCTCAAAATCTGAATCACACTCCTATTACTATGGTAAAGTTTATCTGATTACATGTATTTTGATTAAGGGGGTGGTTATTTTAATTATTACTGTGGTTAAAGTAATCAGATACCTATACATATAACACAGTTGTACACAGTCTTACCAAAAGTCCGGATAGCTCAGTAGGTAGGGCAAGAGACTCTTAACCTCAGGGTCATGGGTTCGACTCCAGCGTTACACAAAAAATGAGTGAAAGAGGTCATCCTCCAAATCCGAAATTACAATCCTATTACTATGGTAAAGGTTATCTGATTACATGCAATTTGGTTAAGGGGGTGGTTACTTTAACTATTACTGTGGTTAAAGTAATCAGATACCTATAAAAAATAACACAGTTGTAGTGAGGCTAACCAAAAGTCCGGATAGCTCAGCAGGCAGGGCAAGAGACTCTTAACCTAAGGGTCATGGGTTCGACTCCAGCGATACACAAAAAAATGAGTGAAAGAGGTGATCTTCCAAATCTGAATCACAACCCTATTGCTATGGTAAAAGTTATCTGATGACATGTATTTTGATTAAGGGGGGGGTTAATCGAATTATTACTGTGGTTAAAGTAATCAGATAACTATACATATAACACAGTTGTACGGAGTCTAACCAAAAGTCCGGATAGCTCAGTAGGTAGGGCAAGAGACTCTTAACCTCAGGGTCATGGGTTCGACTCCAGCGTTACACAAAAAATGAGTGAAAGAGGTGATCCTCCAAATCTGAAATTGCAATCCTATTACTATGGTAAAGGTTATCTGATTACATGCATTTTGGTTAAGGGGGTGGTTACTTTAACTATTACTGTGGTTAAAGTAATCAGATACCTATACAAATAACACAGTTGTAGTGTGTTAACCAAAAAGTCCGGATAGCTCAGTAGGTAGGGCAAGAGACTCTTAACCTCAGGGTCATGGGTTCGACTCCAGCCTTACACAAAAAATGAGTGAAAGAGGTGATCCTCCAAATCTGAAATTACAATCCTATTACTATGGTAAAGGTTATCTCATTACATGCATTTTGGTTAAGGGGGTGGTTACTTTAACTATTACTGTGGTTAAAGTAATCATATACCTATACATATAACACAGTTGTACACAGTCTTACCAAAAGTCCGGATAGCTCAGTAGGTAGGGCAAGAGACTCTTAACCTCAGGGTCATGGGTTCGACTCCAGCGTTACACAAAAAATGAGTGAAAGAGGTGATCCTCCAAATCTGAAATTACAATCCTATTACTATGGTAAAGGTTATCTGATTACATGCATTTTGGTTAAGGGGGTGGTTACTTTAACTATTACTGTGGTTAAAGTAATCAGATACCTGTACATATAACAAAGTTATACTAAGTCTAACCAAAAGTCCGGATAGCTCAGTAGGTAGGGCATGAGACTCTTTACCTAAGGGTCATGGGTTCGACTCCAGCGTTACACAAGAAAATGAGTGAAAGAGGAGATCCTCCAAATCTGAAATTACAATCCTATTACTATGGTAATGGTTATCTGATTACATGCATTTTGGTTAAGGGGGTGGTTACTTTAACTATTACTGTGGTTAAAGTAATCATATACCGTTATACAGATAACACAGTTGTAGTGAGGCTAACCAAAAGTCCGGATAGCTCAGTAGGTAGGGCAAGAGACTCTTAACCTAAGGGTCATGGGTTCGACTCCAGCGATACACAAAAAAATGAGTGAAAGAGGTGATCTTCCAAATCTGAATCACAACCCTATTGCTATGGTAAAAGTTATCTGATGACATGTATTTTGATTAAGGGGGGGGTTAATCGAATTATTACTGTGGTTAAAGTAATCAGATAACTATACATATAACACAGTTGTACTGAGTCTAACCAAAAGTCCGGATAGCTCAGTAGGTAGGGCAAGAGACTCTTAACTTCAGGGTCATGGGTTCGACTCCAGGGTTACACAAAAAATGAGTGAAAGAGGTGATCCTCCAAATCTAAAATTACAATCCTATTACTATGGTAAAAGTTATCTTATTACATGCACTTTTTATTGGGGTGGTGTTACACAAAAAAAGTAGTGAAAATGAGTAAGGGGGGGTGTTACGTGAAAATAGTGAAAATGAGTAAGGGGGGTGCTACTAGAAAAATAGTGAAAATGAGAAAGGGAGGTGTTACTCAAAAAATGGTGAAAACACAAAATAGTGAAAATGAGTAAGAGGGGGGTGTTACACGAAAAATAGTGAAAATGAAAAATAGTGAAAATGAGTAAGGGGGGGTTACGGGAAAATAGTGAAAATGATTAAGGGGGTCTTACTAGAAAAATAGTGAAAATGAGGAAGGGGGTGTTACTCAAAAAATGGTGAAAATGAAAAATAGTGAAAATGAGTAAGATGGGGGTGTTACGTAAAAATAGTGAAAATGATTAAAGGGAGTTTTATTCTAAAAATAGTGAAAGTGAGTAAGGGGGGTGTTACACGAAACATAGTGAAAATGAGGAAGGGAGGTGTTACTCAAAAAAATGGTGAAAACACAAAATAGTGAAAATGTGCAAGTGGGGGGTGTTACACGAAAAATAGTGAAAATGAAAAATGGTGAAAATGAGTAAAGGGGGGTGTTACGTGAAAATAGTGAAAATGATTAAGGGGGTGTTACTAGAAAAATAGTGAAAATGAGGAAGGGGGTGTTACTCAAAAAATGGTGAAAATGAGTAAGAGGGGGGTGTTACTCAAATGATTATTGTGGTTAAAGTAATCAGATACCTATACATATAACACAGTTGTACACAGTCTTGCCAAAAGTCCGGATAGCTCAGTAGGTAGGGCAAGAGACTCTTAACCTCAGGGTCATGGGTTCGACTCCAGCGTTACACAAAAAATGAGTGAAAGAGGTGGTCCTCCAAATCTGAAATTACAATCCTATTACTATGGTAAAGGTTATCTCATTACAGGTATCTTGATTAAGGGGATGGTTACTTTAACTATTACTGTGGTTAAAGTAATCAGATACCTGTACATATAACAAAGTTATACTAAGTCTAACCAAAAGTCCGGATAGCTCAGTAGGTAGGGCATGAGACTCTTTACCTAAGGGTCATGGGTTCGACTCCAGCGTTACACAAGAAAATGAGGAAAAGAGGAGATGCTCAAAATCTGAATCACACTCCTATTACTATGGTAAAGTTTATCTGATTACATGTATTTTGATTAAGGGGGTGGTTATTTTAATTATTACTGTGGTTAAAGTAATCAGATACATATACATATAACACAGTTGTACACAGTCTTACCAAAAGTCCGGATAGCTCAGTAGGTAGGGCAAGAGACTCTTAACCTCAGGGTCATGGGTTCGACTCCAGCGTTACACAAAAAATGAGTGAAAGAGGTCATCCTCCAAATCCGAAATTACAATCCTATTACTATGGTAAAGGTTATCTGATTACATGCATTTTGGTTAAGGGGGTGGTTACTTTAACTATTACTGTGGTTAAAGTAATCAGATACCTATAAAAAATAACACAGTTGTAGTGAGGCTAACCAAAAGTCCGGATAGCTCAGTAGGTAGGGCAAGAGACTCTTAACCTAAGGGTCATGGGTTCGACTCCAGCGATACACAAAAAAATGAGTGAAAGAGGTGATCATCTGAATCACAACCCTATTGCTATGGTAAAAGTTATCTGATGACATGTATTTTGATTAAGGGGGGGGTTAATCGAATTATTACTGTGGTTAAAGTAATCAGATAACTATACATATAACACAGTTGTACGGAGTCTAACCAAAAGTCCGGATAGCTCAGTAGGTAGGGCATGAGACTCTTTACCTAAGGGTCATGGGTTCGACTCCAGCGTTACACAATAAATGAGTGAAAGAGGTGATCCTCCAAATCTGAAATTACAATCCTATTACTATGGTAAAGGTTATCTGATTACAGGTATTTTGATTAAGGGGGTGGTTACTTTAACTATTACTGTGGTTAAAGTAATCAGATACCTGTACATATAACAAAGTTATACTAAGTCTAACCAAAAGTCCGGATAGCTCAGTAGGTAGGGCATGAGACTCTTTACCTAAGGGTCATGGGTTCGACTCCAGCGTTACACAAGAAAATGAGTAAAAGAGGAGATCCTCCAAATCTGAAATTACAAACCTATTACTATGGTAATGGTTATCTGATTACATGCATTTTGGTTAAGGGGGTGGTTACTTTAACTATTACTGTGGTTAAAGTAATCATATACCTATACATATAACACAGTTGTACACAGTCTTACCAAAAGTCCGGATAGCTCAGTAGGTAGGGCAAGAGACTCTTAACCTCAGGGTCATGGGTTCGACTCCAGCGTTACACAAAAAATGAGTGAAAGAGGTGATCCTCCAAATCTGAAATTACAATCCTATTACTATGGTAAAGGTTATCTGATTACATGCATTTTGGTTAAGGGGGTGGTTACTTTAACTATTACTGTGGTTAAAGTAATCAGATACCTGTACATATAACAAAGTTATACTAAGTCTAACCAAAAGTCCGGATAGCTCAGTAGGTAGGGCATGAGACTCTTTACCTAAGGGTCATGGGTTCGACTCCAGCGTTACACAAGAAAATGAGTGAAAGAGGAGATCCTCCAAATCTGAAATTACAATCCTATTACTATGGTAATGGTTATCTGATTACATGTATTTTGATTAAGGGGGTGGTTATTTTAATTATTACTGTGGTTAAAGTAATCAGATACCTATACATATAACACAGTTGTACACAGTCTTACCAAAAGTCCGGATAGCTCAGTAGGTAGGGCAAGAGACTCTTAACCTCAGGGTCATGGGTTCGACTCCAGCGTTACACAAAAAATGAGTGAAAGAGGTCATCCTCCAAATCCGAAATTACAATCCTATTACTATGGTAAAGGTTATCTGATTACATGCAATTTGGTTAAGGGGGTGGTTACTTTAACTATTACTGTGGTTAAAGTAATCAGATACCTATAAAAAATAACACAGTTGTAGTGAGGCTAACCAAAAGTCCGGATAGCTCAGCAGGCAGGGCAAGAGACTCTTAACCTAAGGGTCATGGGTTCGACTCCAGCGATACACAAAAAAATGAGTGAAAGAGGTGATCTTCCAAATCTGAATCACAACCCTATTGCTATGGTAAAAGTTATCTGATGACATGTATTTTGATTAAGGGGGGGGTTAATCGAATTATTACTGTGGTTAAAGTAATCAGATAACTATACATATAACACAGTTGTACGGAGTCTAACCAAAAGTCCGGATAGCTCAGTAGGTAGGGCAAGAGACTCTTAACCTCAGGGTCATGGGTTCGACTCCAGCGTTACACAAAAAATGAGTGAAAGAGGTGATCCTCCAAATCTGAAATTGCAATCCTATTACTATGGTAAAGGTTATCTGATTACATGCATTTTGGTTAAGGGGGTGGTTACTTTAACTATTACTGTGGTTAAAGTAATCAGATACCTATACAAATAACACAGTTGTAGTGTGTTAACCAAAAAGTCCGGATAGCTCAGTAGGTAGGGCAAGAGACTCTTAACCTCAGGGTCATGGGTTCGACTCCAGCCTTACACAAAAAATGAGTGAAAGAGGTGATCCTCCAAATCTGAAATTACAATCCTATTACTATGGTAAAGGTTATCTCATTACATGCATTTTGGTTAAGGGGGTGGTTACTTTAACTATTACTGTGGTTAAAGTAATCATATACCTATACATATAACACAGTTGTACACAGTCTTACCAAAAGTCCGGATAGCTCAGTAGGTAGGGCAAGAGACTCTTAACCTCAGGGTCATGGGTTCGACTCCAGCGTTACACAAAAAATGAGTGAAAGAGGTGATCCTCCAAATCTGAAATTACAATCCTATTACTATGGTAAAGGTTATCTGATTACATGCATTTTGGTTAAGGGGGTGGTTACTTTAACTATTACTGTGGTTAAAGTAATCAGATACCTGTACATATAACAAAGTTATACTAAGTCTAACCAAAAGTCCGGATAGCTCAGTAGGTAGGGCATGAGACTCTTTACCTAAGGGTCATGGGTTCGACTCCAGCGTTACACAAGAAAATGAGTGAAAGAGGAGATCCTCCAAATCTGAAATTACAATCCTATTACTATGGTAATGGTTATCTGATTACATGCATTTTGGTTAAGGGGGTGGTTACTTTAACTATTACTGTGGTTAAAGTAATCATATACCGTTATACAGATAACACAGTTGTAGTGAGGCTAACCAAAAGTCCGGATAGCTCAGTAGGTAGGGCAAGAGACTCTTAACCTAAGGGTCATGGGTTCGACTCCAGCGATACACAAAAAAATGAGTGAAAGAGGTGATCTTCCAAATCTGAATCACAACCCTATTGCTATGGTAAAAGTTATCTGATGACATGTATTTTGATTAAGGGGGGGGTTAATCGAATTATTACTGTGGTTAAAGTAATCAGATAACTATACATATAACACAGTTGTACTGAGTCTAACCAAAAGTCCGGATAGCTCAGTAGGTAGGGCAAGAGACTCTTAACTTCAGGGTCATGGGTTCGACTCCAGGGTTACACAAAAAATGAGTGAAAGAGGTGATCCTCCAAATCTAAAATTACAATCCTATTACTATGGTAAAAGTTATCTTATTACATGCACTTTTTATTGGGGTGGTGTTACACAAAAAAAGTAGTGAAAATGAGTAAGGGGGGGTGTTACGTGAAAATAGTGAAAATGAGTAAGGGGGGTGCTACTAGAAAAATAGTGAAAATGAGAAAGGGAGGTGTTACTCAAAAAATGGTGAAAACACAAAATAGTGAAAATGAGTAAGAGGGGGGTGTTACACGAAAAATAGTGAAAATGAAAAATAGTGAAAATGAGTAAGGGGGGGTTACGGGAAAATAGTGAAAATGATTAAGGGGGTCTTACTAGAAAAATAGTGAAAATGAGGAAGGGGGTGTTACTCAAAAAATGGTGAAAATGAAAAATAGTGAAAATGAGTAAGATGGGGGTGTTACGTAAAAATAGTGAAAATGATTAAAGGGAGTTTTATTCTAAAAATAGTGAAAGTGAGTAAGGGGGGTGTTACACGAAACATAGTGAAAATGAGGAAGGGAGGTGTTACTCAAAAAAATGGTGAAAACACAAAATAGTGAAAATGTGCAAGTGGGGGGTGTTACACGAAAAATAGTGAAAATGAAAAATGGTGAAAATGAGTAAAGGGGGGTGTTACGTGAAAATAGTGAAAATGATTAAGGGGGTGTTACTAGAAAAATAGTGAAAATGAGGAAGGGGGTGTTACTCAAAAAATGGTGAAAATGAGTAAGAGGGGGGTGTTACTCAAATGATTATTGTGGTTAAAGTAATCAGATACCTATACATATAACACAGTTGTACACAGTCTTGCCAAAAGTCCGGATAGCTCAGTAGGTAGGGCAAGAGACTCTTAACCTCAGGGTCATGGGTTCGACTCCAGCGTTACACAAAAAATGAGTGAAAGAGGTGGTCCTCCAAATCTGAAATTACAATCCTATTACTATGGTAAAGGTTATCTCATTACAGGTATCTTGATTAAGGGGATGGTTACTTTAACTATTACTGTGGTTAAAGTAATCAGATACCTGTACATATAACAAAGTTATACTAAGTCTAACCAAAAGTCCGGATAGCTCAGTAGGTAGGGCATGAGACTCTTTACCTAAGGGTCATGGGTTCGACTCCAGCGTTACACAAGAAAATGAGGAAAAGAGGAGATGCTCAAAATCTGAATCACACTCCTATTACTATGGTAAAGTTTATCTGATTACATGTATTTTGATTAAGGGGGTGGTTATTTTAATTATTACTGTGGTTAAAGTAATCAGATACATATACATATAACACAGTTGTACACAGTCTTACCAAAAGTCCGGATAGCTCAGTAGGTAGGGCAAGAGACTCTTAACCTCAGGGTCATGGGTTCGACTCCAGCGTTACACAAAAAATGAGTGAAAGAGGTCATCCTCCAAATCCGAAATTACAATCCTATTACTATGGTAAAGGTTATCTGATTACATGCATTTTGGTTAAGGGGGTGGTTACTTTAACTATTACTGTGGTTAAAGTAATCAGATACCTATAAAAAATAACACAGTTGTAGTGAGGCTAACCAAAAGTCCGGATAGCTCAGTAGGTAGGGCAAGAGACTCTTAACCTAAGGGTCATGGGTTCGACTCCAGCGATACACAAAAAAATGAGTGAAAGAGGTGATCATCTGAATCACAACCCTATTGCTATGGTAAAAGTTATCTGATGACATGTATTTTGATTAAGGGGGGGGTTAATCGAATTATTACTGTGGTTAAAGTAATCAGATAACTATACATATAACACAGTTGTACGGAGTCTAACCAAAAGTCCGGATAGCTCAGTAGGTAGGGCATGAGACTCTTTACCTAAGGGTCATGGGTTCGACTCCAGCGTTACACAATAAATGAGTGAAAGAGGTGATCCTCCAAATCTGAAATTACAATCCTATTACTATGGTAAAGGTTATCTGATTACAGGTATTTTGATTAAGGGGGTGGTTACTTTAACTATTACTGTGGTTAAAGTAATCAGATACCTGTACATATAACAAAGTTATACTAAGTCTAACCAAAAGTCCGGATAGCTCAGTAGGTAGGGCATGAGACTCTTTACCTAAGGGTCATGGGTTCGACTCCAGCGTTACACAAGAAAATGAGTAAAAGAGGAGATCCTCCAAATCTGAAATTACAAACCTATTACTATGGTAATGGTTATCTGATTACATGCATTTTGGTTAAGGGGGTGGTTACTTTAACTATTACTGTGGTTAAAGTAATCATATACCTATACATATAACACAGTTGTACACAGTCTTACCAAAAGTCCGGATAGCTCAGTAGGTAGGGCAAGAGACTCTTAACCTCAGGGTCATGGGTTCGACTCCAGCGTTACACAAAAAATGAGTGAAAGAGGTGATCCTCCAAATCTGAAATTACAATCCTATTACTATGGTAAAGGTTATCTGATTACATGCATTTTGGTTAAGGGGGTGGTTACTTTAACTATTACTGTGGTTAAAGTAATCAGATACCTGTACATATAACAAAGTTATACTAAGTCTAACCAAAAGTCCGGATAGCTCAGTAGGTAGGGCATGAGACTCTTTACCTAAGGGTCATGGGTTCGACTCCAGCGTTACACAAGAAAATGAGTGAAAGAGGAGATCCTCCAAATCTGAAATTACAATCCTATTACTATGGTAATGGTTATCTGATTACATGCATTTTGGTTAAGGGGGTGGTTACTTTAACTATTACTGTGGTTAAAGTAATCATATACCGTTATACAGATAACACAGTTGTAGTGAGGCTAACCAAAAGTCCGGATAGCTCAGTAGGTAGGGCAAGAGACTCTTAACCTAAGGGTCATGGGTTCGACTCCAGCGATACACAAAAAAATGAGTGAAAGAGGTGATCTTCCAAATCTGAATCACAACCCTATTGCTATGGTAAAAGTTATCTGATGACATGTATTTTGATTAAGGGGGGGGTTAATCGAATTATTACTGTGGTTAAAGTAATCAGATAACTATACATATAACACAGTTGTACTGAGTCTAACCAAAAGTCCGGATAGCTCAGTAGGTAGGGCAAGAGACTCTTAACTTCAGGGTCATGGGTTCGACTCCAGGGTTACACAAAAAATGAGTGAAAGAGGTGATCCTCCAAATCTAAAATTACAATCTTATTACTATGGTAAAAGTTATCTTATTACATGCACTTTTTATTGGGGTGGTGTTACACAAAAAAAGTAGTGAAAATGAGTAAGGGGGGGTGTTACGTGAAAATAGTGAAAATGAGTAAGGGGGGTGCTACTAGAAAAATAGTGAAAATGAGAAAGGGAGGTGTTACTCAAAAAATGGTGAAAACACAAAATAGTGAAAATGAGTAAGAGGGGGGTGTTACACGAAAAATAGTGAAAATGAAAAATAGTGAAAATGAGTAAGGGGGGGTTACGTGAAAATAGTGAAAATGATTAAGGGGGTGTTACTAGAAAAATAGTGAAAATGAGGAAGGGGGTGTTACTCAAAAAATGGTGAAAATGAGTAAGAGGGGGGTGTTACTCAAATGATTATTGTGGTTAAAGTAATCAGATACCTATACATATAACACAGTTGTACACAGTCTTGCCAAAAGTCCGGATAGCTCAGTAGGTAGGGCAAGAGACTCTTAACCTCAGGGTCATGGGTTCGACTCCAGCGTTACACAAAAAATGAGTGAAAGAGGTGGTCCTCCAAATCTGAAATTACAATCCTATTACTATGGTAAAGGTTATCTCATTACAGGTATCTTGATTAAGGGGATGGTTACTTTAACTATTACTGTGGTTAAAGTAATCAGATACCTGTACATATAACAAAGTTATACTAAGTCTAACCAAAAGTCCGGATAGCTCAGTAGGTAGGGCATGAGACTCTTTACCTAAGGGTCATGGGTTCGACTCCAGCGTTACACAAGAAAATGAGGAAAAGAGGAGATGCTCAAAATCTGAATCACACTCCTATTACTATGGTAAAGTTTATCTGATTACATGTATTTTGATTAAGGGGGTGGTTATTTTAATTATTACTGTGGTTAAAGTAATCAGATACATATACATATAACACAGTTGTACACAGTCTTACCAAAAGTCCGGATAGCTCAGTAGGTAGGGCAAGAGACTCTTAACCTCAGGGTCATGGGTTCGACTCCAGCGTTACACAAAAAATGAGTGAAAGAGGTCATCCTCCAAATCCGAAATTACAATCCTATTACTATGGTAAAGGTTATCTGATTACATGCATTTTGGTTAAGGGGGTGGTTACTTTAACTATTACTGTGGTTAAAGTAATCAGATACCTATAAAAAATAACACAGTTGTAGTGAGGCTAACCAAAAGTCCGGATAGCTCAGTAGGTAGGGCAAGAGACTCTTAACCTAAGGGTCATGGGTTCGACTCCAGCGATACACAAAAAAATGAGTGAAAGAGGTGATCATCTGAATCACAACCCTATTGCTATGGTAAAAGTTATCTGATGACATGTATTTTGATTAAGGGGGGGGTTAATCGAATTATTACTGTGGTTAAAGTAATCAGATAACTATACATATAACACAGTTGTACGGAGTCTAACCAAAAGTCCGGATAGCTCAGTAGGTAGGGCATGAGACTCTTTACCTAAGGGTCATGGGTTCGACTCCAGCGTTACACAATAAATGAGTGAAAGAGGTGATCCTCCAAATCTGAAATTACAATCCTATTACTATGGTAAAGGTTATCTGATTACAGGTATTTTGATTAAGGGGGTGGTTACTTTAACTATTACTGTGGTTAAAGTAATCAGATACCTGTACATATAACAAAGTTATACTAAGTCTAACCAAAAGTCCGGATAGCTCAGTAGGTAGGGCATGAGACTCTTTACCTAAGGGTCATGGGTTCGACTCCAGCGTTACACAAGAAAATGAGTAAAAGAGGAGATCCTCCAAATCTGAAATTACAAACCTATTACTATGGTAATGGTTATCTGATTACATGCATTTTGGTTAAGGGGGTGGTTACTTTAACTATTACTGTGGTTAAAGTAATCATATACCTATACATATAACACAGTTGTACACAGTCTTACCAAAAGTCCGGATAGCTCAGTAGGTAGGGCAAGAGACTCTTAACCTCAGGGTCATGGGTTCGACTCCAGCGTTACACAAAAAATGAGTGAAAGAGGTGATCCTCCAAATCTGAAATTACAATCCTATTACTATGGTAAAGGTTATCTGATTACATGCATTTTGGTTAAGGGGGTGGTTACTTTAACTATTACTGTGGTTAAAGTAATCAGATACCTGTACATATAACAAAGTTATACTAAGTCTAACCAAAAGTCCGGATAGCTCAGTAGGTAGGGCATGAGACTCTTTACCTAAGGGTCATGGGTTCGACTCCAGCGTTACACAAGAAAATGAGTGAAAGAGGAGATCCTCCAAATCTGAAATTACAATCCTATTACTATGGTAATGGTTATCTGATTACATGCATTTTGGTTAAGGGGGTGGTTACTTTAACTATTACTGTGGTTAAAGTAATCATATACCGTTATACAGATAACACAGTTGTAGTGAGGCTAACCAAAAGTCCGGATAGCTCAGTAGGTAGGGCAAGAGACTCTTAACCTAAGGGTCATGGGTTCGACTCCAGCGATACACAAAAAAATGAGTGAAAGAGGTGATCTTCCAAATCTGAATCACAACCCTATTGCTATGGTAAAAGTTATCTGATGACATGTATTTTGATTAAGGGGGGGGTTAATCGAATTATTACTGTGGTTAAAGTAATCAGATAACTATACATATAACACAGTTGTACTGAGTCTAACCAAAAGTCCGGATAGCTCAGTAGGTAGGGCAAGAGACTCTTAACTTCAGGGTCATGGGTTCGACTCCAAGGTTACACAAAAAATGAGTGAAAGAGGTGATCCTCCAAATCTAAAATTACAATCTTATTACTATGGTAAAAGTTATCTTATTACATGCACTTTTTATTGGGGTGGTGTTACACAAAAAAAGTAGTGAAAATGAGTAAGGGGGGGTGTTACGTGAAAATAGTGAAAATGAGTAAGGGGGGTGCTACTAGAAAAATAGTGAAAATGAGAAAGGGAGGTGTTACTCAAAAAATGGTGAAAACACAAAATAGTGAAAATGAGTAAGAGGGGGGTGTTACACGAAAAATAGTGAAAATGAAAAATAGTGAAAATGAGTAAGGGGGGGTTACGGGAAAATAGTGAAAATGATTAAGGGGGTCTTACTAGAAAAATAGTGAAAATGAGGAAGGGGGTGTTACTCAAAAAATGGTGAAAATGAAAAATAGTGAAAATGAGTAAGATGGGGGTGTTACGTAAAAATAGTGAAAATGATTAAAGGGAGTGTTATTCTAAAAATAGTGAAAGTGAGTAAGGGGGGTGTTACACGAAACATAGTGAAAATGAGGAAGGGAGGTGTTACTCAAAAAAATGGTGAAAACACAAAATAGTGAAAATGTGCAAGTGGGGGGTGTTACACGAAAAATAGTGAAAATGAAAAATGGTGAAAATGAGTAAAGGGGGGTGTTATGTGAAAATAGTGAAAATGATTAAGGGGGTGTTACTAGAAAAATAGTGAAAATGAGAAAGGGAGGTGTTACTCAAAAAATGGTGAAAACACAAAATAGTGAAAATGAGTAAGAGGGGGGTGTTACACGAAAAATAGTGAAAATGAAAAATAGTGAAAATGAGTAAGGGGGTGTTACGGGAAAATAGTGAAAATGATTAAGGGGGTCTTACTAGAAAAATAGTGAAAATGAGGATGGGGGTGTTACTCAAAAAATGGTGAAAATGAAAAATAGTGAAAATGAGTAAGATGGGGGTGTTACGTAAAAATAGTGAAAATGATTAAAGGGAGTTTTATTCTAAAAATAGTGAAAGTGAGTAAGGGGGGTGTTACACGAAACATAGTGAAAATGAGGAAGGGAGGTGTTACTCAAAAAAATGGTGAAAACACAAAATAGTGAAAATGTGCAAGTGGGGGGTGTTACACGAAAAATAGTGAAAATGAAAAATGGTGAAAATGAGTAAAGGGGGGTGTTACGTGAAAATAGTGAAAATGATTAAGGGGGTGTTACTAGAAAAATAGTGAAAATGAGGAAGGGGGTGTTACTCAAAAAATGGTGAAAATGAGTAAGAGGGGGGTGTTACTCAAATGATTATTGTGGTTAAAGTAATCAGATACCTATACATATAACACAGTTGTACACAGTCTTGCCAAAAGTCCGGATAGCTCAGTAGGTAGGGCAAGAGACTCTTAACCTCAGGGTCATGGGTTCGACTCCAGCGTTACACAAAAAATGAGTGAAAGAGGTGGTCCTCCAAATCTGAAATTACAATCCTATTACTATGGTAAAGGTTATCTCATTACAGGTATCTTGATTAAGGGGATGGTTACTTTAACTATTACTGTGGTTAAAGTAATCAGATACCTGTACATATAACAAAGTTATACTAAGTCTAACCAAAAGTCCGGATAGCTCAGTAGGTAGGGCATGAGACTCTTTACCTAAGGGTCATGGGTTCGACTCCAGCGTTACACAAGAAAATGAGGAAAAGAGGAGATGCTCAAAATCTGAATCACACTCCTATTACTATGGTAAAGTTTATCTGATTACATGTATTTTGATTAAGGGGGTGGTTATTTTAATTATTACTGTGGTTAAAGTAATCAGATACATATACATATAACACAGTTGTACACAGTCTTACCAAAAGTCCGGATAGCTCAGTAGGTAGGGCAAGAGACTCTTAACCTCAGGGTCATGGGTTCGACTCCAGCGTTACACAAAAAATGAGTGAAAGAGGTCATCCTCCAAATCCGAAATTACAATCCTATTACTATGGTAAAGGTTATCTGATTACATGCATTTTGGTTAAGGGGGTGGTTACTTTAACTATTACTGTGGTTAAAGTAATCAGATACCTATAAAAAATAACACAGTTGTAGTGAGGCTAACCAAAAGTCCGGATAGCTCAGTAGGTAGGGCAAGAGACTCTTAACCTAAGGGTCATGGGTTCGACTCCAGCGATACACAAAAAAATGAGTGAAAGAGGTGATCATCTGAATCACAACCCTATTGCTATGGTAAAAGTTATCTGATGACATGTATTTTGATTAAGGGGGGGGTTAATCGAATTATTACTGTGGTTAAAGTAATCAGATAACTATACATATAACACAGTTGTACGGAGTCTAACCAAAAGTCCGGATAGCTCAGTAGGTAGGGCATGAGACTCTTTACCTAAGGGTCATGGGTTCGACTCCAGCGTTACACAATAAATGAGTGAAAGAGGTGATCCTCCAAATCTGAAATTACAATCCTATTACTATGGTAAAGGTTATCTGATTACAGGTATTTTGATTAAGGGGGTGGTTACTTTAACTATTACTGTGGTTAAAGTAATCAGATACCTGTACATATAACAAAGTTATACTAAGTCTAACCAAAAGTCCGGATAGCTCAGTAGGTAGGGCATGAGACTCTTTACCTAAGGGTCATGGGTTCGACTCCAGCGTTACACAAGAAAATGAGTAAAAGAGGAGATCCTCCAAATCTGAAATTACAAACCTATTACTATGGTAATGGTTATCTGATTACATGCATTTTGGTTAAGGGGGTGGTTACTTTAACTATTACTGTGGTTAAAGTAATCATATACCTATACATATAACACAGTTGTACACAGTCTTACCAAAAGTCCGGATAGCTCAGTAGGTAGGGCAAGAGACTCTTAACCTCAGGGTCATGGGTTCGACTCCAGCGTTACACAAAAAATGAGTGAAAGAGGTGATCCTCCAAATCTGAAATTACAATCCTATTACTATGGTAAAGGTTATCTGATTACATGCATTTTGGTTAAGGGGGTGGTTACTTTAACTATTACTGTGGTTAAAGTAATCAGATACCTGTACATATAACAAAGTTATACTAAGTCTAACCAAAAGTCCGGATAGCTCAGTAGGTAGGGCATGAGACTCTTTACCTAAGGGTCATGGGTTCGACTCCAGCGTTACACAAGAAAATGAGTGAAAGAGGAGATTCTCCAAATCTGAAATTACAATCCTCTTACTATGGTAATGGTTATCTGATTACATGCATTTTGGTTAAGGGGGTGGTTACTTTAACTATTACTGTGGTTAAAGTAATCATATACCGTTATACAGATAACACAGTTGTAGTGAGGCTAACCAAAAGTCCGGATAGCTCAGTAGGTAGGGCAAGAGACTCTTAACCTAAGGGTCATGGGTTCGACTCCAGCGATACACAAAAAAATGAGTGAAAGAGGTGATCTTCCAAATCTGAATCACAACCCTATTGCTATGGTAAAAGTTATCTGATGACATGTATTTTGATTAAGGGGGGGGTTAATCGAATTATTACTGTGGTTAAAGTAATCAGATAACTATACATATAACACAGTTGTACTGAGTCTAACCAAAAGTCCGGATAGCTCAGTAGGTAGGGCAAGAGACTCTTAACTTCAGGGTCATGGGTTCGACTCCAGGGTTACACAAAAAATGAGTGAAAGAGGTGATCCTCCAAATCTAAAATTACAATCCTATTACTATGGTAAAAGTTATCTTATTACATGCACTTTTTATTGGGGTGGTGTTACACAAAAAAAGTAGTGAAAATGAGTAAGGGGGGGTGTTACGTGAAAATAGTGAAAATGAGTAAGGGGGGTGCTACTAGAAAAATAGTGAAAATGAGAAAGGGAGGTGTTACTCAAAAAATGGTGAAAACACAAAATAGTGAAAATGAGTAAGAGGGGGGTGTTACACGAAAAATAGTGAAAATGAAAAATAGTGAAAATGAGTAAGGGGGGGTTACGGGAAAATAGTGAAAATGATTAAGGGGGTCTTACTAGAAAAATAGTGAAAATGAGGAAGGGGGTGTTACTCAAAAAATGGTGAAAATGAAAAATAGTGAAAATGAGTAAGATGGGGGTGTTACGTAAAAATAGTGAAAATGATTAAAGGGAGTTTTATTCTAAAAATAGTGAAAGTGAGTAAGGGGGGTGTTACACGAAACATAGTGAAAATGAGGAAGGGAGGTGTTACTCAAAAAAATGGTGAAAACACAAAATAGTGAAAATGTGCAAGTGGGGGGTGTTACACGAAAAATAGTGAAAATGAAAAATGGTGAAAATGAGTAAAGGGGGGTGTTATGTGAAAATAGTGAAAATGATTAAGGGGGTGTTACTAGAAAAATAGTGAAAATGAGGAAGGGGGTGTTACTCAAAAAATGGTGAAAATGAGTAAGAGGGGGGTGTTACTCAAATGATTATTGTGGTTAAAGTAATCAGATACCTATACATATAACACAGTTGTACACAGTCTTGCCAAAAGTCCGGATAGCTCAGTAGGTAGGGCAAGAGACTCTTAACCTCAGGGTCATGGGTTCGACTCCAGCGTTACACAAAAAATGAGTGAAAGAGGTGATCCTCCAAATCTGAAATTACAATCCTATTACTATGGTAAAGGTTATCTGATTACATGCATTTTGGTTAAGGGGGTGGTTACTTTAACTATTACTGTGGTTAAAGTAATCAGATACCTGTACATATAACAAAGTTATACTAAGTCTAACCAAAAGTCCGGATAGCTCAGTAGGTAGGGCATGAGACTCTTTACCTAAGGGTCATGGGTTCGACTCCAGCGTTACACAAGAAAATGAGGAAAAGAGGAGATGCTCAAAATCTGAATCACACTCCTATTACTATGGTAAAGTTTATCTGATTACATGTATTTTGATTAAGGGGGTGGTTATTTTAATTATTACTGTGGTTAAAGTAATCAGATACATATACATATAACACAGTTGTACACAGTCTTACCAAAAGTCCGGATAGCTCAGTAGGTAGGGCAAGAGACTCTTAACCTCAGGGTCATGGGTTCGACTCCAGCGTTACACAAAAAATGAGTGAAAGAGGTCATCCTCCAAATCCGAAATTACAATCCTATTACTATGGTAAAGGTTATCTGATTACATGCATTTTGGTTAAGGGGGTGGTTACTTTAACTATTACTGTGGTTAAAGTAATCAGATACCTATAAAAAATAACACAGTTGTAGTGAGGCTAACCAAAAGTCCGGATAGCTCAGTAGGTAGGGCAAGAGACTCTTAACCTAAGGGTCATGGGTTCGACTCCAGCGATACACAAAAAAATGAGTGAAAGAGGTGATCATCTGAATCACAACCCTATTGCTATGGTAAAAGTTATCTGATGACATGTATTTTGATTAAGGGGGGGGTTAATCGAATTATTACTGTGGTTAAAGTAATCAGATAACTATACATATAACACAGTTGTACGGAGTCTAACCAAAAGTCCGGATAGCTCAGTAGGTAGGGCATGAGACTCTTTACCTAAGGGTCATGGGTTCGACTCCAGCGTTACACAATAAATGAGTGAAAGAGGTGATCCTCCAAATCTGAAATTACAATCCTATTACTATGGTAAAGGTTATCTGATTACAGGTATTTTGATTAAGGGGGTGGTTACTTTAACTATTACTGTGGTTAAAGTAATCAGATACCTGTACATATAACAAAGTTATACTAAGTCTAACCAAAAGTCCGGATAGCTCAGTAGGTAGGGCATGAGACTCTTTACCTAAGGGTCATGGGTTCGACTCCAGCGTTACACAAGAAAATGAGTAAAAGAGGAGATCCTCCAAATCTGAAATTACAAACCTATTACTATGGTAATGGTTATCTGATTACATGCATTTTGGTTAAGGGGGTGGTTACTTTAACTATTACTGTGGTTAAAGTAATCATATACCTATACATATAACACAGTTGTACACAGTCTTACCAAAAGTCCGGATAGCTCAGTAGGTAGGGCAAGAGACTCTTAACCTCAGGGTCATGGGTTCGACTCCAGCGTTACACAAAAAATGAGTGAAAGAGGTGATCCTCCAAATCTGAAATTACAATCCTATTACTATGGTAAAGGTTATCTGATTACATGCATTTTGGTTAAGGGGGTGGTTACTTTAACTATTACTGTGGTTAAAGTAATCAGATACCTGTACATATAACAAAGTTATACTAAGTCTAACCAAAAGTCCGGATAGCTCAGTAGGTAGGGCATGAGACTCTTTACCTAAGGGTCATGGGTTCGACTCCAGCGTTACACAAGAAAATGAGTGAAAGAGGAGATTCTCCAAATCTGAAATTACAATCCTCTTACTATGGTAATGGTTATCTGATTACATGCATTTTGGTTAAGGGGGTGGTTACTTTAACTATTACTGTGGTTAAAGTAATCATATACCGTTATACAGATAACACAGTTGTAGTGAGGCTAACCAAAAGTCCGGATAGCTCAGTAGGTAGGGCAAGAGACTCTTAACCTAAGGGTCATGGGTTCGACTCCAGCGATACACAAAAAAATGAGTGAAAGAGGTGATCTTCCAAATCTGAATCACAACCCTATTGCTATGGTAAAAGTTATCTGATGACATGTATTTTGATTAAGGGGGGGGTTAATCGAATTATTACTGTGGTTAAAGTAATCAGATAACTATACATATAACACAGTTGTACTGAGTCTAACCAAAAGTCCGGATAGCTCAGTAGGTAGGGCAAGAGACTCTTAACTTCAGGGTCATGGGTTCGACTCCAGGGTTACACAAAAAATGAGTGAAAGAGGTGATCCTCCAAATCTAAAATTACAATCCTATTACTATGGTAAAAGTTATCTTATTACATGCACTTTTTATTGGGGTGGTGTTACACAAAAAAAGTAGTGAAAATGAGTAAGGGGGGGTGTTACGTGAAAATAGTGAAAATGAGTAAGGGGGGTGCTACTAGAAAAATAGTGAAAATGAGAAAGGGAGGTGTTACTCAAAAAATGGTGAAAACACAAAATAGTGAAAATGAGTAAGAGGGGGGTGTTACACGAAAAATAGTGAAAATGAAAAATAGTGAAAATGAGTAAGGGGGGGTTACGGGAAAATAGTGAAAATGATTAAGGGGGTCTTACTAGAAAAATAGTGAAAATGAGGAAGGGGGTGTTACTCAAAAAATGGTGAAAATGAAAAATAGTGAAAATGAGTAAGATGGGGGTGTTACGTAAAAATAGTGAAAATGATTAAAGGGAGTTTTATTCTAAAAATAGTGAAAGTGAGTAAGGGGGGTGTTACACGAAACATAGTGAAAATGAGGAAGGGAGGTGTTACTCAAAAAAATGGTGAAAACACAAAATAGTGAAAATGTGCAAGTGGGGGGTGTTACACGAAAAATAGTGAAAATGAAAAATGGTGAAAATGAGTAAAGGGGGGTGTTACGTGAAAATAGTGAAAATGATTAAGGGGGTGTTACTAGAAAAATAGTGAAAATGAGGAAGGGGGTGTTACTCAAAAAATGGTGAAAATGAGTAAGAGGGGGGTGTTACTCAAATGATTATTGTGGTTAAAGTAATCAGATACCTATACATATAACACAGTTGTACACAGTCTTGCCAAAAGTCCGGATAGCTCAGTAGGTAGGGCAAGAGACTCTTAACCTCAGGGTCATGGGTTCGACTCCAGCGTTACACAAAAAATGAGTGAAAGAGGTGGTCCTCCAAATCTGAAATTACAATCCTATTACTATGGTAAAGGTTATCTCATTACAGGTATCTTGATTAAGGGGATGGTTACTTTAACTATTACTGTGGTTAAAGTAATCAGATACCTGTACATATAACAAAGTTATACTAAGTCTAACCAAAAGTCCGGATAGCTCAGTAGGTAGGGCATGAGACTCTTTACCTAAGGGTCATGGGTTCGACTCCAGCGTTACACAAGAAAATGAGGAAAAGAGGAGATGCTCAAAATCTGAATCACACTCCTATTACTATGGTAAAGTTTATCTGATTACATGTATTTTGATTAAGGGGGTGGTTATTTTAATTATTACTGTGGTTAAAGTAATCAGATACATATACATATAACACAGTTGTACACAGTCTTACCAAAAGTCCGGATAGCTCAGTAGGTAGGGCAAGAGACTCTTAACCTCAGGGTCATGGGTTCGACTCCAGCGTTACACAAAAAATGAGTGAAAGAGGTCATCCTCCAAATCCGAAATTACAATCCTATTACTATGGTAAAGGTTATCTGATTACATGCATTTTGGTTAAGGGGGTGGTTACTTTAACTATTACTGTGGTTAAAGTAATCAGATACCTATAAAAAATAACACAGTTGTAGTGAGGCTAACCAAAAGTCCGGATAGCTCAGTAGGTAGGGCAAGAGACTCTTAACCTAAGGGTCATGGGTTCGACTCCAGCGATACACAAAAAAATGAGTGAAAGAGGTGATCATCTGAATCACAACCCTATTGCTATGGTAAAAGTTATCTGATGACATGTATTTTGATTAAGGGGGGGGTTAATCGAATTATTACTGTGGTTAAAGTAATCAGATAACTATACATATAACACAGTTGTACGGAGTCTAACCAAAAGTCCGGATAGCTCAGTAGGTAGGGCATGAGACTCTTTACCTAAGGGTCATGGGTTCGACTCCAGCGTTACACAATAAATGAGTGAAAGAGGTGATCCTCCAAATCTGAAATTACAATCCTATTACTATGGTAAAGGTTATCTGATTACAGGTATTTTGATTAAGGGGGTGGTTACTTTAACTATTACTGTGGTTAAAGTAATCAGATACCTGTACATATAACAAAGTTATACTAAGTCTAACCAAAAGTCCGGATAGCTCAGTAGGTAGGGCATGAGACTCTTTACCTAAGGGTCATGGGTTCGACTCCAGCGTTACACAAGAAAATGAGTAAAAGAGGAGATCCTCCAAATCTGAAATTACAAACCTATTACTATGGTAATGGTTATCTGATTACATGCATTTTGGTTAAGGGGGTGGTTACTTTAACTATTACTGTGGTTAAAGTAATCATATACCTATACATATAACACAGTTGTACACAGTCTTACCAAAAGTCCGGATAGCTCAGTAGGTAGGGCAAGAGACTCTTAACCTCAGGGTCATGGGTTCGACTCCAGCGTTACACAAAAAATGAGTGAAAGAGGTGATCCTCCAAATCTGAAATTACAATCCTATTACTATGGTAAAGGTTATCTGATTACATGCATTTTGGTTAAGGGGGTGGTTACTTTAACTATTACTGTGGTTAAAGTAATCAGATACCTGTACATATAACAAAGTTATACTAAGTCTAACCAAAAGTCCGGATAGCTCAGTAGGTAGGGCATGAGACTCTTTACCTAAGGGTCATGGGTTCGACTCCAGCGTTACACAAGAAAATGAGTGAAAGAGGAGATCCTCCAAATCTGAAATTACAATCCTATTACTATGGTAATGGTTATCTGATTACATGCATTTTGGTTAAGGGGGTGGTTACTTTAACTATTACTGTGGTTAAAGTAATCATATACCGTTATACAGATAACACAGTTGTAGTGAGGCTAACCAAAAGTCCGGATAGCTCAGTAGGTAGGGCAAGAGACTCTTAACCTAAGGGTCATGGGTTCGACTCCAGCGATACACAAAAAAATGAGTGAAAGAGGTGATCTTCCAAATCTGAATCACAACCCTATTGCTATGGTAAAAGTTATCTGATGACATGTATTTTGATTAAGGGGGGGGTTAATCGAATTATTACTGTGGTTAAAGTAATCAGATAACTATACATATAACACAGTTGTACTGAGTCTAACCAAAAGTCCGGATAGCTCAGTAGGTAGGGCAAGAGACTCTTAACTTCAGGGTCATGGGTTCGACTCCAGGGTTACACAAAAAATGAGTGAAAGAGGTGATCCTCCAAATCTAAAATTACAATCTTATTACTATGGTAAAAGTTATCTTATTACATGCACTTTTTATTGGGGTGGTGTTACACAAAAAAAGTAGTGAAAATGAGTAAGGGGGGGTGTTACGTGAAAATAGTGAAAATGAGTAAGGGGGGTGCTACTAGAAAAATAGTGAAAATGAGAAAGGGAGGTGTTACTCATAAAATGGTGAAAACACAAAATAGTGAAAATGAGTAAGAGGGGGGTGTTACACGAAAAATAGTGAAAATGAAAAATAGTGAAAATGAGTAAGGGGGGGTTACGGGAAAATAGTGAAAATGATTAAGGGGGTCTTACTAGAAAAATAGTGAAAATGAGGAAGGGGGTGTTACTCAAAAAATGGTGAAAATGAAAAATAGTGAAAATGAGTAAGATGGGGGTGTTACGTAAAAATAGTGAAAATGATTAAAGGGAGTGTTATTCTAAAAATAGTGAAAGTGAGTAAGGGGGGTGTTACACGAAACATAGTGAAAATGAGGAAGGGAGGTGTTACTCAAAAAAATGGTGAAAACACAAAATAGTGAAAATGTGCAAGTGGGGGGTGTTACACGAAAAATAGTGAAAATGAAAAATGGTGAAAATGAGTAAAGGGGGGTGTTATGTGAAAATAGTGAAAATGATTAAGGGGGTGTTACTAGAAAAATAGTGAAAATGAGGAAGGGGGTGTTACTCAAAAAATGGTGAAAATGAGTAAGAGGGGGGTGTTACTCAAATGATTATTGTGGTTAAAGTAATCAGATACCTATACATATAACACAGTTGTACACAGTCTTGCCAAAAGTCCGGATAGCTCAGTAGGTAGGGCAAGAGACTCTTAACCTCAGGGTCATGGGTTCGACTCCAGCGTTACACAAAAAATGAGTGAAAGAGGTGGTCCTCCAAATCTGAAATTACAATCCTATTACTATGGTAAAGGTTATCTCATTACAGGTATCTTGATTAAGGGGATGGTTACTTTAACTATTACTGTGGTTAAAGTAATCAGATACCTGTACATATAACAAAGTTATACTAAGTCTAACCAAAAGTCCGGATAGCTCAGTAGGTAGGGCATGAGACTCTTTACCTAAGGGTCATGGGTTCGACTCCAGCGTTACACAAGAAAATGAGGAAAAGAGGAGATGCTCAAAATCTGAATCACACTCCTATTACTATGGTAAAGTTTATCTGATTACATGTATTTTGATTAAGGGGGTGGTTATTTTAATTATTACTGTGGTTAAAGTAATCAGATACATATACATATAACACAGTTGTACACCGTCTTACCAAAAGTCCGGATAGCTCAGTAGGTAGGGCAAGAGACTCTTAACCTCAGGGTCATGGGTTTGACTCCAGCGTTACACAAAAAATGAGTGAAAGAGGTGATCCTCCAAATCTAAAATTACAATCTTATTACTATGGTAAAAGTTATCTTATTACATGCACTTTTTATTGGGGTGGTGTTACACAAAAAAAGTAGTGAAAATGAGTAAGGGGGGGTGTTACGTGAAAATAGTGAAAATGAGTAAGGGGGGTGCTACTAGAAAAATAGTGAAAATGAGAAAGGGAGGTGTTACTCATAAAATGGTGAAAACACAAAATAGTGAAAATGAGTAAGAGGGGGGTGTTACACGAAAAATAGTGAAAATGAAAAATAGTGAAAATGAGTAAGGGGGGGTTACGGGAAAATAGTGAAAATGATTAAGGGGGTCTTACTAGAAAAATAGTGAAAATGAGGAAGGGGGTGTTACTCAAAAAATGGTGAAAATGAAAAATAGTGAAAATGAGTAAGATGGGGGTGTTACGTAAAAATAGTGAAAATGATTAAAGGGAGTGTTATTCTAAAAATAGTGAAAGTGAGTAAGGGGGGTGTTACACGAAACATAGTGAAAATGAGGAAGGGAGGTGTTACTCAAAAAAATGGTGAAAACACAAAATAGTGAAAATGTGCAAGTGGGGGGTGTTACACGAAAAATAGTGAAAATGAAAAATGGTGAAAATGAGTAAAGGGGGGTGTTATGTGAAAATAGTGAAAATGATTAAGGGGGTGTTACTAGAAAAATAGTGAAAATGAGGAAGGGGGTGTTACTCAAAAAATGGTGAAAATGAGTAAGAGGGGGGTGTTACTCAAATGATTATTGTGGTTAAAGTAATCAGATACCTATACATATAACACAGTTGTACACAGTCTTGCCAAAAGTCCGGATAGCTCAGTAGGTAGGGCAAGAGACTCTTAACCTCAGGGTCATGGGTTCGACTCCAGCGTTACACAAAAAATGAGTGAAAGAGGTGGTCCTCCAAATCTGAAATTACAATCCTATTACTATGGTAAAGGTTATCTCATTACAGGTATCTTGATTAAGGGGATGGTTACTTTAACTATTACTGTGGTTAAAGTAATCAGATACCTGTACATATAACAAAGTTATACTAAGTCTAACCAAAAGTCCGGATAGCTCAGTAGGTAGGGCATGAGACTCTTTACCTAAGGGTCATGGGTTCGACTCCAGCGTTACACAAGAAAATGAGGAAAAGAGGAGATGCTCAAAATCTGAATCACACTCCTATTACTATGGTAAAGTTTATCTGATTACATGTATTTTGATTAAGGGGGTGGTTATTTTAATTATTACTGTGGTTAAAGTAATCAGATACATATACATATAACACAGTTGTACACCGTCTTACCAAAAGTCCGGATAGCTCAGTAGGTAGGGCAAGAGACTCTTAACCTCAGGGTCATGGGTTTGACTCCAGCGTTACACAAAAAATGAGTGAAAGAGGTCATCCTCCAAATCCGAAATTACAATCCTATTACTATGGTAAAGGTTATCTGATTACATGCATTTTGGTTAAGGGGGTGGTTACTTTAACTATTACTGTGGTTAAAGTAATCAGATACCTATAAAAAATAACACAGTTGTAGTGAGGCTAACCAAAAGTCCGGATAGCTCAGTAGGTAGGGCAAGAGACTCTTAACCTAAGGGTCATGGGTTCGACTCCAGCGATACACAAAAAAATGAGTGAAAGAGGTGATCATCTGAATCACAACCCTATTGCTATGGTAAAAGTTATCTGATGACATGTATTTTGATTAAGGGGGGGGTTAATCGAATTATTACTGTGGTTAAAGTAATCAGATAACTATACATATAACACAGTTGTACGGAGTCTAACCAAAAGTCCGGATAGCTCAGTAGGTAGGGCATGAGACTCTTTACCTAAGGGTCATGGGTTCGACTCCAGCGTTACACAATAAATGAGTGAAAGAGGTGATCCTCCAAATCTGAAATTACAATCCTATTACTATGGTAAAGGTTATCTGATTACAGGTATTTTGATTAAGGGGGTGGTTACTTTAACTATTACTGTGGTTAAAGTAATCAGATACCTGTACATATAACAAAGTTATACTAAGTCTAACCAAAAGTCCGGATAGCTCAGTAGGTAGGGCATGAGACTCTTTACCTAAGGGTCATGGGTTCGACTCCAGCGTTACACAAGAAAATGAGTAAAAGAGGAGATCCTCCAAATCTGAAATTACAAACCTATTACTATGGTAATGGTTATCTGATTACATGCATTTTGGTTAAGGGGGTGGTTACTTTAACTATTACTGTGGTTAAAGTAATCATATACCTATACATATAACACAGTTGTACACAGTCTTACCAAAAGTCCGGATAGCTCAGTAGGTAGGGCAAGAGACTCTTAACCTCAGGGTCATGGGTTCGACTCCAGCGTTACACAAAAAATGAGTGAAAGAGGTGATCCTCCAAATCTGAAATTACAATCCTATTACTATGGTAAAGGTTATCTGATTACATGCATTTTGGTTAAGGGGGTGGTTACTTTAACTATTACTGTGGTTAAAGTAATCAGATACCTGTACATATAACAAAGTTATACTAAGTCTAACCAAAAGTCCGGATAGCTCAGTAGGTAGGGCATGAGACTCTTTACCTAAGGGTCATGGGTTCGACTCCAGCGTTACACAAGAAAATGAGTGAAAGAGGAGATTCTCCAAATCTGAAATTACAATCCTCTTACTATGGTAATGGTTATCTGATTACATGCATTTTGGTTAAGGGGGTGGTTACTTTAACTATTACTGTGGTTAAAGTAATCATATACCGTTATACAGATAACACAGTTGTAGTGAGGCTAACCAAAAGTCCGGATAGCTCAGTAGGTAGGGCAAGAGACTCTTAACCTAAGGGTCATGGGTTCGACTCCAGCGATACACAAAAAAATGAGTGAAAGAGGTGATCTTCCAAATCTGAATCACAACCCTATTGCTATGGTAAAAGTTATCTGATGACATGTATTTTGATTAAGGGGGGGGTTAATCGAATTATTACTGTGGTTAAAGTAATCAGATAACTATACATATAACACAGTTGTACTTAGTCTAACCAAAAGTCCGGATAGCTCAGTAGGTAGGGCAAGAGACTCTTAACTTCAGGGTCATGGGTTCGACTCCAGGGTTACACAAAAAATGAGTGAAAGAGGTGATCCTCCAAATCTAAAATTACAATCCTATTACTATGGTAAAAGTTATCTTATTACATGCACTTTTTATTGGGGTGGTGTTACACAAAAAAAGTAGTGAAAATGAGTAAGGGGGGGGTGTTACGTGAAAATAGTGAAAATGAGTAAGGGGGGTGCTACTAGAAAAATAGTGAAAATGAGAAAGGGAGGTGTTACTCAAAAAATGGTGAAAACACAAAATAGTGAAAATGAGTAAGAGGGGGGTGTTACACGAAAAATAGTGAAAATGAAAAATAGTGAAAATGAGTAAGGGGGGGTTACGGGAAAATAGTGAAAATGATTAAGGGGGTCTTACTAGAAAAATAGTGAAAATGAGGAAGGGGGTGTTACTCAAAAAATGGTGAAAATGAAAAATAGTGAAAATGAGTAAGATGGGGGTGTTACGTAAAAATAGTGAAAATGATTAAAGGGAGTGTTATTCTAAAAATAGTGAAAGTGAGTAAGGGGGGTGTTACACGAAACATAGTGAAAATGAGGAAGGGAGGTGTTACTCAAAAAAATGGTGAAAACACAAAATAGTGAAAATGTGCAAGTGGGGGGTGTTACACGAAAAATAGTGAAAATGAAAAATGGTGAAAATGAGTAAAGGGGGGTGTTACGTGAAAATAGTGAAAATGATTAAGGGGTGTTACTAGAAAAATAGTGAAAATGAGAAAGGGAGGTGTTACTCAAAAAATGGTGAAAACACAAAATAGTGAAAATGAGTAAGAGGGGGGTGTTACACGAAAAATAGTGAAAATGAAAAATAGTGAAAATGAGTAAGGGGGTGTTACGGGAAAATAGTGAAAATGATTAAGGGGGTCTTACTAGAAAAATAGTGAAAATGAGTAAGATGGGGGTGTTACGTAAAAATAGTGAAAATGATTAAAGGGAGTTTTATTCTAAAAATAGTGAAAGTGAGTAAGGGGGGTGTTACACGAAACATAGTGAAAATGAGGAAGGGAGGTGTTACTCAAAAAAATGGTGAAAACACAAAATAGTGAAAATGTGCAAGTGGGGGGTGTTACACGAAAAATAGTGAAAATGAAAAATGGTGAAAATGAGTAAAGGGGGGTGTTACGTGAAAATAGTGAAAATGATTAAGGGGGTGTTACTAGAAAAATAGTGAAAATGAGGAAGGGGGTGTTACTCAAAAAATGGTGAAAATGAGTAAGAGGGGGGTGTTACTCAAATGATTATTGTGGTTAAAGTAATCAGATACCTATACATATAACACAGTTGTACACAGTCTTGCCAAAAGTCCGGATAGCTCAGTAGGTAGGGCAAGAGACTCTTAACCTCAGGGTCATGGGTTCGACTCCAGCGTTACACAAAAAATGAGTGAAAGAGGTGGTCCTCCAAATCTGAAATTACAATCCTATTACTATGGTAAAGGTTATCTCATTACAGGTATCTTGATTAAGGGGATGGTTACTTTAACTATTACTGTGGTTAAAGTAATCAGATACCTGTACATATAACAAAGTTATACTAAGTCTAACCAAAAGTCCGGATAGCTCAGTAGGTAGGGCATGAGACTCTTTACCTAAGGGTCATGGGTTCGACTCCAGCGTTACACAAGAAAATGAGGAAAAGAGGAGATGCTCAAAATCTGAATCACACTCCTATTACTATGGTAAAGTTTATCTGATTACATGTATTTTGATTAAGGGGGTGGTTATTTTAATTATTACTGTGGTTAAAGTAATCAGATACATATACATATAACACAGTTGTACACAGTCTTACCAAAAGTCCGGATAGCTCAGTAGGTAGGGCAAGAGACTCTTAACCTCAGGGTCATGGGTTTGACTCCAGCGTTACACAAAAAATGAGTGAAAGAGGTCATCCTCCAAATCCGAAATTACAATCCTATTACTATGGTAAAGGTTATCTGATTACATGCATTTTGGTTAAGGGGGTGGTTACTTTAACTATTACTGTGGTTAAAGTAATCAGATACCTATAAAAAATAACACAGTTGTAGTGAGGCTAACCAAAAGTCCGGATAGCTCAGTAGGTAGGGCAAGAGACTCTTAACCTAAGGGTCATGGGTTCGACTCCAGCGATACACAAAAAAATGAGTGAAAGAGGTGATCATCTGAATCACAACCCTATTGCTATGGTAAAAGTTATCTGATGACATGTATTTTGATTAAGGGGGGGGTTAATCGAATTATTACTGTGGTTAAAGTAATCAGATAACTATACATATAACACAGTTGTACGGAGTCTAACCAAAAGTCCGGATAGCTCAGTAGGTAGGGCATGAGACTCTTTACCTAAGGGTCATGGGTTCGACTCCAGCGTTACACAATAAATGAGTGAAAGAGGTGATCCTCCAAATCTGAAATTACAATCCTATTACTATGGTAAAGGTTATCTGATTACAGGTATTTTGATTAAGGGGGTGGTTACTTTAACTATTACTGTGGTTAAAGTAATCAGATACCTGTACATATAACAAAGTTATACTAAGTCTAACCAAAAGTCCGGATAGCTCAGTAGGTAGGGCATGAGACTCTTTACCTAAGGGTCATGGGTTCGACTCCAGCGTTACACAAGAAAATGAGTAAAAGAGGAGATCCTCCAAATCTGAAATTACAAACCTATTACTATGGTAATGGTTATCTGATTACATGCATTTTGGTTAAGGGGGTGGTTACTTTAACTATTACTGTGGTTAAAGTAATCATATACCTATACATATAACACAGTTGTACACAGTCTTACCAAAAGTCCGGATAGCTCAGTAGGTAGGGCAAGAGACTCTTAACCTCAGGGTCATGGGTTCGACTCCAGCGTTACACAAAAAATGAGTGAAAGAGGTGATCCTCCAAATCTGAAATTACAATCCTATTACTATGGTAAAGGTTATCTGATTACATGCATTTTGGTTAAGGGGGTGGTTACTTTAACTATTACTGTGGTTAAAGTAATCAGATACCTGTACATATAACAAAGTTATACTAAGTCTAACCAAAAGTCCGGATAGCTCAGTAGGTAGGGCATGAGACTCTTTACCTAAGGGTCATGGGTTCGACTCCAGCGTTACACAAGAAAATGAGTGAAAGAGGAGATTCTCCAAATCTGAAATTACAATCCTCTTACTATGGTAATGGTTATCTGATTACATGCATTTTGGTTAAGGGGGTGGTTACTTTAACTATTACTGTGGTTAAAGTAATCATATACCGTTATACAGATAACACAGTTGTAGTGAGGCTAACCAAAAGTCCGGATAGCTCAGTAGGTAGGGCAAGAGACTCTTAACCTAAGGGTCATGGGTTCGACTCCAGCGATACACAAAAAAATGAGTGAAAGAGGTGATCTTCCAAATCTGAATCACAACCCTATTGCTATGGTAAAAGTTATCTGATGACATGTATTTTGATTAAGGGGGGGGTTAATCGAATTATTACTGTGGTTAAAGTAATCAGATAACTATACATATAACACAGTTGTACTTAGTCTAACCAAAAGTCCGGATAGCTCAGTAGGTAGGGCAAGAGACTCTTAACTTCAGGGTCATGGGTTCGACTCCAGGGTTACACAAAAAATGAGTGAAAGAGGTTATCCTCCAAATCTAAAATTACAATCCTATTACTATGGTAAAAGTTATCTTATTACATGCACTTTTTATTGGGGTGGTGTTACACAAAAAAAGTAGTGAAAATGAGTAAGGGGGGGGTGTTACGTGAAAATAGTGAAAATGAGTAAGGGGGGTGCTACTAGAAAAATAGTGAAAATGAGAAAGGGAGGTGTTACTCAAAAAATGGTGAAAACACAAAATAGTGAAAATGAGTAAGAGGGGGGTGTTACACGAAAAATAGTGAAAATGAAAAATAGTGAAAATGAGTAAGGGGGGGTTACGGGAAAATAGTGAAAATGATTAAGGGGGTCTTACTAGAAAAATAGTGAAAATGAGGAAGGGGGTGTTACTCAAAAAATGGTGAAAATGAAAAATAGTGAAAATGAGTAAGATGGGGGTGTTACGTAAAAATAGTGAAAATGATTAAAGGGAGTGTTATTCTAAAAATAGTGAAAGTGAGTAAGGGGGGTGTTACACGAAACATAGTGAAAATGAGGAAGGGAGGTGTTACTCAAAAAAATGGTGAAAACACAAAATAGTGAAAATGTGCAAGTGGGGGGTGTTACACGAAAAATAGTGAAAATGAAAAATGGTGAAAATGAGTAAAGGGGGGTGTTACGTGAAAATAGTGAAAATGATTAAGGGGTGTTACTAGAAAAATAGTGAAAATGAGAAAGGGAGGTGTTACTCAAAAAATGGTGAAAACACAAAATAGTGAAAATGAGTAAGAGGGGGGTGTTACACGAAAAATAGTGAAAATGAAAAATAGTGAAAATGAGTAAGGGGGTGTTACGGGAAAATAGTGAAAATGATTAAGGGGGTCTTACTAGAAAAATAGTGAAAATGAGGATGGGGGTGTTACTCAAAAAATGGTGAAAATGAAAAATAGTGAAAATGAGTAAGATGGGGGTGTTACGTAAAAATAGTGAAAATGATTAAAGGGAGTTTTATTCTAAAAATAGTGAAAGTGAGTAAGGGGGGTGTTACACGAAACATAGTGAAAATGAGGAAGGGAGGTGTTACTCAAAAAAATGGTGAAAACACAAAATAGTGAAAATGTGCAAGTGGGGGGTGTTACACGAAAAATAGTGAAAATGAAAAATGGTGAAAATGAGTAAAGGGGGGTGTTACGTGAAAATAGTGAAAATGATTAAGGGGGTGTTACTAGAAAAATAGTGAAAATGAGGAAGGGGGTGTTACTCAAAAAATGGTGAAAATGAGTAAGAGGGGGGTGTTACTCAAATGATTATTGTGGTTAAAGTAATCAGATACCTATACATATAACACAGTTGTACACAGTCTTGCCAAAAGTCCGGATAGCTCAGTAGGTAGGGCAAGAGACTCTTAACCTCAGGGTCATGGGTTCGACTCCAGCGTTACACAAAAAATGAGTGAAAGAGGTGGTCCTCCAAATCTGAAATTACAATCCTATTACTATGGTAAAGGTTATCTCATTACAGGTATCTTGATTAAGGGGGTGGTTACTTTAACTATTACTGTGGTTAAAGTAATCAGATACCTGTACATATAACAAAGTTATACTAAGTCTAACCAAAAGTCCGGATAGCTCAGTAGGTAGGGCATGAGACTCTTTACCTAAGGGTCATGGGTTCGACTCCAGCGTTACACAAGAAAATGAGGAAAAGAGGAGATGCTCAAAATCTGAATCACACTCCTATTACTATGGTAAAGTTTATCTGATTGCATGTATTTTGATTAAGGGGGTGGTTATTTTAATTATTACTGTGGTTAAAGTAATCAGATACCTATACATATAACACAGTTGTACACAGTCTTACCAAAAGTCCGGATAGCTCAGTAGGTAGGGCAAGAGACTCTTAACCTCAGGGTCATGGGTTCGACTCCAGCGTTACACAAAAAATGAGTGAAAGAGGTCATCCTCCAAATCCGAAATTACAATCCTATTACTATGGTAAAGGTTATCTGATTACATGCATTTTGGTTAAGGGGGTGGTTACTTTAACTATTACTGTGGTTAAAGTAATCAGATACCTATAAAAAATAACACAGTTGTAGTGAGGCTAACCAAAAGTCCGGATAGCTCAGTAGGTAGGGCAAGAGACTCTTAACCTAAGGGTCATGGGTTCGACTCCAGCGATACACAAAAAAATGAGTGAAAGAGGTGATCTTCCAAATCTGAATCACAACCCTATTGCTATGGTAAAAGTTATCTGATGACATGTATTTTGATTAAGGGGGGGGTTAATCGAATTATTACTGTGGTTAAAGTAATCAGATAACTATACATATAACACAGTTGTACGGAGTCTAACCAAAAGTCCGGATAGCTCAGTAGGTAGGGCAAGAGACTCTTAACCTCAGGGTCATGGGTTCGACTCCAGCGTTACACAAAAAATGAGTGAAAGAGGTGATCCTCCAAATCTGAAATTGCAATCCTATTACTATGGTAAAGGTTATCTGATTACATGCATTTTGGTTAAGGGGGTGGTTACTTTAACTATTACTGTGGTTAAAGTAATCAGATACATATACAAATAACACAGTTGTAGTGTGTTAACCAAAAAGTCCGGATAGCTCAGTAGGTAGGGCAAGAGACTCTTAACCTCAGGGTCATGGGTTCGACTCCAGCGTTACACAAAAAATGAGTGAAAGAGGTGATCCTCCAAATCTGAAATTACAATCCTATTACTATGGTAAAGGTTATCTCATTACAGGTATTTTGATTAAGGGGGTGGTTACTTTAACTATTACTGTGGTTAAAGTAATCAGATACCTGTACATATAACAAAGTTATACTAAGTCTAACCAAAAGTCCGGATAGCTCAGTAGGTAGGGCATGAGACTCTTTACCTAAGGGTCATGGGTTCGACTCCAGCGTTACACAAGAAAATGAGTAAAAGAGGAGATCCTCCAAATCTGAAATTACAAACCTATTACTATGGTAATGGTTATCTGATTACATGCATTTTGGTTAAGGGGGTGGTTACTTTAACTATTACTGTGGTTAAAGTAATCATATACCTATACATATAACACAGTTGTACACAGTCTTACCAAAAGTCCGGATAGCTCAGTAGGTAGGGCAAGAGACTCTTAACCTCAGGGTCATGGGTTCGACTCCAGCGTTACACAAAAAATGAGTGAAAGAGGTGATCCTCCAAATCTGAAATTACAATCCTATTACTATGGTAAAGGTTATCTGATTACATGCATTTTGGTTAAGGGGGTGGTTACTTTAACTATTACTGTGGTTAAAGTAATCAGATACCTGTACATATAACAAAGTTATACTAAGTCTAATCAAAAGTCCGGATAGCTCAGTAGGTAGGGCATGAGACTCTTTACCTAAGGGTCATGGGTTCGACTCCAGCGTTACACAAAAAATGAGTGAAAGAGGTGATCCTCCAAATCTGAAATTGCAATCCTATTACTATGGTAAAGGTTATCTGATTACATGCATTTTGGTTAAGGGGGTGGTTACTTTAACTATTACTGTGGTTAAAGTAATCAGATACATATACAAATAACACAGTTGTAGTGTGTTAACCAAAAAGTCCGGATAGCTCAGTAGGTAGGGCAAGAGACTCTTAACCTCAGGGTCATGGGTTCGACTCCAGCGTTACACAAAAAATGAGTGAAAGAGGTGATCCTCCAAATCTGAAATTACAATCCTATTACTATGGTAAAGGTTATCTCATTACAGGTATTTTGATTAAGGGGGTGGTTACTTTAACTATTACTGTGGTTAAAGTAATCAGATACCTGTACATATAACAAAGTTATACTAAGTCTAACCAAAAGTCCGGATAGCTCAGTAGGTAGGGCATGAGACTCTTTACCTAAGGGTCATGGGTTCGACTCCAGCGTTACACAAGAAAATGAGTAAAAGAGGAGATCCTCCAAATCTGAAATTACAAACCTATTACTATGGTAATGGTTATCTGATTACATGCATTTTGGTTAAGGGGGTGGTTACTTTAACTATTACTGTGGTTAAAGTAATCATATACCTATACATATAACACAGTTGTACACAGTCTTACCAAAAGTCCGGATAGCTCAGTAGGTAGGGCAAGAGACTCTTAACCTCAGGGTCATGGGTTCGACTCCAGCGTTACACAAAAAATGAGTGAAAGAGGTGATCCTCCAAATCTGAAATTACAATCCTATTACTATGGTAAAGGTTATCTGATTACATGCATTTTGGTTAAGGGGGTGGTTACTTTAACTATTACTGTGGTTAAAGTAATCAGATACCTGTACATATAACAAAGTTATACTAAGTCTAATCAAAAGTCCGGATAGCTCAGTAGGTAGGGCATGAGACTCTTTACCTAAGGGTCATGGGTTCGACTCCAGCGTTACACAAAAAATGAGTGAAAGAGGTGATCCTCCAAATCTGAAATTACAATCCTATTACTATGGTAAAGGTTATCTCATTACAGGTATTTTGATTAAGGGGGTGGTTACTTTAACTATTACTGTGGTTAAAGTAATCAGATACCTGTACATATAACAAAGTTATACTAAGTCTAACCAAAAGTCCGGATAGCTCAGTAGGTAGGGCATGAGACTCTTTACCTAAGGGTCATGGGTTCGACTCCAGCGTTACACAAGAAAATGAGTAAAAGAGGAGATCCTCCAAATCTGAAATTACAAACCTATTACTATGGTAATGGTTATCTGATTACATGCATTTTGGTTAAGGGGGTGGTTACTTTAACTATTACTGTGGTTAAAGTAATCATATACCTATACATATAACACAGTTGTACACAGTCTTACCAAAAGTCCGGATAGCTCAGTAGGTAGGGCAAGAGACTCTTAACCTAAGGGTCATGGGTTCGACTCCAGCGATACACAAAAAAATGAGTGAAAGAGGTGATCTTCCAAATCTGAATCACAACCCTATTGCTATGGTAAAAGTTATCTGATGACATGTATTTTGATTAAGGGGGGGGTTAATCGAATTATTACTGTGGTTAAAGTAATCAGATAACTATACATATAACACAGTTGTACGGAGTCTAACCAAAAGTCCGGATAGCTCAGTAGGTAGGGCAAGAGACTCTTAACTTCAGGGTCATGGGTTCGACTCCAGGGTTATACAAAAAATGAGTGAAAGAGGTGATCCTCCAAATCTAAAATTACAATCCTATTACTATGGTAAAAGTTATCTTATTACATGCACTTTTTATTGGGGTGGTGTTACACAAAAAAAGTAGTGAAAATGAGTAAGGGGGGGGTGTTACGTGAAAATAGTGAAAATGAGTAAGGGGGGTGCTACTAGAAAAATAGTGAAAATGAGAAAGGGAGGTGTTACTCAAAAAATGGTGAAAACACAAAATAGTGAAAATGAGTAAGAGGGGGGTGTTACACGAAAAATAGTGAAAATGAAAAATAGTGAAAATGAGTAAGGGGGTGTTACGGGAAAATAGTGAAAATGATTAAGGGGGTCTTACTAGAAAAATAGTGAAAATGAGGATGGGGGTGTTACTCAAAAAATGGTGAAAATGAAAAATAGTGAAAATGAGTAAGATGGGGGTGTTACGTAAAAATAGTGAAAATGATTAAAGGGAGTTTTATTCTAAAAATAGTGAAAGTGAGTAAGGGGGGTGTTACACGAAACATAGTGAAAATGAGGAAGGGAGGTGTTACTCAAAAAAATGGTGAAAACACAAAATAGTGAAAATGTGCAAGTGGGGGGTGTTACACGAAAAATAGTGAAAATGAAAAATGGTGAAAATGAGTAAAGGGGGGTGTTACGTGAAAATAGTGAAAATGATTAAGGGGGTGTTACTAGAAAAATAGTGAAAATGAGGAAGGGGGTGTTACTCAAAAAATGGTGAAAATGAGTAAGAGGGGGGTGTTACTCAAATGATTATTGTGGTTAAAGTAATCAGATACCTATACATATAACACAGTTGTACACAGTCTTGCCAAAAGTCCGGATAGCTCAGTAGGTAGGGCAAGAGACTCTTAACCTCAGGGTCATGGGTTCAACTCCAGCGTTACACAAAAAATGAGTGAAAGAGGTGGTCCTCCAAATCTGAAATTACAATCCTATTACTATGGTAAAGTTTATCTGATTACATGTATTTTGATTAAGGGGGTGGTTATTTTAATTATTACTGTGGTTAAAGTAATCAGATACCTATACATATAACACAGTTGTACACAGTCTTACCAAAAGTCCGGATAGCTCAGTAGGTAGGGCAAGAGACTCTTAACCTCAGGGTCATGGGTTCGACTCCAGCGTTACACAAAAAATGAGTGAAAGAGGTCATCCTCCAAATCCGAAATTACAATCCTATTACTATGGTAAAGGTTATCTGATTACATGCATTTTGGTTAAGGGGGTGGTTACTTTAACTATTACTGTGGTTAAAGTAATCAGATACCTATAAAAAATAACACAGTTGTAGTGAGGCTAACCAAAAGTCCGGATAGCTCAGTAGGTAGGGCAAGAGACTCTTAACCTAAGGGTCATGGGTTCGACTCCAGCGATACACAAAAAAATGAGTGAAAGAGGTGATCTTCCAAATCTGAATCACAACCCTATTGCTATGGTAAAAGTTATCTGATGACATGTATTTTGATTAAGGGGGGGGTTAATCGAATTATTACTGTGGTTAATGTAATCAGATAACTATACATATAACACAGTTGTACGGAGTCTAACCAAAAGTCCGGATAGCTCAGTAGGTAGGGCAAGAGACTCTTAACCTCAGGGTCATGGGTTCGACTCCAGCGTTACACAAAAAATGAGTGAAAGAGGTGATCCTCCAAATCTGAAATTACAATCCTATTACTATGGTAAAGGTTATCTGATTACATGCATTTTGGTTAAGGGGGTGGTTACTTTAACTATTACTGTGGTTAAAGTAATCAGATACCTGTACATATAACAAAGTTATACTAAGTCTAACCAAAAGTCCGGATAGCTCAGTAGGTAGGGCATGAGAGTCTTTACCTAAGGGTCATGGGTTCGACTCCAGCGTTACACAAAAAATGAGTGAAAGAGGTGATCCTCCAAATCTGAAATTACAATCCTATTACTATGGTAAAGGTTATCTCATTACAGGTATTTTGATTAAGGGGGTGGTTACTTTAACTATTACTGTGGTTAAAGTAATCAGATACCTGTACATATAACAAAGTTATACTAAGTCTAACCAAAAGTCCGGATAGCTCAGTAGGTAGGGCATGAGACTCTTTACCTAAGGGTCATGGGTTCGACTCCAGCGTTACACAAGAAAATGAGTAAAAGAGGAGATCCTCCAAATCTGAAATTACAAACCTATTACTATGGTAATGGTTATCTGATTACATGCATTTTGGTTAAGGGGGTGGTTACTTTAACTATTACTGTGGTTAAAGTAAACATATACCTATACATATAACACAGTTGTACACAGTCTTACCAAAAGTCCGGATAGCTCAGTAGGTAGGGCAAGAGACTCTTAACCTCAGGGTCATGGGTTCGACTCCAGCGTTACACAAAAAATGAGTGAAAGAGGTGATCCTCCAAATCTGAAATTACAATCCTATTACTATGGTAAAGGTTATCTGATTACATGCATTTTGGTTAAGGGGGTGGTTACTTTAACTATTACTGTGGTTAAAGTAATCAGATACCTGTACATATAACAAAGTTATACTAAGTCTAACCAAAAGTCCGGATAGCTCAGTAGGTAGGGCATGAGACTCTTTACCTAAGGGTCATGGGTTCGACTCCAGCGTTACACAAGAAAATGAGTGAAAGAGGAGATCCTCCAAATCTGAAATTACAATCCTATTACTATGGTAATGGTTATCTGATTACATGCATTTTGGTTAAGGGGGTGGTTACTTTAACTATTACTGTGGTTAAAGTAATCATATACCGTTATACAGATAACACAGTTGTAGTGAGGCTAACCAAAAGTCCGGATAGCTCAGTAGGTAGGGCAAGAGACTCTTAACCTAAGGGTCATGGGTTCGACTCCAGCGATACACAAAAAAATGAGTGAAAGAGGTGATCTTCCAAATCTGAATCACAACCCTATTGCTATGGTAAAAGTTATCTGATGACATGTATTTTGATTAAGGGGGGGGTTAATCAAATTATTACTGTGGTTAATGTAATCAGATAACTATACATATAACACAGTTGTACGGAGTCTAACCAAAAGTCCGGATAGCTCAGTAGGTAGGGCAAGAGACTCTTAACCTCAGGGTCATGGGTTCGACTCCAGCGTTACACAAAAAATGAGTGAAAGAGGTGATCCTCCAAATCTGAAATTGCAGTCCTTTTACTATGGTAAAGGTTATCTGATTACATGCATTTTGGTTAAGGGGGTGGTTACTTTAACTATTACTGTGGTTAAAGTAATCAGATACCTATACAAATAACACAGTTGTAGTGTGTTAACCAAAAAGTCCGGATAGCTCAGTAGGTAGGGCAAGAGACTCTTAACCTCAGGGTCATGGGTTCGACTCCAGCGTTACACAAAAAATGAGTGAAAGAGGTGATCCTCCAAATCTGAAATTACAATCCTCTTACTATGGTAAAGGTTATCTCATTACAGGTATTTTGATTAAGGGGGTGGTTACTTTAACTATTACTGTGGTTAAAGTAATCAGATACCTGTACATATAACAAAGTTATACTAAGTCTAACCAAAAGTCCGGATAGCTCAGTAGGTAGGGCATGAGACTCTTTACCTAAGGGTCATGGGTTCGACTCCAGCGTTACACAAGAAAATGAGTAAAAGAGGAGATCCTCCAAATCTGAAATTACAAACCTATTACTATGGTAATGGTTATCTGATTACATGCATTTTGGTTAAGGGGGTGGTTACTTTAACTATTACTGTGGTTAAAGTAATCATATACCTATACATATAACACAGTTGTACACAGTCTTACCAAAAGTCCGGATAGCTCAGTAGGTAGGGCAAGAGACTCTTAACCTCAGGGTCATGGGTTCGACTCCAGCGTTACACAAAAAATGAGTGAAAGAGGTGATCCTCCAAATCTGAAATTACAATCCTATTACTATGGTAAAGGTTATCTGATTACATGCATTTTGGTTAAGGGGGTGGTTACTTTAACTATTACTGTGGTTAAAGTAATCAGATACCTGTACATATAACAAAGTTATACTAAGTCTAACCAAAAGTCCGGATAGCTCAGTAGGTAGGGCAAGAGACTCTTAACCTCAGGGTCATGGGTTCGACTCCAGCGTTACACAAAAAATGAGTGAAAGAGGTGGTCCTCCAAATCTGAAATTACAATCCTATTACTATGGTAAAGGTTATCTCATTACAGGTATCTTGATTAAGGGGGTGGTTACTTTAACTATTACTGTGGTTAAAGTAATCAGATACCTGTACATATAACACAGTTGTACACAGCCTTACCAAAAGTCCGGATAGCTCAGTAGGTAGGGCATGAGACTCTTTACCTAAGGGTCATGGGTTCGACTCCAGCGTTACACAAGAAAATGAGGAAAAGAGGAGATGCTCAAAATCTGAATCACACTCCTATTACTATGGTAAAGTTTATCTGATTACATGTATTTTCATTAAGGGGGTGGTTATTTTAATTATTACTGTGGTTAAAGTAATCAGATACCTATACATATAACACAGTTGTACACAGTCTTACCAAAAGTCCGGATAGCTCAGTAGGTAGGGCAAGAGACTCTTAACCTCAGGGTCATGGGTTCGACTCCAGCGTTACACAAAAAATGAGTGAAAGAGGTCATCCTCCAAATCCGAAATTACAATCCTATTACTATGGTAAAGGTTATCTGATTACATGCATTTTGGTTAAGGGGGTGGTTACTTTAACTATTACTGTGGTTAAAGTAATCAGATACCTATAAAAAATAACACAGTTGTAGTGAGGCTAACCAAAAGTCCGGATAGCTCAGTAGGTAGGGTAAGAGACTCTTAACCTAAGGGTCATGGGTTCGACTCCAGCCATACACAAAAAAATGAGTGAAAGAGGTGATCTTCCAAATCTGAATCACAACCCTATTGCTATGGTAAAAGTTATCTGATGACATGTATTTTGATTAAGGGGGGGGTTAATCAAATTATTACTGTGGTTAATGTAATCAGATAACTATACATATAACACAGTTGTACGGAGTCTAACCAAAAGTCCGGATAGCTCAGTAGGTAGGGCAAGAGACTCTTAACCTCAGGGTCATGGGTTCGACTCCAGCGTTACACAAAAAATGAGTGAAAGAGGTGATCCTCCAAATCTGAAATTGCAGTCCTTTTACTATGGTAAAGGTTATCTGATTACATGCATTTTGGTTAAGGGGGTGGTTACTTTAACTATTACTGTGGTTAAAGTAATCAGATACCTATACAAATAACACAGTTGTAGTGTGTTAACCAAAAAGTCCGGATAGCTCAGTAGGTAGGGCAAGAGACTCTTAACCTCAGGGTCATGGGTTCGACTCCAGCGTTACACAAAAAATGAGTGAAAGAGGTGATCCTCCAAATCTGAAATTACAATCCTCTTACTATGGTAAAGGTTATCTCATTACAGGTATTTTGATTAAGGGGGTGGTTACTTTAACTATTACTGTGGTTAAAGTAATCAGATACCTGTACATATAACAAAGTTATACTAAGTCTAACCAAAAGTCCGGATAGCTCAGTAGGTAGGGCATGAGACTCTTTACCTAAGGGTCATGGGTTCGACTCCAGCGTTACACAAGAAAATGAGTAAAAGAGGAGATCCTCCAAATCTGAAATTACAAACCTATTACTATGGTAATGGTTATCTGATTACATGCATTTTGGTTAAGGGGGTGGTTACTTTAACTATTACTGTGGTTAAAGTAATCATATACCTATACATATAACACAGTTGTACACCTTTTTACCAAAAGTCCGGATAGCTCAGTAGGTAGGGCAAGAGACTCTTAACCTCAGGGTCATGGGTTCGACTCCAGCGTTACACAAAAAATGAGTGAAAGAGGTGATCCTCCAAATCTGAAATTACAATCCTATTACTATGGTAAAGGTTATCTGATTACATGCATTTTGGTTAAGGGGGTGGTTACTTTAACTATTACTGTGGTTAAAGTAATCAGATACCTGTACATATAACAAAGTTATACTAAGTCTAACCAAAAGTCCGGATAGCTCAGTAGGTAGGGCAAGAGACTCTTAACCTCAGGGTCATGGGTTCGACTCCAGCGTTACACAAAAAATGAGTGAAAGAGGTGGTCCTCCAAATCTGAAATTACAATCCTATTACTATGGTAAAGGTTATCTCATTACAGGTATCTTGATTAAGGGGGTGGTTACTTTAACTATTACTGTGGTTAAAGTAATCAGATACCTGTACATATAACACAGTTGTACACAGCCTTACCAAAAGTCCGGATAGCTCAGTAGGTAGGGCATGAGACTCTTTACCTAAGGGTCATGGGTTCGACTCCAGCGTTACACAAGAAAATGAGGAAAAGAGGAGATGCTCAAAATCTGAATCACACTCCTATTACTATGGTAAAGTTTATCTGATTACATGTATTTTCATTAAGGGGGTGGTTATTTTAATTATTACTGTGGTTAAAGTAATCAGATACCTATACATATAACACAGTTGTACACAGTCTTACCAAAAGTCCGGATAGCTCAGTAGGTAGGGCAAGAGACTCTTAACCTCAGGGTCATGGGTTCGACTCCAGCGTTACACAAAAAATGAGTGAAAGAGGTCATCCTCCAAATCCGAAATTACAATCCTATTACTATGGTAAAGGTTATCTGATTACATGCATTTTGGTTAAGGGGGTGGTTACTTTAACTATTACTGTGGTTAAAGTAATCAGATACCTATAAAAAATAACACAGTTGTAGTGAGGCTAACCAAAAGTCCGGATAGCTCAGTAGGTAGGGTAAGAGACTCTTAACCTAAGGGTCATGGGTTCGACTCCAGCCATACACAAAAAAATGAGTGAAAGAGGTGATCTTCCAAATCTGAATCACAACCCTATTGCTATGGTAAAAGTTATCTGATGACATGTATTTTGATTAAGGGGGGGGTTAATCGAATTATTACTGTGGTTAATGTAATCAGATAACTATACATATAACACAGTTGTACGGAGTCTAACCAAAAGTCCGGATAGCTCAGTAGGTAAGGCAAGAGACTCTTAACCTCAGGGTCATGGGTTCGACTCCAGCGTTACACAAAAAATGAGTGAAAGAGGTGATCCTCCAAATCTGAAATTGCAATCCTTTTACTATGGTAAAGGTTATCTGATTACATACATTTTGGTTAAGGGGGTGGTTACTTTAACTATTACTGTGGTTAAAGTAATCAGATACCTATACAAATAACACAGTTGTAGTGTGTTAACCATAAAGTCCGGATAGCTCAGTAGGTAGGGCAAGAGACTCTTAACCTCAGGGTCATGGGTTCGACTCCAGCGTTACACAAAAAATGAGTGAAAGAGGTGATCCTCCAAATCTGAAATTACAATCCTATTACTATGGTAAAGGTTATCTCATTACATGCATTTTGGTTAAGGGGGTGGTTACTTTAACTATTACTGTGGTTAAAGTAATCAGATACCTGTACATATAACAAAGTTATACTAAGTCTAACCAAAAGTCCGGATAGCTCAGTAGGTGAGGCATGAGACTCTTTACCTAAGGGTCATGGGTTCGACTCCAGCGTTACACAAAAAATGAGTGAAAGAGGTGATCCTCCAAATCTGAAATTACACTCCTATTACTATGGTAAAGGTTATCTCATTACAGGTATTTTGATTAAGGGGGTGGTTACTTTAACTATTACTGTGGTTAAAGTAATCAGATACCTGTACATATAACAAAGTTATACTAAGTCTAACCAAAAGTCCGGATAGCTCAGTAGGTAGGGCATGAGACTCTTTACCTAAGGGTCATGGGTTCGACTCCAGCGTTACACAAGAAAATGAGTAAAAGAGGAGATCCTCCAAATCTGAAATTACAAACCTATTACTATGGTAATGGTTATCTGATTACATGCATTTTGGTTAAGGGGGTGGTTACTTTAACTATTACTGTGGTTAAAGTAATCATATACCTATACATATAACACAGTTGTACACAGTCTTACCAAAAGTCCGGATAGCTCAGTAGGTAGGGCAAGAGACTCTTAACCTCAGGGTCATGGGTTCGACTCCAGCGTTACACAAAAAATGAGTGAAAGAGGTGATTCTCCAAATCTGAAATTACAATCCTATTACTATGGTAAAGGTTATCTGATTACATGCATTTTGGTTAAGGGGGTGGTCACTTTAACTATTACTGTGGTTAAAGTAATCAGATACCTGTACATATAACAAAGTTATACTAAGTCTAACCAAAAGTCCGGATAGCTCAGTAGGTAGGGCATGAGACTCTTTACCTAAGGGTCATGGGTTCGACTCCAGCGTTACACAAGAAAATGAGTGAAAGAGGAGATCCTCCAAATCTGAAATTACAATCCTATTACTATGGTAATGGTTATCTGATTACATGCATTTTGGTTAAGGGGGTGGTTACTTTAACTATTACTGTGGTTAAAGTAATCATATACCTATACAAATAACACAGTTGTAGTGAGGCTAACCAAAAGTCCGGATAGCTCAGTAGGTAGGGCAAGAGACTCTTAACCTAAGGGTCATGGGTTCGACTCCAGCGATACACAAAAAAATGAGTGAAATAGGTGATCTTCCAAATCTGAATAACAACCCTATTGCTATGGTAAAAGTTATCTGATGACATGTATTTTGATTAAGGGGGGGGTTAATCGAATTATTACTGTGGTTAAAGTAATCAGATAACTATACATATAACACAGTTGTACTGAGTCTAACCAAAAGTCCGGATAGCTCAGTAGGTAGGGCAAGAGACTCTTAACTTCAGGGTCATGGGTTCGACTCCAGCGTTACACAAAAAATGAGTGAAAGAGGTGATCCTCCAAATCTAAAATTACAATCCTATTACTATGGTAAAAGTTATCTTATTACATGCACTTTTTATTGGGGTGGTGTTACACAAAAAAAGTAGTGAAAATGAGTAAGGGGGGGGTGTTACGTGAAAATAGTGAAAATGAGTAAGGGGGGTGCTACTAGAAAAATAGTGAAAATGAGAAAGGGAGGTGTTACTCAAAAAATGGTGAAAACACAAAATAGTGAAAATGAGTAAGAGGGGGGTGTTACACGAAAAATAGTGAAAATGAAAAATAGTGAAAATGAGTAAGGGGGGGTTACGGGAAAATAGTGAAAATGATTAAGGGGGTCTTACTAGAAAAATAGTGAAAATGAGGAAGGGGGTGTTACTCAAAAAATGGTGAAAATGAAAAATAGTGAAAATGAGTAAGATGGGGGTGTTACGTAAAAATAGTGAAAATGATTAAAGGGAGTGTTATTCTAAAAATAGTGAAAGTGAGTAAGGGGGGTGTTACACGAAACATAGTGAAAATGAGGAAGGGAGGTGTTACTCAAAAAATGGTGAAAACACAAAATAGTGAAAATGTGCAAGTGGGGGGTGTTACACGAAAAATAGTGAAAATGAAAAATGGTGAAAATGAGTAAAGGGGGATGTTACGTGAAAATAGTGAAAATGATTAAGGGGGTGTTACTAGAAAAATAGTGAAAATGAGGAAGGGGGTGTTACTCAAAAAATGGTGAAAATGAGTAAGAGGGGGGTGTTACTCAAATGATTATTGTGGTTAAAGTAATCAGATACCTATACATATAACACAGTTGTACACAGTCTTGCCAAAAGTCCGGATAGCTCAGTAGGTAGGCCAAGAGACTCTTTACCTAAGGGTCATGGGTTCGACTCCAGCGTTACACAAGAAAATGAGAAAAAGAGGAGATGCTCAAAATCTGAATCACACTCCTATTACTATGGTAAAGTTTATCTGATTACATGTATTTTGATTAAGGGGGTGGTTATTTTAATTATTACTGTGGTTAAAGTAATCAGATACCTATACATATAACACAGTTGTACACAGTCTTACCAAAAGTCCGGATAGCTCAGTAGGTAGGGCAAGAGACTCTTAACCTCAGGGTCATGGGTTCGACTCCAGCGTTACACAAAAAATGAGTGAAAGAGGGCATCCTCCAAATCCGAAATTACAATCCTATTACTATGGTAAAGGTTATCTGATTACATGCATTTTGGTTAAGGGGGTGGTTACTTTAACTATTACTGTGGTTAAAGTAATCAGATACCTATAAAAAATAACACAGTTGTAGTGAGGCTAACCAAAAGTCCGGATAGCTCAGTAGGTAGGGCAAGAGACTCTTAACCTAAGGGTCATAGGTTCGACTCCAGCGATACACAAAAAAATGAGTGAAAGAGGTGATCTTCCAAATCTGAATCACAACCCTATTGCTATGGTAAAAGTTATCTGATGACATGTATTTTGATTAAGGGGGGGGTTAATCGAATTATTACTGTGGTTAAAGTAATCAGATAACTATACATATAACACAGTTGTACGGAGTCTAACCGAAAGTCCGGATAGCTCAGTAGGTAGGGCAAGAGACTCTTAACCTCAGGGTCATGGGTTCGACTCCAGCGTTACACAAAAAATGAGTGAAAGAGGTGATCCTCCAAATCTGAAATTGCAATCCTATTACTATGGTAAAGGTTATCTGATTACATGCATTTTGGTTAAGGGGGTGGTTACTTTAACTATTACTGTGGTTAAAGTAATCAGATACCTATACAAATAACACAGTTGTAGTGTGTTAACCAAAAAGTCCGGATAGCTCAGTAGGTCGGGCAAGAGACTCTTAACCTCAGGGTCATGGGTTCGACTCCAGCGTTACACAAAAAATGAGTGAAAGAGGTGATCCTCCAAATCTGAAATTACACTCCTATTACTATGGTAAAGGTTATCTCATTACAGGTATTTTGATTAAGGGGGTGGTTACTTTAACTATTACTGTGGTTAAAGTAATCAGATACCTGTACATATAAAAAAGTTATACTAAGTCTAACCAAAAGTCCGCATAGCTCAGTAGGTAGGGCATGAGACTCTTTACCTAAGGGTCATGGGTTCGACTCCAGCGTTACACAAGAAAATGAGTAAAAGAGGAGATCCTCCAAATCTGAAATTACAAACCTATTACTATGGTAATGGTTATCTGATTACATGCATTTTGGTTAAGGGGGTGGTTACTTTAACTATTACTGTGGTTAAAGTAATCATATACCTATACATATAACACAGTTGTACACAGTCTTACCAAAAGTCCGGATAGCTCAGTAGGTAGGGCAAGAGACTCTTAACCTCAGGGTCATGGGTTCGACTCCAGCGTTACACAAAAAATGAGTGAAAGAGGTGATCCTCCAAATCTGAAATTACAATCCTATTACTATGGTAAAGGTTATCTGATTACATGCATTTTGGTTAAGGGGGTGGTTACTTTAACTATTACTGTGGTTAAAGTAATCAGATACCTGTACATATAACAAAGTTATACTAAGTCTAACCAAAAGTCCGGATAGCTCAGTAGGTAGGGCATGAGACTCTTTACCTAAGGGTCATGGGTTCGACTCCAGCGTTACACAAGAAAATGAGTGAAAGAGGAGATCCTCCAAATCTGAAATTACAATCCTATTACTATGGTAATGGTTATCTGATTACATGCATTTTGGTTAAGGGGGTGGTTACTTTAACTATTACTGTGGTTAAAGTAATCATATACCTATACAAATAACACAGTTGTAGTGAGGCTAACCAAAAGTCCGGATAGCTCAGTAGGTAGGGCAAGAGACTCTTAACCTAAGGGTCATGGGTTCGACTCCAGCGATACACAAAAAAATGAGTGAAAGAGGTGATCTTCCAAATCTGAATCACAACCCTATTGCTATGGTAAAAGTTATCTGATGACATGTATTTTGATTAAGGGGGGGGTTAATCGAATTATTACTGTGGTTAAAGTAATCAGATAACTATACATATAACACAGTTGTACTGAGTGTAACCAAAAGTCCGGATAGCTCAGTAGGTAGGGCAAGAGACTCTTAACCTCAGGGTCATGGGTTCGACTCCAGCGTTACACAAAAAATGAGTGAAAGAGGTGATCCTCCAAATCTGAAAGTACAATCCTATTACTATGGTAAAGGTTATCTCATTACAGGTATTTTGATTAAGGGGGTGGTTACTTTAACTATTACTGTGGTTAAAGTAATCAGATACCTGTACATATAAAAAAGTTATACTAAGTCTAACCAAAAGTCCGGATAGCTCAGTAGGTAGGGCATGAGACTCTTTACCTAAGGGTCATGGGTTCGACTCCAGCGTTACACAAGAAAATGAGTAAAAGAGGAGATCCTCCAAATCTGAAATTACAAACCTATTACTATGGTAATGGTTATCTGATTACATGCATTTTGGTTAAGGGGGTGGTTACTTTAACTATTACTGTGGTTAAAGTAATCATATACCTATACATATAACACAGTTGTACACAGTCTTACCAAAAGTCCGGATAGCTCAGTAGGTAGGGCAAGAGACTCTTAACCTCAGGGTCATGGGTTCGACTCCAGCGTTACACAAAAAATGAGTGAAAGAGGTGATCCTCCAAATCTGAAATTACAATCCTATTACTATGGTAAAGGTTATCTGATTACATGCATTTTGGTTAAGGGGGTGGTTACTTTAACTATTACTGTGGTTAAAGTAATCAGATACCTGTACATATAACAAAGTTATACTAAATCTAACCAAAAGTCCGGATAGCTCAGTAGGTAGGGCATGAGACTCTTTACCTAAGGGTCATGGGTTCGACTCCAGCGTTACACAAGAAAATGAGTGAAAGAGGAGATCCTCCAAATCTGAAATTACAATCCTATTACTATGGTAATGGTTATCTGATTACATGCATTTTGGTTAAGGGGGTGGTTACTTTAACTATTACTGTGGTTAAAGTAATCATATACCTATACAAATAACACAGTTGTAGTGAGGCTAACCAAAAGTCCAGATAGCTCAGTAGGTAGGGCAAGAGACTCTTAACCTAAGGGTCATGGGTTCGACTCCAGCGATACACAAAAAAATGAGTGAAAGAGGTGATCTTCCAAATCTGAATCACAACCCTATTGCTATGGTAAAAGTTATCTGATGACATGTATTTTGATTAAGGGGGGGGTTAATCGAATTATTACTGTGGTTAAAGTAATCAGATAACTATACATATAACACAGTTGTACTGAGTCTAACCAAAAGTCCGGATAGCTCCGTAGGTAGGGCAAGAGACTCTTAACTTCAGGGTCATGGGTTCGACTCCAGCGTTACACAAAAAATGAGTGAAAGAGGTGATCCTCCAAATCTAAAATTACAATCCTATTACTATGGTAAAAGTTATCTTATTACATGCACTTTTTATTGGGGTGGTGTTACACAAAAAAAGTAGTGAAAATGAGTAAGGGGGGGGTGTTACGTGAAAATAGTGAAAATGAGTAAGGGGGGTGCTACTAGAAAAATAGTGAAAATGAGAAAGGGAGGTGTTACTCAAAAAATGGTGAAAACACAAAATAGTGAAAATGAGTAAGAGGGGGGTGTTACACGAAAAATAGTGAAAATGAAAAATAGTGAAAATGAGTAAGGGGGGGGTTACGGGAAAATAGTGAAAATGATTAAGGGGGTCTTACTAGAAAAATAGTGAAAATGAGGAAGGGAGGTGTTACTCAAAAAATGGTGAAAATGAAAAATAGTGAAAATGAGTAAGATGGGGGTGTTACGTAAAAATAGTGAAAATGATTAAAGGGAGTGTTATTCTAAAAATAGTGAAAGTGAGTAAGGGGGGTGTTACACGAAACATAGTGAAAATGAGGAAGGGAGGTGTTACTCAAAAAAATGGTGAAAACACAAAATAGTGAAAATGTGCAAGTGGGGGGTGTTACACGAAAAATAGTGAAAATGAAAAATGGTGAAAATGAGTAAAGGGGGGTGCTACGTGAAAATAGTGAAAATGATTAAGGGGGTGTTACTAGAAAAATAGTGAAAATGAGAAAGGGAGGTGTTACTCAAAAAATGGTGAAAACACAAAATAGTGAAAATGAGTAAGAGGGGGGTGTTACACGAAAAATAGTGAAAATGAAAAATAGTGAAAATGAGTAAGGGGGTGTTACGGGAAAATAGTGAAAATGATTAAAGGGAGTTTTATTCTAAAAATAGTGAAAGTGAGTAAGGGGGGTATTACACGAAACATAGTGAAAATGAGGAAGGGAGGTGTTACTCAAAAAAATGGTGAAAACACAAAATAGTGAAAATGTGCAAGTGGGGGGTGTTACACGAAAAATAGTGAAAATGAAAAATGGTGAAAATGAGTAAAGGGGGGTGTTACGTGAAAATAGTGAAAATGATTAAGGGGGTGTTACTAGAAAAATAGTGAAAATGAGGAAGGGGGTGTTACTCAAAAAATGGTGAAAATGAGTAAGAGGGGGGTGTTACTCAAATGATTATTGTGGTTAAAGTAATCAGATACCTATACATATAACACAGTTGTACACAGTCTTGCCAAAAGTCCGGATAGCTCAGTAGGTAGGGCAAGAGACTCTTAAACTCAGGGTCATGGGTTCGACTCCAGCGTTACACAAAAAATGAGTGAAGGAGGTGGTCCTCCAAATCTGAAATTACAATCCTATTACTATGGTAAAGGTTATCTCATTACAGGTATCTCGATTAAGGGGGTGGTTACTTTAACTATTACTGTGGTTAAAGTAATCAGATACCTGTACATATAACAAAGTTATACTAAGTCTAAGCAAAGGTCCGGATAGCTCAGTAGGTAGGGCATGAGACTCTTTACCTAAGGGTCATGGGTTCGACTCCAGCGTTACACAAGAAAATGAGGAAAAGAGGAGATGCTCAAAATCTGAATCACACTCCTATTACTATGGTAAAGTTTATCTGATTACATGTATTTTGATTAAGGGGGTGGTTATTTTAATTATTACTGTGGTTAAAGTAATCAGATACCTATACATATAACACAGTTGTACACAGTCTTACCAAAAGTCCGGATAGCTCAGTAGGTAGGGCAAGAGACTCTTAACCTCAGGGTCATGGGTTCGACTCGAGCGTTACACAAAAAATGAGTGAAAGAGGTCGTCCTCCAAATCCGAAATTACAATCCTATTACTATGGTAAAGGTTATCTGATTACATGCATTTTGGTTAAGGGGGTGGTTACTTTAACTATTACTGTGGTTAAAGTAATCAGATACCTATAAAAAATAACACAGTTGTAGTGAGGCTAACCAAAAGTCCGGATAGCTCAGTAGGTAGGGCAAGAGACTCTTAACCTAAGGGTCATGGGTTCGACTCCAGCGATACAAAAAAAAATGAGTGAAAGAGGTGATCTTCCAAATCTGAATCACAACCCTATTGCTATGGTAAAAGTTATCTGATGACATGTATTTTGATTAAGGGGGGGGTTAATCGAATTATTACTGTGGTTAAAGTAATCAGATAACTATACATATAACACAGTTGTACGGAGTCTAACCAAAAGTCCGGATAGCTCAGTAGGTAGGGCAAGAGACTCTTAACCTCAGGGTCATGGGTTCGACTCCAGCGTTACACAAAAAATGAGTGAAAGAGGTGATCCTCCAAATCTGAAATTGCAATCCTATTACTATGGTAAAGGTTATCTGATTACATGCATTTTGGTTAAGGGGGTGGTTACTTTAACTATTACTGTGGTTAAAGTAATCAGATACCTATACAAATAACACAGTTGTAGTGTGTTAACCAAAAAGTCCGGATAGCTCAGTAGGTCGGGCAAGAGACTCTTAACCTCAGGGTCATGGGTTCGACTCCAGCGTTACACAAAAAATGAGTGAAAGAGGTGATCCTCCAAATCTGAAATTACAATCCTATTACTATGGTAAAGGTTATCTCATTACAGGTATTTTGATTAAGGGGGTGGTTACTTTAACTATTACTGTGGTTAAAGTAATCAGATACCTGTACATATAACAAAGTTATACTAAGTCTAACCAAAAGTCCGGATAGCTCAGTAGGTAGGGCATGAGACTCTTTACCTAAGGGTCATGGGTTCGACTCCAGCGTTACACAAGAAAATGAGTAAAAGAGGAGATCCTCCAAATCTGAAATTACAAACCTATTACTATGGTAATGGTTATCTGATTACATGCATTTTGGTTAAGGGGGTGGTTACTTTAACTATTACTGTGGTTAAAGTAATCATATACCTATACATATAACACAGTTGTACACAGTCTTACCAAAAGTCCGGATAGCTCAGTAGGTAGGGCAAGAGACTCTTAACCTCAGGGTCATGGGTTCGACTCCAGCGTTACACAAAAAATGAGTGAAAGAGGTGATCCTCCAAATCTGAAATTACAATCCTATTACTATGGTAAAGGTTATCTGATTACATGCATTTTGGTTAAGGGGGTGGTTACTTTAACTATTACTGTGGTTAAAGTAATCAGATACCTGTACATATAACAAAGTTATACTAAATCTAACCAAAAGTCTGGATAGCTCAGTAGGTAGGGCATGAGACTCTTTACCTAAGGGTCATGGGTTCGACTCCAGCGTTACACAAGAAAATGAGTGAAAGAGGAGATCCTCCAAATCTGAAATTACAATCCTATTACTATGGTAATGGTTATCTGATTACATGCATTTTGGTTAAGGGGGTGGTTACTTTAACTATTACTGTGGTTAAAGTAATCATATACCTATACAAATAACACAGTTGTAGTGAGGCTAACCAAAAGTCCAGATAGCTCAGTAGGTAGGGCAAGAGACTCTTAACCTAAGGGTCATGGGTTCGACTCCAGCGATACACAAAAAAATGAGTGAAAGAGGTGATCTTCCAAATCTGAATCACAACCCTATTGCTATGGTAAAAGTTATCTGATGACATGTATTTTGATTAAGGGGGGGGTTAATCGAATTATTACTGTGGTTAAAGTAATCAGATAACTATACATATAACACAGTTGTACTGAGTCTAACCAAAAGTCCGGATAGCTCCGTAGGTAGGGCAAGAGACTCTTAACTTCAGGGTCATGGGTTCGACTCCAGCGTTACACAAAAAATGAGTGAAAGAGGTGATCCTCCAAATCTAAAATTACAATCCTATTACTATGGTAAAAGTTATCTTATTACATGCACTTTTTATTGGGGTGGTGTTACACAAAAAAAGTAGTGAAAATGAGTAAGGGGGGGGTGTTACGTGAAAATAGTGAAAATGAGTAAGGGGGGTGCTACTAGAAAAATAGTGAAAATGAGAAAGGGAGGTGTTACTCAAAAAATGGTGAAAACACAAAATAGTGAAAATGAGTAAGAGGGGGGTGTTACACGAAAAATAGTGAAAATGAAAAATAGTGAAAATGAGTAAGGGGGGGGTTACGGGAAAATAGTGAAAATGATTAAGGGGGTCTTACTAGAAAAATAGTGAAAATGAGGAAGGGAGGTGTTACTCAAAAAATGGTGAAAATGAAAAATAGTGAAAATGAGTAAGATGGGGGTGTTACGTAAAAATAGTGAAAATGATTAAAGGGAGTGTTATTCTAAAAATAGTGAAAGTGAGTAAGGGGGGTGTTACACGAAACATAGTGAAAATGAGGAAGGGAGGTGTTACTCAAAAAAATGGTGAAAATGAAAAATAGTGAAAATGAGTAAGATGGGGGTGTTACGTAAAAATAGTGAAAATGATTAAAGGGAGTGTTATTCTAAAAATAGTGAAAGTGAGTAAGGGGGGTGTTACACGAAACATAGTGAAAATGAGGAAGGGAGGTGTTACTCAAAAAAATGGTGAAAACACAAAATAGTGAAAATGTGCAAGTGGGGGGTGTTACACGAAAAATAGTGAAAATGAAAAATGGTGAAAATGAGTAAAGGGGGGTGCTACGTGAAAATAGTGAAAATGATTAAGGGGGTGTTACTAGAAAAATAGTGAAAATGAGAAAGGGAGGTGTTACTCAAAAAATGGTGAAAACACAAAATAGTGAAAATGAGTAAGAGGGGGGTGTTACACGAAAAATAGTGAAAATGAAAAATAGTGAAAATGAGTAAGGGGTGTTACGGGAAAATAGTGAAAATGATTAAAGGGAGTTTTATTCTAAAAATAGTGAAAGTGAGTAAGGGGGGTGTTACACGAAACATAGTGAAAATGAGGGAGGGAGGTGTTACTCAAAAAAATGGTGAAAACACAAAATAGTGAAAATGTGCAAGTGGGGGGTGTTACACAAAAAATAGTGAAAATGAAAAATGGTGAAAATGAGTAAAGGGGGGTGTTACGTGAAAATAGTGAAAATGATTAAGGGGGTGTTACTAGAAAAATAGTGAAAATGAGGAAGGGGGTGTTACTCAAAAAATGGTGAAAATGAGTAAGAGGGGGGTGTTACTCAAATGATTATTGTGGTTAAAGTAATCAGATACCTATACATATAACACAGTTGTACACAGTCTTGCCAAAAGTCCGGATAGCTCAGTAGGTAGGGCAAGAGACTCTTAAACTCAGGGTCATGGGTTCGACTCCAGCGTTACACAAAAAATGAGTGAAAGAGGTGGTCCTCCAAATCTGAAATTACAATCCTATTACTATGGTAAAGGTTATCTCATTACAGGTATCTTGATTAAGGGGGTGGTTACTTTAACTATTACTGTGGTTAAAGTAATCAGATACCTGTACATATAACAAAGTTATACTAAGTCTAACCAAAGGTCCGGATAGCTCAGTAGGTAGGGCATGAGACTCTTTACCTAAGGGTCATGGGTTCGACTCCAGCGTTACACAAGAAAATGAGAAAAAGAGGAGATGCTCAAAATCTGAATCACACTCCTATTACTATGGTAAAGTTTATCTGATTACATGTATTTTGATTAAGGGGGTGGTTATTTTAATTATTACTGTGGTTAAAGTAATCAGATACCTATACATATAACACAGTTGTACACAGTCTTACCAAAAGTCCGGATAGCTCAGTAGGTAGGGCAAGAGACTCTTAACCTCAGGGTCATGGGTTCGACTCCAGCGTTACACAAAAAATGAGTGAAAGAGGTCGTCCTCCAAATCCGAAATTACAATCCTATTACTATGGTAAAGGTTATCTGATTACATGCATTTTGGTTAAGGGGGTGGTTACTTTAACTATTACTGTGGTTAAAGTAATCAGATACCTATAAAAAATAACACAGTTGTAGTGAGGCTAACCAAAAGTCCGGATAGCTCAGTAGGTAGGGCAAGAGACTCTTAACCTAAGGGTCATGGGTTCGACTCCAGCGATACACAAAAAAATGAGTGAAAGAGGTGATCTTCCAAATCTGAATCACAACCCTATTGCTATGGTAAAAGTTATCTGATGACATGTATTTTGATTAAGGGGGGGGTTAATCGAATTATTACTGTGGTTAAAGTAATCAGATAACTATACATATAACACAGTTGTACGGAGTCTAACCAAAAGTCCGGATAGCTCAGTAGGTAGGGCAAGAGACTCTTAACCTCAGGGTCATGGGTTCGACTCCAGCGTTACACAAAAAATGAGTGAAAGAGGTGATCCTCCAAATCTGAAATTGCAATCCTATTACTATGGTAAAGGTTATCTGATTACATGCATTTTGATTAAGGGGGTGGTTACTTTAACTATTACTGTGGTTAAAGTAATCAGATACCTGTACATATAACAAAGTTATACTAAGTCTAACCAAAAGTCCGGATAGCTCAGTAGGTAGGGCATGAGACTCTTTACCTAAGGGTCATGGGTTCGACTCCAGCGTTACACAAGAAAATGAGTAAAAGAGGAGATCCTCCAAATCTGAAATTACAAACCTATTACTATGGTAATGGTTATCTGATTACATGCATTTTGGTTAAGGGGGTGGTTACTTTAACTATTACTGTGGTTAAAGTAATCATATACCTATACATATAACACAGTTGTACACAGTCTTACCAAAAGTCCGGATAGCTCAGTAGGTAGGGCAAGAGACTCTTAACCTCACGGTCATGGGTTCGACTCCAGCGTTACACAAAAAATGAGTGAAAGAGGTGATCCTCCAAATCTGAAATTACAATCCTATTACTATGGTAAAGGTTATCTGATTACATGCATTTTGGTTAAGGGGGTGGTTACTTTAACTATTACTGTGGTTAAAGTAATCAGATACCTGTACATATAACAAAGTTATACTAAATCTAACCAAAAGTCCGGATAGCTCAGTAGGTAGGGCATGAGACTCTTTACCTAAGGGTCATGGGTTCGACTCCAGCGTTACACAAGAAAATGAGTGAAAGAGGAGATCCTCCAAATCTGAAATTACAATCCTATTACTATGGTAATGGTTATCTGATTACATGCATTTTGGTTAAGGGGGTGGTTACTTTAACTATTACTGTGGTTAAAGTAATCATATACCTATACAAATAACACAGTTGTAGTGAGGCTAACCAAAAGTCCAGATAGCTCAGTAGGTAGGGCAAGAGACTCTTAACCTAAGGGTCATGGGTTCGACTCCAGCGATACACAAAAAAATGAGTGAAAGAGGTGATCTTCCAAATCTGAATCACAACCCTATTGCTATGGTAAAAGTTATCTGATGACATGTATTTTGATTAAGGGGGGGGTTAATCGAATTATTACTGTGGTTAAAGTAATCAGATAACTATACATATAACACAGTTGTACTGAGTCTAACCAAAAGTCCGGATAGCTCAGTAGGTAGGGCAAGAGACTCTTAACTTCAGGGTCATGGGTTCGACTCCAGCGTTACACAAAAAATGAGTGAAAGAGGTGATCCTCCAAATCTAAAATTACAATCCTATTACTATGGTAAAAGTTATCTTATTACATGCACTTTTTATTGGGGTGGTGTTACACAAAAAAAGTAGTGAAAATGAGTAAGGGGGGGGTGTTACGTGAAAATAGTGAAAATGAGTAAGGGGGGTGCTACTAGAAAAATAGTGAAAATGAGAAAGGGAGGTGTTACTCAAAAAATGGTGAAAACACAAAATAGTGAAAATGAGTAAGAGGGGGGTGTTACACGAAAAATAGTGAAAATGAAAAATAGTGAAAATGAGTAAGGGGGGGGTTACGGGAAAATAATGAAAATGATTAAGGGGGTCTTACTAGAAAAATAGTGAAAATGAGGAAGGGAGGTGTTACTCAAAAAATGGTGAAAATTAAAAATAGTGAAAATGAGTAAGATGGGGGTGTTACGTAAAAATAGTGAAAATGATTAAGGGGGTGTTACTAGAAAAATAGTGAAAATGAGAAAGGGAGGTGTTACTCAAAAAATGGTGAAAACACAAAATAGTGAAAATGAGTAAGAGGGGGGTGTTACACGAAAAATAGTGAAAATGAAAAATAGTGAAAATGAGTAAGGGGGTGTTACGGGAAAATAGTGAAAATGATTAAAGGGAGTTTTATTCTAAAAATAGTGAAAGTGAGTAAGGGGGGTATTACACGAAACATAGTGAAAATGAGGAAGGGAGGTGTTACTCAAAAAAATGGTGAAAACACAAAATAGTGAAAATGTGCAAGTGGGGGGTGTTACACGAAAAATAGTGAAAATGAAAAATGGTGAAAATGAGTAAAGGGGGGTGTTACGTGAAAATAGTGAAAATGATTAAGGGGGTGTTACTAGAAAAATAGTGAAAATGAGGAAGGGGGTGTTACTCAAAAAATGGTGAAAATGAGTAAGAGGGGGGTGTTACTCAAATGATTATTGTGGTTAAAGTAATCAGATACCTATACATATAACACAGTTGTACACAGTCTTGCCAAAAGTCCGGATAGCTCAGTAGGTAGGGCAAGAGACTCTTAAACTCAGGGTCATGGGTTCGACTCCAGCGTTACACAAAAAATGAGTGAAGGAGGTGGTCCTCCAAATCTGAAATTACAATCCTATTACTATGGTAAAGGTTATCTCATTACAGGTATCTCGATTAAGGGGGTGGTTACTTTAACTATTACTGTGGTTAAAGTAATCAGATACCTGTACATATAACAAAGTTATACTAAGTCTAAGCAAAGGTCCGGATAGCTCAGTAGGTAGGGCATGAGACTCTTTACCTAAGGGTCATGGGTTCGACTCCAGCGTTACACAAGAAAATGAGGAAAAGAGGAGATGCTCAAAATCTGAATCACACTCCTATTACTATGGTAAAGTTTATCTGATTACATGTATTTTGATTAAGGGGGTGGTTATTTTAATTATTACTGTGGTTAAAGTAATCAGATACCTATACATATAACACAGTTGTACACAGTCTTACCAAAAGTCCGGATAGCTCAGTAGGTAGGGCAAGAGACTCTTAACCTCAGGGTCATGGGTTCGACTCGAGCGTTACACAAAAAATGAGTGAAAGAGGTCGTCCTCCAAATCCGAAATTACAATCCTATTACTATGGTAAAGGTTATCTGATTACATGCATTTTGGTTAAGGGGGTGGTTACTTTAACTATTACTGTGGTTAAAGTAATCAGATACCTATAAAAAATAACACAGTTGTAGTGAGGCTAACCAAAAGTCCGGATAGCTCAGTAGGTAGGGCAAGAGACTCTTAACCTAAGGGTCATGGGTTCGACTCCAGCGATACAAAAAAAAATGAGTGAAAGAGGTGATCTTCCAAATCTGAATCACAACCCTATTGCTATGGTAAAAGTTATCTGATGACATGTATTTTGATTAAGGGGGGGGTTAATCGAATTATTACTGTGGTTAAAGTAATCAGATAACTATACATATAACACAGTTGTACGGAGTCTAACCAAAAGTCCGGATAGCTCAGTAGGTAGGGCAAGAGACTCTTAACCTCAGGGTCATGGGTTCGACTCCAGCGTTACACAAAAAATGAGTGAAAGAGGTGATCCTCCAAATCTGAAATTGCAATCCTATTACTATGGTAAAGGTTATCTGATTACATGCATTTTGGTTAAGGGGGTGGTTACTTTAACTATTACTGTGGTTAAAGTAATCAGATACCTATACAAATAACACAGTTGTAGTGTGTTAACCAAAAAGTCCGGATAGCTCAGTAGGTCGGGCAAGAGACTCTTAACCTCAGGGTCATGGGTTCGACTCCAGCGTTACACAAAAAATGAGTGAAAGAGGTGATCCTCCAAATCTGAAATTACAATCCTATTACTATGGTAAAGGTTATCTCATTACAGGTATTTTGATTAAGGGGGTGGTTACTTTAACTATTACTGTGGTTAAAGTAATCAGATACCTGTACATATAACAAAGTTATACTAAGTCTAACCAAAAGTCCGGATAGCTCAGTAGGTAGGGCATGAGACTCTTTACCTAAGGGTCATGGGTTCGACTCCAGCGTTACACAAGAAAATGAGTAAAAGAGGAGATCCTCCAAATCTGAAATTACAAACCTATTACTATGGTAATGGTTATCTGATTACATGCATTTTGGTTAAGGGGGTGGTTACTTTAACTATTACTGTGGTTAAAGTAATCATATACCTATACATATAACACAGTTGTACACAGTCTTACCAAAAGTCCGGATAGCTCAGTAGGTAGGGCAAGAGACTCTTAACCTCAGGGTCATGGGTTCGACTCCAGCGTTACACAAAAAATGAGTGAAAGAGGTGATCCTCCAAATCTGAAATTACAATCCTATTACTATGGTAAAGGTTATCTGATTACATGCATTTTGGTTAAGGGGGTGGTTACTTTAACTATTACTGTGGTTAAAGTAATCAGATACCTGTACATATAACAAAGTTATACTAAATCTAACCAAAAGTCTGGATAGCTCAGTAGGTAGGGCATGAGACTCTTTACCTAAGGGTCATGGGTTCGACTCCAGCGTTACACAAGAAAATGAGTGAAAGAGGAGATCCTCCAAATCTGAAATTACAATCCTATTACTATGGTAATGGTTATCTGATTACATGCATTTTGGTTAAGGGGGTGGTTACTTTAACTATTACTGTGGTTAAAGTAATCATATACCTATACAAATAACACAGTTGTAGTGAGGCTAACCAAAAGTCCAGATAGCTCAGTAGGTAGGGCAAGAGACTCTTAACCTAAGGGTCATGGGTTCGACTCCAGCGATACACAAAAAAATGAGTGAAAGAGGTGATCTTCCAAATCTGAATCACAACCCTATTGCTATGGTAAAAGTTATCTGATGACATGTATTTTGATTAAGGGGGGGGTTAATCGAATTATTACTGTGGTTAAAGTAATCAGATAACTATACATATAACACAGTTGTACTGAGTCTAACCAAAAGTCCGGATAGCTCCGTAGGTAGGGCAAGAGACTCTTAACTTCAGGGTCATGGGTTCGACTCCAGCGTTACACAAAAAATGAGTGAAAGAGGTGATCCTCCAAATCTAAAATTACAATCCTATTACTATGGTAAAAGTTATCTTATTACATGCACTTTTTATTGGGGTGGTGTTACACAAAAAAAGTAGTGAAAATGAGTAAGGGGGGGGTGTTACGTGAAAATAGTGAAAATGAGTAAGGGGGGTGCTACTAGAAAAATAGTGAAAATGAGAAAGGGAGGTGTTACTCAAAAAATGGTGAAAACACAAAATAGTGAAAATGAGTAAGAGGGGGGTGTTACACGAAAAATAGTGAAAATGAAAAATAGTGAAAATGAGTAAGGGGGGGGTTACGGGAAAATAGTGAAAATGATTAAGGGGGTCTTACTAGAAAAATAGTGAAAATGAGGAAGGGAGGTGTTACTCAAAAAATGGTGAAAATGAAAAATAGTGAAAATGAGTAAGATGGGGGTGTTACGTAAAAATAGTGAAAATGATTAAAGGGAGTGTTATTCTAAAAATAGTGAAAGTGAGTAAGGGGGGTGTTACACGAAACATAGTGAAAATGAGGAAGGGAGGTGTTACTCAAAAAAATGGTGAAAATGAAAAATAGTGAAAATGAGTAAGATGGGGGTGTTACGTAAAAATAGTGAAAATGATTAAAGGGAGTGTTATTCTAAAAATAGTGAAAGTGAGTAAGGGGGGTGTTACACGAAACATAGTGAAAATGAGGAAGGGAGGTGTTACTCAAAAAAATGGTGAAAACACAAAATAGTGAAAATGTGCAAGTGGGGGGTGTTACACGAAAAATAGTGAAAATGAAAAATGGTGAAAATGAGTAAAGGGGGGTGCTACGTGAAAATAGTGAAAATGATTAAGGGGGTGTTACTAGAAAAATAGTGAAAATGAGAAAGGGAGGTGTTACTCAAAAAATGGTGAAAACACAAAATAGTGAAAATGAGTAAGAGGGGGGTGTTACACGAAAAATAGTGAAAATGAAAAATAGTGAAAATGAGTAAGGGGTGTTACGGGAAAATAGTGAAAATGATTAAAGGGAGTTTTATTCTAAAAATAGTGAAAGTGAGTAAGGGGGGTGTTACACGAAACATAGTGAAAATGAGGGAGGGAGGTGTTACTCAAAAAAATGGTGAAAACACAAAATAGTGAAAATGTGCAAGTGGGGGGTGTTACACAAAAAATAGTGAAAATGAAAAATGGTGAAAATGAGTAAAGGGGGGTGTTACGTGAAAATAGTGAAAATGATTAAGGGGGTGTTACTAGAAAAATAGTGAAAATGAGGAAGGGGGTGTTACTCAAAAAATGGTGAAAATGAGTAAGAGGGGGGTGTTACTCAAATGATTATTGTGGTTAAAGTAATCAGATACCTATACATATAACACAGTTGTACACAGTCTTGCCAAAAGTCCGGATAGCTCAGTAGGTAGGGCAAGAGACTCTTAAACTCAGGGTCATGGGTTCGACTCCAGCGTTACACAAAAAATGAGTGAAAGAGGTGGTCCTCCAAATCTGAAATTACAATCCTATTACTATGGTAAAGGTTATCTCATTACAGGTATCTTGATTAAGGGGGTGGTTACTTTAACTATTACTGTGGTTAAAGTAATCAGATACCTGTACATATAACAAAGTTATACTAAGTCTAACCAAAGGTCCGGATAGCTCAGTAGGTAGGGCATGAGACTCTTTACCTAAGGGTCATGGGTTCGACTCCAGCGTTACACAAGAAAATGAGAAAAAGAGGAGATGCTCAAAATCTGAATCACACTCCTATTACTATGGTAAAGTTTATCTGATTACATGTATTTTGATTAAGGGGGTGGTTATTTTAATTATTACTGTGGTTAAAGTAATCAGATACCTATACATATAACACAGTTGTACACAGTCTTACCAAAAGTCCGGATAGCTCAGTAGGTAGGGCAAGAGACTCTTAACCTCAGGGTCATGGGTTCGACTCCAGCGTTACACAAAAAATGAGTGAAAGAGGTCGTCCTCCAAATCCGAAATTACAATCCTATTACTATGGTAAAGGTTATCTGATTACATGCATTTTGGTTAAGGGGGTGGTTACTTTAACTATTACTGTGGTTAAAGTAATCAGATACCTATAAAAAATAACACAGTTGTAGTGAGGCTAACCAAAAGTCCGGATAGCTCAGTAGGTAGGGCAAGAGACTCTTAACCTAAGGGTCATGGGTTCGACTCCAGCGATACACAAAAAAATGAGTGAAAGAGGTGATCTTCCAAATCTGAATCACAACCCTATTGCTATGGTAAAAGTTATCTGATGACATGTATTTTGATTAAGGGGGGGGTTAATCGAATTATTACTGTGGTTAAAGTAATCAGATAACTATACATATAACACAGTTGTACGGAGTCTAACCAAAAGTCCGGATAGCTCAGTAGGTAGGGCAAGAGACTCTTAACCTCAGGGTCATGGGTTCGACTCCAGCGTTACACAAAAAATGAGTGAAAGAGGTGATCCTCCAAATCTGAAATTGCAATCCTATTACTATGGTAAAGGTTATCTGATTACATGCATTTTGATTAAGGGGGTGGTTACTTTAACTATTACTGTGGTTAAAGTAATCAGATACCTGTACATATAACAAAGTTATACTAAGTCTAACCAAAAGTCCGGATAGCTCAGTAGGTAGGGCATGAGACTCTTTACCTAAGGGTCATGGGTTCGACTCCAGCGTTACACAAGAAAATGAGTAAAAGAGGAGATCCTCCAAATCTGAAATTACAAACCTATTACTATGGTAATGGTTATCTGATTACATGCATTTTGGTTAAGGGGGTGGTTACTTTAACTATTACTGTGGTTAAAGTAATCATATACCTATACATATAACACAGTTGTACACAGTCTTACCAAAAGTCCGGATAGCTCAGTAGGTAGGGCAAGAGACTCTTAACCTCACGGTCATGGGTTCGACTCCAGCGTTACACAAAAAATGAGTGAAAGAGGTGATCCTCCAAATCTGAAATTACAATCCTATTACTATGGTAAAGGTTATCTGATTACATGCATTTTGGTTAAGGGGGTGGTTACTTTAACTATTACTGTGGTTAAAGTAATCAGATACCTGTACATATAACAAAGTTATACTAAATCTAACCAAAAGTCCGGATAGCTCAGTAGGTAGGGCATGAGACTCTTTACCTAAGGGTCATGGGTTCGACTCCAGCGTTACACAAGAAAATGAGTGAAAGAGGAGATCCTCCAAATCTGAAATTACAATCCTATTACTATGGTAATGGTTATCTGATTACATGCATTTTGGTTAAGGGGGTGGTTACTTTAACTATTACTGTGGTTAAAGTAATCATATACCTATACAAATAACACAGTTGTAGTGAGGCTAACCAAAAGTCCAGATAGCTCAGTAGGTAGGGCAAGAGACTCTTAACCTAAGGGTCATGGGTTCGACTCCAGCGATACACAAAAAAATGAGTGAAAGAGGTGATCTTCCAAATCTGAATCACAACCCTATTGCTATGGTAAAAGTTATCTGATGACATGTATTTTGATTAAGGGGGGGGTTAATCGAATTATTACTGTGGTTAAAGTAATCAGATAACTATACATATAACACAGTTGTACTGAGTCTAACCAAAAGTCCGGATAGCTCAGTAGGTAGGGCAAGAGACTCTTAACTTCAGGGTCATGGGTTCGACTCCAGCGTTACACAAAAAATGAGTGAAAGAGGTGATCCTCCAAATCTAAAATTACAATCCTATTACTATGGTAAAAGTTATCTTATTACATGCACTTTTTATTGGGGTGGTGTTACACAAAAAAAGTAGTGAAAATGAGTAAGGGGGGGGTGTTACGTGAAAATAGTGAAAATGAGTAAGGGGGGTGCTACTAGAAAAATAGTGAAAATGAGAAAGGGAGGTGTTACTCAAAAAATGGTGAAAACACAAAATAGTGAAAATGAGTAAGAGGGGGGTGTTACACGAAAAATAGTGAAAATGAAAAATAGTGAAAATGAGTAAGGGGGGGGTTACGGGAAAATAATGAAAATGATTAAGGGGGTCTTACTAGAAAAATAGTGAAAATGAGGAAGGGAGGTGTTACTCAAAAAATGGTGAAAATTAAAAATAGTGAAAATGAGTAAGATGGGGGTGTTACGTAAAAATAGTGAAAATGATTAAAGGGAGTGTTATTCTAAAAATAGTGAAAGTGAGTAAGGGGGGTGTTACACGAAACATAGTGAAAATGAGGAAGGGAGGTGTTACTCAAAAAAATGGTGAAAATGAAAAATAGTGAAAATGAGTAAGATGGGGGTGTTACGTAAAAATAGTGAAAATGATTAAAGGGAGTGTTATTCTAAAAATAGTGAAAGTGAGTAAGGGGGGTGTTACACGAAACATAGTGAAAATGAGGAAGGGAGGTGTTACTCAAAAAAATGGTGAAAACACAAAATAGTGAAAATGTGCAAGTGGGGGGTGTTACACGAAAAATAGTGAAAATGAAAAATGGTGAAAATGAGTAAAGGGGGGTGCTACGTGAAAATAGTAAAAATGATTAAGGGGGTGTTACTAGAAAAATAGTGAAAATGAGAAAGGGAGGTGTTACTCAAAAAATGGTGAAAACACAAAATAGTGAAAATGAGTAAGAGGGGGGTGTTACACGAAAAATAGTGAAAATGAAAAATAGTGAAAATGAGTAAGGGGGTGTTACGGGAAAATAGTGAAAATGATTAAAGGGAGTTTTATTCTAAAAATAGTGAAAGTGAGTAAGGGGGGTGTTACACGAAACATAGTGAAAATGAGGGAGGGAGGTGTTACTCAAAAAAATGGTGAAAACACAAAATAGTGAAAATGTGCAAGTGGGGGGTGTTACACGAAAAATAGTGAAAATGAAAAATGGTGAAAATGAGTAAAGGGGGGTGTTACGTGAAAATAGTGAAAATGATTAAGGGGGTGTTACTAGAAAAATAGTGAAAATGAGGAAGGGGGTGTTACTCAAAAAATGGTGAAAATGAGTAAGAGGGGGGTGTTACTCAAATGATTATTGTGGTTAAAGTAATCAGATACCTATACATATAACACAGTTGTACACAGTCTTGCCAAAAGTCCGGATAGCTCAGTAGGTAGGGCAAGAGACTCTTAAACTCAGGGTCATGGGTTCGACTCCAGCGTTACACAAAAAATGAGTGAAAGAGGTGGTCCTCCAAATCTGAAATTACAATCCTATTACTATGGTAAAGGTTATCTCATTACAGGTATCTTGATTAAGGGGGTGGTTACTTTAACTATTACTGTGGTTAAAGTAATCAGATACCTGTACATATAACAAAGTTATACTAAGTCTAAGCAAAGGTCCGGATAGCTCAGTAGGTAGGGCATGAGACTCTTTACCTAAGGGTCATGGGTTCGACTCCAGCGTTACACAAGAAAATGAGGAAAAGAGGAGATGCTCAAAATCTGAATCACACTCCTATTACTATGGTAAAGTTTATCTGATTACATGTATTTTGATTAAGGGGGTGGTTATTTTAATTATTACTGTGGTTAAAGTAATCAGATACCTATACATATAACACAGTTGTACACAGTCTTACCAAAAGTCCGGATAGCTCAGTAGGTAGGGCAAGAGACTCTTAACCTCAGGGTCATGGGTTCGACTCCAGCGTTACACAAAAAATGAGTGAAAGAGGTCGTCCTCCAAATCCGAAATTACAATCCTATTACTATGGTAAAGGTTATCTGATTACATGCATTTTGGTTAAGGGGGTGGTTACTTTAACTATTACTGTGGTTAAAGTAATCAGATACCTATAAAAAATAACACAGTTGTAGTGAGGCTAACCAAAAGTCCGGATAGCTCAGTAGGTAGGGCAAGAGACTCTTAACCTAAGGGTCATGGGTTCGACTCCAGCGATACACAAAAAAATGAGTGAAAGAGGTGATCTTCCAAATCTGAATCACAACCCTATTGCTATGGTAAAAGTTATCTGATGACATGTATTTTGATTAAGGGGGGGGTTAATCGAATTATTACTGTGGTTAAAGTAATCAGATAACTATACATATAACACAGTTGTACGGAGTCTAACCAAAAGTCCGGATAGCTCAGTAGGTAGGGCAAGAGACTCTTAACCTCAGGGTCATGGGTTCGACTCCAGCGTTACACAAAAAATGAGTGAAAGAGGTGATCCTCCAAATCTGAAATTGCAATCCTATTACTATGGTAAAGGTTATCTGATTACATGCATTTTGATTAAGGGGGTGGTTACTTTAACTATTACTGTGGTTAAAGTAATCAGATACCTGTACATATAACAAAGTTATACTAAGTCTAACCAAAAGTCCGGATAGCTCAGTAGGTAGGGCATGAGACTCTTTACCTAAGGGTCATGGGTTCGACTCCAGCGTTACACAAGAAAATGAGTAAAAGAGGAGATCCTCCAAATCTGAAATTACAAACCTATTACTATGGTAATGGTTATCTGATTACATGCATTTTGGTTAAGGGGGTGGTTACTTTAACTATTACTGTGGTTAAAGTAATCATATACCTATACATATAACACAGTTGTACACAGTCTTACCAAAAGTCCGGATAGCTCAGTAGGTAGGGCAAGAGACTCTTAACCTCACGGTCATGGGTTCGACTCCAGCGTTACACAAAAAATGAGTGAAAGAGGTGATCCTCCAAATCTGAAATTACAATCCTATTACTATGGTAAAGGTTATCTGATTACATGCATTTTGGTTAAGGGGGTGGTTACTTTAACTATTACTGTGGTTAAAGTAATCAGATACCTGTACATATAACAAAGTTATACTAAATCTAACCAAAAGTCCGGATAGCTCAGTAGGTAGGGCATGAGACTCTTTACCTAAGGGTCATGGGTTCGACTCCAGCGTTACACAAGAAAATGAGTGAAAGAGGAGATCCTCCAAATCTGAAATTACAATCCTATTACTATGGTAATGGTTATCTGATTACATGCATTTTGGTTAAGGGGGTGGTTACTTTAACTATTACTGTGGTTAAAGTAATCATATACCTATACAAATAACACAGTTGTAGTGAGGCTAACCAAAAGTCCAGATAGCTCAGTAGGTAGGGCAAGAGACTCTTAACCTAAGGGTCATGGGTTCGACTCCAGCGATACACAAAAAAATGAGTGAAAGAGGTGATCTTCCAAATCTGAATCACAACCCTATTGCTATGGTAAAAGTTATCTGATGACATGTATTTTGATTAAGGGGGGGGTTAATCGAATTATTACTGTGGTTAAAGTAATCAGATAACTATACATATAACACAGTTGTACTGAGTCTAACCAAAAGTCCGGATAGCTCAGTAGGTAGGGCAAGAGACTCTTAACTTCAGGGTCATGGGTTCGACTCCAGCGTTACACAAAAAATGAGTGAAAGAGGTGATCCTCCAAATCTAAAATTACAATCCTATTACTATGGTAAAAGTTATCTTATTACATGCACTTTTTATTGGGGTGGTGTTACACAAAAAAAGTAGTGAAAATGAGTAAGGGGGGGGTGTTACGTGAAAATAGTGAAAATGAGTAAGGGGGGTGCTACTAGAAAAATAGTGAAAATGAGAAAGGGAGGTGTTACTCAAAAAATGGTGAAAACACAAAATAGTGAAAATGAGTAAGAGGGGGGTGTTACACGAAAAATAGTGAAAATGAAAAATAGTGAAAATGAGTAAGGGGGGGGTTACGGGAAAATAATGAAAATGATTAAGGGGGTCTTACTAGAAAAATAGTGAAAATGAGGAAGGGAGGTGTTACTCAAAAAATGGTGAAAATTAAAAATAGTGAAAATGAGTAAGATGGGGGTGTTACGTAAAAATAGTGAAAATGATTAAAGGGAGTGTTATTCTAAAAATAGTGAAAGTGAGTAAGGGGGGTGTTACACGAAACATAGTGAAAATGAGGAAGGGAGGTGTTACTCAAAAAAATGGTGAAAATGAAAAATAGTGAAAATGAGTAAGATGGGGGTGTTACGTAAAAATAGTGAAAATGATTAAAGGGAGTGTTATTCTAAAAATAGTGAAAGTGAGTAAGGGGGGTGTTACACGAAACATAGTGAAAATGAGGAAGGGAGGTGTTACTCAAAAAAATGGTGAAAACACAAAATAGTGAAAATGTGCAAGTGGGGGGTGTTACACGAAAAATAGTGAAAATGAAAAATGGTGAAAATGAGTAAAGGGGGGTGCTACGTGAAAATAGTAAAAATGATTAAGGGGGTGTTACTAGAAAAATAGTGAAAATGAGAAAGGGAGGTGTTACTCAAAAAATGGTGAAAACACAAAATAGTGAAAATGAGTAAGAGGGGGGTGTTACACGAAAAATAGTGAAAATGAAAAATAGTGAAAATGAGTAAGGGGGTGTTACGGGAAAATAGTGAAAATGATTAAAGGGAGTTTTATTCTAAAAATAGTGAAAGTGAGTAAGGGGGGTGTTACACGAAACATAGTGAAAATGAGGGAGGGAGGTGTTACTCAAAAAAATGGTGAAAACACAAAATAGTGAAAATGTGCAAGTGGGGGGTGTTACACGAAAAATAGTGAAAATGAAAAATGGTGAAAATGAGTAAAGGGGGGTGTTACGTGAAAATAGTGAAAATGATTAAGGGGGTGTTACTAGAAAAATAGTGAAAATGAGGAAGGGGGTGTTACTCAAAAAATGGTGAAAATGAGTAAGAGGGGGGTGTTACTCAAATGATTATTGTGGTTAAAGTAATCAGATACCTATACATATAACACAGTTGTACACAGTCTTGCCAAAAGTCCGGATAGCTCAGTAGGTAGGGCAAGAGACTCTTAAACTCAGGGTCATGGGTTCGACTCCAGCGTTACACAAAAAATGAGTGAAAGAGGTGGTCCTCCAAATCTGAAATTACAATCCTATTACTATGGTAAAGGTTATCTCATTACAGGTATCTTGATTAAGGGGGTGGTTACTTTAACTATTACTGTGGTTAAAGTAATCAGATACCTGTACATATAACAAAGTTATACTAAGTCTAAGCAAAGGTCCGGATAGCTCAGTAGGTAGGGCATGAGACTCTTTACCTAAGGGTCATGGGTTCGACTCCAGCGTTACACAAGAAAATGAGGAAAAGAGGAGATGCTCAAAATCTGAATCACACTCCTATTACTATGGTAAAGTTTATCTGATTACATGTATTTTGATTAAGGGGGTGGTTATTTTAATTATTACTGTGGTTAAAGTAATCAGATACCTATACATATAACACAGTTGTACACAGTCTTACCAAAAGTCCGGATAGCTCAGTAGGTAGGGCAAGAGACTCTTAACCTCAGGGTCATGGGTTCGACTCCAGCGTTACACAAAAAATGAGTGAAAGAGGTCGTCCTCCAAATCCGAAATTACAATCCTATTACTATGGTAAAGGTTATCTGATTACATGCATTTTGGTTAAGGGGGTGGTTACTTTAACTATTACTGTGGTTAAAGTAATCAGATACCTATAAAAAATAACACAGTTGTAGTGAGGCTAACCAAAAGTCCGGATAGCTCAGTAGGTAGGGCAAGAGACTCTTAACCTAAGGGTCATGGGTTCGACTCCAGCGATACACAAAAAAATGAGTGAAAGAGGTGATCTTCCAAATCTGAATCACAACCCTATTGCTATGGTAAAAGTTATCTGATGACATGTATTTTGATTAAGGGGGGGGTTAATCGAATTATTACTGTGGTTAAAGTAATCAGATAACTATACATATAACACAGTTGTACGGAGTCTAACCAAAAGTCCGGATAGCTCAGTAGGTAGGGCAAGAGACTCTTAACCTCAGGGTCATGGGTTCGACTCCAGCGTTACACAAAAAATGAGTGAAAGAGGTGATCCTCCAAATCTGAAATTGCAATCCTATTACTATGGTAAAGGTTATCTGATTACATGCATTTTGGTTAAGGGGGTGGTTACTTTAACTATTACTGTGGTTAAAGTAATCAGATACCTATACAAATAACACAGTTGTAGTGTGTTAACCAAAAAGTCCGGATAGCTCAGTAGGTAGGGCAAGAGACTCTTAACCTCAGGGTCATGGGTTCGACTCCAGCGTTACACAAAAAATGAGTGAAAGAGGTGATCCTCCAAATCTGAAATTACAATCCTATTACTATGGTAAAGGTTATCTCATTACAGGTATTTTGATTAAGGGGGTGGTTACTTTAACTATTACTGTGGTTAAAGTAATCAGATACCTGTACATATAACAAAGTTATACTAAGTCTAACCAAAAGTCCGGATAGCTCAGTAGGTAGGGCATGAGACTCTTTACCTAAGGGTCATGGGTTCGACTCCAGCGTTACACAAGAAAATGAGTAAAAGAGGAGATCCTCCAAATCTGAAATTACAAACCTATTACTATGGTAATGGTTATCTGATTACATGCATTTTGGTTAAGGGGGTGGTTACTTTAACTATTACTGTGGTTAAAGTAATCATATACCTATACATATAACACAGTTGTACACAGTCTTACCAAAAGTCCGGATAGCTCAGTAGGTAGGGCAAGAGACTCTTAACCTCAGGGTCATGGGTTCGACTCCAGCGTTACACAAAAAATGAGTGAAAGAGGTGATCCTCCAAATCTGAAATTACAATCCTATTACTATGGTAAAGGTTATCTGATTACATGCATTTTGGTTAAGGGGGTGGTTACTTTAACTATTACTGTGGTTAAAGTAATCAGATACCTGTACATATAACAAAGTTATACTAAATCTAACCAAAAGTCCGGATAGCTCAGTAGGTAGGGCATGAGACTCTTTACCTAAGGGTCATGGGTTCGACTCCAGCGTTACACAAGAAAATGAGTGAAAGAGGAGATCCTCCAAATCTGAAATTACAATCCTATTACTATGGTAATGGTTATCTGATTACATGCATTTTGGTTAAGGGGGTGGTTACTTTAACTATTACTGTGGTTAAAGTAATCATATACCTATACAAATAACACAGTTGTAGTGAGGCTAACCAAAAGTCCAGATAGCTCAGTAGGTAGGGCAAGAGACTCTTAACCTAAGGGTCATGGGTTCGACTCCAGCGATACACAAAAAAATGAGTGAAAGAGGTGATCTTCCAAATCTGAATCACAACCCTATTGCTATGGTAAAAGTTATCTGATGACATGTATTTTGATTAAGGGGGGGGTTAATCGAATTATTACTGTGGTTAAAGTAATCAGATAACTATACATATAACACAGTTGTACTGAGTCTAACCAAAAGTCCGGATAGCTCAGTAGGTAGGGCAAGAGACTCTTAACTTCAGGGTCATGGGTTCGACTCCAGCGTTACACAAAAAATGAGTGAAAGAGGTGATCCTCCAAATCTAAAATTACAATCCTATTACTATGGTAAAAGTTATCTTATTACATGCACTTTTTATTGGGGTGGTGTTACACAAAAAAAATAGTGAAAATGAGTAAGATGGGGGTGTTACGTAAAAATAGTGAAAATGATTAAAGGGAGTGTTATTCTAAAAATAGTGAAAGTGAGTAAGGGGGGTGTTACACGAAACATAGTGAAAATGAGGAAGGGAGGTGTTACTCAAAAAAATGGTGAAAACACAAAATAGTGAAAATGTGCAAGTGGGGGGTGTTACACGAAAAATAGTGAAAATGAAAAATGGTGAAAATGAGTAAAGGGGGGTGCTACGTGAAAATAGTGAAAATGATTAAGGGGGTGTTACTAGAAAAATAGTGAAAATGAGAAAGGGAGGTGTTACTCAAAAAATGGTGAAAACACAAAATAGTGAAAATGAGTAAGAGGGGGGTGTTACACGAAAAATAGTGAAAATGAAAAATAGTGAAAATGAGTAAGGGGGTGTTACGGGAAAATAGTGAAAATGATTAAAGGGAGTTTTATTCTAAAAATAGTGAAAGTGAGTAAGGGGGGTATTACACGAAACATAGTGAAAATGAGGAAGGGAGGTGTTACTCAAAAAATGGTGAAAACACAAAATAGTGAAAATGTGCAAGTGGGGGGTGTTACACGAAAAATAGTGAAAATGAAAAATGGTGAAAATGAGTAAAGGGGGGTGTTACGTGAAAATAGTGAAAATGATTAAGGGGGTGTTACTAGAAAAATAGTGAAAATGAGGAAGGGGGTGTTACTCAAAAAATGGTGAAAATGAGTAAGAGGGGGGTGTTACTCAAATGATTATTGTGGTTAAAGTAATCAGATACCTATACATATAACACAGTTGTACACAGTCTTGCCAAAAGTCCGGATAGCTCAGTAGGTAGGGCAAGAGACTCTTAAACTCAGGGTCATGGGTTCGACTCCAGCGTTATACAAAAAATGAGTGAAAGAGGTGGTCCTCCAAATCTGAAATTACAATCCTATTACTATGGTAAAGGTTATCTCATTACAGGTATCTTGATTAAGGGGGTGGTTACTTTAACTATTACTGTGGTTAAAGTAATCAGATACCTGTACATATAACAAAGTTATACTAAGTCTAAGCAAAGGTCCGGATAGCTCAGTAGGTAGGGCATGAGACTCTTTACCTAAGGGTCATGGGTTCGACTCCAGCGTTACACAAGAAAATGAGGAAAAGAGGAGATGCTCAAAATCTAAATCACACTCCTATTACTATGGTAAAGTTTATCTGATTACATGTATTTTGATTAAGGGGGTGGTTATTTTAATTATTACTGTGGTTAAAGTAATCAGATACCTATACATATAACACAGTTGTACACAGTCTTACCAAAAGTCCGGATAGCTCAGTAGGTAGGGCAAGAGACTCTTAACCTCAGGGTCATGGGTTCGACTCCAGCGTTACACAAAAAATGAGTGAAAGAGGTTGTCCTCCAAATCCGAAATTACAATCCTATTACTATGGTAAAGGTTATCTGATTACATGCATTTTGGTTAAGGGGGTGGTTACTTTAACTATTACTGTGGTTAAAGTAATCAGATACCTATAAAAAATAACACAGTTGTAGTGAGGCTAACCAAAAGTCCGGATAGCTCAGTAGGTAGGGCATGAGACTCTTTACCTAAGGGTCATGGGTTCGACTCCAGCGTTACACAAGAAAATGAATAAAAGAGGAGATCCTCCAAATCTGAAATTACAAACCTATTACTATGGTAATGGTTATCTGATTACATGCATTTTGGTTAAGGGGGTGGTTACTTTAACTATTACTGTGGTTAAAGTAATCATATACCTATACATATAACACAGTTGTACACAGTCTTACCAAAAGTCCGGATAGCTCAGTAGGTAGGGCAAGAGACTCTTAACCTCAGGGTCATGGGTTCGACTCCAGCGTTACACAAAAAATGAGTGAAAGAGGTGATCCTCCAAATCTGAAATTACAATCCTATTACTATGGTAAAGGTTATCTGATTACATGCATTTTGGTTAAGGGGGTGGTTACTTTAACTATTACTGTGGTTAAAGTAATCAGATACCTGTACATATAACAAAGTTATACTAAATCTAACCAAAAGTCCGGATAGCTCAGTAGGTAGGGCATGAGACTCTTTACCTAAGGGTCATGGGTTCGACTCCAGCGTTACACAAGAAAATGAGTGAAAGAGGAGATCCTCCAAATCTGAAATTACAATCCTATTACTATGGTAATGGTTATCTGATTACATGCATTTTGGTTAAGGGGGTGGTTACTTTAACTATTACTGTGGTTAAAGTAATCATATACCTATACAAATAACACAGTTGTAGTGAGGCTAACCAAAAGTCCAGATAGCTCAGTAGGTAGGGCAAGAGACTCTTAACCTAAGGGTCATGGGTTCGACTCCAGCGATACACAAAAAAATGAGTGAAAGAGGTGATCTTCCAAATCTGAATCACAACCCTATTGCTATGGTAAAAGTTATCTGATGACATGTATTTTGATTAAGGGGGGGGTTAATCGAATTATTACTGTGGTTAAAGTAATCAGATAACTATACATATAACACAGTTGTACTGAGTCTAACCAAAAGTCCGGATAGCTCAGTAGGTAGGGCAAGAGACTCTTAACTTCAGGGTCATGGGTTCGACTCCAGCGTTACACAAAAAATGAGTGAAAGAGGTGATCCTCCAAATCTAAAATTACAATCCTATTACTATGGTAAAAGTTATCTTATTACATGCACTTTTTATTGGGGTGGTGTTACACAAAAAAAGTAGTGAAAATGAGTAAGGGGGGGGTGTTACGTGAAAATAGTGAAAATGAGTAAGGGGGGTGCTACTAGAAAAATAGTGAAAATGAGAAAGGGAGGTGTTACTCAAAAAATGGTGAAAACACAAAATAGTGAAAATGAGTAAGAGGGGGGTGTTACACGAAAAATAGTGAAAATGAAAAATAGTGAAAATGAGTAAGGGGGGGTTACGGGAAAATAGTGAAAATGATTAAGGGGGTCTTACTAGAAAAATAGTGAAAATGAGGAAGGGAGGTGTTACTCAAAAAATGGTGAAAATGAAAAATAGTGAAAATGAGTAAGATGGGGGTGTTACGTAAAAATAGTGAAAATGATTAAAGGGAGTGTTATTCTAAAAATAGTGAAAGTGAGTAAGGGGGGTGTTACACGAAACATAGTGAAAATGAGGAAGGGAGGTGTTACTCAAAAAAATGGTGAAAATGAAAAATAGTGAAAATGAGTAAGATGGGGGTGTTACGTAAAAATAGTGAAAATGATTAAAGGGAGTGTTATTCTAAAAATAGTGAAAGTGAGTAAGGGGGGTGTTACACGAAACATAGTGAAAATGAGGAAGGGAGGTGTTACTCAAAAAAATGGTGAAAACACAAAATAGTGAAAATGTGCAAGTGGGGGGTGTTACACGAAAAATAGTGAAAATGAAAAATGGTGAAAATGAGTAAAGGGGGGTGCTACGTGAAAATAGTGAAAATGATTAAGGGGGTGTTACTAGAAAAATAGTGAAAATGAGAAAGGGAGGTGTTATTCAAAAAATGGTGAAAACACAAAATAGTGAAAATGAGTAAGAGGGGGGTGTTACACGAAAAATAGTGAAAATGAAAAATAGTGAAAATGAGTAAGGGGTGTTACGGGAAAATAGTGAAAATGATTAAAGGGAGTTTTATTCTAAAAATAGTGAAAGTGAGTAAGGGGGGTGTTACACGAAACATAGTGAAAATGAGGAAGGGAGGTGTTACTCAAAAAAATGGTGAAAACACAAAATAGTGAAAATGTGCAAGTGGGGGGTGTTACACGAAAAATAGTGAAAATGAAAAATGGTGAAAATGAGTAAAGGGGGGTGTTACGTGAAAATAGTGAAAATGATTAAGGGGGTGTTACTAGAAAAATAGTGAAAATGAGGAAGGGGGTGTTACTCAAAAAATGGTGAAAATGAGTAAGAGGGGGGTGTTACTCAAATGATTATTGTGGTTAAAGTAATCAGATACCTATACATATAACACAGTTGTACACAGTCTTGCCAAAAGTCCGGATAGCTCAGTAGGTAGGGCAAGAGACTCTTAAACTCAGGGTCATGGGTTCGACTCCAGCGTTACACAAAAAATGAGTGAAAGAGGTGGTCCTCCAAATCTGAAATTACAATCCTATTACTATGGTAAAGGTTATCTCATTACAGGTATCTTGATTAAGGGGGTGGTTACTTTAACTATTACTGTGGTTAAAGTAATCAGATACCTGTACATATAACAAAGTTATACTAAGTCTAAGCAAAGGTCCGGATAGCTCAGTAGGTAGGGCATGAGACTCTTTACCTAAGGGTCATGGGTTCGACTCCAGCGTTACACAAGAAAATGAGGAAAAGAGGAGATGCTCAAAATCTGAATCACACTCCTATTACTATGGTAAAGTTTATCTGATTACATGTATTTTGATTAAGGGGGTGGTTATTTTAATTATTACTGTGGTTAAAGTAATCAGATACCTATACATATAACACAGTTGTACACAGTCTTACCAAAAGTCCGGATAGCTCAGTAGGTAGGGCAAGAGACTCTTAACCTCAGGGTCATGGGTTCGACTCCAGCGTTACACAAAAAATGAGTGAAAGAGGTCGTCCTCCAAATCCGAAATTACAATCCTATTACTATGGTAAAGGTTATCTGATTACATGCATTTTGGTTAAGGGGGTGGTTACTTTAACTATTACTGTGGTTAAAGTAATCAGATACCTATAAAAAATAACACAGTTGTAGTGAGGCTAACCAAAAGTCCGGATAGCTCAGTAGGTAGGGCAAGAGACTCTTAACCTAAGGGTCATGGGTTCGACTCCAGCGATACACAAGAAAATGAGTGAAAGAGGTGATCTTCCAAATCTGAATCACAACCCTATTGCTATGGTAAAAGTTATCTGATGACATGTATTTTGATTAAGGGGGGGGTTAATCGAATTATTACTGTGGTTAAAGTAATCAGATAACTATACATATAACACAGTTGTACGGAGTCTAACCAAAAGTCCGGATAGCTCAGTAGGTAGGGCAAGAGACTCTTAACCTCAGGGTCATGGGTTCGACTCCAGCGTTACACAAAAAATGAGTGAAAGAGGTGATCCTCCAAATCTGAAATTGCAATCCTATTACTATGGTAAAGGTTATCTGATTACATGCATTTTGGTTAAGGGGGTGGTTACTTTAACTATTACTGTGGTTAAAGTAATCAGATACCTATACAAATAACACAGTTGTAGTGTGTTAACCAAAAAGTCCGGATAGCTCAGTAGGTAGGGCAAGAGACTCTTAACCTCAGGGTCATGGGTTCGACTCCAGCGTTACACAAAAAATGAGTGAAAGAGGTGATCCTCCAAATCTGAAATTACAATCCTATTACTATGGTAAAGGTTATCTCATTACAGGTATTTTGATTAAGGGGGTGGTTACTTTAACTATTACTGTGGTTAAAGTAATCAGATACCTGTACATATAACAAAGTTATACTAAGTCTAACCAAAAGTCCGGATAGCTCAGTAGGTAGGGCATGAGACTCTTTACCTAAGGGTCATGGGTTCGACTCCAGCGTTACACAAGAAAATGAGTAAAAGAGGACATCCTCCAAATCTGAAATTACAAACCTATTACTATGGTAATGGTTATCTGATTACATGCATTTTGGTTAAGGGGGTGGTTACTTTAACTATTACTGTGGTTAAAGTAATCATATACCTATACATATAACACAGTTGTACACAGTCTTACCAAAAGTCCGGATAGCTCAGTAGGTAGGGCAAGAGACTCTTAACCTCAGGGTCATGGGTTCGACTCCAGCGTTACACAAAAAATGAGTGAAAGAGGTGATCCTCCAAATCTGAAATTACAATCCTATTACTATGGTAAAGGTTATCTGATTACATGCATTTTGGTTAAGGGGGTGGTTACTTTAACTATTACTGTGGTTAAAGTAATCAGATACCTGTACATATAACAAAGTTATACTAAATCTAACCAAAAGTCCGGATAGCTCAGTAGGTAGGGCATGAGACTCTTTACCTAAGGGTCATGGGTTCGACTCCAGCGTTACACAAGAAAATGAGTGAAAGAGGAGATCCTCCAAATCTGAAATTACAATCCTATTACTATGGTAATGGTTATCTGATTACATGCATTTTGGTTAAGGGGGTGGTTACTTTAACTATTACTGTGGTTAAAGTAATCATATACCTATACAAATAACACAGTTGTAGTGAGGCTAACCAAAAGTCCAGATAGCTCAGTAGGTAGGGCAAGAGACTCTTAACCTAAGGGTCATGGGTTCGACTCCAGCGATACACAAAAAAATGAGTGAAAGAGGTGATCTTCCAAATCTGAATCACAACCCTATTGCTATGGTAAAAGTTATCTGATGACATGTATTTTGATTAAGGGGGGGGTTAATCGAATTATTACTGTGGTTAAAGTAATCAGATAACTATACATATAACACAGTTGTACTGAGTCTAACCAAAAGTCCGGATAGCTCAGTAGGTAGGGCAAGAGACTCTTAACTTCAGGGTCATGGGTTCGACTCCAGCGTTACACAAAAAATGAGTGAAAGAGGTGATCCTCCAAATCTAAAATTACAATCCTATTACTATGGTAAAAGTTATCTTATTACATGCACTTTTTATTGGGGTGGTGTTACACAAAAAAAGTAGTGAAAATGAGTAAGGGGGGGGTGTTACGTGAAAATAGTGAAAATGAGTAAGGGGGGTGCTACTAGAAAAATAGTGAAAATGAGAAAGGGAGGTGTTACTCAAAAAATGGTGAAAACACAAAATAGTGAAAATGAGTAAGAGGGGGGTGTTACACGAAAAATAGTGAAAATGAAAAATAGTGAAAATGAGTAAGGGGGTGTTACGGGAAAATAGTGAAAATGATTAAGGGGGTCTTACTAGAAAAATAGTGAAAATGAGGAAGGGGGTGTTACTCAAAAAATGGTGAAAATGAAAAATAGTGAAAATGAGTAAGATGGGGGTGTTACGTAAAAATAGTGAAAATGATTAAAGGGAGTGTTATTCTAAAAATAGTGAAAGTGAGTAAGGGGGGTGTTACACGAAACATAGTGAAAATGAGGAAGGGAGGTGTTACTCAAAAAAATGGTGAAAACACAAAATAGTGAAAATGTGCAAGTGGGGGGTGTTACACGAAAAATAGTGAAAATGAAAAATGGTGAAAATGAGTAAAGGGGGGTGTTACGTGAAAATAGTGAAAATGATTAAGGGGGTGTTACTAGAAAAATAGTGAAAATGAGAAAGGGAGGTGTTACTCAAAAAATGGTGAAAACACAGAATAGTGAAAATGAGTAAGAGGGGGGTGTTACACGAAAAATAGTGAAAATGAAAAATAGTGAAAATGAGTAAGGGGGTGTTACGGGAAAATAGTGAAAATGATTAAAGGGAGTTTTATTCTAAAAATAGTGAAAGTGAGTAAGGGGGGTGTTACACGAAACATAGTGAAAATGAGGAAGGGAGGTGTTACTCAAAAAATGGTGAAAACACAAAATAGTGAAAATGTGCAAGTGGGGGGTGTTACACGAAAAATAGTGAAAATGAAAAATGGTGAAAATGAGTAAAGGGGGGTGTTACGTGAAAATAGTGAAAATGATTAAGGGGGTGTTACTAGAAAAATAGTGAAAATGAGGAAGGGGGTGTTACTCAAAAAATGGTGAAAATGAGTAAGAGGGGGGTGTTACTCAAATGATTATTGTGGTTAAAGTAATCAGATACCTATACATATAACACAGTTGTACACAGTCTTGCCAAAAGTCCGGATAGCTCAGTAGGTAGGGCAAGAGACTCTTAACCTCAGGGTCATGGGTTCGACTCCAGCGTTACACAAAAAATGAGTGAAAGAGGTGGTCCTCCAAATCTGAAATTACAATCCTATTACTATGGTAAAGGTTATCTCATTACAGGTATCTTGATTAAGGGGGTGGTTACTTTAACTATTACTGTGGTTAAAGTAATCAGATACCTGTACATATAACAAAGTTATACTAAGTCTAACCAAAAGTCCGGATAGCTCAGTAGGTAGGGCATGAGACTCTTTACCTAAGGGTCATGGGTTCGACTCCAGCGTTACACAAGAAAATGAGGAAAAGAGGAGATGCTCAAAATCTGAATCACACTCCTATTACTATGGTAAAGTTTATCTGATTACATGTATTTTGATTAAGGGGGTGGTTATTTTAATTATTACTGTGGTTAAAGTAATCAGATACCTATACATATAACACAGTTGTACACAGTCTTACCAAAAGTCCGGATAGCTCAGTAGGTAGGGCAAGAGACTCTTAACCTCAGGGTCATGGGTTCGACTCCAGCGTTACACAAAAAATGAGTGAAAGAAGTCATCCTCCAAATCCGAAATTACAATCCTATTACTATGGTAAAGGTTATCTGATTACATGCATTTTGGTTAAGGGGGTGGTTACTTTAACTATTACTGTGGTTAAAGTAATCAGATACCTATAAAAAATAACACAGTTGTAGTGAGGCTAACCAAAAGTCCGGATAGCTCAGTAGGTAGGGCAAGAGACTCTTAACCTAAGGGTCATGGGTTCGACTCCAGCGATACACAAGAAAATGAGTGAAAGAGGTGATCTTCCAAATCTGAATCACAACCCTATTGCTATGGTAAAAGTTATCTGATGACATGTATTTTGATTAAGGGGGGGGTTAATCGAATTATTACTGTGGTTAAAGTAATCAGATAACTATACATATAACACAGTTGTACGGAGTCTAACCAAAAGTCCGGATAGCTCAGTAGGTAGGGCAAGAGACTCTTAACCTCAGGGTCATGGGTTCGACTCCAGCGTTACACAAAAAATGAGTGAAAGAGGTGATCCTCCAAATCTGAAATTGCAATCCTATTACTATGGTAAAGGTTATCTGATTACATGCATTTTGGTTAAGGGGGTGGTTACTTTAACTATTACTGTGGTTAAAGTAATCAGATACCTATACAAATAACACAGTTGTAGTGTGTTAACCAAAAAGTCCGGATAGCTCAGTAGGTAGGGCAAGAGACTCTTAACCTCAGGGTCATGGGTTCGACTCCAGCGTTACACAAAAAATGAGTGAAAGAGGTGATCCTCCAAATCTGAAATTACAATCCTATTACTATGGTAAAGGTTATCTCATTACAGGTATTTTGATTAAGGGGGTGGTTACTTTAACTATTACTGTGGTTAAAGTAATCAGATACCTGTACATATAACAAAGTTATACTAAGTCTAACCAAAAGTCCGGATAGCTCAGTAGGTAGGGCATGAGACTCTTTACCTAAGGGTCATGGGTTCGACTCCAGCGTTACACAAGAAAATGAGTAAAAGAGGACATCCTCCAAATCTGAAATTACAAACCTATTACTATGGTAATGGTTATCTGATTACATGCATTTTGGTTAAGGGGGTGGTTACTTTAACTATTACTGTGGTTAAAGTAATCATATACCTATACATATAACACAGTTGTACACAGTCTTACCAAAAGTCCGGATAGCTCAGTAGGTAGGGCAAGAGACTCTTAACCTCAGGGTCATGGGTTCGACTCCAGCGTTACACAAAAAATGAGTGAAAGAGGTGATCCTCCAAATCTGAAATTACAATCCTATTACTATGGTAAAGGTTATCTGATTACATGCATTTTGGTTAAGGGGGTGGTTACTTTAACTATTACTGTGGTTAAAGTAATCAGATACCTGTACATATAACAAAGTTATACTAAATCTAACCAAAAGTCCGGATAGCTCAGTAGGTAGGGCATGAGACTCTTTACCTAAGGGTCATGGGTTCGACTCCAGCGTTACACAAGAAAATGAGTGAAAGAGGAGATCCTCCAAATCTGAAATTACAATCCTATTACTATGGTAATGGTTATCTGATTACATGCATTTTGGTTAAGGGGGTGGTTACTTTAACTATTACTGTGGTTAAAGTAATCATATACCTATACAAATAACACAGTTGTAGTGAGGCTAACCAAAAGTCCAGATAGCTCAGTAGGTAGGGCAAGAGACTCTTAACCTAAGGGTCATGGGTTCGACTCCAGCGATACACAAAAAAATGAGTGAAAGAGGTGATCTTCCAAATCTGAATCACAACCCTATTGCTATGGTAAAAGTTATCTGATGACATGTATTTTGATTAAGGGGGGGGTTAATCGAATTATTACTGTGGTTAAAGTAATCAGATAACTATACATATAACACAGTTGTACTGAGTCTAACCAAAAGTCCGGATAGCTCAGTAGGTAGGGCAAGAGACTCTTAACTTCAGGGTCATGGGTTCGACTCCAGCGTTACACAAAAAATGAGTGAAAGAGGTGATCCTCCAAATCTAAAATTACAATCCTATTACTATGGTAAAAGTTATCTTATTACATGCACTTTTTATTGGGGTGGTGTTACACAAAAAAAGTAGTGAAAATGAGTAAGGGGGGGGTGTTACGTGAAAATAGTGAAAATGAGTAAGGGGGGTGCTACTAGAAAAATAGTGAAAATGAGAAAGGGAGGTGTTACTCAAAAAATGGTGAAAACACAAAATAGTGAAAATGAGTAAGAGGGGGGTGTTACACGAAAAATAGTGAAAATGAAAAATAGTGAAAATGAGTAAGGGGGTGTTACGGGAAAATAGTGAAAATGATTAAGGGGGTCTTACTAGAAAAATAGTGAAAATGAGGAAGGGGGTGTTACTCAAAAAATGGTGAAAATGAAAAATAGTGAAAATGAGTAAGATGGGGGTGTTACGTAAAAATAGTGAAAATGATTAAAGGGAGTGTTATTCTAAAAATAGTGAAAGTGAGTAAGGGGGGTGTTACACGAAACATAGTGAAAATGAGGAAGGGAGGTGTTACTCAAAAAAATGGTGAAAACACAAAATAGTGAAAATGTGCAAGTGGGGGGTGTTACACGAAAAATAGTGAAAATGAAAAATGGTGAAAATGAGTAAAGGGGGGTGTTACGTGAAAATAGTGAAAATGATTAAGGGGGTGTTACTAGAAAAATAGTGAAAATGAGAAAGGGAGGTGTTACTCAAAAAATGGTGAAAACACAGAATAGTGAAAATGAGTAAGAGGGGGGTGTTACACGAAAAATAGTGAAAATGAAAAATAGTGAAAATGAGTAAGGGGGTGTTACGGGAAAATAGTGAAAATGATTAAAGGGAGTTTTATTCTAAAAATAGTGAAAGTGAGTAAGGGGGGTGTTACACGAAACATAGTGAAAATGAGGAAGGGAGGTGTTACTCAAAAAATGGTGAAAACACAAAATAGTGAAAATGTGCAAGTGGGGGGTGTTACACGAAAAATAGTGAAAATGAAAAATGGTGAAAATGAGTAAAGGGGGGTGTTACGTGAAAATAGTGAAAATGATTAAGGGGGTGTTACTAGAAAAATAGTGAAAATGAGGAAGGGGGTGTTACTCAAAAAATGGTGAAAATGAGTAAGAGGGGGGTGTTACTCAAATGATTATTGTGGTTAAAGTAATCAGATACCTATACATATAACACAGTTGTACACAGTCTTGCCAAAAGTCCGGATAGCTCAGTAGGTAGGGCAAGAGACTCTTAACCTCAGGGTCATGGGTTCGACTCCAGCGTTACACAAAAAATGAGTGAAAGAGGTGGTCCTCCAAATCTGAAATTACAATCCTATTACTATGGTAAAGGTTATCTCATTACAGGTATCTTGATTAAGGGGGTGGTTACTTTAACTATTACTGTGGTTAAAGTAATCAGATACCTGTACATATAACAAAGTTATACTAAGTCTAACCAAAAGTCCGGATAGCTCAGTAGGTAGGGCATGAGACTCTTTACCTAAGGGTCATGGGTTCGACTCCAGCGTTACACAAGAAAATGAGGAAAAGAGGAGATGCTCAAAATCTGAATCACACTCCTATTACTATGGTAAAGTTTATCTGATTACATGTATTTTGATTAAGGGGGTGGTTATTTTAATTATTACTGTGGTTAAAGTAATCAGATACCTATACATATAACACAGTTGTACACAGTCTTACCAAAAGTCCGGATAGCTCAGTAGGTAGGGCAAGAGACTCTTAACCTCAGGGTCATGGGTTCGACTCCAGCGTTACACAAAAAATGAGTGAAAGAAGTCATCCTCCAAATCCGAAATTACAATCCTATTACTATGGTAAAGGTTATCTGATTACATGCATTTTGGTTAAGGGGGTGGTTACTTTAACTATTACTGTGGTTAAAGTAATCAGATACCTATAAAAAATAACACAGTTGTAGTGAGGCTAACCAAAAGTCCGGATAGCTCAGTAGGTAGGGCAAGAGACTCTTAACCTAAGGGTCATGGGTTCGACTCCAGCGATACACAAAAAAATGAGTGAAAGAGGTGATCTTCCAAATCTGAATCACAACCCTATTGCTATGGTAAAAGTTATCTGATGACATGTATTTTGATTAAGGGGGGGGTTAATCGAATTATTACTGTGGTTAAAGTAATCAGATAACTATACATATAACACAGTTGTACGGAGTCTAACCAAAAGTCCGGATAGCTCAGTAGGTAGGGCAAGAGACTCTTAACCTCAGGGTCATGGGTTCGACTCCAGCGTTACACAAAAAATGAGTGAAAGAGGTGATCCTCCAAATCTGAAATTACAATCCTATTACTATGGTAAAGGTTATCTCATTACAGGTATTTTGATTAAGGGGGTGGTTACTTTAACTATTACTGTGGTTAAAGTAATCAGATACCTGTACATATAACAAAGTTATACTAAGTCTAACCAAAAGTCCGGATAGCTCAGTAGGTAGGGCATGAGACTCTTTACCTAAGGGTCATGGGTTCGACTCCAGCGTTACACAAGAAAATGAGGAAAAGAGGAGATGCTCAAAATCTGAATCACACTCCTATTACTATGGTAAAGTTTATCTGATTACATGCATTTTGGTTAAGGGGGTGGTTACTTTAATTATTACTGTGGTTAAAGTAATCATATACCTATACATATAACACAGTTGTACACAGTCTTACCAAAAGTCCGGATAGCTCAGTAGGTAGGACAAGAGACTCTTAACCTCAGGGTCATGGGTTCGACTCCAGCGTTACACAAAAAAAGAGTGAAAGAGGTGATCCTCCAAATCTGAAATTACAATCCTATTACTATGGTAAAGGTTATCTGATTACATGCATTTTGGTTAAGGGGGTGGTTACTTTAACTATTACTGTGGTTAAAGTAATCAGATACCTGTACATATAACAAAGTTATACTAAGTCTAACCAAAAGTCCGGATAGCTCAGTAGGTAGGGCATGAGACTCTTTACCTAAGGGTCATGGGTTCGACTCCAGCGTTACACAAGAAAATGAGTAAAAGAGGAGATCCTCCAAATCTGAAATTACAATCCTATTACTATGGTAATGGTTATCTGATTACATGCATTTTGGTTAAGGGGGTGGTTACTTTAACTATTACTGTGGTTAAAGTAATCATATACCTATACAAATAACACAGTTGTAGTGAGGCTAACCAAAAGTCCGGATAGCTCAGTAGGTAGGGCAAGAGACTCTTAACCTAAGGGTCATGGGTTCGACTCCAGCGATACACAAAAAAATGAGTGAAAGAGGTGATCTTCCAAATCTGAATCACAACCCTATTGCTATGGTAAAAGTTATCTGATGACATGTATTTTGATTAAGGGGGGGGTTAATCAAATTAATACTGTGGTTAAAGTAATCAGATAACTATACATATAACACAGTTGTACTGAGTCTAACCAAAAGTCCGGATAGCTCAGTAGGTAGGGCAAGAGACTCTTTACCTAAGGGTCATGGGTTCAACTCCAGCGTTACACAAAAAATGAGTGAAAGAGGTGATCCTCCAAATCTAAAATTACAATCCTATTACTATGGTAAAAGTTATCTTATTACATGCACTTTTTATTGGGGTGGTGTTACACAAAAAAAGTAGTGAAAATGAGTAAGGGGGGGGTGTTACGTGAAAATAGTGAAAATGAGTAAGGGGGGTGCTACTAGAAAAATAGTGAAAATGAGAAAGGGAGGTGTTACTCAAAAAATGGTGAAAACACAAAATAGTGAAAATGAGTAAGAGGGGGGTGTTACACGAAAAATAGTGAAAATGAAAAATAGTGAAAATGAGTAAGGGGGGTTACGGGAAAATAGTGAAAATGATTAAGGGGGTCTTACTAGAAAAATAGTGAAAATGAGGAAGGGGGTGTTACTCAAAAAATGGTGAAAATGAAAAATAGTGAAAATGAGTAAGATGGGGGTGTTACGTAAAAATAGTGAAAATGATTAAAGGGAGTGTTATTCTAAAAATAGTGAAAGTGAGTAAGGGGGGTGTTACACGAAACATAGTGAAAATGAGGAAGGGAGGTGTTACTCAAAAAAATGGTGAAAACACAAAATAGTGAAAATGTGCAAGTGGGGGGTGTTACACGAAAAATAGTGAAAATGAAAAATGGTGAAAATGAGTAAAGGGGGGTGTTACGTGAAAATAGTGAAAATGATTAAGGGGGTGTTACTAGAAAAATAGTGAAAATGAGAAAGGGAGGTGTTACTCAAAAAATGGTGAAAACACAAAATATTGAAAATGAGTAAGAGGGGGGTGTTACACGAAAAATAGTGAAAATGAAAAATAGTGAAAATGAGTAAGGGGGTGTTACGGGAAAATAGTGAAAATGATTAAGGGGGTCTTACTAGAAAAATAGTGAAAATGAGGATGGGGGTGTTACTCAAAAAATGGTGAAAATGAAAAATAGTGAAAATGAGTAAGATGGGGGTGTTACGTAAAAATAGTGAAAATGATTAAAGGGAGTTTTATTCTAAAAATAGTGAAAGTGAGTAAGGGGGGTGTTACACGAAACATAGTGAAAATGAGGAAGGGAGGTGTTACTCAAAAAAATGGTGAAAACACAAAATAGTGAAAATGTGCAAGTGGGGGGTGTTACACGAAAAATAGTGAAAATGAAAAATGGTGAAAATGAGTAAAGGGGGGTGTTACGTGAAAATAGTGAAAATGATTAAGGGGGTGTTACTAGAAAAATAGTGAAAATGAGGAAGGGGGTGTTACTCAAAAAATGGTGAAAATGAGTAAGAGGGGGGTGTTACTCAAATGATTATTGTGGTTAAAGTAATCAGATACCTATACATATAACACAGTTGTACACAGTCTTGCCAAAAGTCCGGATAGCTCAGTAGGTAGGGCAAGAGACTCTTAACCTCAGGGTCATGGGTTCGACTCCAGCGTTACACAAAAAATGAGTGAAAGAGGTGGTCCTCCAAATCTGAATCACAATCCTATGGTAAAAGTCATCTGATTACATGTATTTTGATTAAGGGGGTGGTTACTTTAATTATTACTGTGATTAAAGTAATCAGATACCTATACATATAACACAGTTGTACACAGTCTTGCCAAAAGTCCGGATAGCTCAGTAGGTAGGGCAAGAGACTCTTAACCTCACGGTCATGGGTTCGACTCCAGCGTTAGACAAAAAATGAGTGAAAGAGGTGGTCCTCCAAATCTGAAATTACAATCGTATTACTATGGTAAAGGTTATCTGATTACATGTATTTTGATTAAGGGGGTGGTTATTTTAATTATTACTGTGGTTAAAGTAATCAGATACCTATACATATAACACAGTTGTACACAGTCTTACCAAAAGTCCGGATAGCTCAGTAGGTAGGGCAAGAGACTCTTAACCTCAGGGTCATGGGTTCGACTCCAGCGTTACACAAAAAATGAGTGAAAGAGGTCATCCTCCAAATCCGAAATTACAATCCTATTACTATGGTAAAGGTTATCTGATTACATGCATTTTGGTTAAGGGGGTGGTTACTTTAACTATTACTGTGGTTAAAGTAATCAGATACCTATAAAAAATAACACAGTTGTAGTGAGGCTAACCAAAAGTCCGGATAGCTCAGTAGGTAGGGCAAGAGACTCTTAACCTAAGGGTCATGGGTTCGACTCCAGCGATACACAAAAAAATGAGTGAAAAAGGTCATCTTCCAAATCTGAATCACAACCCTATTGCTATGGTAAAAGTTATCTGATGACATGTATTTTGATTAAGGGGGGGTTAATCGAATTATTACTGTGGTTAAAGTAATCAGATACCTATACAAATAACACAGTTGTAGTGTGTTATCCAAAAAGTCCGGATAGCTCAGTAGGTAGGGCAAGAGACTCTTAACCTCAGGGTCATGGGTTCGACTCCAGCGTTACACAAAAAATGAGTGAAAGAGGTGATCCTCCAAATCTGAAATTACAATCCTATTACTATGGTAAAGGTTATCTCATTACAGGTATTTTGATTAAGGGGGTGGTTACTTTAACTATTACTGTGGTTAAAGTAATCAGATACCTGTACATATAACAAAGTTATACTAAGTCTAACCAAAAGTCCGGATAGCTCAGTAGGTAGGGCATGGGACTCTTTACCTAAGGGTCATGGGTTCGACTCCAGCGTTACACAAGAAAATGAGTAAAAGAGGAGATCCTCCAAATCTGAAATTACAAACCTATTACTATGGTAATGGTTATCTGATTACATGCATCTTGGTTAAGGGGGTGGTTACTTTAACTATTACTGTGGTTAAAGTAATCATATACCTATACATATAACACAGTTGTACACAGTCTTACCAAAAGTCCGGATAGCTCAGTAGGTAGGACAAGAGACTCTTAACCTCAGGGTCATGGGTTCGACTCCAGCGTTACACAAAAAATGAGTGAAAGAGGTGATCCTCCAAATCTGAAATTACAATCCTATTACTATGGTAAAGGTTATCTGATTACATGCATTTTGGTTAAGGGGGTGGTTACTTTAACTATTACTGTGGTTAAAGTAATCAGATACCTGTACATATAACAAAGTTATACTAAGTCTAACCAAAAGTCCGGATAGCTCAGTAGGTAGGGCATGAGACTCTTTACCTAAGGGTCATGGGTTCGACTCCAGCGTTACACAAGAAAATGAGTAAAAGAGGAGATCCTCCAAATCTGAAATTACAATCCTATTACTATGGTAATGGTTATCTGATTACATGCATTTTGGTTAAGGGGGTGGTTACTTTAACTATTACTGTGGTTAAAGTAATCATATACCTATACAAATAACACAGTTGTAGTGAGGCTAACCAAAAGTCCGGATAGCTCAGTAGGTAGGGCAAGAGACTCTTAACCTAAGGGTCATGGGTTCGACTCCAGCGATACACAAAAAAATGAGTGAAAGAGGTGATCTTCCAAATCTGAATCACAACCCTATTGCTATGGTAAAAGTTATCTGATGACATGTATTTTGATTAAGGGGGGGGGGGGGGTAATCGAATTATTAGTGGTTAAAGTAATCAGATAACTATACATATAACACAGTTGTACTGAGGCTAACCAAATGTCCGGATAGCTCAGTAGGTAGGGCGAGAGACTCTTAACTTCAGGGTCATGGGTTCGACTCCAGCGTTACACAAAAAATGAGTGAAAGAGGTGATCCTCCAAATCTAAAATTACAATCCTATTACTATGGTAAAAGTTATCTTATTACATGCACTTTTTATTGGGGTGGTGTTACTCAAAAAAAGTAGTGAAAATGAGTAAGGGGGGGGTGTTACGTGAAAATATTGAAAATGATTAAGGGGGGTGCTACTAGAAAAATAGTGAAAATGAGAAAGGGAGGTGTTACTCAAAAAATGGTGAAAACACAAAATAGTGAAAATGAGTAAGAGGGGGGTGTTACACGAAAAATAGTGAAAATGAACAATAGTGAAAACGAGTAAGGGGGTGTTACGGGAAAATAGTGAAAATGATTAAGGGGGTGTTACTAGAAAAATAGTGAAAATGAGGAAGGGGGTGTTACTCAAAAAATGGTGAAAATGAAAAATAGTGAAAATGAGTAAGATGGGGGTGTTACGTAAAAATAGTGAAAATGATTAAAGGGAGTGTTATTCTAAAAATAGTGAAAGTGAGTAAGGGGGGTGTTACACGAAACATAGTGAAAATGAGGAAGGGAGGTGTTACTCAAAAAATGGTGAAAACACAAAATAGTGAAAATGTGCAAGAGGGGGGGTGTTACACGAAAAATAGTGAAAATGAAAAATGGTGAAAATGAGTAAAGGGGGGTGTTACATGAAAATAGTGAAAATGATGAAGGGTGTGTTACTCAAAAAATGGTGAAAATGATTAAGAGGGGGGTGTTACTCAAATGATTATTGTGGTTAAAGTAATCAGATACCTATACATATAACACAGTTGTACACAGTCTTGCCAAAAGTCCGAATAGCTCAGTAGGTAGGGCAAGAGACTCTTAACCTCAGGGTCATGGGTTCGACTCCAGCGTTACACAAAAAATGAGTGAAAGAGGTGGTCCTCCAAATCTGAAATTACAATCCTATTACTATGGTAAAGGTTATCTCATTACAGGTATTTTGATTAAGGGGGTGGTTACTTTAACTATTACTGTGGTTAAATTAATCAGATACCTATACATATAACAAAGTTATACTAAGTCTAACCAAAAGTCCGTATAGCTCAGTAGGTAGGGCATGAGACTCTTTACCTCAGGGTCATGGGTTCGACTCCAGCGTTACACAAGAAAGTGTGTAAAAGAGGAGATGCTCAACATCTGAATCACACTCCTATTACTATGGTAAAGTTTATCTGATTACATGTATTTTGATTAAGGGGGTGGTTATTTTAATTATTACTGTGGTTAAAGTAATCAGATACCTATACATATAACACAGTTGTACACAGTCTTACCAAAAGTCCGGATAGCTCAGTAGGTAGAGCAAGAGACTCTTAACCTCAGGGTCATGGGTTCGACTCCAGCGTTACACAAAAAATGAGTGAAAGAGGTGATCCTCCAAATCTGAAATTACAATCCTATTACTATGGTAAAGTTTATCTGATTACATGTATTTTGATTAAGGGGGTGGTTATTTTAATTATTACTGTGGTTAAAGTAATCAGATACCTATACATATAACACAGTTGTACACAGTCTTACCAAAAGTCCGGATAGCTCAGTAGGTAGAGCAAGAGACTCTTAAACTCAGGGTCATGGGTTCGACTCCAGCGTTACACAAAAAATGAGTGACAGAGGTGATCCTCCAAATCTGAAATTACAATCCTATTACTATGGTAAAGGTTATCTGATTACATGCATTTTGGTTAAGGGGGTGGTTACTTTAACTATTACTGTGGTTAAAGTAATCAGATACCTATACAAATAACACAGTTGTAGTGAGGCTAACCAAAAGTCCGGATAACTCAGTAGGTAGGGCAAGAGACTCTTAACCTAAGGGTCATGGGTTCGACTCCAGCGTTACACAAAAAATGAGTGAAAGAGGTGATCCTCCAAATCTGAAATTACAATCCTATTACTATGGTAAAGGTTATCTGATTACATGCACTTTTTATTGGGGTGGTGTTACACAAAAAAAGTAGTGAAAATGAGTAAGGGGGGGGGGTGTTACGTGAAAATAGTGAAAATGATTAAGGGGGGTGCTACTAGAAAAATAGTGAAAATGAGAAAGGGAGGTGTTACTCAAAAAATGGTGAAAACACAAAATAGTGAAAATGGGTAAGAGGGGGGTGTTACACGAAAAATAGTGAAAATGAAAAATAGTGAAAATGAGTAAGGGGGTGTTACGGGAAAATAGTGAAAATGATTAAGGGGGTCTTACTAGAAAAATAGTGAAAATGAGGAAGTGGGTGTTACTCAAAAAATGGTGAAAATGAAAAATAGTGAAAATGAGTAAGATGGGGGTGTTACGTAAAAATAGTGAAAATGATTAAAGGGAGTGTTATTCTAAAAATAGTTAAAGTGAGTAAGGGGGTGTTACACAAAACATAGTGAAAATGAGGAAGGGAGGTGTTACTCAAAAAAATGGTAAAAAACACAAAATAGTGAAAATGTGCAAGTGGGGGGTGTTACACGAAAAATAGTGAAAATGAAAAATGGTGAAAATGAGTAAAGGGGGGTGTTACATGAAAATAGTGAAAATGATTAAGTGGGTGTTACTAGAAAAATAGTGAAAATGAGGAAGGGGGTGTTACTCAAAAAATGGTGAAAATGATTAAGAGGGGGGTGTTACTCAAATGATTATTGTGGTTAAAGTAATCAGATACCTATACATATAACACAGTTGTACACAGTCTTGCCAAAAGTCCGTATAACTCAGTAGGTAGGGCATGAGACTCTTTACCTCAGGGTCATGGGTTCGACTCCAGCGTTACACAAGAAAGTGAGTAAAAGAGGAGATGCTCAACATCTGAATCACACTCCTATTACTATGGTAAAGTTTATCTGATTACATGTATTTTGATTAAGGGGGTGGTTATTTTAATTATTACTGTGGTTAAAGTAATCAGATACCTATACATATAACACAGTTGTACACAGTCTTACCAAAAGTCCGGATAGCTCAGTAGGTAGAGCAAGAGACTCTTAACCTCAGGGTCATGGGTTCGACTCCAGCGTTACACAAAAAATGAGTGAAAGAGGTGATCCTCCAAATCTGAAATTACAATCCTATTACTATGGTAAAGGTTATCTGATTACATGCATTTTGGTTAAGGGGGTGGTTACTTTAACTATTACTGTGGTTAAAGTAATCAGATACCTATACAAATAACACAGTTGTAATGAGGCTAACCAAAAGTCCGGATAGCTCAGTAGGTAGGGCAAGAGACTCTTAACCTAAGGGTCATGGGTTCGACTCCAGCGATACACAAAAAAATGAGTGAAAGAGGTGATCTTCCAAATCTGAATCACAATCCTATTGCTATGGCAAAAGTTATCTGATGACATGTATTTTGATTAAGGGGGGGTTAATCGAATTATTACTGTGGTTAAAGTAATCAGATAACTATACATATAACACAGTTGTACACAGTCTTACCAAAAGTCCGGATAGCTCAGTAGGTAGAGCAAGAGACTCTTAACCTCAGGGTCATGGGTTCGACTCCAGCGTTACACAAAAAATGAGTGAAAGAGGTGATCCTCCAAATCTGAAATTACAATCCTATTACTATGGTAAAGGTTATCTCATTACAGGTATCTTGATTAAGGGGGTGGTTACTTTAACTATTACTGTGGTTAAAGTAATCAGATACCTGTACATATAACAAAGTTATACTAAGTCTAACCAAAAGTCCGGATAGCTCAGTAGGTAGGGCATGAGACTCTTTACCTAAGGGTCATGGGTTCGACTCCAGCGTTACACAAGAAAATGAGGAAAAGAGGAGATGCTCAAAATCTGAATCACACTCCTATTACTATGGTAAAGTTTATCTGATTACATGTATTTTGATTAAGGGGGTGGTTATTTTAATTATTACTGTGGTTAAAGTAATCAGATACCTATACATATAACACAGTTGTACACAGTCTTACCAAAAGTCCGGATAGCTCAGTAGGTAGGGCAAGAGACTCTTAACCTCAGGGTCATGGGTTCGACTCCAGCGTTACACAAAAAATGAGTGAAAGAAGTCATCCTCCAAATCCGAAATTACAATCCTATTACTATGGTAAAGGTTATCTGATTACATGCATTTTGGTTAAGGGGGTGGTTACTTTAACTATTACTGTGGTTAAAGTAATCAGATACCTATAAAAAATAACACAGTTGTAGTGAGGCTAACCAAAAGTCCGGATAGCTCAGTAGGTAGGGCAAGAGACTCTTAACCTAAGGGTCATGGGTTCGACTCCAGCGATACACAAAAAAATGAGTGAAAGAGGTGATCTTCCAAATCTGAATCACAACCCTATTGCTATGGTAAAAGTTATCTGATGACATGTATTTTGATTAAGGGGGGGGTTAATCGAATTATTACTGTGGTTAAAGTAATCAGATAACTATACATATAACACAGTTGTACGGAGTCTAACCAAAAGTCCGGATAGCTCAGTAGGTAGGGCAAGAGACTCTTAACCTCAGGGTCATGGGTTCGACTCCAGCGTTACACAAAAAATGAGTGAAAGAGGTGATCCTCCAAATCTGAAATTACAATCCTATTACTATGGTAAAGGTTATCTCATTACAGGTATTTTGATTAAGGGGGTGGTTACTTTAACTATTACTGTGGTTAAAGTAATCAGATACCTGTACATATAACAAAGTTATACTAAGTCTAACCAAAAGTCCGGATAGCTCAGTAGGTAGGGCATGAGACTCTTTACCTAAGGGTCATGGGTTCGACTCCAGCGTTACACAAGAAAATGAGGAAAAGAGGAGATGCTCAAAATCTGAATCACACTCCTATTACTATGGTAAAGTTTATCTGATTACATGCATTTTGGTTAAGGGGGTGGTTACTTTAATTATTACTGTGGTTAAAGTAATCATATACCTATACATATAACACAGTTGTACACAGTCTTACCAAAAGTCCGGATAGCTCAGTAGGTAGGACAAGAGACTCTTAACCTCAGGGTCATGGGTTCGACTCCAGCGTTACACAAAAAAAGAGTGAAAGAGGTGATCCTCCAAATCTGAAATTACAATCCTATTACTATGGTAAAGGTTATCTGATTACATGCATTTTGGTTAAGGGGGTGGTTACTTTAACTATTACTGTGGTTAAAGTAATCAGATACCTGTACATATAACAAAGTTATACTAAGTCTAACCAAAAGTCCGGATAGCTCAGTAGGTAGGGCATGAGACTCTTTACCTAAGGGTCATGGGTTCGACTCCAGCGTTACACAAGAAAATGAGTAAAAGAGGAGATCCTCCAAATCTGAAATTACAATCCTATTACTATGGTAATGGTTATCTGATTACATGCATTTTGGTTAAGGGGGTGGTTACTTTAACTATTACTGTGGTTAAAGTAATCATATACCTATACAAATAACACAGTTGTAGTGAGGCTAACCAAAAGTCCGGATAGCTCAGTAGGTAGGGCAAGAGACTCTTAACCTAAGGGTCATGGGTTCGACTCCAGCGATACACAAAAAAATGAGTGAAAGAGGTGATCTTCCAAATCTGAATCACAACCCTATTGCTATGGTAAAAGTTATCTGATGACATGTATTTTGATTAAGGGGGGGGTTAATCAAATTATTACTGTGGTTAAAGTAATCAGATAACTATACATATAACACAGTTGTACTGAGTCTAACCAAAAGTCCGGATAGCTCAGTAGGTAGGGCAAGAGACTCTTTACCTAAGGGTCATGGGTTCAACTCCAGCGTTACACAAAAAATGAGTGAAAGAGGTGATCCTCCAAATCTAAAATTACAATCCTATTACTATGGTAAAAGTTATCTTATTACATGCACTTTTTATTGGGGTGGTGTTACACAAAAAAAGTAGTGAAAATGAGTAAGGGGGGGGTGTTACGTGAAAATAGTGAAAATGAGTAAGGGGGGTGCTACTAGAAAAATAGTGAAAATGAGAAAGGGAGGTGTTACTCAAAAAATGGTGAAAACACAAAATAGTGAAAATGAGTAAGAGGGGGGTGTTACACGAAAAATAGTGAAAATGAAAAATAGTGAAAATGAGTAAGGGGGGTTACGGGAAAATAGTGAAAATGATTAAGGGGGTCTTACTAGAAAAATAGTGAAAATGAGGAAGGGGGTGTTACTCAAAAAATGGTGAAAATGAAAAATAGTGAAAATGAGTAAGATGGGGGTGTTACGTAAAAATAGTGAAAATGATTAAAGGGAGTGTTATTCTAAAAATAGTGAAAGTGAGTAAGGGGGGTGTTACACGAAACATAGTGAAAATGAGGAAGGGAGGTGTTACTCAAAAAAATGGTGAAAACACAAAATAGTGAAAATGTGCAAGTGGGGGGTGTTACACGAAAAATAGTGAAAATGAAAAATGGTGAAAATGAGTAAAGGGGGGTGTTACGTGAAAATAGTGAAAATGATTAAGGGGGTGTTACTAGAAAAATAGTGAAAATGAGAAAGGGAGGTGTTACTCAAAAAATGGTGAAAACACAAAATATTGAAAATGAGTAAGAGGGGGGTGTTACACGAAAAATAGTGAAAATGAAAAATAGTGAAAATGAGTAAGGGGGTGTTACGGGAAAATAGTGAAAATGATTAAGGGGGTCTTACTAGAAAAATAGTGAAAATGAGGATGGGGGTGTTACTCAAAAAATGGTGAAAATGAAAAATAGTGAAAATGAGTAAGATGGGGGTGTTACGTAAAAATAGTGAAAATGATTAAAGGGAGTTTTATTCTAAAAATAGTGAAAGTGAGTAAGGGGGGTGTTACACGAAACATAGTGAAAATGAGGAAGGGAGGTGTTACTCAAAAAAATGGTGAAAACACAAAATAGTGAAAATGTGCAAGTGGGGGGTGTTACACGAAAAATAGTGAAAATGGAAAATGGTGAAAATGAGTAAAGGGGGGTGTTACGTGAAAATAGTGAAAATGATTAAGGGGGTGTTACTAGAAAAATAGTGAAAATGAGGAAGGGGGTGTTACTCAAAAAATGGTGAAAATGAGTAAGAGGGGGGTGTTACTCAAATGATTATTGTGGTTAAAGTAATCAGATACCTATACATATAACACAGTTGTACACAGTCTTGCCAAAAGTCCGGATAGCTCAGTAGGTAGGGCAAGAGACTCTTAACCTCAGGGTCATGGGTTCGACTCCAGCGTTACACAAAAAATGAGTGAAAGAGGTGGTCCTCCAAATCTAAATCACAATCCTATGGTAAAAGTCATCTGATTACATGTATTTTGATTAAGGGGGTGGTTACTTTAATTATTACTGTGATTAAAGTAATCAGATACCTATACATATAACACAGTTGTACACAGTCTTGCCAAAAGTCCGGATAGCTCAGTAGGTAGGGCAAGAGACTCTTAACCTCACGGTCATGGGTTCGACTCCAGCGTTAGACAAAAAATGAGTGAAAGAGGTGGTCCTCCAAATCTGAAATTACAATCGTATTACTATGGTAAAGGTTATCTGATTACATGTATTTTGATTAAGGGGGTGGTTATTTTAATTATTACTGTGGTTAAAGTAATCAGATACCTATACATATAACACAGTTGTACACAGTCTTACCAAAAGTCCGGATAGCTCAGTAGGTAGGGCAAGAGACTCTTAACCTCAGGGTCATGGGTTCGACTCCAGCGTTACACAAAAAATGAGTGAAAGAGGTCATCCTCCAAATCCGAAATTACAATCCTATTACTATGGTAAAGGTTATCTGATTACATGCATTTTGGTTAAGGGGGTGGTTACTTTAACTATTACTGTGGTTAAAGTAATCAGATACCTATAAAAAATAACACAGTTGTAGTGAGGCTAACCAAAAGTCCGGATAGCTCAGTAGGTAGGGCAAGAGACTCTTAACCTAAGGGTCATGGGTTCGACTCCAGCGATACACAAAAAAATGAGTGAAAAAGGTCATCTTCCAAATCTGAATCACAACCCTATTGCTATGGTAAAAGTTATCTGATGACATGTATTTTGATTAAGGGGGGGTTAATCGAATTATTACTGTGGTTAAAGTAATCAGATACCTATACAAATAACACAGTTGTAGTGTGTTAACCAAAAAGTCCGGATAGCTCAGTAGGTAGGGCAAGAGACTCTTAACCTCAGGGTCATGGGTTCGACTCCAGCGTTACACAAAAAATGAGTGAAAGAGGTGATCCTCCAAATCTGAAATTACAATCCTATTACTATGGTAAAGGTTATCTCATTACAGGTATTTTGATTAAGGGGGTGGTTACTTTAACTATTACTGTGGTTAAAGTAATCAGATACCTGTACATATAACAAAGTTATACTAAGTCTAACCAAAAGTCCGGATAGCTCAGTAGGTAGGGCATGGGACTCTTTACCTAAGGGTCATGGGTTCGACTCCAGCGTTACACAAGAAAATGAGTAAAAGAGGAGATCCTCCAAATCTGAAATTACAAACCTATTACTATGGTAATGGTTATCTGATTACATGCATCTTGGTTAAGGGGGTGGTTACTTTAACTATTACTGTGGTTAAAGTAATCAGATAACTATACATATAACACAGTTGTACGGAGTCTAACCAAAAGTCCGGATAGCTCAGTAGGTAGGACAAGAGACTCTTAACCTCAGGGTCATGGGTTCGACTCCAGCGTTACACAAAAAATGAGTGAAAGAGGTGATCCTCCAAATCTGAAATTACAATCCTATTACTATGGTAAAGGTTATCTGATTACATGCATTTTGGTTAAGGGGGTGGTTACTTTAACTATTACTGTGGTTAAAGTAATCAGATACCTGTACATATAACAAAGTTATACTAAGTCTAACCAAAAGTCCGGATAGCTCAGTAGGTAGGGCATGAGACTCTTTACCTAAGGGTCATGGGTTCGACTCCAGCGTTACACAAGAAAATGAGTAAAAGAGGAGATCCTCCAAATCTGAAATTACAATCCTATTACTATGGTAATGGTTATCTGATTACATGCATTTTGGTTAAGGGGGTGGTTACTTTAACTATTACTGTGGTTAAAGTAATCATATACCTATACAAATAACACAGTTGTAGTGAGGCTAACCAAAAGTCCGGATAGCTCAGTAGGTAGGGCAAGAGACTCTTAACCTAAGGGTCATGGGTTCGACTCCAGCGATACACAAAAAAATGAGTGAAAGAGGTGATCTTCCAAATCTGAATCACAACCCTATTGCTATGGTAAAAGTTATCTGATGACATGTATTTTGATTAAGGGGGGGGGGGGGGTAATCGAATTATTAGTGGTTAAAGTAATCAGATAACTATACATATAACACAGTTGTACTGAGGCTAACCAAATGTCCGGATAGCTCAGTAGGTAGGGCGAGAGACTCTTAACTTCAGGGTCATGGGTTCGACTCCAGCGTTACACAAAAAATGAGTGAAAGAGGTGATCCTCTAAATCTAAAATTACAATCCTATTACTATGGTAAAGGTTATCTCATTACAGGTATTTTGATTAAGGGGGTGGTTACTTTAACTATTACTGTGGTTAAAGTAATCAGATACCTGTACATATAACAAAGTTATACTAAGTCTAACCAGAAGTCCGGATAGCTCAGTAGGTAGGGCAAGAGACTCTTAACTTCAGGGTCATGGGTTCGACTCCAGCGTTACACAAAAAATGAGTGAAAGAGGTGATCCTCCAAATCTAAAATTACAATCCTATTACTATGGTAAAAGTTATCTTATTACATGCACTTTTTATTGGGGTGGTGTTACTCAAAAAAAGTAGTGAAAATGAGTAAGGGGGGGGTGTTACGTGAAAATATTGAAAATGATTAAGGGGGGTGCTACTAGAAAAATAGTGAAAATGAGAAAGGGAGGTGTTACTCAAAAAATGGTGAAAACACAAAATAGTGAAAATGAGTAAGAGGGGGGTGTTACACGAAAAATAGTGAAAATGAACAATAGTGAAAACGAGTAAGGGGGTGTTACGGGAAAATAGTGAAAATGATTAAGGGGGTGTTACTAGAAAAATAGTGAAAATGAGGAAGGGGGTGTTACTCAAAAAATGGTGAAAATGAAAAATAGTGAAAATGAGTAAGATGGGGGTGTTACGTAAAAATAGTGAAAATGATTAAAGGGAGTGTTATTCTAAAAATAGTGAAAGTGAGTAAGGGGGGTGTTACACGAAACATAGTGAAAATGAGGAAGGGAGGTGTTACTCAAAAAATGGTGAAAACACAAAATAGTGAAAATGTGCAAGAGGGGGGGTGTTACACGAAAAATAGTGAAAATGAAAAATGGTGAAAATGAGTAAAGGGGGGTGTTACATGAAAATAGTGAAAATGATGAAGGGTGTGTTACTCAAAAAATGGTGAAAATGATTAAGAGGGGGGTGTTACTCAAATGATTATTGTGGTTAAAGTAATCAGATACCTATACATATAACACAGTTGTACACAGTCTTGCCAAAAGTCCGAATAGCTCAGTAGGTAGGGCAAGAGACTCTTAACCTCAGGGTCATGGGTTCGACTCCAGCGTTACACAAAAAATGAGTGAAAGAGGTGGTCCTCCAAATCTGAAATTACAATCCTATTACTATGGTAAAGGTTATCTCATTACAGGTATTTTGATTAAGGGGGTGGTTACTTTAACTATTACTGTGGTTAAATTAATCAGATACCTATACATATAACAAAGTTATACTAAGTCTAACCAAAAGTCCGTATAACTCAGTAGGTAGGGCATGAGACTCTTTACCTCAGGGTCATGGGTTCGACTCCAGCGTTACACAAGAAAGTGTGTAAAAGAGGAGATGCTCAACATCTGAATCACACTCCTATTACTATGGTAAAGGTTATCTGCTTACATGCATTTTGGTTAAGGGGGTGGTTACTTTAACTATTACTGTGGTTAAAGTAATCAGATACCTATACAAATAACAGAGTTGTAGTGTGTTAACCAAAAAGTCCGGATAGCTCAGTAGGTAGGGCAAGAGACTCTTAACCTCAGGGTCATGGGTTCGACTCCAGCGTTACACAAAAAATGAGTGAAAAAGGTGGGCCTCCAAATCTGAAATTACAATCCTATTACTATGGTAAAGGATATCTCATTACAGGTATTTTGATTAAGGGGGTGGTTACTTTAACTATTACTGTGGTTAAAGTAATCAGATACCTGTACATATAACAAAGTTATACTAAGTCTAACCAAAAGTCCGGATAGCTCAGTAGGTAGGGAATGAGACTCTTTACCTAAGGGTCATGGGTTCGACTCCAGCGTTACACAAGAAAATGAGTAAAAGAGGAGATCCTCCAAATCTGAAATTACAAACCTATTACTATGGTAATGGTTATCTGATTACATGCATTTTGGTTAAGGGGGTGGTTACTTTAACTATTACTGTGGTTAAAGTAATCATATACCTATACAAATAACACAGTTGTAGTGAGGCTAACCAAAAGTCCGGATAGCTCAGTAGGTAGGGCAAGATACTCTTAACCTAAGGGTCATGGGTTCGACTCCAGCGATACACAAAAAAATGAGTGAAAGAGGTGATCTTCCAAATCTGAATCACAACCCTATTGCTATGGTAAAAGTTATCTGATGACATGTATTTTGATTAAGGGGGGGGTTAATCGAATTATTACTGTGGTTAAAGTAATCAGATAACTATACATATAACACAGTTGTAGTGAGTCTAACCAAAAGTCCGGATAGCTCAGTAGGTAGGGCAAGAGACTCTTAACCTCAGGGTCATGGGTTCGACTCCAGCGTTACACAACAAATGAGTGAAAGAGGTGATCCTCCAAATCTGAAATTGCAATCCTATTACTATGGTAAAGGTTATCTGATTACATGCATTTTGGTTAAGGGGGTGGTTACTTTAACTATTACTGTGGTTAAAGTAATCAGATACCTATACAAATAACACAGTTGTAGTGTGTTAACCAAAAAGTCCGGATAGCTCAGTAGGTAGGGCAAGAGACTCTTAACCTAAGGGTCATGGGTTCGACTCCAGCGTTACACAAAAAATGAGTGAAAGAGGTGGTCCTCCAAATCTGAAATTACAATCCTATTACTATGGTAAAGGTTATCTCATTACAGGTATTTTGATTAAGGGGGTGGTTACTTTAACTATTACTGTGGTTAAAGTAATCAGATACCTGTACATATAACAAAGTTATACTAAGTCTAACCAAAAGTCCGGATAGCTCAGTAGGTAGGGCATGAGACTCTTTACCTAAGGGTCATGGGTTCGACTCCAGCGTTACACAAGAAAATGAGGAAAAGAGGAGATGCTCAAAATCTGAATCACACTCCTATTACTATGGTAAAGTTTATCTGATTACATGTATTTTGATTAATGGGGTGGTTATTTTAATTATTACTGTGGTTAAAGTAATCAGATACCTATACATATAACACAGTTGTACACAGTCTTACCAAAAGTCCGGATAGCTCAGTAGGTAGGGCAAGAGACTCTTAACCTCAGGGTCATGGGTTCGACTCCAGCGTTACACAAAAAATGAGTGAAAGAGGTGATCCTCCAAATCTAAAATTACAATCCTATTACTATGGTAAAAGTTATCTTATTACATGCACTTTTTATTGGGGTGGTGTTACTCAAAAAAAGTAGTGAAAATGAGTAAGGGGGGGGTGTTACGTGAAAATAGTGAAAATGATTAAGGGGGGTGCTACTAGAAAAATAGTTAAAATGAGAAAGGGAGGTGTTACTCAAAAAATGGTGAAAACACAAAATAGTGAAAATGAGTAAGAGGGGGGTGTTACACGAAAAATAGTGAAAATGAAAAATAGTGAAAATGAGTAAGGGGGTGTTACGGGAAAATAGTGAAAATGATTAAGGGGGTGTTACTAGAAAAATAGTGAAAATGAGAAAGGGAGGTGTTACTCAAAAAACTGGTTAAAACACAAAATAGTGAAAATGAGTAAGAGGGGGGTGTTACACAAAAAATAGTGAAAATGAAAAATAGTGAAAATGAGTAAGGGGGGGGGTTACGGGAAAATAGTGAAAATGATTAAGGGGGTCTTACTAGAAAAATAGTGAAAATGAGGAAGGGGGTGTTATTAAAAAAATGGTGAAAATGAAAAATAGTGAAAATGAGTAAGATGGGGGTGTTACGTAAAAATAGTGAAAATGATTAAAGGGAGTGTTATTCTAAAAATAGTGAAAGTGAGTAAGGGGGGTGTTACACGAAACATAGTGAAAATGAGGAAGGGAGGTGTTACTCAAAAAATGGTGAAAACAAAAAAATAGTGAAAATGTGCAAGGGGGGGTGTTACACGAAAATAGTGAAAATGAAAAATGGTGAAAATGAGTAAAGGGGGGTGTTACATGAAAATAGTGAAAATGATTAAGGGGGTGTTACTAGAAAAATAGTGAAAATGAGGAAGGGGGTGTTACTCAAAAAATGGTGAAAATGATTAAGAGGGGGGGTGTTACTCAAATGATTATTGTGGTTAAAGTAATCAGATACCTATACATATAACACAGTTGTACAGAGTCTTGCCAAAAGTCCGGATAGCTCAGTAGGTAGGGCAAGAAACTCTTAACCTCAGGGTCATGGGTTCGACTCCAGCGTTACACAAAAAATGAGTGAAAGAGGTGGTCCTCCAAATCTGAAAATGCAATCCTATTACTATGGTAAAGGTTATCTGATTACATGCATTTTGGTTAAGGGGGTGGTTACTTTAACTATTACTGTGGTTAAAGTAATCAGATACCTATACAAATAACAGAGTTGTAGTGTGTTAACCAAAAAGTCCGGATAGCTCAGTAGGTAGGGCAAGAGACTCTTAACCTCAGGGTCATGGGTTGGACTCCAGCGTTACACAAAAAATGAGTGAAAAAGGTGGTCCTCCAAATCTGAAATTACAATCCTATTACTATGGTAAAGGATATCTCATTACAGGTATTTTGATTAAGGGGGTGGTTACTTTAACTATTACTGTGGTTAAAGTAATCAGATACCTGTACATATAACAAAGTTATACTAAGTTTAACCAAAAGTCCGGATAGCTCAGTAGGTAGGGAATGAGACTCTTTACCTAAGGGTCATGGGTTCGACTCCAGCGTTACACAAGAAAATGAGTAAAAGAGGAGATCCTCCAAATCTGAAATTACAAACCTATTACTATGGTAATGGTTATCTGATTACATGCATTTTGGTTAAGGGGGTGGTTACTTTAACTATTACTGTGGTTAAAGTAATCATATACCTATACAAATAACACAGTTGTAGTGAGGCTAACCAAAAGTCCGTATAGCTCAGTAGGTAGGGCAAGAGACTCTTAACCTAAGGGTCATGGGTTCGACTCCAGCGATACACAAAAAAATGAGTGAAAGAGGTGATCTTCCAAATCTGAATCACAACCCTATTGCTATGGTAAAAGTTATCTGATGACATGTATTTTGATTAAGGGGGGGGTTAATCGAATTATTACTGTGGTTAAAGTAATCAGATAACTATACATATAACACAGTTGTACTGAGTCTAACCAAAAGTCCGGATAGCTCAGTAGGTAGGGCAAGAGACTCTTAACCTCAGGGTCATGGGTTCGACTCCAGCGTTACACAACAAATGAGTGAAAGAGGTGATCCTCCAAATCTGAAATTGCAATCCTATTACTATGGTAAAGGTTATCTGATTACATGCATTTTGGTTAAGGGGGTGGTTACTTTAACTATTACTGTGGTTAAAGTAATCAGATACCTATACAAATAACACAGTTGTAGTGTGTTAACCAAAAAGTCCGGATAGCTCAGTAGGTAGGGCAAGAGACTCTTAACCTAAGGGTCATGGGTTCGACTCCAGCGTTACACAAAAAATGAGTGAAAGAGGTGGTCCTCCAAATCTGAAATTACAATCCTATTACTATGGTAAAGGTTATCTCATTACAGGTATTTTGATTAAGGGGGTGGTTACTTTAACTATTACTGTGGTTAAAGTAATCAGATACCTGTACATATAACAAAGTTATACTAAGTCTAACCAAAAGTCCGGATAGCTCAGTAGGTAGGGCATGAGACTCTTTACCTAAGGGTCATGGGTTCGACTCCAGCGTTACACAAGAAAATGAGTAAAAGAGGAGATCCTCCAAATCTGAAATTACAAACCTATTACTATGGTAATGCTTGTCTGATTACATGCACTTTGGTTAAGGGGGTGGTTACTTTAACTATTACTGTGGTTAAAGTAATCATATACATATAGAAATAACACAGTTGTAGTGAGGCTAACCAAAAGTCCGGATAGCTCAGTAGGTAGGGCAAGAGACTCTTAACCTCAGGGTCATGGGTTCGACTCCAGCGTTACACAAAAAATGAGTGAAAAAGGTGGTCCTCCAAATCTGAAATTACAATCCTATTACTATGGTAAAGGATATCTCATTACAGGTATTTTGATTAAGGGGGTGGTTACTTTAACTATTACTGTGGTTAAAGTAATCAGATACCTATACAAATAACACAGTTGTAGTGTGTTAACCAAAAAGTCCGGATAGCTCAGTAGGTAGGGCAAGAGACTCTTAACCTCAGGGTCATGTGTTCGACTCCAGCGTTACACAAAAAATGAGTGAAAGAGGTGATCCTCCAAATCTAAAATTACAATCCTATTACTATGGTAAAAGTTATCTTATTACATGCACTTTTTATTGGGGTGGTGTTACACAAAAAAAGTAGTGAAAATGAGTAAGGGGGGGGTCTTACGTGAAAATAGTGAAAATGATTAAGGGGGGTGCTACTAGAAAAATAGTGAAAATGAGAAAGGGAGGTGTTACTCAAAAAATGGTGAAAACACAAAATAGTGAAAATGAGTAAGAGGGGGGTGTTACACGAAAAATAGTGAAAATGAAAAATAGTGAAAATGAGTAAGGGGGTGTTACGGGAAAATAGTGAAGATGATTAAGGGGGTCTTACTAGAAAAATAGTGAAAATGAGGAAGGGGGTGTTACTCAAAAAATGGTGAAAATGAAAAATAGTGAAAATGAGTAAGATGGGGGTGTTACGTAAAAATAGTGAAAATGATTAAAGGGAGTGTTATTCTAAAAATAGTGAAAGTGAGTAAGGGGGGTGTTACACGAAACATAGTGAAAATGAGGAAGGGAGGTGTTACTCAAAAAATGGTGAAAACACAAAATAGTGAAAATGTGCAAGGGGGGGGGTGTTACACGAAAATAGTGAAAATGAAAAATGGTGAAAATGAGTAAAGGGGGGTGTTACATGAAAATAGTGAAAATGATTAAGGGGGTGTTACTAGAAAAATAGTGAAAATGAGGAAGGGGGTGTTACTCAAAAAATGGTGAAAATGATTAAGAGGGGGGGTGTTACTCAAATGATTATTGTGGTTAAAGTAATCAGATACCTATACATATAACACAGTTGTACAGAGTCTTGCCAAAAGTCCGGATAGCTCAGTAGGTAGGGCAAGAAACTCTTAACCTCAGGGTCATGGGTTCGACTCCAGCGTTACACAAAAAATGAGTGAAAGAGGTGGTCCTCCAAATCTGAAAATGCAATCCTATTACTATGGTAAAGGTTATCTGCTTACATGCATTTTGGTTAAGGGGGTGGTTACTTTAACTATTACTGTGGTTAAAGTAATCAGATACCTATACAAATAACAGAGTTGTAGTGTGTTAACCAAAAAGTCCGGATAGCTCAGTAGGTAGGGCAAGAGACTCTTAACCTCAGGGTCATGGGTTGGACTCCAGCGTTACACAAAAAATGAGTGAAAAAGGTGGTCCTCCAAATCTGAAATTACAATCCTATTACTATGGTAAAGGATATCTCATTACAGGTATTTTGATTAAGGGGGTGGTTACTTTAACTATTACTGTGGTTAAAGTAATCAGATACCTGTACATATAACAAAGTTATACTAAGTTTAACCAAAAGTCCGGATAGCTCAGTAGGTAGGGAATGAGACTCTTTACCTAAGGGTCATGGGTTCGACTCCAGCGTTACACAAGAAAATGAGTAAAAGAGGAGATCCTCCAAATCTGAAATTACAAACCTATTACTATGGTAATGGTTATCTGATTACATGCATTTTGGTTAAGGGGGTGGTTACTTTAACTATTACTGTGGTTAAAGTAATCATATACCTATACAAATAACACAGTTGTAGTGAGGCTAACCAAAAGTCCGTATAGCTCAGTAGGTAGGGCAAGAGACTCTTAACCTAAGGGTCATGGGTTCGACTCCAGCGATACACAAAAAAATGAGTGAAAGAGGTGATCTTCCAAATCTGAATCACAACCCTATTGCTATGGTAAAAGTTATCTGATGACATGTATTTTGATTAAGGGGGGGGTTAATCGAATTATTACTGTGGTTAAAGTAATCAGATAACTATACATATAACACAGTTGTACTGAGTCTAACCAAAAGTCCGGATAGCTCAGTAGGTAGGGCAAGAGACTCTTAACCTCAGGGTCATGGGTTCGACTCCAGCGTTACACAACAAATGAGTGAAAGAGGTGATCCTCCAAATCTGAAATTGCAATCCTATTACTATGGTAAAGGTTATCTGATTACATGCATTTTGGTTAAGGGGGTGGTTACTTTAACTATTACTGTGGTTAAAGTAATCAGATACCTATACAAATAACACAGTTGTAGTGTGTTAACCAAAAAGTCCGGATAGCTCAGTAGGTAGGGCAAGAGACTCTTAACCTAAGGGTCATGGGTTCGACTCCAGCGTTACACAAAAAATGAGTGAAAGAGGTGGTCCTCCAAATCTGAAATTACAATCCTATTACTATGGTAAAGGTTATCTCATTACAGGTATTTTGATTAAGGGGGTGGTTACTTTAACTATTACTGTGGTTAAAGTAATCAGATACCTGTACATATAACAAAGTTATACTAAGTCTAACCAAAAGTCCGGATAGCTCAGTAGGTAGGGCATGAGACTCTTTACCTAAGGGTCATGGGTTCGACTCCAGCGTTACACAAGAAAATGAGTAAAAGAGGAGATCCTCCAAATCTGAAATTACAAACCTATTACTATGGTAATGCTTGTCTGATTACATGCACTTTGGTTAAGGGGGTGGTTACTTTAACTATTACTGTGGTTAAAGTAATCATATACATATAGAAATAACACAGTTGTAGTGAGGCTAACCAAAAGTCCGGATAGCTCAGTAGGTAGGGCAAGAGACTCTTAACCTCAGGGTCATGGGTTCGACTCCAGCGTTACACAAAAAATGAGTGAAAAAGGTGGTCCTCCAAATCTGAAATTACAATCCTATTACTATGGTAAAGGATATCTCATTACAGGTATTTTGATTAAGGGGGTGGTTACTTTAACTATTACTGTGGTTAAAGTAATCAGATACCTATACAAATAACACAGTTGTAGTGTGTTAACCAAAAAGTCCGGATAGCTCAGTAGGTAGGGCAAGAGACTCTTAACCTCAGGGTCATGTGTTCGACTCCAGCGTTACACAAAAAATGAGTGAAAGAGGTGATCCTCCAAATCTAAAATTACAATCCTATTACTATGGTAAAAGTTATCTTATTACATGCACTTTTTATTGGGGTGGTGTTACACAAAAAAAGTAGTGAAAATGAGTAAGGGGGGGGTCTTACGTGAAAATAGTGAAAATGATTAAGGGGGGTGCTACTAGAAAAATAGTGAAAATGAGAAAGGGAGGTGTTACTCAAAAAATGGTGAAAACACAAAATAGTGAAAATGAGTAAGAGGGGGGTGTTACACGAAAAATAGTGAAAATGAAAAATAGTGAAAATGAGTAAGGGGGTGTTACGGGAAAATAGTGAAGATGATTAAGGGGGTCTTACTAGAAAAATAGTGAAAATGAGGAAGGGGGTGTTACTCAAAAAATGGTGAAAATGAAAAATAGTGAAAATGAGTAAGATGGGGGTGTTACGTAAAAATAGTGAAAATGATTAAAGGGAGTGTTATTCTAAAAATAGTGAAAGTGAGTAAGGGGGGTGTTACACGAAACATAGTGAAAATGAGGAAGGGAGGTGTTACTCAAAAAATGGTGAAAACACAAAATAGTGAAAATGTGCAAGGGGGGGGGTGTTACACGAAAATAGTGAAAATGAAAAATGGTGAAAATGAGTAAAGGGGGGTGTTACATGAAAATAGTGAAAATGATTAAGGGGGTGTTACTAGAAAAATAGTGAAAATGAGGAAGGGGGTGTTACTCAAAAAATGGTGAAAATGATTAAGAGGGGGGGTGTTACTCAAATGATTATTGTGGTTAAAGTAATCAGATACCTATACATATAACACAGTTGTACAGAGTCTTGCCAAAAGTCCGGATAGCTCAGTAGGTAGGGCAAGAAACTCTTAACCTCAGGGTCATGGGTTCGACTCCAGCGTTACACAAAAAATGAGTGAAAGAGGTGGTCCTCCAAATCTGAAAATGCAATCCTATTACTATGGTAAAGGTTATCTGCTTACATGCATTTTGGTTAAGGGGGTGGTTACTTTAACTATTACTGTGGTTAAAGTAATCAGATACCTATACAAATAACAGAGTTGTAGTGTGTTAACCAAAAAGTCCGGATAGCTCAGTAGGTAGGGCAAGAGACTCTTAACCTCAGGGTCATGGGTTCGACTCCAGCGTTACACAAAAAATGAGTGAAAAAGGTAGTCCTCCAAATCTGAAATTACAATCCTATTACTATGGTAAAGGATATCTCATTACAGGTATTTTGATTAAGGGGGTGGTTACTTTAACTATTACTGTGGTTAAAGTAATCAGATACCTGTACATATAACAAAGTTATACTAAGTCTAACCAAAAGTCCGGATAGCTCAGTAGGTAGGGAATGAGACTCTTTACCTAAGGGTCATGGGTTCGACTCCAGCGTTACACAAGAAAATGAGTAAAAGAGGAGATCCTCCAAATCTGAAATTACAAACCTATTACTATGGTAATGGTTATCTGATTACATGCATTTTGGTTAAGGGGGTGGTTACTTTAACTATTACTGTGGTTAAAGTAATCATATACCTATACAAATAACACAGTTGTAGTGAGGCTAACCAAAAGTCCGGATAGCTCAGTAGGTAGGGCAAGATACTCTTAACCTAAGGGTCATGGGTTCGACTCCAGCGATACACAAAAAAATGAGTGAAAGAGGTGATCTTCCAAATCTGAATCACAACCCTATTGCTATGGTAAAAGTTATCTGATGACATGTATTTTGATTAAGGGGGGGGTTAATCGAATTATTACTGTGGTTAAAGTAATCAGATAACTATACATATAACACAGTTGTAGTGAGTCTAACCAAAAGTCCGGATAGCTCAGTAGGTAGGGCAAGAGACTCTTAACCTCAGGGTCATGGGTTCGACTCCAGCGTTACACAACAAATGAGTGAAAGAGGTGATCCTCCAAATCTGAAATTGCAATCCTATTACTATGGTAAAGGTTATCTGATTACATGCATTTTGGTTAAGGGGGTGGTTACTTTAACTATTACTGTGGTTAAAGTAATCAGATACCTATACAAATAACACAGTTGTAGTGTGTTAACCAAAAAGTCCGGATAGCTCAGTAGGTAGGGCAAGAGACTCTTAACCTAAGGGTCATGGGTTCGACTCCAGCGTTACACAAAAAATGAGTGAAAGAGGTGGTCCTCCAAATCTGAAATTACAATCCTATTACTATGGTAAAGGTTATCTCATTACAGGTATTTTGATTAAGGGGGTGGTTACTTTAACTATTACTGTGGTTAAAGTAATCAGATACCTGTACATATAACAAAGTTATACTAAGTCTAACCAAAAGTCCGGATAGCTCAGTAGGTAGGGCATGAGACTCTTTACCTAAGGGTCATGGGTTCGACTCCAGCGTTACACAAGAAAATGAGGAAAAGAGGAGATGCTCAAAATCTGAATCACACTCCTATTACTATGGTAAAGTTTATCTGATTACATGTATTTTGATTAATGGGGTGGTTATTTTAATTATTACTGTGGTTAAAGTAATCAGATACCTATACATATAACACAGTTGTACACAGTCTTACCAAAAGTCCGGATAGCTCAGTAGGTAGGGCAAGAGACTCTTAACCTCAGGGTCATGGGTTCGACTCCAGCGTTACACAAAAAATGAGTGAAAGAGGTGATCCTCCAAATCTAAAATTACAATCCTATTACTATGGTAAAAGTTATCTTATTACATGCACTTTTTATTGGGGTGGTGTTACTCAAAAAAAGTAGTGAAAATGAGTAAGGGGGGGGTGTTACGTGAAAATAGTGAAAATGATTAAGGGGGGTGCTACTAGAAAAATAGTTAAAATGAGAAAGGGAGGTGTTACTCAAAAAATGGTGAAAACACAAAATAGTGAAAATGAGTAAGAGGGGGGTGTTACACGAAAAATAGTGAAAATGAAAAATAGTGAAAATGAGTAAGGGGGTGTTACGGGAAAATAGTGAAAATGATTAAGGGGGTGTTACTAGAAAAATAGTGAAAATGAGAAAGGGAGGTGTTACTCAAAAAACTGGTTAAAACACAAAATAGTGAAAATGAGTAAGAGGGGGGTGTTACACGAAAAATAGTGAAAATGAAAAATAGTGAAAATGAGTAAGGGGTGTTACGGGAAAATAGTGAAAATGATTAAGGGGGTCTTACTAGAAAAATAGTGAAAATGAGGAAGGGGGTGTTACTCAAAAAATGGTGAAAATGAAAAATAGTGAAAATGAGTAAGATGGGGGTGTTACGTAAAAATAGTGAAAATAATTAAAGGGAGTGTTATTCTAAAAATAGTGAAAGTGAGTAAGGGGGTGTTACACGAAACATAGTGAAAATGAGGAAGGGAGGTGTTACTCAAAAAATGGTGAAAACACAAAATAGTGAAAATGTGCAAGTGGGGGGTGTTACACAAAAAATAGTGAAAATGAAAAATGGTGAAAATGAGTAAAGGGGGGTGTTACGTGAAAATAGTGAAAATGATTAAGGGGGTGTTACTAGAAAAATAGTGAAAATGAGGAAGGGGGTGTTACTCAAAAAATGGTGAAAATGAGTAAGAGGGGGGTGTTACTCAAATGATTATTGTGGTTAAAGTAATCAGATACCTATACATATAACACAGTTGTACACAATTTTGCCAAAAGTCCGGATAGCTCAGTAGGTAGGGCAAGAGACTCTTAACCTCAGGTTCATGGGTTCGACTCCAGCGTTACACAAAAAATGAGTGAAAGAGGTGGTTCTCCAAATCTGAAATTACAATCCTATTACTATGGTAAAGGTTATCTCATTACAGGTATTTTGATTAAGGGGGTGGTTACTTTAACTATTACTGTGGTTAAAGTAATCAGATACCTGTACATATAACAAAGTTATACTAAGTCTAACCAAAAGTCCGGATAGCTCAGTAGGTAGGGCATGAGACTCTTTACCTAAGGGTCATGGGTTCGACTCCAGCGTTACACAAGAAAATGAGGAAAAGAGGAGATGCTCAAAATCTGAATCACACTCCTATTACTATGGTAAAGTTTATCTGATTACATGTATTTTGATTAAGGGGGTGGTTATTTTAATTATTACTGTGGTTAAAGTAATCAGATACCTATACATATAACACAGTTGTACACAGTCTTGCCAAAAGTCCGGATAGCTCAGTAGGTAGGGCAAGAGACTCTTAACCTCAGGGTCATGGGTTCGACTCCAGCGTTACACAAAAAATGAGTGAAAGAGGTGGTCCTCCAAATCTGAATCACAATCCTATGGTAAAAGTCATCTGATTACATGTATTTTGATTAAGGGGGTGGTTACTTTAATTATTACTGTGATTAAAGTAATCAGATACCTATACATATAACACAGTTGTACTGAGTCTGACCAAAAGACCGGATAGCTCAGTAGGTAGTGCAAGAGACGCTTAACCCAAGGGTCATGGTTTCGACTCCTGCGTTACACGAAAAAATGAGTGAAAAGAGGAGATGCTGAACATCTGAATCACACTCCTATTACTATGGTAAAGGTTATCTGATTACATGAATTTTGATTAAGGGGGTGGTTACTTTAAGTATTACTGTGGTTAAAGTAATCAGATACCTATACATATAACAGTTGTACTCAGTCTAACCAAAAGTCCGGATAGCTCAGTAGGTAGGGCCCGAGACTCTTAACCTAAGGGTCATGGTTTCGACTCCCACGTTACACAAAAAATAGTGAAAATGAGTAAGGGGGGTATTACTCCAAAAATGGTGAAAATGAGTAGGGGTGGGGCGTGTTACTCCAAAAATGCTCAAATGAGAAAGGGGGGGGGGGTGTTTCTCGAAAAATGCGTGAGATGTGTAAGGGGGCGGGTGTCACTCGAAGAATAGTGAAAAAGAGTAGGGGGGGTATTACTCGAAAAATGAAAGGTTGATGGTACCAGTGTTATGGCATGCCCTTGCAGCTACATCGTGGCATGCTCATAATCAATTTGTTAATTGTTTACTTCATGTTCGCTACATAGACAATGGCTAATTTCTACATATCACAGCCTCTTGACTTTCTGCTACGTTATAAAATTCTCAAAGAAATCTTCCTTCATTATGTCATGATTCATATTTCTGCCATTTTGCACATATAGAGGTAAACAGCAATGCAGGCCAATCTAAGCCACACTCTCTGAAAAGTGAGGCAGAGCAGTCTCTGTGGTGCAATTGGTTAGCGAGTTCGGCTGTTAACCGAAAGGTTGGTGGTTTGAGCCCACCCAGGGATGTAGTTTTTTTGTTCTTAAATAAGCAGGTAACATCATCTTAGGTGGTAAGGGATAGAGCGATCTGGAGCTACAGTATGACAGTGTGGTGGAATGAAAAAGAGACCCATGTCATCATTGGCAGTGGCTCATGTATGGAAGATGCAACTCGGGAACACTCTTCCATTTACAAAGCTTTGTAAGCTTGTTGTGCTACATATCAGCAACCTCTCGACTTTGTGCGATGTTGTAAATTTTGTCAAAGAACTGTTTTCCTTCAATATGCCATGACTGATGTTTCTAACACATTGCCTATCTAGAGGGAAAAAGCAATACAGGGGGCTGGGGATGGCAACTTTAAAGCACACCCCCTCAGCAGCATGCTAGAGCAGAGACTGTGGCTCAATGGGTTAGGGCGTTCGGCTGTTAACTGAAAGGTCGGTGGTTCATGCCCAGCCAGAGATGTAAAATCATGTGTTTCCCAAACCAGGTGTTTAGGGGGAGTGGTATATGAGAAATGTAAAAAATGAGGGGGGGGGGTTGTGTTACTCAAGAAATAGTAAAAATGAGTGGGGGGTATTACTCCAAAAATGCCCTAAATGAGTAAGGGTGTCACGGGGGGTGTCACTTGAAAAATGGTGAAAATGAGTAAGTGGGGTGTGTTATTTGAAAAATGAGTAAGGCTGAGGTATTACTCAAAAAATGCTCTAAATGAGTAAGTGGGGGGGGTTTGTTTCTCAACTTGTGTCATCATTTCCTTTATTCTGTTTCTTACTTTGTACATTATAAAGCCCCATCTTGTGGACATTAAAGGACACCGTCTTGCATATTATTTGGGTTTTAAAATCTCCAGGAAAACCTCTTAATAAAAAATACAGTGCTACAATCCTTTTTTGTAAAGTTAAATGAAGATAATGTACACATTAATTCTCTGCATCAATCAACCATTTCAAGTAGTGGACAGAAACTATAAAGTAGGCCACATTTACTCAGGTGTTGTACAATTTTCTTTTTTGTTTACTCCACTGCATTTCAAAGGGAACCTTACTTTATTTTAGATTTGACAGACTGAGAAAACAATCATTTAAGTATGCTCTCATTAACATGGTCTAAGAATGTTCTGATGGTCAAACAACAAAAAAGCCTTTTTTCAATCTCCAACTTTCTTAGACAAAATTGATTATGATCTTGACATCACCTCCCAAACTTTTCCCTGAAAATCAAATGACTGTTTTCCCAGCAGTCAGTCATCTACTTTAGGCAAGGCTAAATTTTCTAAATGTGGAGCCATTATTTCATTTTATTTCATTCTATTTAAATTAACTACATATTTTGAAAATGCCTCGGAAGTTATTGCTACTTCAATACAGATTTGACAGCAGTAGTTACTGATTACTTTACAGATTAATATTTTACAGACAAACCATATAATCAGCTTCCCCATGACCTGCTACAACATTAAAGTGGGATTTAATTCATATCAGTAATAATATTAAATTAGTGAATCTTACTACTAATGCATTGAAATGTATTGTATTACTTACAATGTTCATTTATTGGAAATGATAGCTAATATCATTCAGCTGCATAATGAGTAATTTTAAACATGTTGCTGATAATAAGTTTTGAAAGCAGTACGTTTACTTGTGGGGTGTTTTTATATCGTGGTACTGCTACTTTTTGCTGTGTATATTTCTCCAGATTATTCGGTCGTTGTGTTTTATTACCACCACAGAGATATTTCCGCGTTCTTTGGGCAAGTTTATTTTCGGCCATCGCGGAAGGAAAATTGCAGTTTCGTCTTCAGCGCTATAAACTAACGTGTCTCCAACGCTCTCTCGTTTTATTAAACAGATTGTATGGTCTTCACGTAAAGGCCTGGCTCTGTTAGTAAGCTATTCTTCTGTAGGTGCCATCCTCACGTTTACGCATCTGCTGGTATACGCGTCGATTAAGTCTGAAAATGAGAAGAGGAGCGTTAAAAACAGCATTGCAGCTGATGTGTCAACTTCTGTGGGTAGGTAAGACTTTATCAGTGAGGTTGCATTTACAACTTTTTGTACTCTGCCACAGAATACTGCCAATAATGATCTTATCTTATAACTACTATTCTGTATTCATGGAGTTGCCAGTCTTGGTAATTCTTCATTCTGTTTAAACAAGAGAAAGTAGATTAAATGTCTTCTATTTGCTGTTTATGGCCTCTCTGTAGTTTATTGTCACATGTCACATGACACAAGAATGCATGTGTTTTTTAGAGAGGAAGTAGGCTACAGTATAAACATACCTAGAGATTAACTGACCGTCTTTCTGTAATATCTTAAACACACACTTGTAGTTTAAAACAATGAAAAAAACTATATTTGTGTGACTGCAAGGTTGAAAGAGTAGCTCTTGCTCTTTTATCATTATCACATTTCAGGTGCCCTTGAGCAAGACCCTTAACTCCCAACTGCTCTAGTGGTGCTGCTCACTGGCAAACAGATCAGACTGTGGTTGTACTGTGAAACTGTGATTAGGGCTTTGCTGCATAAGAGAGCATTGCTCTCACTTAAACTTGCCTGGAAAAAAAGTTTTTTTTAAAGGAATAGCTACACATTTTTTTTAAATATGCTTATTTGCTTTTTTTGCAGAGAGTTAAGCAGACCAGTACCAGTCTCATGTCTGTTAAATAAATACAGCATAAATACTGGAAACAGGGAGAAACAGACAGCCTGGCTCTGACCAAAAGTTAAAAAATCAACTACCGGCACCTCTAAAGCCTACTAATTAACACATTATATCTCATTTGTTTAATCCATTCACAACAAACAAACAAAGTGTAACATCAAGTTGCAGTTTTATGGGGGGTTACGTGACAGACTATTTCTTAGCTGGAAGTGGTGGAGTCATCACAGTGAGGTTAGGAAATCAGCAGACACTCCAGCAAGTCACTGCAAACCACAACTCATCATTTTTACACTTCCGCTTTTTTATGGATTAAACAAACAAGATATAAAGTGATGATTAGTGAGCTTTAAAGTTGCTGGTTGGTATATTTTGTTTTTCGACAGAGTCAGGCTAGCTGTATTCCCCTGCTTTCAGTCATTATACTAAGCTAGGTTAGCTGTCTCCTGGCTCCAGCTTTATATTTAACAGACTCTCTGCAGGAAAATGAATAAACATATTTCCAAAAATGTCAAACTTCTCCTTTTTAAAAAAAAAAAAGTATTGAGGATGTGTGGAGAATATCTGCCACAGCCAGCCAGCAGCAACATTCTGTCTTGATTGGTCTCAATGAGCACAGATACAAAGCACTCCCACTGTCTGTTGTGCACTATTTTTACCAGGTGGTGGGGTTGGTGGTAGGCCTGAGTGGAGTCTACCTGCTGATGAAGTACAGACAAAACAGCTTGTTTTTTTCTCACATCTACATCACCCTGCCAGCTGTCTTTGCACTCGCCAGCGCTGCGTTCCTATTGGCCAGCGGATGCCTCGGCTCTTGGCTAAGCCTCAGGGATTCCACCTTTCTGCAGGGACTGGTAAGGTTGTGTGTGTGTGTGTGTGTGTGTGTGTGTGTGTGTGGATGTCAGTATCTGTATGTGCACCAGTGTTTGTACTAAAAAGTGTTTTCCCCTGCAGTTTGTTTATCTGCTAGTTGTGGTCTTTTGTCTGGAAAGCACAGCTTCAGCTTTGGCTTATTTCCACTCTATAAAGGTACACTGGTTACACACACAAAAACATATGTGCACTGAATAATTGTGCTTTTATGACACAGATGATTACTCTGGGAAAATTCTGCATGTTTACTTTATTTGTATCTATCCCCTCCATGTTTAGCTGGACTCAGAAATAGCTCCCCTCAGTGGAGTGTTTCAGAACTACACGGGCAGCAGCCAGGACCCCAACTCTAATGCTGTGGATGCTACACAAGAAGAGGTGTGTGTTCACTCATCACTCATGGGAACTGAGTCATATAGAAATCCACATACTGTACACTAAGCATGTTTGTATCTCTTGTGAAAAAATATACGGTGGCCCTCAGGTGCAAAACACAACAACTTTGGAAAAACACACAAAAAAACACTGACCAATCTCAATTGTGTAAACTCTGAATTGACATGGGATTGGTCCAATCATGAATAAGAATTGTTGTCTGTACCTTTTCCATTTTGTGAAATGCTGTATTGTTTTCTAATTCTAAATAATGTGTTTTCTAAAAAAAAAAACAAAGAAAAAAAAAACTTGTTTTTTCTGTTTTGTTGTTGTCTTTTCTGTAATATTGTTGTGTTTTGCACCTCGGGGCTAAAAATGTGTCAAAATGATACAGCAGACAGTATGTTTGGGAGGTGTTTGCTTTGATTGACAAAGACATCACGTCATCTCCACAAAGATCTATATAATACAAACCCTAGGCCTGAAATCATCCATCCAGGAACTTAGTGGCACAAATTTAGTTTTGTCCACAGTAAAAAGCTAAACCAAATTCCTGCCTACAATAACTCTTATGTTGCCTGGAGATCTCTTTTTGAAGATTTCCAGTGTTCCTGTGATACTAATTGGTATTATTAGTTGCAGTGTTGTGGTGTCCATGACTACAGGGACTGGCTGAAAACCTCCTGGTTTAACCGTACTGGAGGACTCTGGGTTCCTCACAGCTGCTGCAATTCTACTTTCCCCTCTTGCGATGGAACTGTGGATCGACCGTGGCAGCTTAACCAACAGGTAGATGTGCACACATAGATAAATTTAAAATACTCATTAGCATACAAATGCTCCAGCATGATTGTCGCATTAGACACCTTTCTTCATAGCCATCTGTTTCTCTGTCTTTCTTTTTGAATGTCACTTTCAGGGTTGCCAGGTGAGGCTGGAGATGGCCTTACAGTTTGTGTTGAGTTTTATCATGTGGGGCTCCTTGCTGGTTTTTCTGGTGGAGGTGAGAATGATAATATTGTATGACTGTTTATTCTGTTTATTAGATCGGTGGTTTCTTAAGGGAACTCATTGGGAGTTGTGTTTCTGATCTCTTGACGAATATAAGTCCATGATTCACTCTCTCTCAGTTCTGGCTATTAGCTGTTAAATCCTCCACTGTGGTCACCGGGTAGTTGCTAATTTTGTCTGCCATTTGGTGTTGGCCAGGTAGCATACTATGGTGATAAGAGCCGTGAAAATGAACCAAAACCAAAACCAGTAAAGTTGTGGTCAAACTAAAACTATGTTTAGGTGTTGGTGAAAGACATTAAAACAATCCTTGGAGGTTAAAAACTGGAGTTTCAGCTACTATTTTCTCCTTGGATTGTATAAATTTTTAAGATAAGAGGAAGAGAAGAGCAACTATTTTGCTTACACACAACATATACATATATAGCTATAACTCACCAAGTCCCAACCAACAAAACATCTACACATTCTTGACCATCTTATACACTGCTATGATGTCCATTCAGGGGTGCTTTATATAAAAAAGTTTGGGAAGTACTTTACTGGATGTACATTTTAGCTATTTGAATGATGCTTCTTTTAACAGGGTCAAAATCCCTTCATGCACTGCTGGTGAGCAGAATTATTGCATTACACAGAGCTTTATATCTCAAATCATTATAGCATATTTGTTTAGATTAATTGCACAGTGGTGCTTAATAAATCTAATGCAGAAAGTCTTTTGTCAAGTGTCAGAAGTTATTATGGAACATTGTTTCATTTGGCAGATAACCAACATCTTCCTCTCCTTTCTTTCCTCTTGTCACGCAGGTTGTTTTGATTCTGATGGTGGCACAACTGATGAGAGAGCAACCATTTATAGAACATCAAGTGCTGGACAAAAACTAAAGACACTGTGACAGATCAGGTAGCACTGCACTTTGCCGAAATACTACAATAGTACATAGTTTGTCATATTATATCATCTACAATATGTGCATCAAATTATTACTATACATTTTCTTTATTATTTTACCTACCCCACTGCTGCTGATCAATACAAGTTTACAATACGTAACATGTAACATGTAACATAAACTGTAAACATTGCCCTCTGTTTCTCATTCTATCTATCTATCTACAGTGGGAAAAGGCTTGTTGTATTCAAAATAAAAACTGCATTAGTAATAAAGTGAAAGAAGATTTTACATCGAATTTACCCTGTAAAAGAAGTGTTGGAAAGATTTAGGCTAAATATAGATTATACATGTATTACAATTTCAATAGGGAGACAATTTTCATAATTTTTTTTCACTGGGTTATTTTGCATAGATAGATAGAATTTTATAAATAGGAAAGTGGGTATTAATGTACAAACTGATGTATTTGATGTGATGTTGTATTTTGTGTTCATTGGGATGGTTAGCAATATTAGCCTTGTAATTTAACTGCTGATCATTCTCGGTACATTTCACATCCACAAATCTGGCTCCAAACCCTGTTTTCATCAGGTTATTGTTGAACTCAAGCAGCACCTTAATCGAAGATATGAAGAACAAAAAAGCTAAGAAGACTTTCAATATTTTAAAGGAAGTACATTTCATTTGATCTCTATAAGGACTTCTTCTATGACGATTGTTGTACTTGAAAGATTATATACAGATGAATCTAAAATATAACAGATGTGATGGATAATGTAATAAATAAATAAAAGTCAAGCATGATAAAAGTACAAAATTAATTAACATACTCCTGTAGTTTGTGTTGAGATAAGATAAAAACCTTTCTATTCAGGCTTTTACATCTTAACTCTTATTAATACTGTAGCACTTTATGATTGAAAAGTACAGTACAAATTCAATGTATTATTATTATTATTATTATTATTATGATTGAGCTTCAGGCTGGAGTTGTGCTGCGTGCATGTTGACTGTGGATGTTGACCACGCTGTCTCCTCTGCATAGTATGGCAAGCAGTATGTCCGCTCGGGAGTATAAAGCTTAAGAGAGATGAGTTATCTGTTTAAGGCTAACTGGAATGAATACTACACTTTGGCACACGAGACTTCTCTATTGTTTCCATTTCAGCTTGATAGGCTGTGTATACTTTTAACCCCAATTTTTCAGTGCCATGTTCCTGTCACAGTCTGGCTCTATATCCCTTAGTTGTCATTTTCCACCAGTCCACCAGATGCCCTCAGACTTTTCTCCCTGTCATGTCAAGAATGGACTGTGTTGGAGAGACTATTTGGCATGATATTATTTAAGTTGCCTTTATTAGTTAGTTTTGTTGGATCCTCGGTTCTGTCTTGTTCAATAAAGAGTATTTTTCAGGCCTGCTGCTCCTGTGTCCTGCTACCATTCCTGACAGTAAGAGTGACAACATTATAAAAAAATACTCTGCTTTGAATATGTGTGATTTGAGTTTCCCACAAAAAAGTTCAAACACATGCACTCCTTCTCCTTCATTGAGAAATGAGTGGATCTAAGGATATGCAAATATTTTTCATTTTCACATACTGTACATTATTCTGCACAGTGAAAGTCAAACATCTAAGTTAAGTAACAATAAACAAAACACATATTTGACTGAAGGGGAACGTTAAAGTAAGTGGACCTCCTTTGCTCCAGAGTTGAGGTATTTATCTGTTCAAAATATTTGAAAATAAATCAGTGTATTTATTAAAAGAATTGGTTTTTCTACATATCATAAATTTTACGTACACCACCAATCTGCTGTGGCTAAGGTAGTTTCTAGAAATGTTTGAAAACTTTTCCCAATTTTCACAGCAAATATGTGGCAATTAACAAAACTGTAACATTGTGTTAACTAACACGTACTGTACAGAATAACAGTTCATTTGATTGTTCATACATAAAAAAACAGCAAAATGATTTTGATGAGTTAATGAATAAAAACGTCAAAACAGTTGTCTATATGTATGTAAATCAAGTTTGCTCAATTTATTCAATCAAAATCATCATACGCATTTATAACTCACAACTCACCATATTTACACATTAATATATTCTATAACAGCTTAAAAAAGTGTTTAAAACAAAAAAACCATGTACAAAACATTCATTCCAAATAAGAGCCACCAAAAGGAACATGTGGCATTTTACAAAAATATACAATCTCATTTACAGTTCATATTATTACTAGAATTATAAGAAAACAACAAGAAAATATCAAGGAAAATAAGGATTAAAGAATTAATTAACTTTTTAAAAAGCATTCTTTTACAATAGCCACCAAAAGGAACATGCAGCATTTTACAAAAATATACAATCTCATTTACAGTTCATACAGTTCAACTTTCTAAAAAGCATTCTTTTACAATTAAATACAACAGCCACATACACACATTTATATCCCTGCTTAAAACAAGACAGTTGTTTATGAGCTTGGCATTTCTCTGAGGACCTCAAGGTCGCAGGACCTGGAGCCGGAGCCGGCGCTCTCCCCTGGAGACTGCAGGGCCTGCTCAACGTCCTACACTTCTTCCTCCTCCAGGGGGAGACAGAAGTTAGTAGGGTTGTTCTGAAATATTGAAATATTCCTGTGTTACATTTCAGTCTCAGAAAGTCAGAAAACAAAGCTTTGTTTGTTTTATAGTTATTATTAGTTTGTTCTTGTCTGCTCTGCTTGTGTGTTTTGATCATTTATGGACTAATTTGTTTGGCTCTGGATGATTCTGATCTTTGAGGATTTCGACTTTTGGCAATAATTTTGACTTTCTAAAGGGTGACAGTGGGACTGAAGATTAAAGGGTCAGTCTACCAAATTATCAAATAACATATTTTCTCATATTGCTCTAGTGATATCTATGCAGATGCACATGCAATCATAATGTGCAAATTTTCACTTTCATGTTAATACATCTGGCTATCAATGTTTTTTTTTACATAAAGTTACAATGACGAGACTTTATTTCATTTCTTCTTTTGTTTTTAGTGATTTGGAGTAAAGACTGGGTACTGAGGCAGTTGAATATTAATTGACTATCAGTTTAGTATTGGAAACTTTATTCTATGCATACATTGAATTGTATTACTCAACACATTTCACATTTCTTCATGTTCAGCTGAACCTGCTGTGTCCTTACTAAAAGGCTTGCTAGTTCATGCAAATAATTGATTGGTCTATCTATGATCTATTGAATGTGAATGTTGTCGTTGAGAAAATATTGGAAAATTACAGACCCATAAAATAAAGCATTACGGTGGAGTTGAAAGAATGGATATATGCTTGTGTACTTTCTAGGTCTGTACAGTTGTAGTTTCTTTACCTCGTTGCTTTCCTCTAGCGCTTGCATGATCGCTGCCACTACCAGGTTCACCAGCACGAACTGAGCCATTATCACAAAGCTGGTGAAGTAGACTGGTGAGACCCAGGACAGGTAGCTCACACAGTCCTCACCAGCGTGACAATCCCTCAGCGTGTCCTTGAGACACATAGAGCAAGATTCAGAAAGGAGACAGCAATACTGATACTATATAGTGACTAGTATATTGGTTTTGGAAGTCACTGCGTCCTCGATGGCTAGGAGATAATATATGTATGTGAGTGTGTACTTGGGTGTATGCATACTTTCATAATCCCACTCCAATTGTCTCCTGTGCAGACTTTATAGAGTGTTTGCAGAGCCATCCCAAAGTGCTTGAAGTTGGCGTGCCGATGTATGCCCAGGCACGGGTGGTCTTCGGTGCATTCTGGTCAACACAGTAGCACACAACACAGACGCTTATTTTTCTGCTCTTTATACAGTTTCAACCGCAAAGCATTTTCTTGAAGTGATAAAAACAGCTTTAAATGTTTGTTATCTTTTATCACATAGCTTGATCAGCTGTCAGTTTAACAGTAGGCCTATAGTATTTATCCCAATTCAACTATATTATAGTCCACTATGATTTAAATAAATGAATAGATGAAACGGCACTAGTAGCAACATATTGTCTTGGGTTGGTTGTGGTATTTACTGCACTGCCCCCTAATGGGTGAACTATAGACTTTTAATTGTAGACTACAACTTTAGGTTTGGTTAAGGGTTTTCTAGTTTCCTTGGCAACAATGTCAAAACTGGCATCAGCTTTGGGACCATGATCCTTTGCAGTTAGCCTATGTGTACCTGTTCGCTCTGCTAGTAGTGTTACTGACCTAGCTTGCCGAAGAGCTCTACCCCTAAGGCAGCGTAGATGAAAAAGAAGAATGTAAAGAGCAGACAAAGATTTCCAACCTGGAGGCAAAATGCATGTTAGATCCCCTGCACAACAATTATTACAATGTAGATACTTTGAAGAGACGGTGGCCTTTATGTAGATCAGCTGAAGGAAAAACAAAGCCCCTATTTGACACAGGCCTTTACTTCTGATTCATACTGTTTTCTAAGTATATGGAAGTAAATTTAGCATTTCTGTTTTGTATCTGCTTTCATTTGTTCTCATCAGAGACTCATCAATAATGCTGTATAGCCTCCTGAATTTTGAGTTGGTAAAAAAATCGGGTCCTGTCTGATGTGTTTGGTCTTTATTAGTTTGCAGACTTGATAATATAACTGACTGGCGTGCACTTCACGACACTTCAGGGTCAGAATCTGCGTGCTGTAATGTGGACAAAAATTTAAAATTCATCAATTCAAGCCAAAATCTAGCAGGGGCTAGCTGCTTATCCCTTTGCAAAAGAAAACCTTCCTATTCACTTTACATATATATAACAAATCAAGAAAACAAAATTGACCCCACAGTGTCTGTGTTTACCTGTGACAGCGTCTTGATAATAGTTTTCAGCAGAACTCTGATCTTTTTGGCCTTCAGCACTGAGGAGAGACACAGGAGCTGTTGTAAATACATAACTTTGTGTGCAATATGTGCATACTTCACACACTCACTTAACTATAAATTTGTCACACACAGATGCCTTAAGAACTGAAAAGGTTTAGTTTTGTTGAGTGTGTGTATACCCTGTGCTAGTCTGAGTACTCTGCAGACTCTGAGGATGCTGGGGTTGATGGGAATTGCATCTGCCATTTTCATCTGTGTGAAAATGATGCTGATGATGGAGACCACAACTATAGTGATGTCAAGCAGATTCCACCTAAACACACATGCAGACGCATAATGTAGCATTTTAGGCCCTCACAATACCTAACATGCAAATGCAAATTAGGAAATTAAATTTTCTCTAATTATAGTGTGGTACCTGTTTTTAATGAACCTAAGTGCACCGAATGCCACAACCTTCAGCAGGACTTCAGCAATTAGAATGGCAGTGAACACATAGTATGAATACTCCATCAGCTTCGCTACATACTGAACACACAGACACACACCTTTATCTCTATCTGCTCACAGAGTAGATGCAAATTCATTTCTTGTGGCAGTTATGAGCTCGTAACTCTTGTTGAGAGTGACTGTGTGTGTGTGTGTGTGCATTACCTGAGGTTGATTATAATGTTCAAGAGCCATAATCAACACACTGATGAAGATGATAACAGTCATTAAGAGGTCCAGGAAGTTGCTGGTACACAGAGTGTGAATAGACAGACGCAGGGGGGAGTAGTGTGTGTAATAAGGCGCCTGCTCAGGATCTGGAACATGCACTTTATACACACACACACACACACACACACACAAACATATATCAACAACGGATCAAATGACGATGTGTAATGTGAAAGGAGTCACTCATAGTGACAAACCCACAGAGAATTATCACACACTTCCCTGCAGTTCTACTGGGAATTTGATTGTCATTCAGCTCATTGTTTTTTTTTTGTTTCACGGCTCACAGCTTTACTGTTTGTAGTCACTCCCTCTACTTTTATGGATGTGTAAACAGCCTGTTTGTGCACAACTTTTTAATGCGATAATATGGCAATAGTGTTTTTTTCATTTTGCTGCGGTGCCCTCAACTGGCCAACATAATATATTAATGCAGGTTTAAACACAAACAGAAACAGAGCACTAGTGTGAATAATTGCTGTGCTTTGAATTTTAAATATTTGTGGCATGTTCAACTAACAGCACAGGACGGGTCATGCATGGATATTGGATATTTTTACTGAATGCACAAAGATGAAATTACTTAATCAGTCTCCTCATTTTACTCCAGGTAAAAAAAGCAAGTGTATTTCCCAAAATGGCAGAATAAGATTCAGCATACAACTTTTATTAAGTTTAAAAAACAATGTAGATTTTTGTGGTTGGTTAGTAAGTGGAAGATTCATTTGGCTGCATCTTGTTTCCAAAGATTTCACTGAATGTTTGAGGAAGGGTGGGCTGCAGTCATGCAGTTACATGCATCAGACCCACACCTTTGTGATCAATCACTGTTTGTGTGACCAAGACCATCTTTCTCTTTTGTTTTTTAGGTTCTGAAAGGCAAAGCTTAGAAAAAAAAAGACTACCAACCAACATCTGCGTTGGTCTGGTCTTCCACTGCTTCTCCTTCATTGGCTGGTAATGTGTCTTCTCTTTTTTGGTTGTGCAGACACTCGTGGAAGGTCTCCACCATTACCCCAATAAACATGTCCAGAAGAAAGATGCTCACAATCATGAACGCGATGAAAAAAAAAAGCATCCATTTGTTGTTGTTCCTCACAGGCTGAGAAGAGAAGAGAGGAGACATCAGGTTATATTTTCTTGTGTGCAAAACATAAAACTTAAAAGACAAATTTGCTACACTACAAAACAAATCGTGCATTTAATATATCTCCCTGCATATTAACATTGTGGTTGCTGTAACCATTCCAATAATGTGTCTGCGGTCAAATTAGACGTGAAGTCTTACGGAAACGTTACTAAGTCCTCCCAAGTCAGGTTGCTGTTGCGACTTTTACATGAAAGTGACTCGGTGCCTGAAAGGAGTTAATGTCACATGGTGCAGGCATACAAAGCATGGTGAATTACTTTTATCAATGTCAAGAGGTATGTGACATAATAGGGGAAGACATATCAGTGGGTGTCATAGCATCTGTGACCCTGAAGCTATGCCTAACCACCAGCCTTATCCTGAAATGTACAGAGGATGCTGCAACCACCTGCGATCCCTTTTCCACCTGTTATACCATTACTCCCTGTCATGTGCATGACAGTGTAAAAACAATACCTGTTTGTCTACGCCTACAGCATCCAGTCCATCATACATGATGTTGACCCAGCCATCCTTAGAGTACATCACAAATAAGGACATCAGAGCCTGAATGGGAAACAGAGAAATAACTGTTAAGTCAGCACACAGGGATTTTCCAGGTTCTGGTATTATTAGACCCTGAGTTTGGTTAAAGCACACAAATTCAATACAGTTAGCGGAATATGGTGTTCTGTATAACTAACTTACAAAGAAATCTCCTTCAGTACTGCTCAATTCTCTTAATATGCTACTCTAATAATAGAACATGTTAACAATTGTTTAATCTGCAAATCCGTATAATCATGCATAATCACAATAATGCTGATTATGTTTAGGAGAAATATCTAAAACCATTGACGAATTAGTAAAAGTAAAAGTAATCATCAGTGGTTATCAATAGCAAATGCACTTTCATTCTTTAACAGTGATACAATATTGGCCTGAATATAATACAACTCTAACTGAAAGAGGATAAACTTCTGCAACACCAGTTTTTGGATAAAAACATTTTGAGGGGCAAGAAACACTGAATTAAATACAGTAGGCAAATATACACTCACAAAAACTACAGTATATCAAAAAACAGTAAAACAACAAATCCCAAAATAGAATCCCTTTTTAAAAGTTTTTAAATAAAATATGGTAACAGCATGATTAACTCTAGCCCCGTGGACTTTCTAATTCCATGTTACCATTTCCCAGCTCCCAGTGTCTTCAGATACATTTTGAGTTTTCTTATATGTCGTTTTTAGCTAGTTAATTTTGTGCAGATATGAATGCTAATTTTCTTTCTTTCTTCCCATCCTTCTCCTTCTCTTCCTCTCCCTTTCTCACCCTCTGTGTGTTGGTGTGTACCTGAAGCAGGTTGTCAAAGTTGTACGTCTTCCGTTCCCATTGATAGTTGGCCGACAGACAGTCGGTCATGTTGGTGATGGCTCGTGTGTCCTGACCGACACAGTAGTAGAACTTCCCTTTGAACAGCTAGAGTGTGAGATTAAGACAGAGACAGAGTCATTGTTTTTTTTTTTTCATTCTTTTCACATCAGCTCAATTGCATCAAAAGTAGTGTGCTATTACACTGTTATTGCCAAGAATAAAAAAATGAATACCCGTAGAGGCTGGGTGACATGTTCTTTATTTATTACAATTCGCTTCATTGTCAGTCAGGGTAAAAAAGAAGTTATTGCAGTGGGTGCAGTGGAGCTTTAGCCAGCTGTGAATTTGTCACTTGGCGTGTGTTTGTGTGTGTGTGTGTATGTGTATGCATGCCATCTCACCTGCACCCCAAGAATGCCAAAGAAAAAGAAGAAGACGCCGCAAATGAGAACGATGTTCCCGATGGGTTTAACTGAGGCAATCAGAGCCTCCACAGCCAGCTTCAGTCTCGGGGCTCGCTTGATCACCCTGGAACACAAAAATATAAACAAAAATGATGTTTGTCAGAATAAGCACATGTACTTACAGACACAAACATAATTGACCGAAATATGCAGTAAAGGTGGGATGCTTACACACATGCACACGAACATATACACTAGTAGCAACTTACACAAACATAAAACCAACATATACACATAAATAAATGATGTACCTGAGGGGGCGAAGTGCGCGGAGCAGACGTAGAACTTTCACCATGCCCAACATGTTATTTTTGTCCGTATTGACCAGAGAGACAGAGATGTGCACTAAAGACAGAATCACCAATGAGCCATCCATGACATTCCAGGAAGACTTACAGTAGCTCTCCTTCCCAAACAGCACACCGAGAGCAATAACCTGTATTAGAGCACAACATGTCAATACAAGCTTGAACTATTATTAATTCATTGAAACACAACTTTAGCTAAAAATCGGAGCTATAAAATAGATTTTAAGGTAGACAATTACTGATCTGAAATCATAACAAAGTTAAAGAATTGTCAAAATTACTTCTGACTGGGAACAGGACCCGTTCAACAGCTCAGAAGCCATGAAGTAATTGTATTTATCAGTAAGAATATAATGCCATTTCCCAATGACCATATACCTCCAAGGTTAAAAAGAAAAACTGATGTTTACCTTAAAAAGCATCTCTACAAAAAACACAGCAGAGAATATGTAACGGGACATATTCAGGATCCATTGCTCCTAAAGGGCAGAATGAGATTAATTTTTAATATGTGTTTTGTATTTCATATAATCAATCTCACATGCATATTATTTGTTCAATGAAAATACATAATATCCAGTGTGACTGTGCATATTTTGTGTGTTTTAGTGCGTTTTTACTGTGTATGTGCATCTGTCTATATTTATCGTACGTGTGATTGGACATGTGTGTGTGTAAATCTGTCTCCAGAGTATCAGTAGGTCACATGTACGTATGGCTCACCGTGCTTTCAGGGTCTATTCCAGGCCTCTCCAAAGCAATGGTGACACAGCTTAGGAGGATGAAAAGCAGAACCGCGTGGTCGAACATCTTGTGCGAGATCACACGATGGCAACAGATGCGGAACCTGCACAAAAACACACACACACACACACACACACTTCAATATGGTGGAGGCCAACAGTGCTCTACAGCCGCATATCACTCCACAGCTCTTTTTGCTCCATATTCGCTAAGCCACCCCACTTTTGAGCGATCCAATCATATCAGAGGGATTTGATCAAATCAAACTAAATCCCATCCACATATTCAGTTTGACTCAGAAATACAAAACGTTATTGAAGATAAAGACACTCTAACTGCCATTTCACTGTGACTTTACAGACATGAGAAGCAAAAAGGCAACATTGGAAAGAGCAGCAATAAAGCCAAGTAAAACCAGAATTAAAGAGATTGTTGATGAAATTGTGTGTGTGTTTTTGTTCATGACACTTACCTGTTCTGTGGAGACAACATGTAGAATGACCACTCTTCATGCGCTTTGCACCAGTGAACCATTTTAGGGATCCATAGGAAGTTACACATCAGCCACCTCTCCTTGAACAAAATGAAGTTTTTATTGCATCACTTACTGCTGCTTTATTGTGCATAAAATTAGCTTTTGGATTAACCCTTGGTACAGTCCCAAACCAGACGTAGAAAACTATCACTCTAAGGAACTTACGTTGTCTTCGTTTGCAGGTGCGGAGTCTTCCTCAGGGGCTGAGTTAATCACAGTGGATTCAATGGGCACAGACACAGAGCACTGTTGCTTGGGTCTTGATGGGCTCTGGAACAACATGAAATATGTTTGTGTATAAAAGTGGATACAATAATATGAGTCTCAACATGTCTCAACAAAGGAGAAGTAAACAAGTCACAAGTTAGATGTCCATACAGGATACAGGTTACACATTAATTCAGATTCTGATTTCATAATTTGGAAGCTATGACTCCTAGGAACCTTATTCTTGTTGTTATCTGTTGGTGAAAAGTCATTCTCAGGAGATAAGCTGGTTGGAGTGGACCTGGCAGGCCCATGGAGTGACAGAGAGGAGTCTGAGGAACTGGAGGAGGGCTGGAACAACAGGTAATAGAGTTCAGCATAGGTGCGTATGCAAGTCTTTGTGTCAGTGTGCTGTTCGTTAAATTATAAAACATGTAGCTGTTTGATAGTATGTAAAACTAAGGCAGAGATCCCTACCTTTGCCTGATAGCTCTTAACAACTATACCCACAAGTACATTGAGGAGCACATGTTTTCCAAAAATAATGAGAGCCACAAAGTAGAGAGCGGACCATGGGGAGGTGGCAGTCATGGCATTGTATAGGACTAGATTCCAATCCTCCTGAGTCAGAATCTAGATAAATGAGATTTAATGAAACAGAGTAACATAGACAGAGATTGATGCACATATTGCAAAGGATGGAATACATAAAATAGGGAGTCAAAAACTAACCTGGAATACAGTGACCATGGACCAGAGGAGCGAGTCGAAGTTTCTGCGGTCAGTGATGGTGTCTCCGTGTGCCGTCTTGAAGCTAAATTTGCATCCAAACAGGTGCATACCCAGTACACTACAAAGAAACAAGAAAATGCAGTCAGGATCATTTAAATGTATGCATCTCATGGGTGATAATAAAATTATCTATTGCGTCTTCCTGTGACTTTACAGATGCCCGCAGATAGACATGTAGAGAAGAGCGCTTTGTGTGTGTGTGTGTGTGTGTGTGTGTGTGTGTGTGTGTGTGTACATGCCTAAAAATAAAGGTGGCAAACAGCAGCAGCATGCAGAGCGCGGCCGCCTTCTCTATGGTCCTCTTTAGCACAAGCAGTTGTCTCTTCAGGTAAGGGAGGAAGTGTAGCAGTCTCACAAACCGCAGCAGGCGAAATGCACGCAGCACTGACAGCCTACCATCAGCTTTAGCAATTATCTCCCACAAACTGAAAACCACAAAAACAACCACAAGGTTGGTACGCTATTGGGCAACTTCAAAGTTTTCAGTTGCATTTGGCCAATTTTGTCTGAAAACTATAACCATGTGTGTAGTAAACTGTGTAAAGTCTAGCATGTTACTAATAGCATGCATTGTACTCCAACCACTATTACTAAAGTTTGTCACATTGGTCAGTCAGTGCCATCAACCTCCAATATGATAAAAAGCTTCAGTTTGTCAGCATATAGCTGGTGCATGTACTTTTTTCCTCACCTCGACACAAATACGTATGTAATGAGAATTTCAATGGAAGCTTATATTACAGGACAAAACAATATGCTGAGGTCAAAGGTCATATTACCTGATGATAACGATGACAAAGTCAAAGATGTTGTTTTTGTCTTTAAAGTATGTCCACGTGAGAGCCAGCAGCTTTAGGAGCACCTCCATGACAAATATAACAGTGAAGATGATGTTACTGGTCTGTAACACATCTGTTAACACCTGAGGCTGTAGGGAGAGAAGAAGAAGAAAGGACAGAGGGGCAGAGAGATACTAATTAAGAGAGAGATACATAGCTAACACAGCTAGCACACAGTAAGCCTAAAAGCCTGAAGCTTTTTAAATTTTTAAAAATTTAAAACATTAATTGTAAAACAAATTTTTATAAATAAAACATAACCTGCGACCCACACAATGGCAACTCAGCTACTGTGAAGGAAAATGTGAGTTTGCATCCCACACAGAGGCAGCTAGCGCTCATCAAACCACCTTCATTCTAACATCCTGCTAGAGTCATTTTAGCTTTGAACCTTTTAGCTGATCAGGGACTCTTTTCGCTTACACACCTGAAATTTACAGAAGCCTCGAGAAGGCAAATAGTAAGCAGGCAGAAACTCTCCCTTCCGTCTCACCTGCTTATGGTGCTCTATGGCTATTGTGAGAACACTGAGTAAAACAGCCAACATGATTGCTCGGTCGAAGAATGTACTTTTAACAGCCCTCTTGAGTTTTTCCTTGAATTGTTTCAAGAACTGACTCAGTATGCTCCTGTTCCTGCGCCTTTGCCTTTGACCTTCAACCTGATGGGAAGATAGGGAAGTCATTTAAGTGGCCCCTTGCTGAGGCAACAATGCTGCTGGTGGTGGTACTGCAGAAAGTTGCTGACTAGTCTCACCAATGAGTTCCCACAGCCACCGTCAGTAGGGTTCACCTTGTTGTTACAAAATCTATTGGTAAAAGGAGCAACAGTATGAATAACAACTAATAACTGAAAATCCCTCAAGAGATTACAACAATTTTTCTACTAGGATAATTCCACCCATTGCCTGAAAAATAAACTTGTACATTTAAGGCTACTCGGTACGAAAGCATTTATATCTACTTTCATCATGACAAGTATTTACACACATTTTGGATGATGGATTCACAGGAGGAATGCATCTCACGTTGTTGTTGAGGTATAGGAGATATATGCCACCAAACATGTTTCAAGTGTTAAAAAAACTACCAGGTTGTACAAGCTATATAATGTCTAGTATCTATATCATGTCTGACCTGTTGAATTTACAGGAGGTGAAGTCGACGAACTTCTCATGGAGCTTCTTGATTGACAAGCCAGAATGTAGCTCCTCTTCCTCCCTCTCCATGGTCTCTGAGAACTGGGTGGCGATGACGACAGCACACACATTCATCATGACAAAGGAGCCCAACTGGTTAGGGGAGTAAAGAGTGGATATTTAGAGCGAACAAGTCACAATGTTGGTGCATGTAGCACTGTGCCCAATATTTTGGAACCAATAAAAACTCATACAATAGTCACTGAAGTTATTTCACCAGATTTACAGAATAACAAAAATGTTTAATCAGCACAAATATGTTGACTCAATGGCAGTTACGTTGGCAATTCTACTGAAGATTTACCAGCATGGAAGAATACCAAAACATAATTTACATTTTGAGGTTAATTGAGACGTAGGAACCCAGTCAAATATTAATGTTGTAAACTAAAACAAAAAAACATAAACAAGAAGTTACTTACAACAGTGACTATTGTAAAAAATACAAAACTCCAGAAGGAGTTTGCATCCATAACATAATACATGATCTCCGTCCATCCTTCCAGTGTCACAACCTGGAGAAAGTGATAAAAAATAATGACATATTACAATGTGGCAATGTTCTCCTCACTTTTTTATTGTGCTTTATTATGACAATAAATGAAAGAAAATAACACTTTAATAAGCTCTCATTTAAAAATATGGTAAACAATGAAATGATGAATCAAAACTTCAGAACAAACAAAATACAAAACTGTGTCCTAAAAAGTAATGGTGGGTTCCCCAGCCAGAGAAAAGCTTGACTCACATATGACTATATGAGAGATCATAAATAGATAGATGATAGATATCAATTCCTTATCACATCTTCGTCAAAGAACAAAATTAATTTATGTCTAACAAGTGCACTGTTTTTCTCAAAATTCAGACTGTTACCACATGCTGCCATAATAAACTGTCAAATTACAGTTTCATGAGGCCTCTCCCTGATATTCTTAACTCCCTGCCCTCCATGTTTTTGCAAAACGTACCTGGAATATGGCTATCCAGGCGAAGCCGATGTTATCAAAATTGATAGTTCCCATCTGAGGGTTGTAGTCCCCGGCACGACAGACGTTGTAATACAAGTTCCAATTTATACAGCTGTTGGTATTTGCCACAGTCACAGTGGGGTCCAGCTCCTTTGCATCTGAATCTTGGTGGTGAGGGTTCAATGAGCAGGTTACCCCATCCTCGGTGTAGGGCGGCACATCATGACAGCGCAACATCCCATTCTTATCATCAGGTGAACAGATGAATGGGCTTTTTTCACCATACTTGGTCACATAGTATGGACTTAGGGACATGTTGTACTTTCTGGATTAAAAAGAAAAGAATGATAAAAGCTTGAACACAGAATTGACATACTATAGATAGACACTCATTACATAGTGAGTCATGGGGTATTTTGTGTTGTATGTTGAGAAAAAATAGAAGTTGCATACAGTAGATCATATAAGTGATACATTGATATACAGTTGACTCAAAAATTTAGAAATAAATCATGATATAATTATATTTTAACAATATTGCCAGATTTCCTTAAAAGTCTTGAAGAAGTAACAGTCACAACACAAGCAAATGCAAATAAATCGTAGTAGAACTCAAACAATTAGACCATGAACAGAAAATTAATTTTGATGATTGATTAATTGTTTAGTTTAAAAGTAATTTCTCAAGCAAAACGTGATGGTTTTATATCATATTAAAATTAATTGGTTCGAAAAAACAAGCAATCCAATCGGGTTCTGGGACACTGTGATTGGCATCTGTTTTTACAGTTTTTTCTGACATTTTATAGAGGAAACTATAATCAGTTAATTGAGATAATAATTGGCAGATCACTCAATAATGAAAATGATTGTTAGTTGTGATCTCTGAAAGCTATTGCTACTTCTAGCACAGAGAGAAATGGGGGGAAAAAAGCAAATATTGGAAGAGCAGACAAAACAAATCCCTTACTTGGGGATAACCTCTCCCTGAAAGCAGCGGTTGCGCAGCTGCCCCGCCCACATCTGGACTCCCACAACGCCAAAGATGTGGATGAAAAAGATGTAGAGGACAAGAACATTTGCAAGCATGGGCAGGGTGTCGACAATCACTGTCACCAAGACTCGCATACCTACACAGGTGAACATGGGAAGTAAAGATGCCATCACATATTGTTATTTTGACCAATACTGTACACACAAATACACAAGCATACAGCACATATGTCTACATGTTTGAATTTAAAATGATATTGATAGAAAGTTGACTTTTGCCCTCTTTCAAACTCTTTATAGCAAGTAATGGACAGTGGTTGATAATACTTTTAGTGACAGTTTGATATTATTTCATCCTCAGAGATTTGAACTCTGTTCTTTGTCTCACCATGTGTTCACTATCCAGCCTCAATTGTCAGCTGGGTTTTGCCTCATCGTTAAAATGCATGTTTGTTGTAGAGTCATGTGATAAAGAGTTGTAGAGTTAGCACTGAGGTTTCTAATGATGTAGTATTGGATTGCATTATACTTCAGGGTGGACAACTTAACAGAAATACTCCAAAATGAAGACTAAAGAGTTGAATCCACACTATTCTGACACAGCTTAATAAAGCTTTCTATCTTTCCCATCATTTGGTATTTCAGTGTACAATACGCAGTCAGATTGTTTTTGGCAATGCCAGATTGGTAATTTATATTATGAACAGACAATTAACAGAAAATTAATTGCATGTCTACGTCTATCAAGTCAATGTCCCATCAAGGCCTGCGAATGTTCATATGTCGACTTACTTGGTACTCTGCCGATCAGTCGCATTGGCCTGAGTGTTTGAAACACTTGCAACCCTGACAAGATGCCAAGGGAGGCCAGGATATGATCCAACACCCTACAGGGACAGTTGTAGACAGAGACATGAAGAATTTGTTTTAGTTTGCGTTCTTTCATGTACAAAAATAAATATGTAAACACATTCTAACAGCTTGTACATAAAAAAGCCATGAGGCTGATGGCTCAAAAATGCCTCCTCTAAAATATAGTCAAAAAGTCAGACCAAAGCTGTCTAAATAATTTTGTTTCTCCAGTGTGCTTGCATGCTTATATATGGTGTCTTGTAGTAAATGGGGAATTAAATGAGATTTTCCTAAGGTGACTGTTGTTTTCTATCTGCAGATGAAAGAGACAATAGAGTGAAAGGTACTGTAGGATACTAACTCTCCTGTGATGATGAAGAAGTCAAACTTGTTCCAGTTGCTGCTGAGGTAACTTCCTTTATGGCCAAAGACACCCAGGGCCACTGTCTTGATGATCATCTCCGTTAGAAAGAATGCAAACAAAAAAGCATCCAATGCCTGGCCATACATGAGAAAGAAACACAATTAAACATAAAGTAGAAATGACAACACTTCTGCTAACATAGGTGGCAAAAGTACTCTGGCTTAGCAGTGTGCAAATGCTATCTGTGACCCAATAGCACCAGCCAGATCTGAAGCAGTGGAGTAAAACCGACACAGCCACTGAAATATTCCCATCACAGCACAGGTATCTAGCCCTGCTGCAATTACAGATACCATTGTAAATAGTGTTAAACAGGAAATGCAGCTTGAAGAAAATTGCACTGGCCATGTGAGAGAATGCCATCTCAATATTATAGGTAAAGAAGGCGTTTATGTCACAGTAAATGTACATCTCACTGCCAGTACCCACTTATAAGAGTGCAGGGGTCACACTAACCTGTAGGTTGTCGCTCATCTCTTCACAGGGCTTGTACATGCCCAGAGGCACACAGTTGAGCAGGACCATCAGTAAAGACACATAATCCAACCATGTGCAGGAAGGGGTTAAGGTCAAAACACATAGCACGCAATTAGTCATACAATTCTTTAACATGAGAGAGCAGGACCTATGATGACAGAATAAACACAATGTTTAAATTTGCAAAACAGACGCATACAGTACCTGAAAAAGAAAAGTATACTGCAAATCACCGTTCTGCAAACAAAAGTTTGTATTGCTGCAGCTGATCTGAATGAACTTCTGCTAAATAAGACCTGATTCTAGGCTACTTAAGACATGCAGTAAGGAAGGATATGCATCATTGACCATGCTCAGACACCAGCTACGGGGCCATGTGGTTTGTTTCAAGCAGGAGAAGACCACAGGGGCCAGGGCTGGGTATGGCAGCTGCCCCTCACCCGTGGAGTGACATCCTTCTCTAGTGAAAAGCTGTTCCTGTTGCTCATCCTCCTGCCTCTCACAATCAGTCATGATGATTTTTTTCAAGCACAGAAACTCTGGGGGGCAGTCAAACAGAGAGATGTTACAACATACACCATAAAGAGACAGGAACTGGGACATTGTTTCTGTAAAGAGGTGTAGCTGTTATGTTTCTAGAATATAATGTTTCAAAGATACAGGTCCCACAAACAAAACTCCATACACTTTCATTATATTGGCATAAATCTTAAACTTTTAGCTCAGAACCTCAGCATATGAAACCCTATCTATCTTCAGGTCTACATACCACTAGGCGTATATAAGAAAATGTGTTTAATGATTTTAATGTTATTATTTAGGAAGTATTCTCATCCTTTACTTGAAAAAAGTACGAATGCCTGATATACAGATGCAAGGGTGGAGAACCTACGGTGGCCGCAAATATTCGCGAAAAACGCAAAAGGCTCTCTTTACAGCCAGTGGTTGGTTTGTCCGTTCTGGGCTACTGTAGAAACATAGTGGCGCAACATGGCGGGCTCTAGGACCCGCTCTCTGTGTAGCATAAAGGGCTCATTCTAAGGTAACAAAAACAACGATTCTCATTTTCAGGTGATTATACACTAATTAAAACGTACTTTTGAGTATTATATTCCATTTCTGCCAAGTCCGTTCCGCTAGATGCCACTACTTTTACGCACTGCTTAGCGTTAGCTAAAGCTAGGTGAGTTAACGTTAGCGAACTGGTGACATTGACATAACCTTAACTACCGTACCTAAACTAAGCAATTTAAAGCTTAACACTTAAAGCTAACTTTACCTGTTTTAGAAAGGAACACAACATTTGACAGTAAACCGTTGTTTCTCCACAATGTAATTGGAAAATAAAGCAATATTTCCACTACATCTGTTTTTACAATGGTAAAAAAAAAAAAAAAAACGTTTATTGGTCAGTAATTTAAACAACGGACCGTTTTGTTCTCTAATGTCCTAATCCTCATGTCACTCAATTAGGCATTTCAGGTAATGTTAACTTAGCTGTTGCTACTGCAAAAAAAAAGTTATCCATACTTTGTCACATAATGCTACTTTTGATAGTTGTTACAAAATGTTTCTTGTTTAGATAACCCAGCTAACTTTACATCATACATTTTGTTAGTTAAATCAATTAATTTGTTAGTTAGCATTATATGGTCATTATATTGTTTTAACAGCTATGTACTAACCAGGCATATAGCTTAGGTTAGTTATCATTAAGTAACAAACATCACGCCATGATCACTAATGTAACAGGTAACGTTATCAGAGGAAAAAGCAGCATGATAGTCACAAACTGGGCCAAAGCCACTTACCAGAGAAAAAAGCTGATAACTATCTGCGGCCAAAATGTCCACTTGTAATGTGTTCTTGAGGTATTACAGATCCTTTCAGGTTACTTTCACCATTGAGTTAGCTAACGTTAACAGGCAATAAAGTGTTGATGCACTTTAACACTGAAGTTATTGTGATTTAAAAAGGCTGACAGTAAACAGATGATTCACATCAGAAACATCAGATTCTGGAATTTGATTGTGAAATTAAACAATATTACTGCAAATGTTGTGATAGAAACATGCTGAGTTTGTCTGTATTTATTTTTTTTGTGATTGTTGCTGTGAATGTATTATATATACTTACCCCCCCCCCCCCCCCCCATTAACTCATGAGTTGCACTTGTAAATTTTTACAGTAGCCTGATATGTTAAAGGTTGCACAAATCAACAAATCATTTAAGAATTAAGTTAGAGATGTATTTACTGTTATGAAATCTGTTGGCATTATGCGTTCTAAAATGTATTAAATACCTGCGTGACAGTTGTCCTAACCTTTCAAACTTTCCCATTTAAGGATATTTATTCCATAAGTCCTTAAATTTAACATTTTGCATCTATTTTGCATTTACACTATCAGCATGTTGATAAATGTAACTAACTAAAAAAACAAAACAATGTGAAACAAGTTTTAAATACAATATTTCCACGCTCACATGTGCGCTACTCCGATCGGGAGTAGCTGCATAAGATATACTGTACACATATAATTCATATATATCAATCTTAATGGTGTGTTAATGTTCATATTACTGTTATTGTGTACTGTCCAAATATTTGGACAATTACTTGTTTCACTCATGGACGTATTACATGGTTTTACTGCAGTTCTACGTGTGGTTTGTCCAAGTAGTGTTGCCGTACCTAGCTGTCCAAGATGGTGGACCCGCTCGCGCATGCGCTACTCAGATCGGGTAGCGACACTCCTTCCTCGGTGTCCACACATTACGTGAGGCCGACTTGGAGGGAATTGAACGCCGCTAAGAAAGACAAATAGGAGAAAAGAGCAGAAACATAAATCACCCCCAAAAAGCTGGTAAGACTTGAAATGTCGAGAAATCGTTCCTGAAGCCTCTCGGCTGTATAGTTTGATATTTCGATGTTTGTCAAATATCTGCCATGCTGCTCTTGTGGCCCTTGAAGCCGTTAGTTTGCCTCCGTGGCCTGTTAGCAGGCCGCTGGGGTTTCGGCGCCGGGACTGAAATGCGTTCATCCAACGCTCTCCAAACTGGGGGCGCGGTGCTTTACGTTAGCCTGGCTGCAAGAGCCAGCTACACATTTACTCCTATTTAGCCATATTTAAGTAATCGTACTGTTCTCCATGTAACGTTATTAAAGTTCATGGTAGTAATGGCATGTTTTGTTTTTGCCAAACTTTACTGGACATTTTGTTTACGCTTCGAGTCATGTACGGGAAGAGGTAAGTTATGCAGCTAGCCAGGTTGCTAATGCTAGTCAGGCCTCTGCACGTTTCTGAGATGGTCATCGACTCGTGAATTGGTGTGCTGTTAAATGCACCGTAGAAAAACATAATTTGAGGTATTATTTTTTAGAAGACGGCGTTAATCTATTTCTGCAGTAAAGTTAGCCATCAACGGTTGCCCAGTCTGTGACGTTAATTTGGAGGCAACGTCGCTCGTTTGCAGCACTGTTTAAAAAAAAAAAAAAAAAAAAAAAAAAGGGGGTGGGGGGGTGGGGTTCAGCCGGTTTTCTGACAGCTTAACCTGCTTTCTCAGCTTCTAGTGGAATGCAAGTGCAGGAGTAAGGAAGCTCATCTTGAGAGAGCAGCTCAAGCTGTCAGGATACCAGCTGATATCTACACTATGCTTTGCCATTATGCATTCAAATACTGTAGGACCATACTGACATAACCCTCCTGCCACAGCAGCTCCACTTTCCAAAGGATATTAAGCAAAATACCTGTAACTTACTGCAGACTAAGTTTTCCACTAGGAGTACTACTCCTCACTTAAAAATGTATCATAACATACCCACACTTTCTCCATTTGCATTTGTACTGACCAATGCTTTAGTAATGAATGGGTATCTTGCAGAAATATACTGCTTTTGTTTGTCTGGGATACTTCTTGGAGACATTAATGTCAGGTGCATAAGTCATTTATTTTATTATTTCCTTCAAATCAACCCTGGTTTTGAAGATCCAGCAAGTAGCAGACTGTGTTTTCCTCCTGAGAAATTTTGTTTCGGTGAGAGGTTCCCATTGTTCATGTTTACCGTGTCCACACTGTAAACACACACAAGATTTAATGCGACCTTAAGGTTGGTAAACTGTACACTGCAAATAAAAGGGCGGATGTACTGGCTTTTGCATTGCTGGAGACGTGACAAGAAATGACCTGTCACCTGTTCCATCTAGTCACACATTAAATAAGACTGATCACCTTCTTAAGCTGCACTGACTAAAGCTACATTAACTTATTTCATTTCATACAGATAATTGTTATAAAAAATGCAGTTTAGGACAGGTAAGCATGCAGTGCCACACAAAATGATTACCCAAGAAAGAGAGTTGGTGCTAAGTTACAAAACAGTTGCTCTTATCTTATTGTGTCAGAAAAGTCCCACTGTGTGCACCACAGTTGTAATTACATAATTACAATTACATTAAGGCATCATTAAACCGAGAAAGCCTACAGTTATTTGGGAATTACCCCCCTTCTAAATGTTGTCATTGAGCTTTTGTGCATTAAGCCTTGAAGAATTGAGAAATGTTTACATTAGTTTCTGATGATGTTTTTACTTATTTAAATAAAAAAAAAACATGTATCAAGTGTTTGGCATCTAGCTGAGTATTGTCAGGTTTATATTTTCTTAGCTTCCATCCCACAGTTGTTTGATTTTTGTCTTTTCCCTATCCAGCCTCAGGAGCAGTGAAGTGTCTTCATGGCAGTTCGTCGAGGACACATTAAGTACTTGAAAGTGAGTATTAGATCCTACTAGCTGAATTGTATGGGTCATTCCAGCCAACTCACCTAGCACCTCCCAGTTCATGTCATGGATTTTCTTGAAAAAATGTATGTGAAAACGTCTATTAAATTCATGGCATGTGTATTCTAAGGGTTGCAACATACCCATAAGTATATAAAGTGTGCAATCATAATTAAGTTCATCATTAAGCAGTTTGATGTGACAGTGAGATCATGGAGCCCTGCTCTATTGGAAAGCCAACTGTCACAAGACAGCCTACACTAATGGAAAAGTTGATCTTTCAAGTTTCGGTTTGATCACATCAAACTGCTTGATGATGAGATTATGATTGCACTTATATATACTTCTGGGTATGTTGCAATCCGTTTTGCAATAATCCACCCAAACGTGGTTCAGGTGGGATTAGCCCAGACTTGATTTGTTGCTTTCTGATTCTACTGGTGGATAGTCTCAGAAATTAGTTTAGAAAAGGTTGAAATTGCGAAATAATGTGTGTATTGAGCTAAGGAACCAAAATTAATATTTTATCCAGACAAACGGAACAAGATGACATCTAGTATGTAAAAAAAACCAAGCCATTACAAGCTGTAACTTGCAAATTTCGTGAACCCAATGAAAAACAGGCTCAATAGGCATCACACAGAGATAGAAAACCTTGAAGTCAACATAGTATAAATATCTACCTATGAAATAAAACCACTAAATGTAATATTATAGCCAGTGAAAAGTACGACAAAATTAGCTTTTTTTCAAAAAAATTACTAAATGATGGATCTTAAAGTGGGTTTTTCAGCTCTGAAGCTATATTTAGCAAAATCTGTGGCACTCAATTTTTTATGCATGATCAAATAACTTCTAGATGTGAGAAGTATATTAATACTACACAGAATCCAAATTTGATTGCCAGAAAGTGAAAACTAGTGGAGATATGAAGTTTTGAAAATTAAAGATTCTTCGTTTGTGTAAAAAAAAAAAAAATCTTTATTAGTTTGATTACTGTAACATTCAGCAACAACAATTTACATGAATAAATGTTGCAAATTATCCTTAGTGTTTCTTGGATGTTCAGTACAAATTTCAACCCAATCCAGTGAAAATAAGCCATTGATGAGTCTTAAAATACACATACAAAGAATCACAAAAATGATGAAATTTAGCTCCGAGCACCAAACTTCAAAATTCATTACTAAAAAAATATTTGGAGGAGAGCTATAGGATTTTGCAGTTTGCATTTTTTCTCAAGAAAATCCATGATGTGAACTGGGAAAAGATCTGAATTCTGGGTGAGTTGGCGTGGAAAGACCTGTATGTCACTAGACATTTAGAGCTTTGAGTTGGTTGACCATAACGCAAATCCTAGATATACTGTAGCAATCACAATTGTGTACAAGTAAAGAAATTTTGTTGTGCAATGCCTCTACAGACCCCATAGTATAGTACGCTATCTACTAAGTCTCACATGATACTGAAAATGGAATAGAGCCTTGTGATAAATTCGTTTACAACATAAATATTCCTCAAAAGCAAGATGGCATCACCAGAAATCGGCAAAACACACTCATGCCAGCTCCCACCAGCTTTGCCCATGTTTACCGGTTTTATACAGGACTCTCATTCATCCTCTCAGGCAGTGCATCTTACCCACCAGAATACACAATCACAACCCTTCTCTTGCATGAATGGACCTCTGTCAGGTTGATCCCCGCACTAGTTCCCCTTTCAGGCCCGATCCCATTTCAGCCACCAGCGAATGTGTCCACCAGGAACACTGCTAAACAGTAGAAAGTATTATGAAGTATCCTCCATGCTTGTTGTGAGCACTTTACATTCTTAACTGAACTAACATTAGTTCCTTTAGACCAGTTATCAGACTAGACTGCAGTCTGACATGTAACCGAGGCAATCTGAGGATAAAATAGATATTTACCTACTCAACAAATTTAAACCTTGTGTGTTTTTCCTTTTATATTGTGCAACATTTCAAGTTGGCTTTGTCCAAATCACCACGTTAAGACCAATTTACAGCTTAAATCCAGTCACAAGCTTATGCAATATAGTTATCATTATGTGGCTTTATAATTTTTGAATCCCTACTTTTCATTCAAATACTTTCATTGAAATACTTTAATTACACTGCAAGGACCCTTTTTGACCAAAAAGTTCGAGGAACTATGGAACAAGAGGAGCTAAACTCAGGAACTTTTGCACATTACTGTTTGCATTTCCACAGCAGCATTTTTTACACATACTAGAAAACAACAAAGTCATTGTGTTAGGGTTTAGATCTGCTGTTGGATAACTCTGATGTTTGAGTAGGATGTAATGAATGAATGTGATGTGCAGAGGTGGAAAAGGAGACTGATAACTTGCCAGCTCCAGTCTCCAAAGTAAGACAATCTTCAGAGAGTTTTATGGCCAATGTTAATAAACATCAACAAATATCCACCACATATAAACACACTTCTTTTTTTTCTTTTTTTTTACAAAATTGAACGATTTAATGAAATTTTCTGATTGTATGATTGTATGTGATTGAATGAGCTGCGACGTGCTCTAGTTTCTGTGTCGGTGATGTAATGTGGTTGGCTGAGGTTGCAGCGTACAGGCGAGGTCAGTGATGCTTGGACAGTATAAATTATAGGAACTCAATGGGACACTGATTGTTCACTCTGTTTTGACTTTGTGCTGTTGGCCACTGAACAGCTGACTATAATCTGATTTGAGAGTATCATGTTTTGGATTGATTTCTTTCAGTAAGATGTAGTGATGGCAGCCTTTAGGGTCGTGTGTGTGTTTTTTTTTTTTTTTTACCATCAATCTGTGCAGCAACAAAAAAACGATCTGTGTAGGGCTGCTACTAATAATTATTTTCATTATTGTTTTATCAAAAAATGTAACGGGTTTTATCTCAAATGTCAGAAAATAGTGAAAAATGTCCATTGTAGATTTCTAGAGCCAAAGGTGACGTATTGAAATTGCTTATTTTATTCCACCAACAATCCAAAAGCATCCAAAATGCAAAGTTATATTAAGTTTACTATCATATATGAAAAGAAATGTATCAAATTGTCACTTTTGAGAAGCTGGAAACAATAAATGTGATTAACGTTTTTGCTTGACTCAGTGACTGAAAAGGTTAGTCGCGCAATTGTCTCAGTTCTAGTTCTGCGTACCCTGTGTACTTACCTCGTTTTGTGTTTTTCGGGCCCACCTGGCTGACCTGCAGGAGGTGTATGACATGTCGAACGGTTATGAAGATCACATGGGAGGGGACGAAGGGAAGGACGCCAAGACCAACCTGATAGTGAACTACCTGCCTCAGAGCATGACGCAGGACGAGCTGCGGAGCCTCTTCAGCAGCATCGGAGAGGTGGAGTCTGCCAAGCTGATCCGAGACAAAGTCGCAGGTACGCATCACTCCGGAGCGATAACGCCTGTGACAGAGCAGATGGACGCTTAAACACAAGATTTTGCTTGAATGGCAAGGAATTCATGTTACAGACTTAGCAAAAAGTACACAGCAACCTCTGAATGTATCAGTGGTGGGTTAGCTTTATGACTTAGAGAATTTGAATCTTGTGCCCTTTATGGTTTGGCCTGTCACTCATTTTTAAATGACTTCGCCTTTATTATCAGTTTATCCACAAAATGGCTGTTTTCTGGCCTTTGTGATAATTAATGTAATTTTTATTTTGAGAAATTTCCAGATGAATTTGGATCTACTTGAGTTGAGTATAAATTTGCTCCAAGTTTTTCTCAACACCATAGACTAGTTTTATTTATTTATTCCAACCAGCCCAACCCTGATTAACTGTAGACAGTTTCTTTGTTTGTTTGTTTGTTTAGACTAGCATGCAATGTTAAGATTTGTTTTTGTTTTTAAATATTTATTTGTTTGCAGATTTTTTTGAACTATACAACGTTTTTTTGTTTTATTTTATTGTTTTCCTTTTTTTTTCTCTAGGCCACAGTTTAGGGTACGGATTTGTTAACTATCTTAACCCTAGTGATGCAGACAGAGCTATCAGTACACTGAATGGACTAAGGCTACAGTCCAAAACTATCAAGGTAACGTGCAATAAGGTGTTCTACAATTCTCAAACCAAAGATGTCATGTCATATAACTCTCCTGTGGCTCCTGTGCTGTCCGCTAACTAGCTAGTACATGTCAGCCCGAGGAAGTGATACTGCTTTTACAGCTCACTTACTGCCCTATTTGACATGTCTGTTGAGTTTGACTTTGCTTTTACTTATTTTATTTGACTTATTCTGTCAGATTCAGTGTATTTCATGTATTTAATTCCTAAAAAGTTCCTTTTCGATCAGTTTTATTTCATTTCTTTTGTTGCTGTAATGTTCTTTTATGCTTCTGACTCCACTCATTTTGCACAGACTGAAGACTTAATATCTAAAACTACTTGGATGTCAGTTTTCTTATAAGAAAAATAGCTTCAGATAATTTTATTCAGTTTTCTTTTATAGAGTCTAAGTTTTTTTTTTAATGCTTAGACTAAACTTTTTAGATGGATGAGGTTTATAAAACACCTGATTAAAATTGCCCTTGTAAATCCAAGAAATAGTTAAAATGTCACCAGTTTCATAGATTGGAGTGCTCAGTGTACTTTTGACACAGTTTTTTTTGTCACTTTGTTTTGCACATGGTGCGTCAGAAGAGTTTAATCAGGCGATTGTTGCTTCCTGTTGCCAGGTCTCATACGCACGACCCAGCTCTGATACAATAAAGGATGCTAACCTGTATATCAGCGGTCTGCCCAAGTCCATGACCCAGAAGGACGTTGAAGACATGTTTTCACGTTATGGCCGCATCATTAATTCCCGTGTGCTTGTTGATCAGGCCACAGGTACGACAGGTGAATGACTTCCTTACCTTGTCAGATTCTCTCCTGAATAACCACATTATCTTGAAATGTAGTTGTGCTGCTCGTATCAGAACAGGCAGTCACCAGCTGCTCTCTCGTATTCAGGTGCGTCCCGTGGGGTGGCTTTTATTCGGTTTGACAAGCGGGCAGAAGCAGAGGATGCCGTCAAAAACCTGAACGGCCAAAAGCCACCCGGGGCCTCTGAGCCCATCACAGTGAAATTTGCTGCCAACCCAAACCAGGTGAAGAACACGCAGCTCATCTCTCAGCTCTACCACAACCAGTCCCGGCGCTTCGGAGGGCCCTTACACCACCAGGCACAGCGGTTTAGGTGAGAGAAGTTGTTTATATACACTGATTATAACTCAGACTTTTTTTTTAAGGAACAATTTAGTTTTAGACAAGCAATCAGTCGACGCTGTAGTGACCCTGGCCAGAACCAGTGAATTATGGCTGCCATTGCTTTGTTTGCTACTTCAACTCTTGCACTAACTAAGCAATTAGTGATACCTTGTCTCTATGTACAGTTAAACTGGATTAATACTTGATGCAAAAGTTTCACAGGAGGCCCGCTGTAGACAACTATGGTGCAGATTTTGATTTGTAGTTCAGTGTTGGATTTAACGCATTAGTAGCACAACTGCAACACCAGATGGATGTATCGTACATGATCAGGCCTGCTTTAATTTCGCCACATTAACTGTGTTTGCATTCTTTAATTTACTTTGTGATATAGAGCGTCTTCCTTTGAGCTTCATTGATGATGTCTTCACAACAAACAAACTCAAATGAGCAAACACAAGCAGCCCATGCTGACTAATCACAGTTGTTGACTTCAGCTACAGCTCTGTATGTATCCTTCGATGGTACATTAATGTACATTATTAGAGCTGCAATGATTAGTTGATCATAAACTGAATACCTTTTTAGTTTTTGGACTGTTGGTCAGGCCAATAAAGATATCTGAAGATGACACCTTTGACTTTGAAAATGGTCATTTTTCACTATTTTCTAACATTTTATAGACCAAACAATTAATTGAGAAAGTAATTGGCAGATCAATGATAATGTAAATACATACATACATACATACATACATAGAGACAGAGGACTCTATTTAGCATTTTTCTATTCCATACCAGAACATACTGAGAAGCATCCAGTTCATCTTCTTGATGACTTCTGGTTTTGTTAATAGTTTCCCAGTGTTGTTACAAGTAAATTATTAGGTCAATGAGCTGTCAAAGAAATTGTTGTGGTAGCTGGTCACAGACATTTGCTTCACTTTTGCTGTTCAGTTGATAATTACTCTTATCCTTTCCCTTTTCCAGGTTCTCCCCTATGGGTGTTGACCACATGGGCAGCATGGGAAGCGTCGGCGTCCCCGGTAACTCCACCTCCGGCTGGTGCATCTTCATTTACAACCTAGGCCAGGACGCCGACGAGAGCATCCTCTGGCAGATGTTCGGCCCCTTTGGCGCCGTCACCAACGTCAAGGTGATCCGAGACTTCAACACCAACAAGTGCAAGGGTTTCGGGTTCGTCACCATGACGAATTACGAGGAGGCGGCCATGGCCATCGCCAGCCTCAATGGTTACCGGCTCGGAGACAAGATACTGCAAGTGTCCTTTAAGACCAGCAAGGGCCACAAGTAGAGAGAGCTGGACAATCAGGTGTAGAGGAGAGAGGGGAATAACCTGCACCGGGCTTTTATTGCGGAGAGCAGAAATACATGTTTGAAAAGTCTGGCCAATCAGTTTGGGTTTTAGTGTATTCAGAGTTAAATGAGATGTTCACTCTTCTGCACCTTTGTACTTGTCTATAAGAGTGTAGGCACAGTTCGTTTTGACTTTTCTCCTTTTTTGTTTTGTTGTGTTTTTTTTTTTGTTTTTTTTTTGTTTTTTTTTCTTCATACTCATGTTTGAGGACATTCAGTAGTTATAATTTTTAGGGAGAGGATGGAGAGGGAAAAATCTCAACATACTCCTAAGATAAGTTTTGACCTAAAAAGCTAAAATACTGTCCGTATGTGTTGCATGTTTAACTGTAAGGACTTGATAAAGGAGGCAGGTCTGTGCTGCTTTGGCCAATAGTTCTTAGCAGCGCGCTGAAAGTGCAGAGCTAAAGTAAAACCCTGCAAATTGTTCTCCAAGTGTCAACATTTCAGTGGTATTATATTTTGTAAGGAGCCAGTGGTTGTTTCGTTTTGGAAAAGCAGCGCTCTGTCCTGGATTCATCGTCATATGTAGAAATAGATGCCTTAATTTATAATCCAGTGGGGGGACACACCTACAAATACCACTCACTGTCTCGAGTCAGTCTGTGAGCAAAGCACTTTTAACCAATCTGTTTTAGGTTGCTATGAATATCAGTCTTTTTAATCTATGAGTTTTGCTCCCCCTCTTACCAGTTTAAACACAACAAGCTCTGGAGGGAACTGTTTTTGTTTTGTTGTCCCTGTGTAAAGTGTCTTTTTTTATAATAAGTTGTATGTCAGAGGAGTCTTGTTAAAATGACCCCACAGTCAATGAGTAGGAAAATAAGATGGACCAAAGGCAGGAAGAGATTTGATCCTTAAACCCTAGAAGAGTTTCTGAGCAGATTTTCACGAGGTAAATTTACCTTTTTTTTTTTCTTTTTCTTTTTGAAGAGGTACTAAGGTTTATATCTGCCGCTGACTGCGAGCAACATCACTCTGGCTCAGTTGGCTGTTTTTTGTTTTGTTTCATTTTGAGTTAATCACTTTTCTTTTTGTTTGGATTTTTTTTTCTTTCTAGAGGCTTAGATTTTTATTTGTTACAACGTAAGTTACAAACTTGTTTGATCGAGTGATTATCTCAAGTTTGGAGACAAATTAATGGCCTTTGTTAATGATTTCAGTTTAGATTTGCTTTATTTTTTTCTTTCTTTCTTTTGTTTTGGTTGTTTCACTTTGAACATAAACCATTAAATTTTGTTTTGTTTTGCTGAAAGTTTTGTTTGGTTTGTTTCTTTTTTAAAATTTAGCGTTAGATTTGGTTTGAAGTTTTGTTCTATTTTTTTTATTTGCAAATCTGCAGTCCTGATAAAAACATCCCTAGTCAAGCAAAAAGGGGCTGTTACATAAAGTGTTTCCCTTAGAAGCTTTTAAACTTCTGAGACAGGTTTATTTGAAAAATTAACAATACTGGACCAATGTTGAAAATGGACACTTGAAGGAAAGGGATTGTTCAGCAAACATTTCATGAAGCAACATTTCTAAAATGGCCGGATAATTTTGAACCACTAAAGACCTAAATAATTAACACATTGAAACTCTGTGTTGGCACTACATAATTTACAAGTATGGACAACACAAGCTTTTTTTTTTTTTACAGTTTAGATAATACACTAACTGACAAATCAGGCTTTTAATGAAACACAATGTTCGGAATGTACCAAACTTGTAGGAAAAGAAAACAAAAGACTCAAGAATGAACAATTTGTACACTGTAAAGCTGAACCAGATAGATGACAAACATCAAGAATAAGTGGAAAGTTTAGAGAAAGTACCACCTGTTTTCAGGACATCTGTGATGGAGACATCACAGTTGTTCTTTTGAGCAGTTGTGATTTGAATATATGGATCTCTTTTTTTTTTTTTTTTTGACATCCGGCTTTAAATCTGCTTTTTTTTAAATATATATACACCCAGCTGTTTGGGGAGGGCGATTACATTTGGGTTAAATCTGATTTGTAGAGTCTTGAGTGTAGTTAACACAGTGAAGCCAGATTTGTTCTGCATCAGCAAATACTGTTAAACATACAATGCTTGTAGGTTGAAGCCCATAGTTCTGATCTTTGTCTAATGGGATTCACTTTTAACTGGTGAGGACAGTGAAACACTAATTATATCAGAGTCCTCCATTTAGAAGAGATCATTAGCATATCACATCTTATTGTTTTTATAGTGATGAATTTGGTACGGCCATCTTGTTCTCTGAGGTGGTTCATGAATGCTGTAATTGTTAGTGATAGAGCTGCAAGTAGAAAATGATTCTTAGGAACAGAACCTGCTCACACGTTTCAGTATTCACTTTGAAAACAGTTACTTTCCAGCAATAATTACCCTGACGCTTTCATTAAATGCCTATTTCATTAGTGGTGCCCCCTCTTAGAGGAGTATTCCCATTACAAGCTTGAGGTTTCGGTCTTAAAAGTATTTTTTAATTTAGTATTTCCATGTCATTTTTGTGTCACGATCCTTTGTGCAATATTTAGTGACTTGCTCAAAGCAGGTAAGAGAAATTTCTTGTAGTCTTGGACTGTCATCTTTTTTATAATTTCTTTTTTTCTACTGACGTTATATGTTTCTGCTTAGTTGTTTTGTTTTTTTCCCCCCAGCAGACCAGTTGCATGAAAGATGCGAGTGAATTTGTTTAGGGGCTGTCAGAATAAACTGCTTTCTGCCTTAATTTATAAGTGGAAATGGTCGAGAGGAGATCGGAGGATGCACAAATATTTATTTGACAATGTATGCGGTCATACTTGTTACTTATTGGAGTGTTTTTAATGGATGATTGATTTTTGTTTTTCTTTGAACAGACACTAAGTTGAAGTCCATTAAATGTCTTCTAACATTGGATCATTTCAATAAAAACATGGTGGCTTTTCAAAGTTGAAAGAATGAAAATGTCTCTTCAGAAGCTTCTTGTGGATTTTCCAGAAAGTGATTTTTCTTGACAAAAGCTTAATCTGTGACCATGTGCATGCACAGTTAGACTTTTATCTGTGTTTTAGCAGTTAAGTTAGCATTGTTGTTCGGATATTTTTTTTTACTCATCGTCAAGACATCAAGTACGGACTGAAGTGAAGAAACGACAACAACAAAATAAGGCTTTGGTAGTAGCGTTGATGTTGTGTTTACTGGAAGATGGATCATTTATCAGCTGATTACATTGTATAGACCCAGTTATTACCGTCTTAAAAACCAGATGGGGAGACATTTCTGCCTATTCCAGTGTTAGAGTGGTGGAAAATAACAAAGTTCATTTGCTCAGGTACTGTACTAAAGTACAATTATGAATGCTTGTATTTGAGTATTTCCATTTCATGTTGCTTTATACTTCTACTCCACTATGTTTCAGAAGAAAATTTACTTTTTCTCCATGACATTTAACAGCTATAGTTACTGGTTACTTTACTAATTAAAGTTTTACATAAATACATGCATTGTTAAAAATGAAACCAGTGGTTCCAGACCATTTTTAGCTTGTGACCTTTCACAAAAAGAAGTATCTAGTTGGAACCACTTGTCACATTTCATTTGATTTGTTAGCAGTTCCAAGAAATAGAGATTGGCCCCTCTAAACTTCTCAGATGATCATTAAAATTTGAAAGTTTGAGTCCCAAAGAGGTAATTGTGTCCAATATTTCACATACAAAGAAAAAAGTCCAGAAAGTAAATTAAAATTTGTGTAGGAGAGCCTCTGTTTTGTCTTCTTTCCTACCCCATTAATCATATCATGGCGCCTCAGATTTATCTCATGACCCTTTAGAAGACCCCTTGGTTGGGAATCACTGGACTAAAATACTATCCCCTTCGGACATGTAAGACATAAAAATACTCAACTTGGAACAGTAATGTGTGTCTGATATGGTTTTTTCACAAAATAGATAATTACCTCTTTAAAATCCTTATAATGTCATCTACTCCTCCTCTCTCATTAAACATTACAGAATCTATGAATATGCAAATATATTTCATTTCAGAAGTTTAACTGCTGGACACAAGATGTCTCCTACATCACTGTAGGTGTCCATTTGAGTGTATGTGAACTGGAGGCTTCAAACTTCCACATTATACTTGTGTAAATTGAATATTGGACCAGGATTAGCTTCCAAACTAGTTGTGTTGTCCCAATTTATCCCATTGAGCAACTCACACACTGATTCATAAGTATAAAAAATCTAGCAATGTTATACATAACAATGAGGACTTTAAAACTAAATAATTTTTGCTAATTAAACTCTCAAGTAACATTTTGAATTCAGCACTTTTACTTGTAATTGAGTATTTTTATATTAATGTGCTAATGCTTGTACTTGCAGCTGACATCATCAACACTGAATAGTGTCTCTGCTGCTGGTGTTTGGCTTCCACTTCATCTGTAAGTACCTCTCACAGTGCCCCCTCCATAGAATGGATAGCATCAAGAAATTGCACCATAGTTTTTCACTGCAGAGAAAACACAGTGCCTTTGGTGGATTCCTGATACATGTAAATCCTTACAAGACAGTGATCATGCAGCTAGAGATTTTTAGGCCTGGTTAATTTTTTTTAGTAGATTTGGTCAATTTTGTGCATGTATCACTACCTGCACATTTCAATGTTTCTCTTTTACTTTTGGCTGTCAATTTAGACTTTTCTGATAGCCGGCTCACTAATTTTTATGTTATTGTGACAGGATAATCGTAATGTGTTATTTTCCTTTTAAACACAAATACATGAATATATATTTATTGCTATTATTTATTTATTTTTTTACCAAATCATAATTTTGAACTTGGCAAATAAGCTGAGCTTCTCCACAGTCTTTCTATCTACCCCTGGTAACTGCAAAAGTACCCCCAGGGGTAGTGAAGTCGAAACTGTTTTTATTTATATGGCCCAATATCACAAATCACAAATTTGCATTTACAAACTGTACAGCATGCAACATCTTCTATCCTTAGACCCTCAAATTGAAGAAGGACTCCCCCCCCCCCCCAACCTGGTTGGGAAATACCGATCTAAAGTATATCAGGCCCTAATGAAATTCTAAAAAACTTTTTTGTGCTGAATAAGGTCTCAAATAAAACCACTTGTTGACACGACTTTTGTGTGCAGCAAGTTTTTATTAGAAAACATGAACACAAAAATCAAAAGCATAGGTATAAAAACACAAATGATCTTAGGTGATTTCTGTGCGCTAGGATAATGTTAATATTTTTGTTAATGTTACTTTACTTAATGTTACATTGTGTGCCAAACTAAAAACCAAAGGCAACTGCACTTTTGCTGCCCTGGCACCCAGAACAATCTCCTGTCTGTTGATTGTTTTAAACAACATTTAAAAAACCCACTTTTTTACGATGGCCTTTCTATCACATTTGATAACTCCAAGCCAAGGGTATGCTCTGGGTGGTGACTGGTTGCTGTATGCTTTCTGTGTTCATATGTGTGTTATGTCTTTATGTATTGTATGTGCTTTGTATTTGTGTTCTCTTTTTCTTTCTGTGCCGATATTGATGTAAAGCACTTTGTAACCTGTGTTAAAAAAGGTGCTATATAAATAAAGTTTTACTTACTTACTTACTTAAATATTTTTCCATAAATAGCTTCTCTAACATAGATAAAGGTTCACTTCAACAAAATTAAATTGCTCCTTGTCTATCAGTTTATGTTAAGTTTGAAGTCTTTCAAGCTCTCAGCATTAATTGTCAAAACTGAGATCATGTTAAGGCAACTCTGAACCTTGACTAGAGTCTAAACCTGCAATCGAACTTCATTAGGACTGTGAATGTCTTAAGTGACACCACTGACTGATAAACACTAATTTCCATCTAATTGCAACACATTATCAAGGCTGCAGATGCTTTTGGACAATAATGAGCAAGTGTCTGTAGATTACTTGTTAAACTTAATGTATTTCCCTACAACTCCTATCCTCCAGTCAAACCTGAATGGAGACCCAGTATATATCAACTAATGAAGTTTTGTGTTTCGGCATGGCACAGGCAAAATCCATTTGAGCCGCTAAACCCTGACACCACAAAAACTCTCATTTAGGTCTCACATTAACAGAATTTCTCCTCCGAGAATCGTCACCTTGTCGTGGTGGAGTGGTTTGCATGTCCCTGTGACCCTGAGAGTTGTGTTGCCGGGGCAATAGCCCCTGGTAGGGTCTCCCAAGGAAAATTGGTCCCAGGTGAGTGACCAGACCAAGAACAGTTCATAGACCTCAATGAAGTGGCATTTCAGGCGTGTGGGAATCTCTCCCAGAAGAGGAAGACCGGGGCACCCTCCTCGAGCCAGGCCTGAGAGGAAGCTTGTGCATCTGGTGGCCAGGCGTTGACCCATGGGGACCAGGCGGGCACAGCCCAAAGAAATTGCTTGGGGTCACCGCCCTGTGGGCCCACCACCTGCAGGGATAAAGATTGGGGTCGGATGTGTTGTCAAACAGGCAGCAGGCAGCAGGGATTTAGGGATGTGGAATGTCATCTCCCTGGTGGGGAAGGAGCCGGAGCTAGTGGGAGGTGGAGCGGTACTGACTAGATATAGTTGGGCTTGCCTCTATGCACAGCACTGCACAACTCTGCCAGGGTTGTCCCTTGTCACCAATTCTGTTTGTGATTTTCATGGACAGAATCTCAAGGAGCGGCCGGGGGTAGGAGAGTGTTCGGTTTGGGGACCTCAGGATTGTGTCTCTACTTTTTGCAGATGATGTGGTTCTGTTGGCCTCAACACACTGTGACCTCCAGCAGCCAATTGTGAAGCGGTCAGGACGAGAGTCAGTACCTCCAAATCTGAGGCCACAGTGAGTGCTCTGCCGGAAAAAAGTTGGGCTGCTCCCTCACCTCCCTCTGGAGGTGTTCCAGGCACGTCCAACTAGTAGGAGACCCCGGGGCAGACCTAGAACATGCTGGAGGGACTACATATGTCTTCTGGCCTGAAAGCACCTTGGGATCCCCCAGGAGGAGCTGGAGGGCATTGCCGAGGTGAAGGATGTCTGGTTTTACTTATTCAGTCAGATGCCACCGTGACTGGGTCCCAGGTAAGCGGCGGAAAATGGATAGATAGATTAACAGAATTTCAACCAAACTGGATTTTTAGAGAGTCAGATGGTCCCCTTTGATCCTGAGAGGTGAATTTTCGTGCTGTAGAAGGCGGTATCCCTTGCTGTCCATCCTGTAAAGCTGTCTCAGACTTGGCAGAGGTTGTAGCAGGCCACAGGTCTCTCCATGACGTTGTCTCCATCCACCTCAAACACGTAATCACAGCGGTGTGTGATCAGAGGAGCATCAGACATTGCCACACTCTGATTGCCAAAGGAGATTACTGTGTCTCTCTGTAGGGAAGAAGCAAACAACAGCACAGTTAGTTAAGCAGGTGAAAGTAGTTGGGTTGGGAGGGTTTGGGTGTATCTCTAGAATTGCATCAAAGCAGGCTCAAAATGGAGGTAGAAAGTATAGAAAATGCCTGTGAAATTGAAAATTAGGGGGTGACCCTGTAATTGGCAGCACCAATTTCTGTCCTATTCAAAATTGTAAAATGTGAGCATGAATATTATTTCACATGGGTCACTGTAGGTGATTTGTTTTATTTTAGGACCATCAGAAAATTATTTCCAATGTTTTGTTTTTTTGCTTATAAATCAAGTACATAAGCTGAAGTGGTTCAATTTTTTGCAACCATGTGGCTGTTTAAAAAATCCAACCCTGCACAAATGCATAAGAAAAAATAACCAACTAGTATGATAAAAGGGGTGATAGATTATGTAAAAGTAATACACGAACACACAAATGTTAACTACAACGAATAAAAACTAAAAATAATGATGAAAGTACCTTAAAATGTCAGTACAAGGAGGTAACAAATGTCTTATATATGAAGTTATATAAAAGTTATATAAAACTTTAATACTTTTTTTTTTCAGATGCCATAACTTCCTTAAATCCTCACACAGAAAATTTGTCAGAATCAGATTCAGGTTTATTGCCAAGTGGGTTTGCACGTACAAGGAATTTGCCTTGGTATTGTGTTGCATAATGATCAAAATATAAAAAGTACAAATACCCCAAAAGCTGATCATAAATAATATAAAATAGAAATAGAAATGTACTTTATCAGATTTATAAAATGTATTCTAAAGTGAAAAGAGCTGTTACACAGTTTAAAATGTGCAAATGTTCATAATATATTGTCACGGTCACAGGTTGCATGCGCACTCTGATTTGAACAAAAAGAAATCGCCCTCCTTACTCGTTTGGGGCCACCTCCATTATTGGCAGCAGTAGTGGTGGCGCTGGCTGTAGCAGCAGCCCTCTCAAAGTCCTTCTTGCATAAATGAGCCATAATCCCAGCAGCTAAGGCATCACCAAGAACATTGATCATCGTCCTGAAGCGATCACTGAGAATGAGATGGAAAAAAAAATTTACACATTGCCCCAACAGCCCCTAAAAGAATCACTGATGCTCTATATGTGTAATACATTTTAGTGGGACTCACAGAACCCAATCAATGGCCACAATTAGGGAGATGTCAGCCGGCGGTAACCCCACGGAGGTCAGGACAATCACCATGGTAACCAGACCTGCTTGAGGTATTCCAGCTGCCCCGATGCTGGCTGCTGTTGCAGTTATACTGATGAGAAAAGAGTCAGGATGTTAGCAATGTAAACTACAGTACATCAAGCACATCATCAAGAGGAGACCAAGTTATTCTCACCTAATAGTGACCAGCTGACCAAAGTCCAAGTCATATTCATTGACCTGAGCGATAAAGATGGCCGCCACTGCCTCATACAGGGCTGTCCCGTCCATGTTAATGGTCGCTCCCACTGGCAGCACAAAGCGAGCAATCTGCCGGTCCACTCCACAGTTCTCCAGCAGACACTTCATGGTGATTGGCAAAGTGGCTGAGCTGAAGAGAAAGAGAACGAAGGATGGTGGAGGTCAGGATCGACTACTCACTGGCTTTCAATGTCAAACATAACCAATTAGAACTGTTGTTTAAACTGTGTTTGGATGTCCTTGCAGTACATATTTCTATGGCAGACTGGACTACCGTAATGAAGAAATTCCTTTTCCTCTTACCTTGATGAGGTGGCCAATGCAATGACAAGAGCCTGCAGCAGCCCTCGGATGTAAGTGAAGGGGTTTTTGCCAGTGAAGCAGAAGTAGAAGAGCGGCAGCAGGATGAGGCCGTGCACAAACAGACCAGACAGTACCGTGATGAAGTACATGCCAAGCTTTTCTCCAAGATGGGCCGGGTCATGCATATCCAGGACCTTCCCTGCCACCAGGAACACAATGCCGAAGGGGAAGTACCTGCAGAGATGAGAGAAGAGAAGAGGCTGAGTGTTTGTATGTACACATTTTGCTTAGCTGCTTTAAGACCAACAAAAACAGTCAGTGGTCTTCACTTCCTTAACGAGTACTTCACCGATTTAGCATTGCACTCCTCAGACTCAGTTTTAAAAAAAATGTTGATGGAGCACAGCCAGAGATATTGTCTATATTTATATTTTTCCAATTCTAATTTTTACTCATAATTATTATTCTTTATTGCACACTAACCTTATAAGCACCGTCCTAATAGTATGCCACACTGCATTTCAACACACATATATATGAGCACGTGACAAATAAAACCTTGGAGGCTCGGATCTTGAAACTTTATAACAACAGTTTTGTGGAGGCTCATTCCAGTTTTAACATGGCAATACTATTTTGCACAAAGTCAGGTCCATAAAGTCATGTTTTTCCCAGTTTGGTGTGGAAAAACTTGGCTTGCCAAACCTTAACCCCATCAAGCCTTTAGGATTAAGTGAAATGCTGACTGTGAGCCAGGCCCTATCACCCAACATCAGTGCCCATATTTACTAAGTCTCTTGAGGCTGAATGAGAGGAAAATCCCTGCAGCCAGGATCAACACTCTTGTGTAAGGCCTTGCCCAAAGGGCGGGGGCTGTTATAGCAGCATGTTAACACCCATGGTTTTTGAAATGAGATATTCAACAATCACATAGGTGTAATGTTTGGGTGTCCGAATAATGATGTCACTATTAACCACCCCAAACCATTTGTATTTGTGTGTGAGATTATTTAACACACATCTAATTCATCAAAGCGTCCTAGCTCCATTCACAGAAACGTCCTCCTGCTGTAATCAGCTCCCGTGAGATCGAGAGAGGACACTTCAGACGCCACTGAGTTGCTGTGTGACATTTATTTTTAGATATAATCTACTCTGTGTAGTCTGTCTTTTTTTGGATGCATGTGTGTGATATACTGTAGTAGTAGCATGTGTGACGGAGTGTGTGCATGTGTGTGTGTGAGAAAGAGAGAGAGTGCAACCTTACCACATAGCCGCATTAATGATCTTCATGACGCACTCATTGATGCACTGGCACACGTTGACCAGCGGCGCTCCACGTTCTCCCATCTTCCCCAGCAGCAGACCTGAGAACATGCGGTACATTCACGTGTTTTTAGACAGTAGTTATGGTACCGCTTTATTAGTTGTAACTAATGACTAATATTTATTAATGGTTAAGAAATCTCTTAGGTAAGTCGTTATATATCAGTTATAAGCAATTCATTAGATAATATAATATAACTATAATAATAATAATAATAATAATAATAATCATCTTTATTGTCCACAAATGTGGAAATTTGCCTTCAGCTTCACAGGTTGGTTAAAACACATCATAGTAAATCACAATACATACAGTAATAAATAACACAACATGCACAGTACAGACAGCAATGGTTCCAGTGTGAATGCTGTTTGGGTTTCCAGGTGGAGAAAAATCCCCATTGGCTGGATCATGTCTACTGTGACCAATGTTAATAAGTAACTAAGTACATTTACCCCAGTACTATACTTAAGTACAATCTTGAGATACTTGTACTTTACTTGAGTATTTCAATTTCTAGCTTTATACTTCTACTCTACTACATAATATTGCACTTTTTACTCCACTACGAGAGTTGTAGGCAATAGTTCATCAAGTAAAGGATCTGAAAACTTCTTCTTTGACTGGTAATTGGTCATGAGTTTATCACCTCCTAATAATAATAATAATAATAATGATAATAATAATAATAATAATAATAAGTGGTACCACAATGATAATATATTTCAAGTGATATCACTATCACAATCACTATTACTATCACTGTGTGATTGTCTCACCCATGGTGGCTGAGAAGATGACAATCCCCAGTACATTCATGCCCTTGCTGGTACTGGGGACGATCTTGTATTTGATGTCAGGTGCAGGGGTGATCTCCAGGAAGACTGGGTGCCCCAGTTGGGGGTTGTGGTAGTCGGGCATAACGTACACGTAGTTGGCCTGCGACTCTTTTACATTGGCGTTCTGCACAATAGGCACCAGGTCTGTTCGATACTGGAGAGGGACGAGCGAGAACAACCACACAAAGGGGTTAATATGAGGATATTAAACATTGAATTTATGAACAGCATTGTACAATCCGTTATGAGTTTCCTTATTTTGTCCACTCACCTGCTGAAAAGTTGCTTCAATTAGATTTGAGGGGATCATGTTCCTGTAAAAGACAGCAAACAAAATATATAATAAAATTCAGCCTATGGCTTTAATGTTTTTTTGTATTGTGTATGACTCATTTTCCAAACAGGCATATTTATCACATTTGTAGATATTTCACTACTTCAGCGCAAATAAAGAGCTGATGACTTTTTTATGTGTTTTCATCACAAAAGTAAAAGTTCATCCTTGATGTTGGAAACACCAAAACAACCTCAGCACAAGATTCAATAGAGATTTTGGTGAATTTCTGACCAACCAGCATCATGTAAGAGATACAATTACCTATATGAGTCTTACCTGCTATAAATCTGTATTAGTGTCTGATTGGCTAGATAATATTAGTTGTTTTAATGACTGACACTGGCTGTTGGCAGAGGTGGATGTGATGATAAGTACATTTACTGAAGTGAGGTACTTAAATTTGAAGTACTTTACTTCTATTTCACACCACTTTAAACTTTGACTCCACTTCATTTAAGAAGTAATTTTTACTTGACTACATTCATTTGACCAACTTAAAAAAACAATGCATTGTATTTTATAAAATGTATTGTTATGCATTGTATTTTATATCCAACAGTTTATAACATACTCAAAGGTAGCCGCACCTCATTCAAGTACAGTAAAATGCTCATTACACAGGAATGCATCAACAATAATAATGATTTTATAATATATAATCGTATAACACTTACATGGGGCTTTTTTCTGTATGGTGTACTTTTCATGCTTACATATGTATATGTTAAGTACATTTTGCTGGTAATACATACTTAAGTACTTACTTAAGAAACATTTCAAAGCAGAATTTTACCTGCAAACTACTTATATTGTGTGGCATTGCTACTTTTACTTAAGTAAAGGATCTGAATACTTCCTCCACCACTGGCTGTTGGTATTGTAATTGAGTAAATTTACCAATGGTCTGACTTTTGTTATTACATGGATCAGAGTTCATATTTTACGCATTTTATATTTTCACACAACACAGGAACTAAAGAGAGGCCTTTAGATGTTCACAAGGTGGAAGTTGGAAGGCACAACCAGCATCAGGTACTGGGAATGTATTTATACACTGTACGTCAATGACACTGTCACGTAACACGTAACAGGGCTGAAATGTACACCTGACCTTTGGCTTACAGCAGCGGATACACACCCACCACTGCTCTCTTAAGTAATCAGACTTAAGAAGAGGGTATTAGTGGATCTCTGACATGAAATACACTGTGGTAAGCCAGAGTGCACACACCAGACTGCAGGCGCTATCTTACAGGGCGTAACATTGCACAGGGACCTTCTAAGAAAGTGCAGGATTAACAGATCCCAATTAAGTGACTCCCTATTCTTAGCCAACCCGTGGGAGTGAGGCTGCAACTAGTTTACAAGCAAATTCAACTTCTTCTTTTCTGGTGACAATTTAATACATTCTTGGCTGACAAAAAAAAAACCTCTATATCAAATGTAGATTCAGATTTAGATTATTTTCTCTTTTTTGTTATAATTAATTAAAATGTGCCGCCATTTTATTTGGTTTATCATAATATTTGGAGTCCTTGGAGTTCATTTTTCAGGACACTTTGCTTGCCGAGGATTTCATGATTTCTGACCGAACATTGCTTTATTGTTAGGCTATTATGTCAGCTCCCAGGATCAAACTGATCCCTTAAGAGTTTGTGATTAGGGAGCTTCCTGTTCCTGAGGAATCAAAGGGAGGTCTAAACTGGATCTGTACTGGATTTAATTGGTCTGTACTGGTTTTCCTCGGGTGTTAAAGGGTGTTACACAACAAATCCTCATCCAGGAAAATGACACTAGTAGGATAGAGTGGGAAATCTAGAATCTCCTCAAAAGCCCATACAGGGATTCTTATCAAAGTGCAGGTGGGAAATACTTTTTCCAGTTATCACATCTTTTCCAAAAATAGAAGAGGCCCTAAGTCAGGTTGTCTTCTTATTGTTTCTAAAGGGAAAGCCCGGTTTGGTTGTTTGTTGACTTTGACAAAATGCTTGTATCCTGCTTATAAGAACGGTGCAATAGATAAAGATTATAAAACACTTAATAAGCAGAAAATCTTGACTTGAAAGTCAACTAAAGAAAGAGAGTTATTTTGTTAGTCTAAGTTTTTCATTATGAGTCATGTCATATCTACATATAACTTTGAGGTACTTATATTTCACTTTTTTCCATTTTGTGCTACTTTCTGCTTCTATTTCATTACATTACAGAGATAAATTTTGTATTGTTTACTCCACTATATTTATTTACATTTACTAATTACTCTGCATGTGCAGATTTTACAAAAGAAAGAGTGTCTTGGGGCCTCTTGTCACATTTCAGATATATGAGTAAAATGATCCAATATTTTACAAAATGATTAGAGGAAGGTCCAAAAAATGAACACTTTTGTTGCATAACTTTGTTTTTACATCCTTACTACCCTTTAGTCATCTCACAAATCCACACCTTTATCTTGTGACCCTTTGGAGGGAGCTCAACCCCTAAGTTGGGAACCACTGGACTAAAATACCTAATATACAGTATAAATCACTTAAACATAGGTCTGTCTTGACTAGCTACAACAGTAAGTGAGGGGAATGTTTGAATGATTGTGTTCCTATCACTATAAACACTTTGTCAAAGTGTGTTTGCTCTTCTGTCTGTGAATGTTTACCTGATGAGGTCCAGCAGAGCATCAGCGGAGGTCATAACAGGCCCTGAACTTGCATGATGGCCTTCCTTCTCTGAGCCCGTCCCTGGGTGAATGATGAGCACCAGCACGATGCCGACGATGACAGCAATGAAGGTCGTCCACAGGTAGTAGGTGATGGTCAGGACTCCCAGCCGTCCGCTAGCTTTTGTGTCCATGGCTGACAGGCCAGACATAAGACTGGAAAACAGGTGAGGTGTGATTAATATTTATTAACTGGTTAGAACTGGGACGTCTCAACTGGGAAACTTTGAGTTGATTAATTGTTGGTTAATACTTTTAGCAAATGGTAGAAAAAAATGTTTTGTTTTGGTCAACTATCGAGTAAAAATACTACAAATTCTCTGGCTTTAGCTTCACAAAAGATTAGTTTGAAAGAAATCTTAAGATATAATCATGAGTAACTTTTTGTGACTTTTGATGGGTGTCATGTATGAATTTGACATTTCATACAATATCAAAAAGAAGTCAATGATATTAGTTGTCAAGTGTTATCTTAGCATTCACTTGCTGGATGTAGGTTTTCTCATGTTATAATGAGCATAAACTGAAGAGGAGTGAATGATGTGAAACAAATGCGCATTACCCTTCACCAAGTGAACCACCAAGACACCCCAGATTTCTCCCCACTAATGGAGTACTTCCCCCAAAATATATATTTTAGCAATCAGCTGCCTCCTATAGCCTAGAATGTTACATGAAATTGGTACATTTCTACTTTGACAATGGAGCTTTAGATCAACAAGTGTCCATGAAGGCATGCAAGTACAACCTTTCATCCAGCATTCCAGGTAAGAGGATGTGAATAATTAATAACAAGTATTACAATTTCTGAGTGAGGTATTCCTTTAATAATTCTTAGCTATCTCGGGTCTTAAGTGAATAAAATTACGCCTGCGATGTTTTCATGGTATGGGATGTTTTGTGTGGTCGACGCTTAATCATACAGTTGTAATAATGTCCAGGGCAAGACAGAATGTGACAGGTTTAATTTAACATGTTCAAAACACTGCAGTTGTTTGCAGTTGTCTTTTACCTGTGTCTCAACCCAGGTGAGGATTTTTCTTACCTGGAGGTGATGAGGGGCAGAATCAACATCTTTAACATCCTCATCAGCAGTTCTCCAGGGAAGGAGAAGTAGATCTTGGCCTGCATGAGAGAGAAACATGAATAAATTGAACCCCTTCTTGATTTTTTAATTAAATTACATCCAGTTGGAATTGAAGTCAAATACAGTTCTCAATAAATTATTTTGCCAAATCATTTTTGCACTTTTTATTTACCTCATTTAAGTGTTATGCCCATACTGAAATCCTATATATAAGTTTTTTTTCTTAACATTAAAATTGCTTCTTTATTAATGTATCCAATCATCTTGAAGCTTTATATGTGTGAATTTATGTGCATTGGATGTGGCTGCTTTAACTTAGTAGACATAATTGCACAGATCCTGTTTATGAATGTTATTTAAGATCAAATGGTAGAGGTCTCGTAATTTTCTATTTTTGTTTCACAGATTCTTTCTTTGCTCAGCAGATGAGGATGCTGTGTGTTTTAATGGGTTGCTGCCAGCACACAAATTTGTGTTCTGAGTACACTCAAGACTAAGCTACTTGGCCCATTTAGAACATCACAGTAACATAATGTCAGGAGAATATGTAGCCTTTAAAAAGACATTTAAACATTTCTCACTTATATGTTGAAATCTGGACAAAGAAACTGAGGAGAGAAATTGATCGTGACAACATACAAATCACATTTAAAAATAAGATATACACTTTAAATCTGCAATAATATTTTTTGGCCATTTGGGGGCAGCAGAAACAAGCTGTGAGTACAACACTGACATCATCTTCTGAGTTGATATGGCATCATCAAACTGTCACCTGTTTACAGATTCAGCAGCTACAATCATTCATTTGGAGTTGTGCCTGTCCACAAATGTAGTGCTGACCCCACGCGAGAGGATAAATGGGTAGATTTTGGGTATGATTCGTCCCTCCCAACAATGGCGGGGGTGTTCGAATCCTCAATATCAAACATGTTTGACATTTGTGACTTGAAATCCTGTAGTGTGAAAGGAACCCCACAATAGCCAATGAAACCCACAATAGCCAATGAGAGCGAGCTGACCAGAAAATGTCACCAACCCGATGTTACGTACTTGTGTAGAACAGAAACAAGGCTGCCAACAGCACAAATAGGACTTTTGTCTCCTGAGCCAGCCATGACTTCATCCAGTTTTTTTCTCTTTTTTTTTTTTTTTTTCGGTGCAAAACATAGCACACACAAGTGCAACCAGCTGACAACGACAGTCTGCCTCCATGTTTGTTTTTTCTGAAGTCCTGTTTGATCATGCGAGTTTCTGTGAGATCCCACGTCCCTGGAATCGCCACTCTGAAATCATCTAGCATTAACGCCAAGTGTGTGGTCCTGCGTCTTGACTGAATCATCTGGTGTGTGCGTTCTTACGATTAGAATATTAAAAATTGGTTAAATCTGTCGTTATGTCTGTGGTCTCCCACGTTCAAATCTTAACGTCAGTTAAGATTTGAAAATCCTCCATAGGATTAGGCATAAGTCAACTATTAACTCTCTTTTTAGCTTTGTTTTTGGTCTCCACCAACTACTGAAAAGTATGTGTCTCTTTAGCTGCTAAATGCTCCACTTTCTTCACTAGCTAGCTGCTAACTTTGTCTGCCATTTAGCGATGGGCAGGTAGTGTACCTTTGGTTTTTGAGCCTTTTCGCTGTAAACAGCTACCTGCTACGGCCAAAAATGATGCTATGAGAGCTGTGAGAGTGAACCAAAACAGTAAAGCTGTGTCCTGTAACTAAACGATGCGTTAAAAGACAATATTAAGCTTCTTGGAGCTGAGGGTAACCGTAGAGTCGGGTGATTATTCTCTGTGAATTCAGCACTACCAACGACACCTTTCACATACAGGTAGACATGTGATCCAATATTGATTATAGCTGCTTTAACTATGTCTTCCTCTGACACATCTGGTTCCATCATCTGACCATCCATCCATCCATACCTGTGTAGATAGGTTGAGCGACCTGAGGAGAAATCCAAGCACACAGCCCGTCAATACAGCAATCACCGAGAGTGTCAGCAGGCCATTTCTTTTGCAGTAGTCCTTCACGTACGCCCTGGCTTTCAACGACACTATGCTCTTCAGCTTCTTCTTCAAGCTCTCCATCCTGATTCAGGTTCGGCCCGTATCCCAGAAACCCCCCCCTCCCCCCTGAGTGACTACAGATATCCGAATCTCCTAGTGAACGAGGTGGATCACTATGTACTCCACAAGATCGGAGGCAGACGACAGCCAGTGAATCTGATCATATGTCAGTCTGGTCTCGCACTGAGTGAGGAGCTCATGAAGTCTGAGAGAGGAAGCATTGACTAACTGATTCCTGGTAAAGCGTCCCCTAAAAGGATTATCCCTATCCCATGCTACCAGAGCCTCCTTCCCCGCCACTCAGGCTTAAGAAGGCTGAAGACAAGACAGCAACACTGAGTTATTACTACCCGCCTCCAAGTCTGTCCATTCACAAAACAGGAGCTTTGACCTCTGTGAGCTCTCGTGGACAAAGTCATAAGCACCAGCAACTTTTACTAACGTGTAGTGTATGCCTGCATCCTCCAATCAATGTTAGTTATGAGTTAATAGCTCACAGGACACAAGTTAGTGAAAGGCATTTTGCATAAGAGAAATATAAGCAAGATAAATGTTGTTGCACTGCATAAGTGACAAGAGACATCTGCCCACAATGCTAATGTACATTCTACCAGACTGTTGTGGCAAGTGCAATATTCTTCGCTGCTATCTGCTGGGGCAGCACCATCAGAGACAGGGACGCTAACAAACTGATCATGATGGCTGGCTCTGCACTGGGGACTCCATATACTGGAGCTGGTTGTGGAAAAGAGGAACAAACTGCACAAACCGTTAAATATCACGGAGAACATCGCGCACCCCGTCCATGACCTGCTGCTGCTTCTTCCTCTACCATCAGTTTGTACAATGACTCTCCTCTGTGTCGGGAGAGGGAACTCTTTATCCATTATCAACATTATCCATCTCATCTGTTATATTTCAGATTCATATTTTGATAATCTCTGAAGTACTATCTGTTTATATTGTTACACACAGTATGTATATACAGTGTGTATATCTATCTATCTATCTATCTATCTATCTATCTACCTGACTAAGTGGAGTTGTACTGCACAGGGGGGATTATGAGGCTAAAGGTAAGACACCAGCATCAGTCCTCAGTGTTCAGGACATGCCCTGACACTTTGTTGTCCTTTGATCTTACCATGACGTTAGGCTGTGTCGTCTGTACAGAGGTCAGGGCGTGCACTGACAGGCCTTAACGTCAGCACTAGCTGGTAAATAAAAGCCATGTTGGCCAAGAAGCAGGCTTAAATGAACTTGAAGGTGTCAGTGTGAGCTTAAAACCATTAGGCTGTTGGGGAGAATGTGGTTGCACGCTGCTCTAGATGAGAGAAACACTATCACAGCCATGCCAACATGGTGTATACTGTACATTCCTGCTGTAATAAAACCTTTAATGGGTGGAATCAGATGTATTTATGTATGGTAGTAGATAACAGGAAATTAAACTTAAAGAAGAAGAATGAGAACATTTTTTAACAGTGGAATATCAGCTACAGCTGCAGAAAACATCGGCCCAGCAGTCCCAGTTATCTATTGTTGTGTGATGTTTGCATGCTTGTTAAATCTGTAGCCTACCTACGTCACAGTGCTGACCTGAGAACATATCCACACGGCTCTCTCCTGTCAGACAATGTCTGCCTACGTCACTCTTAACCAATCCAATAACATGTAATCCGCGTCATGAACAATGCACGCAGCAAATGGTACAAAAGGGCACACACACACACACACACACTTAGAAACAGTTGTCCTTATTTTTTTTTGTGAGCTTTGTTTCTGTTAAATCTTAATTTCCCAGCCCTAAACCCTACAGTTTCTGTGAATTTATCCCCAAGATTAATATAAACATAGTACCAGAGCTATAATCCCGACCACTTTTGTTTCACCCTTGTTATGTTTTTCCAAAGCAAAAAACAAACCCATATGAACATTGGAACAGGTTTTCCTCCTGCTGATACCGGCATTTGAAAGATCCCTTTCAAATGCTCTTACCTACTTGATTTGACAAATTTGGACTCTGGATTTTGTCCCTGATCACTTATATTGGAAGCGCATTAAAAAAGGGATCTTTTAATGTCCAAGTGCACCGAAGACAAGTTAATTGCAAGAACATTTTAAAAAAGTTTTCAACATGACTACAACAGTCTAGAGCCAAGATTGTGAATCTTGTGTTCATGTAAATCACAGTTTCATTTCTCCTTGTCATTGGGGTCGAATGCATCTATAGTAAGGAAACTGCCTTAGAATAGAATACATAGATACATCAGTATTTAGATACATTAGACCCTGAAACTGAATCAGATAAATGGAATTCAGCCATCATTCATTTTATTATTTATACCCATGATTTTTCTTTTGTGGTATGTCAAAATGTCCTCTGTGAAAAAGCCCTATAGAAGGTGCTACTTCAAATAAGTTGATAATGGTTTTGGCTCAAAAAAAAAAAAAATCACATTTTCTTCATTTAGCGTATTTTAGCATGAAATACAGTACTCTACAGTAATCTTTCTTTAACAAATGTGTAGTACAACTATAAAGTCCTATTCTATAAAATATAAATACCAATATCCAAACTCAATAACTTTCCTCTTATTATTGATTGTTGTAATTTCCGCTTTTGAAAATGTAGTGTGGTTCTTGGGAGGACTGTCTCGTTCGGATCTGGAGGCGTTTTTCTTCAGATTTATGTCAGCTACTGTATTGTATTACTTGAAGTATTCATACTGCCAGTGTTGTTTTTTTAAGTTGTATTTTATTCTAAATGAAATTGAATCTCTTCTCCAAATGTGAAGATTTGATTATGATGTCATTAAACCTTTGTGTAAGCTTTTCTACTAAAATTACCTAAAGTCTTTAGTGCAATGTGCCTATATAATGATGTGAAGATGATTTTTGTGCTTGGTGAGGTTACTGTCAGCTCTGTGTTCAGTGGTCTGTGTCAGAGTCTCTTCCTCTTCAGCAGCTGCAGTCGGTTCCTGCTGTAACAGCTCAGTGTCTCTGCAGTCTGACTGAGGGAGGTTTTTGTACGACTACAAATCACTGTGTGAACACATTAGCACTGTTTATATAGTGGTAACTCTGACAGTAATAAACTGCTGCATCTTCAGTCTGAACTCCACTGATGGTCAAAGTGAAGTCAGAGCTGCTTCCACTGCCACTAAACCGAGCTGGTGTTCCTGAATGAGGTGTGCTCACATATCTAATTAGGAGCTTTGGAGTCTGTCCAGATTTCTGTTGATACCAGAACATACCCTGATTGCCACTAGACCACCTGTGCACAGCTGGGTTTGTTTTACAGCTCAGAGTGACAGTGGATCCTGAAGTAGATGTCACTACTGGAGGCTGAGTCACAGTCACCTGACCGCTGCATCCTGCAGATAGAAACAAATCTTTCATATATCAGCAGAAATAAATGACAGAAAAGGCAGCACATCATGTTTGAAATGTTGCTGAGTGAATGAACCTGTAAAACAGCAGCAGGCCAGCGTCCAGATGAGGATGGTGATGAGAGTCATGGTGGTTGTGGTTTCTGCTGTGTTGACTGACAGATCTGAGTCCTGCAGTGTTGAACTCACAGGACTATAAACCTTCTCAGTTCACTGGAGGATCAGCTGACGATGCAAAGCCTCCTCTCTATGGAAATGATTTCTCTGCTCTCAACAGACTGAAGGCAACGTGGGACACAAAATCAGGAGAAATACTCTTTGGATTTACACCATCTGTGATCTTAATGGAATAAAATTTAATTTAAATACTTAAATAAAATCAATCTTTTTTGGAAACTCAATAGAGGATTTAAAACATTTATTTCAAATGGAGTGGTTGGTTTCTCTATTAAACTTGTTTTAGAGACAAGGTTTCACAAATACACTATATACTCATTCAATAATTCATGTTTATGTAGAAACTTTGTGTTTATTGAACATCAAACTACATTGTCTCAAATATGTAACATGTTTACAATCTGAATTTGTTACAGGGAAAATTCATTTGTACAAAGTTACATAAAATGATGCAAAGTATTTTAATTCATGAAGAAATTTAAAGCCACACAAATGAAAACATTTTGTACATATGACAAAGTTTTGATTATCCAGTTCTAGTAGAAAATAAAGTGACTTTTCAGTGGATAGATGCTTGTTCACAGTGCAGGAGGTTTTTGTACAGACACTTAATGAGTTTGTATCACTGTGTTGATTTTTGGTGGAGGAACCAGACTCATCATTAACTGTAAGTACCAGAGATTTATTACTTTGTACAATATATAGTATTTATAACTTTTATCAACTATTAAATGAGAATGAGATCAAGTTCACTGTTTGTATGTTTTCTTATATATTTTGTTATTTATCAAACAAGGCTGATCTCACAATCTGAGAAGAAACTTTGCAGAGATCAAAATTCATTCAGTATTGAAGATAATACAATTTTAGAAAAAGAAAATAAACATCTATTTTCTAATATACTATTTTTGTTGTGTTAATTTTGAATTCTTATCTGATTTTAAATGTTTAAAAGTACAGTTTGGTCAAGTAACATTTCTAATCTTCAAAACATAACATCAGTAGTTCAATATTATTTTCATTCATTCATTTTGAAAGTGTTAAACAGTTTTTAGATTAAAAATCTTATAAAGAATCTAAAATTGGGTTCCAGTTGAACATAAATATGATTTTATCAGTAAATGCAGCTTAGCTTTGTGTTCACAGTTCATTTATTTCACATGTAGTGAAAAGGAAGTGAAAGAAACAGATGACAAAGTTTTTAACTGTATTCACATGAGTGTTTCAGCTCTACACATTAAAAAAACAGTTATTTACTATCACACATGAAAATATGAAGATGTCATCAATAATTATTATCAACTAAATTTTTTCACTGCATTTAATTCATGTGTCTGATGGTCAAAATCTTAGTGTATGAGTACAATAGCAGCACAAGCTGTAAAATTTTCTCTTTGTCTTTTCTCCCCCCTCTCCTCCCCCTCTCTCTCCTCCAGTGGGTGTGGTGTGGCCCACCCTGACCGTCCTCCCCCCTCCAGAGAGGAGCTGCAGCAGGACAGTGCCACACTGGTGTGTCTGGCCAGCGGGGGCTTCCCCTCAACCTGGAAGCTGGACTGGAAGGTGGGGGGCAGCAGCAGATCCTCAGGGGTGTCACACAGCCTGGAGGTCCTGGGGAGGGACGGCCACTACAGCCAGAGCAGCACCCTGAGCCTCTCTGCAGACCAGTGGAGGAAGGCGGGCTCAGTGAGCTGTGAGGCCAGTCTGAACGGACAGAGCCCTGTCACTCAAACCCTGGACCCTGACCGCTGCTCAGAGTAGAGCTTCAGCAACACTTCCTGTCTGCAAATGATGCTTCTTTTTCTTTGCTAAAGATCTTGATGAAGCTACAGATCTTCTCTGTTCAGCTGTTTCTGCAAGTTTCACATCTCTCTACTCAGTGTTTTAATGTGCATGTTGCTTTTTAATACTGATCTTCCTTATATTCTGCTTTATGTTCATTACTTTTCTAATGAAACTGAATATTTTTAGTTTCACTCCAAGAGAAACATACATTTAAAATGTGGAATGAACATTGAACCATTATTAAATAAAACTGTTGGTTGCAATGAGTCAGTGTCAGTTAAAATATATGAAATATATGAAAAATACCTTCTGAATCATCCCAATATCATTGTACCTGATATCAAACTGCCTAAAAGTACAGGAGATGGTTGCTCTTTAATTAACTTGTGACAATAATTGTAGGTATGAAATCCTTTTTTAATTTTTAAAATGTTTATTTCCCTTTGGGCTGTAGTTGAATTGTTTTGTGTACCTACTTGTAGAATATCTGTCAAATATTTGTTTCTATTGGTGGCTATACTCTAACAAGAGTTCAATGTCTCCAAGTCACTCACAGAGAGACTGAATTAACTGGCAAGAATTGAAGTTTAAATTATAAATTGAAGAGCATCTTTCAGTTTGTTTCAGTTTAATTTAGGTTCATTATGGTTCTGCTTGATGACTCTTGTGTGTCAGAGTCACAGTGTTGTGTTCACTTGACCAGTTATCCTCATCACAGTCTCTTCACCAACCCTCTGCAGCTGCAGCAGGCCGTTTTCAGTTCAGTCAAACTGAAGGAGGTTTTTGTACGACTCTAAATCACTGTGTGAACACTCCACCACCATGGGCACCAAGACAGTAGTAATCTCCAGCATCTTCAGCCTGAACACCACTGATGGTCAGAGTGTAGTCAGAACCAGATCTACTGCCACTGAATCGAGATGAAGTTCCCGAGTTTAGAGTTGATGCTTTGTATATAAGAAGTTTGGTAGCTTGTCCAGGTTTCTGAAGGTACCAACTGAGATCATCTTCAATATCTGAACTCCCTGTGGCGCTGATGGTCACCGTCCCTCCAAGACTAACAGACTTGGATTTGTCAGTCTGAGTCAGAAAATTGTTGGCAGAAGACTCTGAAATGAGAAATGAAAAATCTTAATAAGAAATGTTTTGTATCCAGTGGAGAAGCAGTTCAGGTTGTGATAGGAGAGAAAAATAGAAAACACATTTAAGCAAAAGTAAAAAGGAGAACACAGAGTGGATTTGCACCAAACATTTTCAGAATCTCTCACCCTGACTCAGAAAACCCAACATGACCAGCAGAGTTATTGGCAACATCATCCTGATGCAGTTTTCAGTGTGAGTGCATGAAAACAGTTCAGACTCTCTGTGACATAAGAACTTAAACTCTGAGGAGCAGTGATGCATAAAAGTCATGCAAAATACATTTAAGAAGGCAAACACACACCTGTTCTTGTGAAACAGAAAGAGCAGAGGTGAGGAGGAGTGAGACGTCATCCAAACTGAGGATCATTTTAAAGCTCATTTACAAAACTTTGATTTAATCCTTTTTCATGTTGCACAGATTCTCCTTTTTACTTTTTAATGTTCTCATATGACTTTGTGCTCATTAACAGATGTGTAGCGCCCCCTGCTGGTAAATTGAATGAACTCTGAACTCAGTATGAACTGACACATTAGACTGATTTTGAATTATTCTATTGTTTTCATCACAGTTTATGTCAATCTCATAAATATCTGTTTATTTTAGCAGTTTATATTTTTTTTTTTGAGGTTAATATTTTAACAACAATAACAACAATTGATAAAATTGAACTGAAATCAGAAAACAACACTGCTGTAAGGTTTTGGACAACTTAGAGAGTCATGTGTGTAGCTCAGCATCAACATGTGAGTGTGTTTAATAAGTGTCATGTAGCTGATTGTTTGGTAATAAAGCTTGCACTGACAAATAACAGGATGAGGTGTGTTGGTCTTTTAGTTTGATGGAAATTCAAAACATAAAGGGTTTAAAACTTCTACACATACTCCTCTCTGTGGACAATGAACTAATTATGGTGTAAAGAAATTGCAAAAAATCATTTTACTACTTTTGTTGGATATAAAAGTTAAATTAATAATTTTTGTTGTAAGAAAATCTGCACTTTCATCCAGGTGAAAATTAATAATTAAATGAGTTATTAGTTAACTTCTCCATTGCTGAGGAAGAATTTGAAGAGAACATCATGATGTAATTAGTTTTTGAAGTTTTGTTTGCAAAAATAATTTGAATCAGTCTGAAATAAATGATTTGATAATATATTAATGTGAGTAAGTTTTCTCTGCTTGGTGAGGTTACTGTCAGCTCTGTGTTCAGTGGTCTGTGTCAGAGTCTCTTCCTCTTCAGCAGCTGCAGTCGGTTCCTGCTGTAACAGCTCAGTGTCTCTGCAGTCTGACTGAGGGAGGTTTTTGTACGACTACAAATCACTGTGTGAACGGCCAATTACTGCCTATATTATGGAGACTCTGACAGTAATAAACTGCTGCATCTTCAGTCTGAACTCCACTGATGGTCAAAGTGAAGTCAGAGCTGCTTCCACTGCCACTAAACCGAGCTGGTGTTCCTGAAAAACGTGTGCTCACATATGTAATTAGGAGCTTTGGAGTCTGTCCAGATTTCTGTTGATACCAGAACAAATAGTCACCATAACTAGAATCACTGTAAACAGCTGGGTTTGTTTTACAGCTCAGAGTGACAGTGGATCCTGGAGTAGATGTCACTACTGGAGGCTGAGTCACAGTCACCTGACCGCTGCATCCTGCAGACAGAAACAAATCTTTCATTTATCAGCAGAAATAAATGACAGAAAAGGCAGAACATCATGTTTGAAATGTTGCTGAGTGAATGAACCTGTAAAACAGCAGCAGGCCAGCGTCCAGATGAGGATGGTGATGAGAGTCATGGTGGTTGTGGTTTCTGCTGTGTTGACTGACAGATCTGAGTCCTGCAGTGTTGAACTCACAGGACTATAAACCTTCTCAGTTCACTGGAGGATCAGCTGACGATGCAAAGCCTCCTCTCTATGGAAATGATTTCTCTGCTCTCAACAGACTGAAGGCAACGTGGGACACAAAATCAGGAGAAATACTCTTTGGATTTACACCATCTGTGATCTTAATGGAATAAAATTAAACTTAAATACTTAAATAAAATCAATCTTTTTTGGAAACTCAATAGAGGATTTAAAACATTTATTTCAAATGGAGTGGTTGGTTTCTCTATTAAACTTGTTTTAGAGACAAGGTTTCACAAATACACTATATACTCATTCCATAATTCATGTTTATGTAGAAACTTTGTGTTTATTGAACATCAAACTACATTGTCTCAAATATGTAACATGTTTACAATCTGAATTTGTTACAGGGGAAATTCATTTGTACGAAGTTGCATAAAATGATGCAAATTATTTTAATTCATGAGGAAATTTAAAGCCACACAAATGAAAACATTTTGTACATATGACAAAGTTTTGATTATCCAGTTCTAGTAGAAAATAAAGTGACTTTTCAGTGGATAGATGCTTGTTCACAGTGCAGGAGGTTTTTGTACAGACACTTAATGAGTTTGTATCACTGTGTTGATTTTTGGTGGAGGAACCAAACTCATCATTAACTGTAAATACCAGAGATTTATTACTTTGTACAATATATAGTATTTATAACTTTTATCAACTATTAAATGAGAATGAGATCAAGTTCACTGTTTGTATGTTTTCTTATATATTTTGTTATTTATCAAACAAGGCTGATCTCACAATCTGAGAAGAAACTTTGCAGAGATCAAAATTCATTCAGTATTGAAGATAATACAATTTTAGAAAAAGAAAATAAACTTTTCTAATATACTATTTTTGTTGTGTTAATTTTGAATTCTTATCTGATTTTAAATGTTTGAAAGTACGGTTTGGTCAAGTAACATTTCTAATCTTCAAAACATAACATCAGTAGTTCAATATTATTTTCATTTATTCATTTTGAAAGTGTCAAACAGTTTTTAGATTAAAAATCTTATAAAGAATCTAAAATTGGGTTCCAGTTGAACATAATTTTATCAGTAAATGCAGCTTAGCTTTGTGTTCACAGTTCATTTATTTCACATGTAGTGAAAAGGAAGTGAAAGAAACAGATGACAAAGTTTTTAACTGTATTCACATGAGTGTTTCAGCTCTAAACATTAAAAAAACAGTTATTTACTATCACACATGAAAATATGAAGATGTCATCAATAATTATTATCAACTGAATTTTCTCACTGCATTTAATTCATGTGTCTGATGGTCAAAATCTTAGTGTATGAGTACAATAGCAGCACAAGCTGTAAAGTTTTCTCTTTGTCTTTTCTCCCCCCTCTCCTCCCCCTCTCTCTCCTCCAGTGGGTGTGGTGCGGCCCACCCTGACCGTCCTCCCCCTCCTCCAGAGAGGAGCTGCAGTAGGACAGTGTCACACTGGTGTGTCTGGCCAGCGGGGGCTTCCCCTCAACCTGGAAGCTGGACTGGAAGGTGGGGGGCAGCAGCAGATCCTCAGGGGTGTCACACAGCCTGGAGGTCCTGGGGAGGGACGGCCACTACAGCCGGAGCAGCACCCTGAGCCTCTCTGCAGACCAGTGGAGGAAGGCAGGCTCAGCGAGCTGTGAGGCCAGTCTGAACGGACAGAGCCCTGTCACTCAAACCCTGGACCCTGACCGCTGCTCAGAGTACAGCTTCAGCAACACTTCCTGTCTGGAAATGATGCCTCTTTTTCTTTGCTAAAGATCTTGATGAAGCTACAGATCTTCTCTGTTCAGCTGTTTCTGCAAGTTTCACATCTCTCTACTCAGTGTTTTAATGTGCATGTTGCTTTTTAATACTGATCTTCCTTATATTCTGCTTTATGTTCATTACTTTTCTAATGAAACTGAATATTTTTAGTTTCACTCCAAGAGAAACTATTCATACATTTAAAATGTGGAATAATCACTGAAACATTATTTAATAAAACTGTGGATGATAATGAATCAGTGTCTTTGTATTTCTTTTAAAATCAATTAGTTATGAAAAATACCTTCTTGCTCATCCAAATATCATCATATCTGATGTTATACTACTGTATATCTAATATTACAGGAGATGCTTTTTTTTATTAACTTGTGATCATTTGGATATTTAAAATGTTGAGTAATAAATTGGAAAGATTTATTTCCTTTTGGGCTGTAGTTGTATTATTTTGTTGTTTTGCTAATAAAGTTTGCACTGATAAATTACATGATGAGGTTTGTTGGTCTTTTCTTTTGGTGAAAATTCAAAACTGAAAGGGTTTAAACCTTCTACTCACACTCCTCTCTGTGGAGAATGAAGACATTGGGATGTAAATAATCTACAAATATTTATTTTACTCATTTTCTTGTTTCATGGTAAAGGATAGAAAAGTAAAACAATCATTTCTTGTCATAAAAAATCTGGACTTTCATCCAGGTGAAAATCATTAATTAAATGTGTGATTAGTTAACTTTTCCATTGCTGAGGAAGAATTTGAAGAGAACATCATGATGTAATTAGTGTTTGAAGTTTTGTTTGCAAAAATAATTTGAATCAGTCTGAAATAAATGATTTGATAATATATTAATGTGAGTAAGTTTTCTCTGCTTGTTGAGGTTACTGTCAGCTCTGTGTTCAGTGGTCTGTGTCAGAGTCTCTTCCTCTTCAGCAGCTGCAGTCGGTTCCTGCTGTAACAGCTCAGTGTCTCTGCAGTCTGACTGAGGGAGGTTTTTGTACGACTATAAATCACTGTGTGAACAGCCAATTACTGCCTATATTATGGAGACTCTGACAGTAATAAACTGCTGCATCTTCAGTCTGAACTCCACTGATGGTCAAAGTGAAGTCAGAGCTGCTTCCACTGCCACTAAACCGAGCTGGTGTTCCTGATTCACGTGTGCTCACATATGTAATTAGGAGCTTTGGAGTCTGTCCAGATTTCTGTTGATACCAGAACAAATATTCATAACTAGACCACCAGTAAACAGCTGGGTTTGTTTTACAGCTCAGAGTGACAGTGGATCCTGGAGTAGATGTCACTACTGGAGGCTGAGTCACAGTCACCTGACCGCTGCATCCTGCAGACAGAAACAAATCTTTCATTTATCAGCAGAAATAAATGACAGAAAAGGCAGAACATCATGTTTGAAATGTTGCTGAGTGAATGAACCTGTAAAACAGCAGCAGGCCAGCGTCCAGATGAGGATGGTGATGAGAGTCATGGTGGTTGTGGTTTCTGCTGTGTTGACTGACAGATCTGAGTCCTGCAGTGTTGAACTCACAGGACTATAAACCTTCTCAGTTCACTGGAGGATCAGCTGACGATGCAAAGCCTCCTCTCTATGGAAATGATTTCTCTGCTCTCAACAGACTGAAGGCAACGTGGGACACAAAATCAGGAGAAATACTCTTTGGATTTACACCATCTGTGATCTTAATGGAATAAAATTAAACTTAAATACTTAAATAAAATCAATCTTTTTTGGAACCTCAATAGAGGATTTAAAACATTTATTTCAAATGGAGTGGTTGGTTTCTCTATTAAACTTGTTTTAGAGACAAGGTTTCACAAATACACTATATACTCATTCCATAATTAATGTTTATGTAGAAACTTTGTGTTTATTGAACATCAAACTACATTGTCTCAAATATGTAACATGTTTACAATCTGAATTTGTTACAGGGGAAATTCATTTGTACGAAGTTGCATAAAATGATGCAAATTATTTTAATTCATGAGGAAATTTAAAGCCACACAAATGAAAACATTTTGTACATATGACAAAGTTTTGATTATCCAGTTCTAGTAGAAAATAAAGTGACTTTTCAGTGGATAGATGCTTGTTCACAGTGCAGGAGGTTTTTGTACAGACACTTAATGAGTTTGTATCACTGTGTTGATTTTTGGTGGAGGAACCAAACTCATCATTAACTGTAAATACCAGAGATTTATTACTTTGTACAATATATAGTATTTATAACTTTTATCAACTATTAAATGAGAATGAGATCAAGTTCACTGTTTGTATGTTTTCTTATATATTTTGTTATTTATCAAACAAGGCTGATCTCACAATCTGAGAAGAAACTTTGCAGAGATCAAAATTCATTCAGTATTGAAGATAATACAATTTTAGAAAAAGAAAATAAACTTTTCTAATATACTATTTTTGTTGTGTTAATTTTGAATTCTTATCTGATTTTAAATGTTTGAAAGTACGGTTTGGTCAAGTAACATTTCTAATCTTCAAAACATAACATCAGTAGTTCAATATTATTTTCATTTATTCATTTTGAAAGTGTCAAACAGTTTTTAGATTAAAAATCTTATAAAGAATCTAAAATTGGGTTCCAGTTGAACATAATTTTATCAGTAAATGCAGCTTAGCTTTGTGTTCACAGTTCATTTATTTCACATGTAGTGAAAAGGAAGTGAAAGAAACAGATGACAAAGTTTTTAACTGTATTCACATGAGTGTTTCAGCTCTAAACATTAAAAAAACAGTTATTTACTATCACACATGAAAATATGAAGATGTCATCAATAATTATTATCAACTGAATTTTTTCACTGCATTTAATTCATGTGTCTGATGGTCAAAATCTTAGTGTATGAGTACAATAGCAGCACAAGCTGTAAAGTTTTCTCTTTGTCTTTTCTCCCCCCTCTCCTCCCCCTCTCTCTCCTCCAGTGGGTGTGGTGCGGCCCACCCTGACCGTCCTCCCCCTCCTCCAGAGAGGAGCTGCAGTAGGACAGTGTCACACTGGTGTGTCTGGCCAGCGGGGGCTTCCCCTCAACCTGGAAGCTGGACTGGAAGGTGGGGGGCAGCAGCAGATCCTCAGGGGTGTCACACAGCCTGGAGGTCCTGGGGAGGGACGGCCACTACAGCCGGAGCAGCACCCTGAGCCTCTCTGCAGACCAGTGGAGGAAGGCAGGCTCAGCGAGCTGTGAGGCCAGTCTGAACGGACAGAGCCCTGTCACTCAAACCCTGGACCCTGACCGCTGCTCAGAGTACAGCTTCAGCAACACTTCCTGTCTGGAAATGATGCCTCTTTTTCTTTGCTAAAGATCTTGATGAAGCTACAGATCTTCTCTGTTCAGCTGTTTCTGCAAGTTTCACATCTCTCTACTCAGTGTTTTAATGTGCATGTTGCTTTTTAATACTGATCTTCCTTATATTCTGCTTTATGTTCATTACTTTTCTAATGAAACTGAATATTTTTAGTTTCACTCCAAGAGAAACTATTCATACATTTAAAATGTGGAATAATCACTGAAACATTATTTAATAAAACTGTGGATGATAATGAATCAGTGTCTTTGTATTTCTTTTAAAATCAATTAGTTATGAAAAATACCTTCTTGCTCATCCAAATATCATCATATCTGATGTTATACTACTGTATATCTAATATTACAGGAGATGCTTTTTTTTATTAACTTGTGATCATTTGGATATTTAAAATGTTGAGTAATAAATTGGAAAGATTTATTTCCTTTTGGGCTGTAGTTGTATTATTTTGTTGTTTTGCTAATAAAGTTTGCACTGATAAATTACATGATGAGGTTTGTTGGTCTTTTCTTTTGGTGAAAATTCAAAACTGAAAGGGTTTAAACCTTCTACTCACACTCCTCTCTGTGGAGAATGAAGACATTGGGATGTAAATAATCTACAAATATTTATTTTACTCATTTTCTTGTTTCATGGTAAAGGATAGAAAAGTAAAACAATCATTTCTTGTCATAAAAAATCTGGACTTTCATCCAGGTGAAAATCATTAATTAAATGTGTGATTAGTTAACTTTTCCATTGCTGAGGAAGAATTTGAAGAGAACATCATGATGTAATTAGTGTTTTAAATTTTGTTTGCAAAAATCATTTGAATCAGTCTGAAATAAATGATTTGATAATATATTAATGTGAGTAAGTTTTCTATGCTTGGTGAGGTTACTGTCAGCTCTGTGTTCAGTGGTCTGTGTCAGAGTCTCTTCCTCTTCAGCAGCTGCAGTCGGTTCCTGCTGTAACAGCTCAGTGTCTCTGCAGTCTGACTGAGGGAGGTTTTTGTACGACTACAAATCACTGTGTGAACACTCCACCACTGTGGTAACTCTGACAGTAATAAACTGCTGCATCTTCAACCTGAACTCCACTGATGGTCATTGCAGCGTTTACTCCGTCTCCTCTGCCAGAGAATCGAGAAGAAAACTCACTTGTTGGATTCTGACCCAAATTGATGACCAACTTTGGAGCTTCTCCTGATTTCTGCTGATACCAGTACACTCTACTATCTCCATCTGACCATGTTTGAACTTTTGGGTTGGTTTTACAGGTCAGAGTGACTGTGGATCCAAGCGCTGATGTTACTACAGGAGACTGCGTCACAGTCACTTCACTGCAAGATCCTGAAAAAAAGGGGGAAAGCATTACATACAGTAAATTGACTCATGTAAATATGTATGTCATATCCAGCAATGTTTATGAGACTGTTTTTAGTGATATAAATATTTTCTGTGATCTAAATAGTGATCTAAATTTTATGTTAAAAAAAATCACACCTTTGAGACAGCAGCAGGCCAGCGTCCAGATGAGGATGGTGATGAGATTCATGGTGGTTGTGGTTTCTGCTGTGTTGACTGACAGATCTGAGTCCTGCAGTGTTGAACTCTCAGGACTATAAACCTTCTCAGTTCACTGGAGGATCAGCTGACGATGCAAAGCCTCCTCTCTATGGAAATGATTTCTCTGCTCTCAACAGACTGAAGGCAACGTGAGACACAAAATCAAGAGAAATACTCTTTGGATTTACACCATCTGTGATTTTAATGGAATAAAATAACGTTTTTTGGAAATAAATTTGAGGATTTATAACATTTGTTTCAATGGGAGTGGTTGGTATCTCTATTTATTTCATTTTTATAACATACAAGGTTTCAAAAATACACTTTATACTCATTCTGTAATTTATGATTATTTAGAAATGTTGTGTTTATTTAACATTGTCTCAAATATGTAACATGTTTACAATCTGAATTTGTTACAGGGAAAATCGAAATGTTTTGCTGTCACTTGTACAAAGTTTCATAAAAATGATGTAAAATATTTTGATTCATGAGGAAATTTGTAGTCACATCAATAAAAACATTTTGTACATTTGATAAAATGTTGATTATCCGGTTTTAGCAGAAAATAAAGTGACTTTTCAGTGGATAGATGCTTGTTCACAGTGCAGGAGGTTTTTGTACGGCCACTTAATGAGTTTGTATCACTGTGGAACACTTTTGGTGGAGGAACCAAACTCATCATTAACTGTAAGTACCAGAGATTTCTCATTTCTACAACATTAAATATTATACTGAGTTTTGCACCAGAATGTGATAAAACAAGAATTTATTTTGGGTATTTTATATATTGTGGGTATTTTTTTGCTTTGTATTAAGCTCAGCTGAAGTTTGGAGAAAACATTGTGCAGATGATAATAAATGTTTATTATTGTAGATGATATTATAATGAAATATATGCCATAAAAACTCATATTTTTACATATACGTTGTAAAATTTGTCTGAGAAACATTTTAACATTCAAAAAATAACTTGATCTTTATTCATTATTTTTTAATATTCAAACAATTTTTAGATTTAAAATATGATGTTGGTTTCTGTAAAACAAATAAATGAGTTTATATGTAGATCATGTTTAGCTGTAGTTTGTGTTCACAGTTCGTTAGTTTGATGTGGAGAAAAGGAAGTGAAACAGACAGATGACAAAGTCTTTAACTGTAATCACACATTAGTGTTTCACCTCTTAACTTTTTATATAAACTCATCAAGAAAATCATTACAAGAATAAATTATTTACTGTCACACATGATAAAGCAGATGTGAAGATTTCATTTAATGATCATTAAATTAAAGAAATCATTACATTTACACCTAACTTATGTTGCATATTGTCTAATTCTTAGTGATTTATGATGATGAGCCACAATAGATTTATTGCTTTAAATGTCAAAAGTACAAATTTTATTTAGCTTTATTAACAAAACCTTCATTTCCTCCCATTTCTCAGCGCCTCTCCTCTGTCTGATCACAGTGTCACACACACAGCTAATCCACAGTGTTGTTAACCTCTGTCATGTATCATAACTCAGCTGTCTGTCCTACAGTGGAAGTTAATCTGCTCCTTGTGTGTCTCTGCTCTCCCCTCCAGCTGGCTCCACGGTCAGGCCCTCAGTCTCTCTGCTTCCCCCCTCCTCTAAGCAGCTCTCCGGGGGCTCGGCCACGCTGGCCTGCCTGCTGACCGGCTACTCTCCTCAGGGAGCTGTGGTGAGCTGGGAGGTGGACGGTAGACAGGTGACAGAGGGGGTCCTGAGCAGCTCAGAGGAGGACAAGAGCGGACGCTACAGCAGCAGCAGCACCCTGAGCCTGAGCAAGGAGCGCTGGATGCAAGGAGAGGTGTACGCCTGCAAGGTCCTCCATCAAGGCCAAAGCCAGACCCAGTCCCTCCACAGGAGCCAGTGTAAGGGCTAGAGGGGCTGGATGAAGCCCAGGACAGGAGCTGTGTCTGGGGGGAGCAGGAGGAACACACCTGCTGATCTGATCAATATGAATTTTAATGTTTGTAGAGTAAACTGAAGCTTTGTGTGACAGAGAATAACAACAACTTAGAGAATAATGTGTGTAGCTCAGCAGCTAGATGTGAGTGTGCTTAATAACTGTTCTGTTGATGATTGATGTTTTTGCTAATAAAGCTTGCACTGATAAATAACATGATGAAGTATATTTGTCTTTTATCTCATGAAGAGTGGTGACATTAGATTATACAGCTGCCTGTTAAATCTAAATGTGATCTAGTTTCATTCTGCATGTCATGTGTCACCTTTTATTGTGAATATGTTGAATTTTGTGTGCTTCTAAAGGAGAAATGAACATTTCATTCAGTCATGTCATATTTATCAGCCATTTTTTTATATTTCATTTTCCAGTGCTGAAGAATCTAAAATCAGTCATACTGGGTTCAGTTGAACATCTGCAGCTCTTTTATCATTGGAATATAACCCAACTGTCATGTAAATCGGGACTTTCTCTTCCCCTCTGTCTGATTAACTTCCTCTAATTTGTGCATGTAGCAACATTATGGTGTGTTATTACAGGATCTCTATGGAAACCTTTTAGGAACTAAAACAAGCTTTGTCAAAAATGGAACACAAATATATATTAATTAATAATATTTTCTAGTAAATTATAAAAATATGACAAGCAAAAGATTTTATTGTGAAGAACGCTCCCTGACAGCGACTTTACTGCAAGAATCATTTTAATGCTGCAGATTATCTATGTTCTGGTGTATGCACAGTGCTTCTAAGTGGCACTAGACTTTTTGAATGGTTAATTAGAATAAGTTATTAAATTGATCAATGCAAAATGAACGTAATAATTCATTAAATTTACATTTAAAACTACAATAAAAAGTTAAACAAATGAGTCAATGATGATTTAATGTGCTAAATAAAATATCTAGCATTGTTTGTTTTGTGAAGTTAACATGTAACCAGGTTGAAGAATTCTCTAATTATTCTGGTGTTACTCTTCAGAGTCCATATCAGGTTATTCTCAATGTATCATCTCAATTTACTGTGATGACTGTAATGTAACATATACATATCCTCTGTGTTTATTATATACATATAAACATTATTCTGTAAAGCAATTAGTTGTAAGATAAATATAGGAGAAATTATTAGAAATGTAGTGAAAAAATATATATAATGTCTCATAGAATATAAATACTTCAGTCCCAGTTTTTTAAAAGCCTGCTCAGAACTGGAGTAAAAAAATACTTTACTTTTCACCTCTGAAACTACAATGTGGTGTTGAGTGAAGCAGTCGTCCATGTGAGAGTCTGCTGCAGAAACTCACAGCTGCAACATGTCAAACTATATAGTCTGACTGAAGGAGGTTTTTGTACGACTCTATATCACTGTGGGAACACTGGGCCACGATATGTTCCCATACAGTAGTAATCTCCTGAATCTTCAGCCTGGACTCCCCTGATAGTCAGAGTGAATTCAGGTTGGGATCCAGTGCTGCTGAAATGACTCGGAGTATCAGATTGACGGCGACTTATTTTATAAAACAGCAGTTTGGGAGCCTGTCCAGGTTTCTGCAGGTACCAGCTGAGATCATCATCAACTCCGCTACTTGCTGAACAGCTCAGAGAGACTGTCTCCCCAAGACTGACAGACTTTGATGCAGGAGACTGAGTCACAGATGGACTGGCACTTGATCCTGGAAAAAAGAAATAAAAGTACATTTTTAAAATGATTTTTAAAAACTAAATTGAAGGAAGTACAACGTGCAAACACATGAAAATCTGTGATTCAAAGTGCAAAAGTAATGGAGCATTATAAACGTGTTCAAAGCTTAGTGTCCAGTTTAACACAAGAAAATCACTACATCTTACCGTGGAGTCCAAACACCAGCGTGGTCAGCAGCGGAGTCAGTAACATCATCATCATGATTAATCTCACTGTCAGAGAGACTGCACAGACTGGTCTCAGTGATACGTCTTAAAACTTGCTAAAGAGCGGTGATGCACAGCAGCCATTCAAAACACAAATTTCATAGGCAAACACATACCTGTGTGTGTGTGTGTGAGGAGGGGAAAGACAATAATGTGTCTGTCAGCACAGTTATATCAGTGACAGGTCAAATCTGTTATTTCTGCACATTCACAGAAACGTTTTTGGTTTTGCTTGTTGACCAGGCTCCATTATACTATTTGTATGATCTATATAATTTTATTTTAATTGACTTCAGTCTTGAACAATATCAATCTTCTTATCAATAGATCTGCTGTATTTTTAGAAGGACTCTGTATGAAACATAATAAATGGCTCAGAGTCAGAATGAACAAATCCAAGTTTATAACAGAATTCGTCCTGGGAGCAGGAGATAGAATATCAGCTATAATTATAGCAGAGCGGGGCTCCGACTGAGGACAAGATAAGAGGAGAAATGTTCAAATATAAACAAGTGCTCAGACACTTAAACATTTTGTATGCTTTATAATAAGTGTTGCTTTATTCTGGTTGTACCTTGTACTCTGCATCAATTACCATTGTATTTGGGAATTTTAATGACATTTTTATTGGATTGTATGTATCAGAGCAAGTGTGAATGATTTGTTTTAACCAAAGTTGTTTCTACAGCAGTAGTCAGAACAGGGTAGATGGCAAAATATTTTGGGCCCAGACACAAGAGCAAAGTGTTGATTGGTGTCCGGGTACTGTAAACCAAGGTCCCTGCTCATAACTGATAATGGTAAGAATCTGAGTTCAAAAAGATGAGAAGAGATGGCAATAAGGTTTGTGCTTGGTGAGGTTACTGTCAGCTCTGTGTTCAGTGGTCTGTGTCAGAGTCTCTTCCTCTTCAGCAGCTGCAGTCGGTTCCTGCTGTAACAGCTCAGTGTCTCTGCAGTCTGACTGAGGGAGGTTTTTGTACGACTACAAATCACTGTGTGAACACTGGCCCACTGTGAACACTCTTACAGTAATAAACTGCTGCATCTTCAGTCTGAACTCCACTGATGGTCAAAGTGAAGTCAGAGCTGCTTCCACTGCCACTAAACCGAGCTGGTGTTCCTGAATGACGTGTGCTCACATATCTAATTAGGAGCTTTGGAGTCTGTCCAGATTTCTGTTGATACCAGAACAAACGATCACCATAACTAGAAGAGCTGGAAACAGCTGGGTTTGTTTTACAGCTCAGAGTGACAGTGGATCCTGGAGTAGATGTCACTACTGGAGGCTGAGTCACAGTCACCTGACCGCTGCATCCTGCAGACAGAAACAAATCTTTCATTTATCAGCAGAAATAAATGACAGAAAAGGCAGCACATCATGTTTGAAATGTTGCTGAGTGAATGAACCTGTAAAACAGCAGCAGGCCAGCGTCCAGATGAGGATGGTGATGAGAGTCATGGTGGTTGTGGTTTCTGCTGTGTTGACTGACAGATCTGAGTCCTGCAGTGTTGAACTCACAGGACTATAAACCTTCTCAGTTCACTGGAGGATCAGCTGACGATGCAAAGCCTCCTCTCTATGGAAATGATTTCTCTGCTCTCAACAGACTGAAGGCAACGTGGGACACAAAATCAGGAGAAATACTCTTTGGATTTACACCATCTGTGATCTTAATGGAATAAAAAAATGTTTTTTGGAAACAAATTTGAGGATTTATAACATTTGTTTCAATGGGAGTGGTTGGTATCTCTATTTATTTCATTTGTTTTACATACAAGGTTTCACAAATACACTTTATACTCATTCTGTAATTTATGATTATTTAGAAATGCTGTGTTTATTTAACATTGACTCAAATATGTAACATGTTTACAATCTGAATTTGTTACAGGGAAAATCGAAATGTTTTGCTGTCACTTGTACAAAGTTTCATAAAAATGATGTAAAATATTTTGATTCATGAGGAAATTTAAAGTCACATCAATAAAAACATTTTGTACATTTGATAAAAAGTTGATTATCCGGTTTTAGCAGAAAATAAAGTGACTTTTCAGTGGATAGATGCTTGTTCACAGTGCAGGAGGTTTTTGTACGGCCACTTAATGAGTTTGTATCACTGTGGTGGACTTTTGGTGGAGGAACCAAACTCATCATTAACTGTAAGTACCAGAGATTTCTCATTTCTACAACATTAAATATTATACTGAGTTTTGCACCAGAATGTGATAAAACAAGAATTTACTTTGGGCATTTTATATATTGTGAGCATTTTTTTGCTTTGTATTAAACTCAGCAGATAGTGAAGTTTGGAGAATACATGCAGATATTAATAAAAGTTTATTATTGTAGATATTATGATGAAATATCTGCCAAAAAGTCGCACATTTTCACATATTTTACTTTTAATCCATTTTTTGTTTCACAAAATTTGGTTGTAAAATTTGTCTGACAAACATTTTAACAGCCAGAAAATAACTTTATATTTATTCATTATTGTTTAACATTCAAACAATTTTTAGATTTAAAATATGATGTTGGTTTCTGTAAAACAAATAAATGAGTTTATATGTAGATCATGTTTAGCTGTAGTTTGTGTTCACAGTTTGTTAGTTTGATGTGGAGAAAAGGAAGTGAAACAGACAGATGACAAAGTCTTTAACTGTAATCACACATTAGTGTTTCACCTCTTAACTTTTTATATAAACTCATCAAGAAAATCATTACAAGAATGAATTATTTACTGTCACACATTATAAAGCAGATGTGAAGATTTCATGTAATGATCATTAAATTAAAGAAATCATCACATTTACACCTAACTTATGTTGCATATTGTCTAATTCTTAGTGATTTATGATGATGAGCCACAATAGATTCATTGCTTTAAATGTCAAAAGTACAAATTTTATTTCGCTTTATTAACAAAACCTTCATTTCCTCCCATTTCTCAGCGCCTCTCCTCTGTCTGATCACAGTGTCACACACACAGCTAATCCACAGTGTTGTTAACCTCTGTCATGTATCATAGCTCAGCTGTCTGTCCTACAGTGGAAGTTAATCTGCTCCTTGTGTGTCTCTGCTCTCCCCTCCAGCTGGCTCCACGGTCAGGCCCTCAGTCTCTCTGCTTCCCCCCTCCTCTAAGCAGCTCTCCGGGGGCTCAGCCACGCTGGCCTGCCTGCTGACCGGCTACTCTCCTCAGGGAGCCGTGGTGAGCTGGGAGGTGGACGGTAGACAGGTGACAGAGGGGGTCCTGAGCAGCTCAGAGGAGGACAAGAGCGGACGCTACAGCAGCAGAGGCACCCTGAGTCTGAGCAAGGAGCGCTGGATGCAAGGAGAGGTGTACGCCTGCAAGGTCCTCCATCAAGGCCAAAGCCAGACCCAGTCCCTCCACAGGAGCCAGTGTAAGGGCTAGAGGGGCTGGATGAAGCCCAGGACAGGAGCTGTGTCTGGGGGGAGCAGGAGGAACACACCTGCTGATCTGATCAATATAAGTTTTAATGTTTGTAGAGTAAACTGAAGCTTTGTGTGACAGAGAACAACTTAGAGAGTAATGTGTGTAGCTCAGCAGCTGGATGTGAGTGTGCTTAATAACTGTCCTGTTGATGATTGATGTTTTTGCTAATAAAGCTTGCACTGATAAATAACATGATGAAGGATTTTGCTCTTTTATCTAATGAAGAGTGGTAAGACATGAAAAAGTTTTACAACTTCAACTGATACTCCTCTCTGTGGAAAATGAATAGCTTGTTATTTAAGTTACTATATGAATAAACTACAATTTAACTGTCAACAACAGTAAAATAATATAGTGAATAGAGAATGTAGAAAGTGAAAGTGTATATAATGACAAAAACATTTTGAAAATGCATTTTGTATTTAGATTTTCAGTGAGGAAACAATCATGACTGAAATATGTGATCAGGCAACATTTGTCAGAGATCTTCTGCTGAGTAAATGTGAACAAAACATGATGTGATGTTATTAGATTTTTAAATCTTGATGAGACTACAGATCTACTCTGTTCAACTGTTTCATAGCCATTATTGTTTTTATCATAGAAAAATGTAACCCATAAAATAAAACTGCATAGTATAAAAAAACATCATCTTTGTGTTTATTTTGCCGTATATTAATTATGAGAAATGCATATTCATCCCAGTATTATACCTCATCTTTCCACCACGCCTGGCTTCACCATAAAATCAGCTTTCTATTTATTGTTTGATAGTATGTGTAACAATATAGTATGAAATATAAAGTATAACATATTTATCATTTGTAAATCAAAAACTTTTGTTAAATGAAGCTGTTACATTAGAGGTCAGAGGATATATTCTTACAACATCACATAATTACTTAATATCCAGAGCTCTGCTTGCTGAGGATGAATGTGAAGAGAACATTGTGATGTAGTTATTAAGTTTTGTTTGCAAAAATCACTTATATCAGTCTGAAATAAATGATTTGATAATATATTAATGTGAGTAAGTTTTCTATGCTTGGTGAGGTTACTGTCAGCTCTGTGTTCAGTGGTCTGTGTCAGAGTCTCTTCCTCTTCAGCAGCTGCAGTCGGTTCCTGCTGTAACAGCTCAGTGTCTCTGCAGTCTGACTGAGGGAGGTTTTTGTACGACTACAAATCACTGTGTGAACACCCAAGCACTGTTTATTTCATCGTAACGCTGACAATAGTAAACTGCTGCATCTTCAGCCTGAACTCCACTGATGGTCAGTGAAGCGTTTACTCCGTCTCCTCTGCCAGAGAATCGAGACGAAAACTCACTTGTAGGATTTTTACCTACTTTCATGACTAACTTGGGAGCTTCTCCAGATTTCTGCTGATACCAGTGTCTTCTACTGGTTCCATCTGACCATGTCTTAACAGCTGGGTTTGTTTTACAGCTCAGAGTGACAGTGGATCCTGGAGTAGATGTCACTACTGGAGGCTGAGTCACAGTCACCTGACCGCTGCATCCTGCAGACAGAAACAAATCTTTCATTTATCAGCAGAAATAAATGACAGAAAAGGCAGCACATCATGTTTGAAATGTTGCTGAGTGAATGAACCTGTAAAACAGCAGCAGGCCAGCGTCCAGATGAGGATGGTGATGAGAGTCATGGTGGTTGTGGTTTCTGCTGTGTTGACTGACAGATCTGAGTCCTGCAGTGTTGAACTCACAGGACTATAAACCTTCTCAGTTCACTGGAGGATCAGCTGACGATGCAAAGCGTCCTCTCTATGGAAATGATTTCTCTGCTCTCAACAGACTGAAGGCAACGTGGGGCACAAAATCAGGAGAAATACTCTTTGGATTTACACCATCTGTGATTTTAATGGAAAATAATATTTATAGAAGTGCAGTTGAGGATTTAAGGATAAGTTTGTGTTGACTTTGGTTGGTTTGGTTTGTCTGTTTGTCTGCCTGTAATTGACTTACAGGATTTACTGTAGATAAATAATATTTCAGTTCAGATTAATATGATTTCGTAAATTATTATTTAAAAGCATCATGTTCATTTAATCATATATCAAGTGATAAAAATAAAATTGTGAAGAAAAAATGACTGTTATAAGTACACTGTAATTGTTTCTCTGTCAGATGTAGAAAACTAAAGTGGTCATGTCATTTTTTTTAATCTTCAAAATGTAACATCAGACTTTTAATTGTACTTTTATTTATTCATTTTGAAAGTGTCAACCCCTTTTTTAGATTTAAAATATGATGTGGATTCCTGTTCAACACAAATAGGATTTTATCAGTAAATGCAGCTTAGCTTTGTGTTCACGGTTCATTTATTTCACATGTAGTGAAAAGGAAGTGAAAGAGACAGATGACAAAGTTTTAAGTTTATCCACATGAGTGTTTCAGCTCTTTTAGTTTAAACACAAGAAAATGAGTTATTCACTGTCTGACATTATGAAACAGATATGAAGATGAAATGATTAGTTAACTTCTCCATTGCTGAGGAAGAATTTGAAGAGAACATCATGATGTAATTAGTGTTTTAAATTTTGTTTGCAAAAATCATTTGAATCAGTCTGAAATAAATGATTTGATAATATATTAATGTGAGTAAGTTTTCTCTGCTTGGTGAGGTTACTGTCAGCTCTGTGTTCAGTGGTCTGTGTCAGAGTCTCTTCCTCTTCAGCAGCTGCAGTCGGTTCCTGCTGTAACAGCTCAGTGTCTCTGCAGTCTGACTGAGGGAGGTTTTTGTACGACTACAAATCACTGTGTGAACACTCCACCACTGTGGTAACTCTGACAGTAATAAACTGCTGCATCTTCAGTCTGAACTCCACTGATGGTCAAAGTGAAGTCAGAGCTGCTTCCACTGCCACTAAACCGAGCTGGTGTTCCTGAAAAACGTGTGCTCACATATTTAATTAGGAGCTTTGGAGCCTGTCCAGATTTCTGTTGATACCAGAACATACTCTGATCGCCATCAGACCACCTGTAAACAGCTGGGTTTGTTTTACAGCTCAGAGTGACAGTGGATCCTGGAGTAGATGTCACTACTGGAGGCTGAGTCACAGTCACCTGACTGCTGCATCCTGCAGACAGAAACAAATCTTTCATTTATCAGCAGAAATAAATGACAGAAAAGGCAGAACATCTTGTTTGAAATGTTGCTGAGTGAATGAACCTGTAAAACAGCAGCAGGCCAGCGTCCAGATGAGGATGGTGATGAGAGTCATGGTGGTTGTGGTTTCTGCTGTGTTGACTGACAGATCTGAGTCCTGCAGTGTTGACTCACAGGACTATAAACCTTCTCAGTTCACTGGAGGATCAGCTGATGATGCAAAGCCTCCTCTCTATGGAAATGATTTCTCTGCTCTCAACAGACTGAAGGCAACGTGAGACACAAAATCAAGAGAAATACTCTTTGGATTTACACCATCTGTGATCTTAATGGAATAAAAAACGTTTTTTGGAAACAAATTTGAGGATTTATAACATTTGTTTCAATGGGAGTGGTTGGTATCTCTATTTATTTCATTTGTTTTACATACAAGGTTTCACAAATACATTTTATACTCATTCTGTAATTTATGATTATTTAGAAATGTTGTGTTTATTTAACATTGTCTCAAATATGTAACATGTTTACAATCTGAATTTGTTACAGGGAAAATCAAAATGTTTTGCTGTCACTTGTACAAAGTTTCATAAAAATGATGTAAAATATTTTGATTCATGAGAAAATTTAAAGTCACATCAATAAAAACATTTTGTACATTTGATAAAATGTTGATTATCCGGTTTTAGCAGAAAATAAAGTGACTTTTCAGTGGATAGATGCTTGTTCACAGTGCAGGAGGTTTTTGTACGGCCACTTAATGAGTTTGTATCACTGTGGTGGACTTTTGGTGGAGGAACCAAACTCATCATTAACTGTAAGTACCAGAGATTTCTCATTTTTACAACATTAAATATTATACTGAGTTTTGCACCAGAATGTGATAAAACAAGAATTTATTTTGGGCATTTTGTATATTGTGGGTATTTTTTTGCTTTGTATTAAACTCAGCAGATAGTGAAGTTTGGAGAAAACATGCAGATATTAATAAAAGTTTATTATTGTAGATATTATGATGAAATATATGCCAAAAAATCTCAAATTTTCACATATTTTACTTTTTATCCATTTTTTGTTTCACAAAATTCTGTTGTAAAATTTGTCTGACAAACATTTTAACATTCAGAAAATAACTTGATCTTTATTCATTATTTTGTAATATTCAAACAATTTTTAGATTTAAAATATGATGTTGGTTTCTGTAAAACAAATAAATGAGTTTATATGTAGATCATGTTTAGCTGTAGTTTGTGTTCACAGTTCGTTAGTTTGATGTGGAGAAAAGGAAGTGAAACAGACAGATGACAAAGTCTTTAACTGTAATCACACATTAGTGTTTCACCTCTTAACTTTTTATATAAACTCATCAAGAAAATCTTTGCAAGAATAAATTATTTACTGTCACACATTATAAAGCAGATGTGAAGATTTCATTTAATGATCATTAAATTAAAGAAATCATCACATTTACACCTAACTTATGTTGCATATTGTCTAATTCTTAGTGATTTATGATGATGAGCCACAATAGATTCATTGCTTTAAATGTCAAAAGTACAAATTTTATTTAGCTTTATTAACAAAACCTTCATTTCCTCCCATTTCTCAGCGTCTCTCCTCTGTCTGATCACAGTGTCACACACACAGCTAATCCACAGTGTTGTTAACCTCTGTCATGTATCATAGCTCAGCTGTCTGTCCTACAGTGGAAGTTAATCTGCTCCTTGTGTGTCTCTGCTCTCCCCTCCAGCTGGCTCCACGGTCAGGCCCTCAGTCTCTCTGCTTCCCCCCTCTTCTGAGCAGCTCTCCGGGGGCTCGGCCACGCTGGCCTGCCTGCTGACCGGCTACTCTCCTCAGGGAGTTGTGGTGAGCTGGGAGGTGGACGGTAGACAGGTGACAGAGGGGGTCCTGAGCAGCTCAGAGGAGGACAAGAGCGGACGCTACAGCAGCAGCAGCACCCTGAGCCTGAGCAAGGAGCGCTGGATGCAAGGAGAGGTGTACGCCTGCAAGGTCCTCCATCAAGGCCACAGCCAGACCCAGTCCCTCCACAGGAGCCAGTGTAAGGGCTAGAGGGGCTGGATGAAGCCCAGGACAGGAGCTGTGTCTGGGGTGAGCAGGAGGAACACACCTGCTGATCTGATCAATATGAGTTTTAATGTTTGTAGAGTAAACTGAAGCTTTGTGTGACAGAGAACAACAACAACTTAGAGAGTAATGTGTGTAGCTCAGCAGCTGGATGTGAGTGTGCTTAATAACTGTCCTGTTGATGATTGATGTTTTTGCTAATAAAGCTTGCACTGATAAATAACATGATGAAGGATTTTGCTCTTTTATCTAATGAAGAGTGGTAAGACATGAAAAAGTTTTATCACTTCAACTAAAACTCCTCTCTGTGGAAAATGAATAGCTTGTTATTTAAGTTACTATATGAATAAACCACATTTTAACTGTCAGCAAAAGTAAAATAATATAGTGAATAGAGAATGTAGAAAGTGAAAGTGTATATAATGACAAAAACATTTTGAAAATGCATTTTGGAATTAGATTTTCAGTGAGGAAACAATCATGACTGAAATATGTGATCAGGCAACATTTGTCAGAGATCTTCTGCTGAGTTAATGTGAACAAAACATGATGTGATGTTATTAGATTTTTAAATCTTGATGAGACTACAGATCTACTCTGTTCAACTGTTTCATAGCTATTATTGTTTTTATCATAGAAAAATGTAACCCATAAAATAAAACTGCATAGTATAAAAAAACATCATCTTTGTGTTTATTTTGCCGTATATTAATTATGAGAAATGCATATTCATGCCAGTATTATACCTCATCTTTCCACCACGCCTAGCTTCACCATAAAATCAGCTTTCTATTTATTGTTTGATAGTATGTGTAACAATATAGTATAAAATATAAAGTATAACATATTTATCATTTGTAAATCAAAAACTTTTGTTAAATGAAGCTGTTACATTAGATTGTTTTGTGCTGCTGAAATGATGTGAATTAATGATGAAGATTTAACTTAAAAACTGTGGGCTGGAAAATGTTTTTCAGTTTGTTTCAGTTTAATTTAGGTTCATTGTGGTTCTGCTTGATGACTCTTGTGTGTCAGAGTCACAGTGTTGTGTTCACTCGACCAGTTATCCTCATCACAGTCTCTTCACCAACCCTCTGCAGCTGCAGCAGGCCGTTTTCAGTTCAGTCAAACTGAAGGAGGTTTTTGTACAACTCTAAATCACTGTGTAAACGTGTTACCACTATGTAAGCCCAGACAGTAGTAATCTCCAGCATCTTCAGCCTGAACACCACTGATGGTCAGAGTGTAGTCAGAACCAGATCTACTGCCACTGAATCGAGATGGAGTTCCTGAGTTTAGAGTTGATGCTTTGTATATAAGAAGTTTGGGAGCTTGTCCAGGTTTCTGAAGGTACCAACTGAGATCAGCACTAATATCTGAACTCCCTGTGGCACTGATGGTCACCGGCCCTCCAAGACTAACAGACTTGGATTTGTCAGTCTGAGTCAGAAACTTGTTGGCAGAAGACTCTGAAATGAGAAATGAAAAATCTTAATAAGAAATGTTTTGTATCCAGTGGAGAAGCAGTTCAGGTTGTGATAGGAGAGAAAAATAGAAAACACATTTAAGCAAAAGTAAAAAGGAGAACACAGACTGGATTTGCACCAAACATTTTCAGAATCTCTCACCCTGACTCAGAAAACCCAACATGACCAGCAGAGTTATTGGCAACATCATCCTGATGCAGTTTTCAGTGTGAGTGCATGAAAACAGTTCAGACTCTCTGTGACATAAGAACTTAAACTCTGAGGAGCAGTGATGCATAAAAGTCATGCAAAATACATTTAAGAAGGCAAACACACACCTGTTCTTGTGAAACAGAAAGAGCAGAGGTGAGGAGGAGTGAGAGGTCATCCAAACTGAGGATCATTTTAAAGTTCATTTACAAAACTTTGACTTTTTGCTCTTTTATTATGTTGCAAATATTCTCGTTTTTACTTCTTTATATCCTTATATAATTTTATGCTGAATAACAGATGTTTGGCGCCTCCTGCTGGTAAACACACTGTGATCCAACACACACATTGATTTTGAATTCCTTCATTGTTTTCACGATAATTTATGTTAATCTCATCATCCAGATCCAGGTGTTGCAATTATGATAACATGAAGACAGATATAAAGGCAGCAGCAGAAAAGCTGTAAATCCATCTTACCTCAACGTATTTAGTTTAGGCCTGCTCAACTTTTTAGGCGACCATCCCAACTAACTGAACTTTCCCTCCACACTTCATCACAACATCAAGACATGTTTCTTGTTTAGCTCAGCATCAACATGTGAGTGTGCTTAATAACTGTCATGTTAATGATTGTTTTACTTAACGGGTTTAAAGCTTCTACTGACACTCCTCTCTGTGGAGAATGTACAAATTATGTTGTGAATAATTTACAAATATTTATTTTGCTACTTTTGTTGTTTCATAGTAAAGGAAGTTAAATAATAATTTGTTGTCATAAAAAATCTGGACTTTCATCAAGGGGAAAATGATAAATTAAATGTGTGTTTCGTTCTTGTTCAGAGCTCTGCTGATGAATGTGAAGAGAACATCATGATGTAATTAGTGTTTAAAGTTTTACCACTTAAATCAGTCTGAAATAAATGATTTGATAATATATTAATGTGAGTAAGTTTTCTCTGCTTGGTGAGGTTACTGTCAGCTCTGTGTTCAGTGGTCTGTGTCAGAGTCTCTTCCTCTTCAGCAGCTGCAGTCGGTTCCTGCTGTAACAGCTCAGTGTCTCTGCAGTCTGACTGAGGGAGGTTTTTGTACGACTACAAATCACTGTGTGAACACCCAAGCACTGTTTATTTCATCGTAACGCTGACAATAGTAAACTGCTGCATCTTCAACCTGAACTCCACTGATGGTCATTGCAGCGTTTACTCCGTCTCCTCTGCCAGAGAATCGAGAAGAAAACTCACTTGTTGGATTCTGACCCAATTTGATGACCAACTTTGGAGCTTCTCCTGATTTCTGCTGATACCAGTGCACTCTACTATCTCCATCTGACCATGTTTTAACCTTTGGGTTGGTTTTACAGGTCAGAGTGACTGTGGATCCAAGCGCTGATGTTACTACAGGAGACTGCGTCACAGTCACTTGACTGCAAGATCCTGAAAAAAAGGGGGAAAGCATTACATACAGTAAATTGACTCATATATTTTCTGTGATCTAAATACTGATCTAAATTTTATGTTAAAAAAAATCACACCTTTGAGACAGCAGCAGGCCAGCGTCCAGATGAGGATGGTGATGAGAGTCATGGTGGTTGTGGTTTCTGCTGTGTTGACTGACAGATCTGAGTCCTGCAGTGTTGAACTCACAGGACTATAAACCTTCTCAGTTCACTGGAGGATCAGCTGACGATGCAAAGCCTCCTCTCTATGGAAATGATTTCTCTGCTCTCAACAGACTGAAGGCAACGTGGGACACAAAATCAGGAGAAATACTCTTTGGATTTATACCATCTGTGATCTTAATGGAATAAAATTAAACTTAAATACTTAAATAAAATCAATCTTTTTTGGAGACTCAATAGAGGATTTAAAACATTTATTTCAAATGGAGTGGTTGGTTTCTCTATTTAACTTGTTTTAGAGACAAGGTTTCACAAATACACTATATACTCATTCAATAATTCATGATTATGTAGAAACTTTGTGTTTATTGAACATCAAACTACATTGTCTCAAATATGTAACATGTTTACAATCTGAATTTGTTACAGGGAAAATTCATTTGTACAAAGTTACATAAAATGATGCAAATTATTTTAATTCATGAGGAAATTTAAAGCCACACAAATGAAAACATTTTGTACATATGACAAAGTTTTGATTATCCAGTTCTAGTAGAAAATAAAGTGACTTTTCAGTGGATAGATGCTTGTTCACAGTGCAGGAGGTTTTTGTACAGACACTTAATGAGTTTGTATCACTGTGTTGATTTTTGGTGGAGGAACCAAACTCATCATTAACTGTAAGTACCAGAGATTTATTACTTTGTACAATATATAGTATTTATAACTTTTATCAACTATTAAATGAGAATGAGATCAAGTTCACTGTTTGTATGTTTTCTTATATATTTTGTTATTTATCAAACAAGGCTGATCTCACAATCTGAGAAGAAACTTTGCAGAGATCAAAATTCATTCAGTATTGAAGATAATACAATTTTACAAAAAGAAAATAAACATCTATTTTCTAATATACTATTTTTGTTGTGTTAATTTTGAATTCTTATCTCATTTTACATGTTTGAAAGTAAGGTTTGGTCAAGTAACATTTTTAATCTTCAAAACATAACATCAGTAGTTCAATATTATTTTCATTCATTCATTTTGAAAGTGTCAAACAGTTTTTAGATTAAAAATCTTATAAAGAATCTAAAATTGGATTCCAGTTGAACATAATTTTATCAGTAAATGCAGCTTAGCTTTGTGTTCACAGTTCATTTATTTCACATGTAGTGAAAAGGAAGTGAAAGAAACAGATGAAAACGTTTTTAACTGTATTCACATGAGTGTTTCAGCTCTAAACATAAGAAAAATAGTTATTTACTATCACACATGAAAATATGAAGATGTCATCAATAATTATTATCAACTGAATTTTTTCACTGCATTTAATTCATGTGTCTGATGGTCGGAGTCTTAGTGTATGAGTGCAATAGCAGCACAAGCTGTAAAATTTTCTCTTTGTCTTTTCTCCCCCCTCTCCTCCCCCTCTCTCTCCTCCAGTGGGTGTGGTGTGGCCCACCCTGACCGTCCCCCCCCCCTCCAGAAAGGAGCTGCAGCAGGACAGTGCCACACTGGTGTGTCTGGCCAGCGGGGGCTTCCCCTCAACCTGGAAGCTGGACTGGAAGGTGGGGGGCAGCAGCAGATCCTCAGGGGTGTCACACAGCCTGGAGGTCCTGGGGAGGGACGGCCACTACAGCCAGAGCAGCACCCTGAGCCTCTCTGCAGACCAGTGGAGGAAGGCGGGCTGAGTGAGCTGTGAGGCCAGTCTGAACGGACAGAGCCCTGTCACTCAAACCCTGGACCCTGACCGCTGCTCAGAGTAGAGCTTCAGCAACACTTCCTGTCTGCAAATGATGCTTCTTTTTCTTTGCTAAAGATCTTGATGAAGCTACAGATCTTCTCTGTTCAGCTGTTTCTGCAAGTTTCACATCTCTCTACTCAGTGTTTTAATGTGCATGTTGCTTTTTAATACTGATCTTCCTTATATTCTGCTTTATGTTCATTACTTTTCAAATGAAACTGAATATTTTTAGTTTCACTCCAAGAGAAACATACATTTAAAATGTGGAATGAACATTGAACCATTATTAAATAAAACTGTTGGTTGCAATGAGTCAGTGTCAGTTAAAATATATGAAATATATGAAAAATACCTTCTGAATCATCCCAATATCATTGTACCTGATATCAAACTGCCTAAAAGTACAGGAGATGGTTGCTCTTTAATTAACTTGTGACAATAATTGTAGGTATGAAATCCTTTTTTAATTTTTAAAATGTTTATTTCCCTTTGGGCTGTAGTTGAATTGTTTTGTGTACCTACTTGTAGAATATCTGTCAAATATTTGTTTCTATTGGTGGCTATACTCTAACAAGAGTTCAATGTCTCCAAGTCACTCACAGAGAGACTGAATTAACTGGCAAGAATTGAAGTTTAAATTATAAATTGAAGAGCATCTTTCAGTTTGTTTCAGTTTAATTTAGGTTCATTGTGGTTCTGCTTGATGACTCTTGTGTGCCAGAGTCACAGTGTTGTGTTCACTCGACCAGTTATCCTCATCACAGTCTCTTCACCAACCCTCTGCAGCTGCAGCAGGCCGTTTTCAGTTCAGTCAAACTGAAGGAGGTTTTTGTACGACTCTAAATCACTGTGTGAACACTCCACCACCATGGGCACCAAGACAGTAGTAATCTCCAGCATCTTCAGCCTGAACACCACTGATGGTCAGAGTGTAGTCAGAACCAGATCTACTGCCACTGAATCGAGATGGAGTTCCTGAGTTTAGAGTTGATGCATCGTATATAAGAAGTTTGGTAGCTTGTCCAGGTTTCTGAAGGTACCAACTGAGATCAGCACCAATGTTTGAACTTCCTGTGGCGCGGATGGTCACCGTCCCTCCAAGACTAACAGACTTGGATTTGTCAGTCTGAGTCAGAAAATTGTTGGCAGAAGACTCTGAAATGAGAAATGAAGAATCTTAAGAGGAAATATAAAATAGCTAATGGAGAAGCAGTTCAGGTTGTGATAGGAGAGAAAAATAGAAAACACATATAAGCAAAAGTAAAAAGGAGAACACTGACTGGATTTGCACCAAACATTTTCAGAATCTCTCACCCTGACTCAGAAAACCCAACATGACCAGCAGAGTTATTGGCAACATCATCCTGATGCAGTTTTCAGTGTGAGTGCATGAAAACAGTTCAGACTCTCTGTGACATAAGAACTTAAACTCTGAGGAGCAGTGATGCATAAAAGTCATGCAAAATACATTTAAGAAGGCAAACACACACCTGTTCTTGTGAAACAGAAAGAGCAGAGGTGAGGAGGAGTGAGAGGTCATCCAAACTGAGGATCATTTTAAAGCTCATTTACAAAACTTTGATTTAATCCTTTTTCATGTTGCACAGATTCTCCTTTTTACTTTTTAATGTTCTCATATGACTTTGTGCTCATTAACAGATGTGTAGCGCCCCCTGCTGGTAAATTGAATGAACTCTGAACTCAGTATGAACTGACACATTAGACTGATTTTGAATTATTCTATTGTTTTCATCACAGTTTATGTCAATCTCATAAATATCTGTTTATTTTAGCAGTTTATATTTATTTTGAGGTTAATATTTTAACAACAATAACAACAATTGATAAAATTGAACTGAAATCAGAAAACAACACTGCTGTAAGGTTTTGGACAACTTAGAGAGTCATGTGTGTAGCTCAGCATCAACATGTGAGTGTGTTTAATAAGTGTCATGTAGCTGATTGTTTGGTAATAAAGCTTGCACTGACAAATAACAGGATGAGGTGTGTTGGTCTTTTAGTTTGATGGAAATTCAAAACATAAAGGGTTTAAAACTTCTACACATACTCCTCTCTGTGGACAATGAACTAATTATGGTGTAAAGAAATTGCAAAAAATCATTTTACTACTTTTGTTGGATATAAAAGTTAAATTGATAATTTTTGTTGTAAGAAAATCTGCACTTTCATCCAGGTGAAAATGAATAATTAAATGAGTTATTAGTTAACTTCTCCATTGCTGAGGAAGAATTTGAAGAGAACATCATGATGTAATTAGTGTTTGAAGTTTTGTTTGCAAAAATAATTTGAATCAGTCTGAAATAAATGATTTGATAATATATTAATGTGAGTAAGTTTTCTCTGCTTGGTGAGGTTACTGTCAGCTCTGTGTTCAGTGGTCTGTGTCAGAGTCTCTTCCTCTTCAGCAGCTGCAGTCGGTTCCTGCTGTAACAGCTCAGTGTCTCTGCAGTCTGACTGAGGGAGGTTTTTGTACGACTACAAATCACTGTGTGAACGGCCAATTACTGCCTATATTATGGAGACTCTGACAGTAATAAACTGCTGCATCTTCAGTCTGAACTCCACTGATGGTCAAAGTGAAGTCAGAGCTGCTTCCACTGCCACTAAACCGAGCTGGTGTTCCTGAATGAGGTGTGCTCACATATGTAATTAGGAGCTTTGGAGTCTGTCCAGATTTCTGTTGATACCAGAACAAATATTCATAACTAGACCACCAGTAAACAGCTGGGTTTGTTTTACAGCTCAGAGTGACAGTGGATCCTGGAGTAGATGTCACTACTGGAGGCTGAGTCACAGTCACCTGACCGCTGCATCCTGCAGACAGAAACAAATCTTTCATTTATCAGCAGAAATAAATGACAGAAAAGGCAGCACATCATGTTTGAAATGTTGCTGAGTGAATGAACCTGTAAAACAGCAGCAGGCCAGCGTCCAGATGAGGATGGTGATGAGAGTCATGGTGGTTGTGGTTTCTGCTGTGTTGACTGACAGATCTGAGTCCTGCAGTGTTGAACTCACAGGACTATAAACCTTCTCAGTTCACTGGAGGATCAGCTGACGATGCAAAGCGTCCTCTCTATGGAAATGATTTCTCTGCTCTCAACAGACTGAAGGCGATGTGGGACAAAAAATCAGGAGAAATACTCTTTGGATTTACACCATCTGTGATTTTAATGGAAAATAATATTTATAGAAGTGCAGTTGAGGATTTAAGGATAAGTTTGTGTTGACTTTGGTTGGTTTGGTTTGTCTGTTTGTCTGCCTGTAATTGACTTACAGGGTTTACTGTAGATAAATAATATTTCAGTTCAGATTAATATGATTTCATAAATTATTATTTAAAAGCATCATGTTCATTTAATCATATATCAAGTGATAAAAATAAAATTGTGAAGAAAAAATGACTGTTATAAGTACACTGTAATTGTTTCTCTGTCAGATGTAGAAAACTAAAGTGGTCATGTCATTTTTTTTAATCTTCAAAATGTAACATCAGACTTTTAATTGTACTTTTATTTATTCATTTTGAAAGTGTCAAGCCCTTTTTTAGATTTAAAATATGATGTGGATTCCTGTTCAACACAAATAGGATTTTATCAGTAAATGCAGCTTAGCTTTGTGTTCACGGTTCATTTATTTCACATGTAGTGAAAAGGAAGTGAAAGAGACAGATGACAAAGTTTTAAGTTTATCCACATGAGTGTTTCAGCTCTTTTAGTTTAAACACAAGAAAATGAGTTATTCACTGTCTGACATTATGAAACAGATATGAAGATGAAATGATTAGTTAACTTCTCCATTGCTGAGGAAGAATTTGAAGAGAACATCATGATGTAATTAGTGTTTTAAATTTTGTTTGCAAAAATCATTTGAATTAGTCTGAAATAAATGATTTGATAATATATTAATGTGAGTAAGTTTTCTCTGCTTGGTGAGGTTACTGTCAGCTCTGTGTTCAGTGGTCTGTGTCAGAGTCTCTTCCTCTTCAGCAGCTGCAGTCGGTTCCTGCTGTAACAGCTCAGTGTCTCTGCAGTCTGACTGAGGGAGGTTTTTGTACGACTATAAATCACTGTGTGAACGGCCAATTACTGCCTACACTATGGACACTCTTACAGTAATAAACTGCTGCATCTTCAGTCTGAACTCCACTGATGGTCAAAGTGAAGTCAGAGCTGCTTCCACTGCCACTAAACCGAGCTGGTGTTCCTGAATGACGTATGCTCACATGTCTTATTAGGAGCTTTGGAGTCTGTCCAGATTTCTGTTGATACCAGAACATACATTGACCATCACCACAGTTGGAATAAACAGCTGGGTTTGTTTTACAGCTCAGAGTGACAGTGGATCCTGGAGTAGATGTCACTACTGGAGGCTGAGTCACAGTCACCTGACCGCTGCATCCTGCAGACAGAAACAAATCTTTCATTTATCAGCAGAAATAAATGACAGAAAAGGCAGCACATCATGTTTGAAATGTTGCTGAGTGAATGAACCTGTAAAACAGCAGCAGGCCAGCGTCCAGATGAGGATGGTGATGAGAGTCATGGTGGTTGTGGTTTCTGCTGTGTTTGACTGACAGATCTGAGTCCTGCAGTGTTGAACTCACAGGACTATAAACCTTCTCAGTTCACTGGAGGATCAGCTGACGATGCAAAGCCTCCTCTCTATGGAAATGATTTCTCTGCTCTCAACAGACTGAAGGCAACGTGGGACACAAAATCAGGAGAAATACTCTTTGGATTTACACCATCTGTGATTTTAATGGAATAAAATAACGTTTTTTGGAAATAAATTTGAGGATTTATAACATTTGTTTCAATGGGAGTGGTTGGTATCTCTGTTTATTTCATTTGTTTTACATATAAGGTTTCAAAAATACACTTTATACTCATTCTGTAATTTATGATTATTTAGAAATGTTGTGTTTATTTAACATTGACTCAAATATGTAACATGTTTACAATCTGAATTTGTTACAGGGAAAATCAAAATGTTTTGCTGTCACTTGTACAAAGTTTCATAAAAATGATGTAAAATATTTTGATTCATGAGGAAATTTGTAGTCACATCAATAAAAACATTTTGTACATTTGATAAAATGTTGATTATCCGGTTTTAGCAGAAAATAAAGTGACTTTTCAGTGGATAGATGCTTGTTCACAGTGCAGGAGGTTTTTGTACGGCCACTTAATGAGTTTGTATCACTGTGGTTGACTTTTGGTGGAGGAACCAAACTCATCATTAACTGTAAGTACCAGAGATTTCTCATTTCTACAACATTAAATATTATACTGAGTTTTGCACCAGAATGTGATAAAACAAGAATTTATTTTGGGCATTTTATATATTGAGGGTTTTTTTTTTGCTTTGTATTAAACTCAGCAGATAGTGAAGTTTGGAGAAAACATGCAGATATTAATAAATGTTTATTATTGAAGATATTATGATGAAATATATGCACGTTTTTACATATTTTACTTTTAATCAATTTTTTGTTTCATAAAATTTGGTTGTAAAATTTGTCTGACAAACATTTTAACAGCCAGAAAATAACTTGATCTTTATTCATTATTGTTTAACATTCAAACAATTTTTAGATTTAAAATATGATGTTGGTTTCTGTAAAACAAATAAATGAGTTTATATGTAGATCATGTTTAGCTGTAGTTTGTGTTCACAGTTCGTTAGTTTGATGTGGAGAAAAGGAAGTGAAACAGACAGATGACAAAGTCTTTAACTGTAATCACACATTAGTGTTTCACCTCTTAACTTTTTATATAAACTCATCAAGAAAATCATTACAAGAATAAATTATTTACTGTCACACATTATAAAGCAGATGTGAAGATTTCATTTAATCATCATGAAATTAAAGAAATCATTACATTTACACCTAACTTATGTTGCATATTGTCTAATTCTTAGTGATTTATGATGATGAGCCACAATAGATTCTTTGCTTTAAATGTCAAAAGAACAAATTTTATTTAGCTTTATTAACAAAACCTTCATTTCCTCCCATTTCTCAGCGTCTCTCCTCTGTCTGATCACAGTGTCACACACACAGCTAATCCACAGTGTTGTTAACCTCTGTCATGTATCATAACTCAGCTGTTTGTCCTACAGTGGAAGTTAATCTGCTCCTTGTGTGTCTCTGCTCTCCCCTCCAGCTGGCTCCACGGTCAGGCCCTCAGTCTCTCTGCTTCCCCCCTCCTCTGAGCAGCTCTTTGGGGGCTCGGCCACGCTGGCCTGCCTGCTGACCGGCTACTCTCCATTTATCAGCAGAAATAAATGACAGAAAAGGCAGCACATCATGTTTGAAATGTTGCTGAGTGAATGAACCTGTAAAACAGCAGCAGGCCAGCGTCCAGATGAAGATGGTGATGAGAGTCATGGTGGTTGTGGTTTCTGCTGTGTTGACTGACAGATCTGAGTCCTGCAGTGTTGAACTCACAGGACTATAAACCTTCTCAGTTCACTGGAGGATCAGCTGACGATGCAAAGCCTCCTCTCTATGGAAATGATTTCTCTGCTCTCAACAGACTGAAGGCAACGTGGGACACAAAATCAGGAGAAATACTCTTTGGATTTACACCATCTGTGATTTTAATGGAATAAAATAATTTTTTTTGGAAACAAATTTGAGGATTTATAACATTTGTTTCAATGGGAGTGGTTGGTATCTCTATTTATTTCATTTTTATAACATACAAGGTTTCACAAATACACTTTATACTCATTCTGTAATTTATGATTATTTAGAGATGCTGTGTTTATTTAACATTGTCTCAAATATGTAACATGTTTACAATCTGAATTTGTTACAGGGAAAATCAACCTGTTTTGCTGTCACTTGTACAAAGTTTCATAAAAATGATATAAAATATTTTGATTCATGAGGAAATTTAAAATCACATCAATAAAAACATTTTGTACATTTGATAAAATGTTGATTATCCAGTTTTAGCAGAAAATAAAGTGACTTTTCAGTGGATAGATGCTTGTTCACAGTGCAGGAGGTTTTTGTACGGCCACTTAATGAGTTTGTATCACTGTGGAACACTTTTGGTGGAGGAACCAAACTCATCATTAACTGTAAGTACCAGAGATTTCTCATTTCTACAACATTAAATATTATACTGAGTTTTGCACCAGAATGTGATAAAACAAGAATTTATTTTGGGCATTTTATATATTGTGGGCGTTTTTTTGCTTTGTATTAAACTCAGCAGATAGTGAAGTTTGGAGAAAACATGCAGATATTAATACATGTTTATTATTGTAGATATTATGATGAAATATCTGCCAAAAAATCTCACATATTTACATATTTTACTTTTAATCGATTTTTTGCTTCACAAAATTTGGTTGTAAAATTTGTCTGACAAACATTTTAACAGCCAGAAAATAACTTGATCTTTATTCGTTATTTTTTAACATTCAAACAATTTTTAGATTTAAAATATGATGTTGGTTTCTGTAAAACAAATAAATGAGTTTATATGTAGATCATGTTTAGCTGTAGTTTGTGTTCACAGTTCGTTAGTTTGATGTGGAGAAAAGGAAGTGAAACAGACAGATGACAAAGTCTTTAACTGTAATCACACATTAGTGTTTCACCTCTTAACTTTTTATATAAACTCATCAAGAAAATCATTACAAGAATAAATTATTTACTGTCACACATTATAAAGCAGATGTGAAGATTTCATTTAATCATCATGAAATTAAAGAAATCATTACATTTACACCTAACTTATGTTGCATATTGTCTAATTCTTAGTGATTTATGATGATGAGCCACAATAGATTCTTTGCTTTAAATGTCAAAAGTACAAATTTTATTTCGCTTTATTAACAAAACCTTCATTTCCTCCCATTTCTCTCTCCTCTGTCTGATCACAGTGTCACACACACAGCTAATCCACAGTGTTGTTAACCTCTGTCATGTATCATAACTCAGCTGTCTGTCCTACAGTGGAAGTTAATCTGCTCCTTGTGTGTCTCTGGTCTCCCTTCCAGCTGGCTCCACGGTCAGGCCCTCAGTCTCTCTGCTTCCCCCCTCCTCTGAGCAGCTCTCCGGGGGCTCAGCCACGCTGGCCTGCCTGCTGACCGGCTACTCTCCTCAGGGAGTTGTGGTGAGCTGGGAGGTGGACGGTAGACAGGTGACAGAGGGGGTCCTGAGCAGCTCAGAGGAGGACAAGAGCGGACGCTACAGCAGCAGCAGCACCCTGAGCCTGAGCAAGGAGCGCTGGATGCAAGGAGAGGTGTACGCCTGCAAGGTCCTCCATCAAGGCCACAGCCAGACCCAGTCCCTCCACAGGAGCCAGTGTAAGGGCTAGAGGGGCTGGATGAAGCCCAGGACAGGAGCTGTGTCTGGGGGGAGCAGGAGGAACACACCTGCTGATCTGATCAATATGAATTTTAATGTTTGTAGAGTAAACTGAAGCTTTGTGTGACAGAGAATAACAACAACTTAGAGAATAATGTGTGTAGCTCAGCAGCTGGATGTGAGTGTACTTAATAACTGTCCTGTTGATGATTGATGTTTTTGCTAATAAAGCTTGCACTGATAAATAACATGATGAAGTATATTTGTCTTTTATCTCATGAAGAGTGGTGACATTAGATTATACAGCTGCCTGTTAAATCTAAATGTGATCTAGTTTCATTCTGCATGTCATGTGTCACCTTTTATTGTGAATATGTTGAATTTTGTGTGCTTCTAAAGGAGAAATGAACATTTCATTCAGTCATGTCATATTTATCAGCCATTTTTTTATATTTCATTTTCCAGTGCTGAAGAATCTAAAATCAGTCATACTGGGTTCAGTTGAACATCTGCAGCTCTTTTATCATTGGAATATAACCCAACTGTCATGTAAATCGGGACTTTCTCTTCCCCTCTGTCTGATTAACTTCCTCTAATTTGTGCATGTGTTATTACAGGATCTCTATGGAAACCTTGTAGGAACTAAAACAAGCTTTGTCAAAAATGGAACACAAATATATTTTAATTAATAATGTTTTCGAGTAAATTATAAAAATATGACAAGCAAAAGATTTTATTGTGAAGAACGCTCCCTGACAGCGACTTTACTGCAAGAATCATTTTAATGCTGCAGATTATCTATGTTCTGGTGTATGCACAGTGCTTCTAAGTGGCACTAGACTTTTTGAATGGTTAATTAGAATAAGTTATTAAATTGATCAATGCAAAATGAACGTAATAATTCATTAAATTTACATTTAAAACTACAATAAAAAGTTAAAGAAATGAGTCAATGATGATTTAATGTGCTAAATAAAATATCTAGCATTGTTTGTTTTGTGAAGTTAACATGTAACCAGGTTGAAGAATTCTCTAATTATTCTGGTGTTACTCTTCAGAGTCCATATCAGGTTATTCTCAATGTATCATCTCAATTTACTGTGATGACTGTAATGTAACATATACATATCCTCTGTGTTTATTATATACTGACTACAATTTTCATATAAACATTATTCTGTAAAGCAATTAGTTGTAAGATAAATATAGGAGAAATTATTAGAAATGTAGTGAAAAAATATATATAATGTCTCATAGAATATAAATACTTCAGTCCCAGTTTTTTAAAAGCCTGCTCAGAACTGGAGTAAAAAAATACTTTACTTTTAATCTCTGAAACTACAATGTGGTGTTGAGTGAAGCAGTCGTCCATGTGAGAGTCTGCTGCAGAAACTCACAGCTGCAACATGTCAAACTATATAGTCTGACTGAAGGAGGTTTTTGTACGACTCTATATCACTGTGGGAACACTGGGCCACGATATGTTCCCATACAGTAGTAATCTCCTGAATCTTCAGCCTGGACTCCCCTGATAGTCAGAGTGAATTCAGGTTGGGATCCAGTGCTGCTGAAATGACTCGGAGTATCAGATTGGCGGCGACTTATTTTATAAAACAGCAGTTTGGGAGCCTGTCCAGGTTTCTGCAGGTACCAGCTGAGATCATCATCAACTCCGCTACTTGCTGAACAGCTCAGAGAGACTGTCTCCCCAAGACTGACAGACTTTGATGCAGGAGATTGAGTTACAGATGGACTGGCACTTGATCCTGGAAAAAAGAAATAAAAGTACATTTTTAAAATGATTTTTAAAAACTAAATTGAAGAAAGTACAACGTGCAAACACATGAAAATCTGTGATTCAAAGTGCAAAAGTAATGGAGCATTATAAACGTGTTCAAAGCTTAGTGTCCAGTTTAACACAAGAAAATCACTACATCTTACCGTGGAGTCCAAACACCAGCGTGGTCAGCAGCGGAGTCAGTAACATCATCATCATGATTAATCTCACTGTCAGAGAGACTGCACAGACTGGTCTCAGTGATACGTCTTAAAACTTGCTAAAGAGCGGTGATGCACAGCAGCCATTCAAAACACAAATTTCATAGGCAAACACATACCTGTGTGTGTGTGTGTGTGAGGAGGGGAAAGACAATAATGTGTCTGTCAGCACAGTTATATCAGTGACAGGTCAAATCTGTTATTTCTGCACATTCACAGAAACGTTTTTGGTTTTGCTTGTTGACCAGGCTCCATTATACTATTTGTATGATCTATATAATTTTATTTTAATTGACTTCAGTCTTGAACAATATCAATCTTCTTATCAATAGATCTGCTGTATTTTTAGAAGGACTCTGTATGAAACATAATAAATGGCTCAGAGTCAGAATGAACAAATCCAAGTTTATAACAGAATTCGTCCTGGGAGCAGGAGATAGAATATCAGCTATAATTATAGCAGAGCGGGGCTCCGACTGAGGACAAGATAAGAGGAGAAATGTTCAAATATAAACAAGTGCTCAGACACTTAAACATTTTGTATGCTTTATAATAAGTGTTGCTTTATTCTGGTTGTACCTTGTACTCTGCATCAATAACCATTGTATTTGGGAATTTTAATGACATTTTTATTGGATTGTATGTATCAGAGCAAGTGTGAATGATTTGTTTTAACCAAAGTTGTTTCTACAGCAGTAGTCAGAAAAGGGTAGATGGCAAAATATTTTGGGCCCAGACACAAGAGCAAGGTGTTGATTGGTGTCCGGGTACTGTAAACCAAGGTCCCTGCTCATAACTGATAATGGTAAAAATCTGAGTTCAAAAAGATGAGAAGAGATGGCAATAAGGTTTGTGCTTGGTGAGGTTACTGTCAGCTCTGTGTTCAGTGGTCTGTGTCAGAGTCTCTTCCTCTTCAGCAACTGAGCTGTAACAGCTCAGTGTCTCTGCAGTCTGACTGAGGGAGGTTTTTGTACGACTACAAATCACTGTGTGAACACTTCACCACTGTGGTAACTCTGACAGTAATAAACTGCTGCATCTTCAGTCTGAACTCCACTGATGGTCAAAGTGAAGTCAGAGCTGCTTCCACTGCCACTAAACCGAGCTGGTGTTCCTGAATGACGTGTGCTCACATATCTAATTAGGAGCTTTGGAGTCTGTCCAGATTTCTGTTGATACCAGAACAAACGATCACCATAACTAGAAGAGCTGGAAACAGCTGGGTTTGTTTTACAGCTCAGAGTGACAGTGGATCCTGGAGTAGATGTCACTACTGGAGGCTGAGTCACAGTCACCTGACCGCTGCATCCTGCAGACAGAAACAAATCTTTCATTTATCAGCAGAAATAAATGACAGAAAAGGCAGCACATCATGTTTGAAATGTTGCTGAGTGAATGAACCTGTAAAACAGCAGCAGGCCAGCGTCCAGATGAGGATGGTGATGAGAGTCATGGTGGTTGTGGTTTCTGCTGTGTTGACTGACAGATCTGAGTCCTGCAGTGTTGAACTCACAGGACTATAAACCTTCTCAGTTCACTGGAGGATCAGCTGACGATGCAAAGCCTCCTCTCTATGGAAATGATTTCTCTGCTCTCAACAGACTGAAGGCGATGTGGGACAGAAAATCAGGAGAAATACTCTTTGGATTTACACCATCTGTGATTTTAATGGAAAATAATATTTATAGAAGTGCAGTTGAGGATTTAAGGATAAGTTTGTGTTGACTTTGGTTGGTTTGGTATGTCTGTTTGTCTGCCTGTAATTGACTTACAGGGTTTACTGTAGATAAATAATATTTCAGTTCAGATTAATATGATTTCGTAAATTTTTATTTAAAAGCATCATGTTCATTTAATCATATATCAAGTGATAAAAATAAAATTGTGAAGAAAAAATGACTGTTATAAGTACACTGTAATTGTTTCTCTGTCAGATGTAGAAAACTAAAGTGGTCATGTCATTTTTTTTAATCTTCAAAATGTAACATCAGACTTTTAATTGTACTTTTATTTATTCATTTTGAAAGCGTCAAGCCCTTTTTTAGATTTAAAATATGATGTGGATTCCTGTTCAACACAAATAGGATTTTATCAGTAAATGCAGCTTAGCTTTGTGTTCACGGTTCATTTATTTCACATGTAGTGAAAAGGAAGTGAAAGAGACAGATGACAAAGTTTTAAGTTTATCCACATGAGTGTTTCAGCTCTTAAACACAAGAAAATGAGTTATTCACTGTCTGACATTATGAAACAGATATGAAGATGAAATGATTAGTTAACTTCTCCATTGCTGAGGAAGAATTTGAAGAGAACATCATGATGTAATTAGTGTTTTAAATTTTGTTTGCAAAAATCATTTGAATCAGTCTGAAATAAATGATTTGATAATATATTAATGTGAGTAAGTTTTCTCTGCTTGGTGAGGTTACTGTCAGCTCTGTGTTCAGTGGTCTGTGTCAGAGTCTCTTCCTCTTCAGCAGCTGCAGTCGGTTCCTGCTGTAACAGCTCAGTGTCTCTGCAGTCTGACTGAGGGAGGTTTTTGTACGACTACAAATCACTGTGTGAACACTGGCCCACTGTGGTAACTCTGACAGTAATAAACTGCTGCATCTTCAGTCTGAACTCCACTGATGGTCAAAGTGAAGTCAGAGCTGCTTCCACTGCCACTAAACCGAGCTGGTGTTCCTGAAAAACGTGTGCTCACAAATCTAATAAGGAGCTTTGGAGCCTGTCCAGATTTCTGTTGATACCAGGACAAACAATCACCATAACTAGAAGAGCTGTAAACAGCTGGGTTTGTTTTACAGCTCAGAGTGACAGTGGATCCTGGAGTAGATGTCACTACTGGAGGCTGAGTCACAGTCACCTGACCGCTGCATCCTGCAGACAGAAACAAATCTTTCATTTATCAGCAGAAATAAATGACAGAAAAGGCAGCACATCATGTTTGAAATGTTGCTGAGTGAATGAACCTGTAAAACAGCAGCAGGCCAGCGTCCAGATGAGGATGGTGATGAGAGTCATGGTGGTTGTGGTTTCTGCTGTGTTGACTGACAGATCTGAGTCCTGCAGTGTTGAACTCACAGGACTATAAACCTTCTCAGTTCACTGGAGGATCAGCTGACGATGCAAAGCCTCCTCTCTATGGAAATGATTTCTCTGCTCTCAACAGACTGAAGGCAACGTGGGACACAAAATCAGGAGAAATACTGTTTAGATTTACACCACCTATGATCTTAATTGAATAAAATTAAATTTAAATACTTAAATAAAATCAATCTTTTTTGGAAACTCAATAGAGGATTTAAAACATTTATTTCAAATGGAGTGGTTGGTTTCTCTATTTAACTTGTTTTAGAGACAAGGTTTCACAAATACACTATATACTCATTCAATAATTCATGATTATTTAGAAACTTTGTGTTTATTGAACATCAAACTACATTGTCTCAAATATGTAACATGTTTACAATCTGAATTTGTTACAAGGAAAATTCATTTGTACAAAGTTACATAAAATGATGCAAAGTATTTTAATTCATGAGGAAATTTAAAGCCACACAAATGAAAACATTTTGTACATATGACAAAGTTTTGATTATCCAGTTCTAGTAGAAAATAAAGTGACTTTTCAGTGGATAGATGCTTGTTCACAGTGCAGGAGGTTTTTGTACAACCACTTAATGAGTTTGTATCACTGTGTTGATTTTTGGTGGAGGAACTAAACTCATCATTAACTGTAAGTACCAGAGATTTATTACTTTGTACAATATATAGTATTTATAACTTTTATCAACTATTAAATGAGAATGAGATCAAGTTCACTGTTTGTATGTTTTCTTATATATTTTGTTATTTATCAAACAAGGCTGATCTCACAATCTGAGAAGAAACTTTGCAGAGATCAAAATTCATTCAGTATTGAAGATAATACAATTTTAGAAAAAGAAAATAAACATCTATTTTCTAATATACTATTTTTGTTGTGTTAATTTTGAATTCTTATCTGATTTTACATGTTTGAAAGTACGGTTTGGTCAAGTAACATTTTTAATCTTCAAAACATAACATCAGTAGTTCAATATTATTTTCATTCATTCATTTTGAAAGTGTCAAACAGTTTTTAGATTAAAAATCTTATAAAGAATCTAAAATTGGGTTCCAGTTGAACATAATTTTATCAGTAAATGCAGCTTAGCTTTGTGTTCACAGTTCATTTATTTCACATGTAGTGAAAAGGAAGTGAAAGAAACAGATGACAAAGTTTTTAACTGTATTCACATGAGTGTTTCAGCTCTAAACATAAGAAAAATAGTTATTTACTATCACACATGAAAATATGAAGATGTCATCAATAATTATTATCAGCTGAATTTTTTCACTGCATTTAATTCATGTGTCTGATGGTCGGAGTCTTAGCGTATGAGTACAATAGCAGCACAAGCTGTAAAATTTTCTATCTTTGTCTTTTCTCCCCCCTCTCCTCCCCCTCTCTCTCCTCCAGTGGGTGTGGTGTGGCCCACCCTGACCGTCCTCCCCCTCCTCCAGAGAGGAGCTGCAGCAGGACAGTGCCACGCTGGTGTGTCTGGCCAGCGGGGGCTTCCCCTCAACCTGGGAGCTGGACTGGAAGGTGGGGGGCAGCAGCAGATCCTCAGGGGTGTCACACAGCCTGGAGGTCCTGGGGAGGGACGGCCACTACAGCCAGAGCAGCACCCTGAGCCTCTCTGCAGACCAGTGGAGGAAGGCGGGCTCAGTGAGCTGTGAGGCCAGTCTGAACGGACAGAGCCCTGTCACTCAAACCCTGGACCCTGACCGCTGCTCAGAGTAGAGCTTCAGCAACACTTCCTGTCTGGAAATGATGCTTCTTTTGTTTTGCTAAAGATCTTGATGAAGCTACAGATCTTCTCTGTTCAGCTGTTTCTGCAAGTTTCACATCTCTCTACTCAGTGTTTTAATGTGCATGTTGCTTTTTAATACTGATCTTCCTTATATTCTGCTTTATGTTCATTACTTTTCTAATGAAACTGAATATTTTTAGTTTCACTCCAAGAGTAAATATTCATACATTTAAAATGTGGAATAATCACTGAAACATTATTTAATAAAACTGTGGATGGTAATGAATCAGTGTCTTTGTATTTCTTTTAAAATCAATTAGTTATGAAAAATACCTTCTTGCTCATTCAAATATCATCATATCTGATGTTATACTACTGTATATCTAATATTACAGGAGATGCTTTTTTTTTTATTAACTTGTGATCATTTGGATATTTAAAATGTTGAGTAATAAATTGGAAAGATTTATTTCCTTTTGGGCTGTAGTTGTATTATTTTGTTGTTTTGCTAATAAAGGTTGCACTGATAAATTACATGATGAGGTTTGTTGGTCTTTTCTTTTGGTGAAAATTCAAAACTGAAAGGGTTTAAACCTTCTACTCACACTCCTCTCTGTGGAGAATGAAGACATTGGGATGTAAATAATCTACAAATATTTATTTAACTCATTTTCTTGTTTCATGGTAAAGGATAGAAAAGTAAAACAATCATTTCTTGTCATAAAGAATCTGGACTTTCATCCAGGTGAAAATCATTAATTAAATGTGTGATTAGTTAACTTCTCCATTGCTGAGGAAGAATTTGAAGAGAACATCATGATGTAATTAGTGTTTTAAATTTTGTTTGCAAAAATCATTTGAATCAGTCTGAAATAAATGATTTGATAATATATTAATGTGAGTAAGTTTTCTCTGCTTGGTGAGGTTACTGTCAGCTCTGTGTTCAGTGGTCTGTGTCAGAGTCTCTTCCTCTTCAGCAGCTGCAGTCGGTTCCTGCTGTAACAGCTCAGTGTCTCTGCAGTCTGACTGAGGGAGGTTTTTGTACGACTACAAATCACTGTGTGAACACTCCACCACTGTGGGCACTCTGACAGTAATAAACTGCTGCATCTTCAGTCTGAACTCCACTGATGGTCAAAGTGAAGTCAGAGCTGCTTCCACTGCCACTAAACCGAGCTGGTGTTCCTGATTCACGTGTGCTCACATATCTAATTAGGAGCTTTGGAGTCTGTCCAGATTTCTGTTGATACCAGAACATACCCTGATCGCCATCAGTATATGTATAAACAGCTGGGTTTGTTTTACAGCTCAGAGTGACAGTGGATCCTGGAGTAGATGTCACTACTAGAGGCTGAGTCACAGTCACCTGACCGCTGCATCCTGCAGACAGAAACAAATCTTTCATTTATTAGCAGAAATACATGACAGAAAAGGCAGCACATCATGTTTGAAATGTTGCTGAGTGAATGAACCTGTAAAACAGCAGCAGGCCAGCGTCCAGATGAGGATGGTGATGAGAGTCATGGTGGTTGTGGTTTCTGCTGTGTTGACTGACAGATCTGAGTCCTGCAGTGTTGAACTCACAGGACTATAAACCTTCTCAGTTCACTGGAGGATCAGCTGACGATGCAAAGCCTCCTCTCTATGGAAATGATTTCTCTGCTCTCAACAGACTGAAGGCAACGTGGGACACAAAATCAGGAGAAATACTGTTTGGATTTACACCATCTGTGATCTTAATGGAATAAAATAACGTTTTTTGGAAACAAATTTGAGGATTTATAACATTTGTTTCAATGGGAGTGGTTGGTATCTCTATTTATTTAATTTGTTTTACATACAAGGTTTCACAAATACACTTTATACTCATTCTGTAATTTATGATTATTTAGAAATGTTGTGTTTATTTAACATTGTCTCAAATATGTAACATGTTTACAATCTGAATTTGTTACAGGGAAAATCAAAATGTTTTGCTGTCACTTGTACAAAGTTTCATAAAAATGATGTAAAATATTTTGATTCATGAGGAAATTTAAAGTCAGATCAATAAAAACATTTTGTACATTTGATAAAATGTTGATTATCCGGTTTTAGCAGAAAATAAAGTGACTTTTCAGTGGATAGATGCTTGTTCACAGTGCAGGAGGTTTTTGTACGGCCACTTAATGAGTTTGTATCACTGTGGTGGACTTTTGGTGGAGGAACCAAACTCATCATTAACTGTAAGTACCAGAGATTTCTCATTTCTACAACCTTAAATATTATACTGAGTTTTGCACCAGAATGTGATAAAACAAGAATTTATTTTGGGCATTTTATATATTGTGGGCAATTTTTTTCTTTGTATTAAACTCAGCAGATAGTAAAGTTTGGAGAAAACATGCAGATATTAATAAATGTTGATTATTGTAGATATTATGATGAAATATATGCCAAAAAATCTCACATTTTTACATATTTTAGTTTTGATCAATTTTTTGTTTCACAAAATTTGGTTGTAAAATTTGTCTGACAAACATTTTAACATTCAGAAAATAACTTGATCTTTATTCATTATTGTTTAACATTCAAACAATAAATGAGTTTATATGTAGATCATGTTTAGCTGTAGTTTGTGTTCACAGTTCGTTAGTTTGATGTGGAGAAAAGGAAGTGAAACAGACAGATGACAAAGTCTTTAACTGTAATCACATATTAGTGTTTCACCTCTTAACTTTTTATATAAACTCATCAAGAAAATCTTTGCAAGAATAAATTATTTACTGTCACACATTATAAAGCAGATGTGAAGATTTCATGTAATGATCATTAAATTAAAGAAATCATCACATTTACACCTAACTTATGTTGCATATTGTCTAATTCTTAGTGATTTATGATGATGAGCCACAATAGATTCATTGCTTTAAATGTCAAAAGTACAAATTTTATTTAGCTTTATTAACAAAACCTTCATTTCCTCCCATTTCTCAGCGCCTCTCCTCTGTCTGATCACAGTGTCACACACACAGCTAATCCACAGTGTTGTTAACCTCTGTCATGTATCATAACTCAGCTGTCTGTCCTACAGTGGAAGTTAATCTGCTCCTTGTGTGTCTCTGCTCTCCCCTCCAGCTGGCTCCACGGTCAGGCCCTCAGTCTCTCTGCTTCCCCCCTCCTCTGAGCAGCTCTCCGGGGGCTCAGCCACGCTGGCCTGCCTGCTGACCGGCTACTCTCCTCAGGGAGCCGTGGTGAGCTGGGAGGTGGACGGTAGACAGGTGACAGAGGGGGTCCTGAGCAGCTCAGAGGAGGACAAGAGCGGACGCTACAGCAGCAGCAGCACCCTGAGCCTGAGCAAGGAGCGCTGGATGCAAGGAGAGGTGTACGCCTGCAAGGTCCTCCATCAAGGCCACAGCCAGACCCAGTCCCTCCACAGGAGCCAGTGTAAGGGCTAGAGGGGCTGGATGAAGCCCAGGACAGGAGCTGTGTCTGGGGGGAGCAGGAGGAACACACCTGCTGATCTGATCAATATGAGTTTTAATGTTTGTAGAGTAAACTGAAGCTTTGTGTGACAGAGAACAACAACAACTTAGAGAGTAATGTGTGTAGCTCAGCAGCTGGATGTGAGTGTGCTTAATAACTGTCCTGTTGATGATTGATGTTTTTGCTAATAAAGCTTGCTCTGATAAATAACATGATGAAGGATTTTGCTCTTTTATCTAATGAAGAGTGGTAAGACATGAAAAAGTTTTATCACTTCAACTAAAACTCCTCTCTGTGGAAAATGAATAGCTTGTTATTTAAGTTACTATATTAATAAACCACATTTTAACTGTCAGCAAAAGTAAAATAATATAGTGAATAGAGAATGTAGAAAGTGAAATATAATGTATATAATGACAAAAACATTTTGAAAATGCATTTTGGAATTAGATTTTCAGTGAGGAAACAATCATGACTGAAATATGTGATCAGGCAACATTTGTCAGAGATCTTCTGCTGAGTTAATGTGAACAAAACATGATGTGATGTTATTAGATTTTTAAATCTTGATGAGACTACAGATCTACTCTGTTCAACTGTTTCATAGCTATTATTGTTTTTATCATACAAAAATGTAACCCATAAAATAAAACTGCATAGTATAAAAAACCATCATTTTTGTGTTTATTTTGCTGTATATTATTCATGAGAAATGCATATTCATGCCAGTATTATACCTCATCTTTCCACCACGCCTAGCTTCACCATAAAATCAGCTTTCTATTTATTGTTTGATAGTATGTGTAACAATATAGTATGAAATATAAAGTATAACATATTTATCATTTGTAAATCAAAAACTTTTGTTAAATGAAGCTGTTACATTAGATTGTTTTGTGCTGCTGAAATGATGTGAATTAATGATGAAGATTTAACTTAAAAACTGTGGGTTGGAAAATGTTTTTCAGTTTGTTTCAGTTTAATTTAGGTTCATTGTGGTTCTGCTTGATGACTCTTGTGTGTCAGAGTCACAGTGTTGTGTTCACTCGACCAGTTATCCTCATCACAGTCTCTTCACCAACCCTCTGCAGCTGCAGCAGGCCGTTTTCAGTTCAGTCAAACTGAAGGAGGTTTTTGTACGACTCTAAATCACTGTGTGAACACTCCACCACCATGGTAGCCCAGACAGTAGTAATCTCCAGCATCTTCAGCCTGAACACCACTGATGGTCAGAGTGTAGTCAGAACCAGATCTACTGCCACTGAATCGAGATGGAGTTCCTGAGTTTAGAGTTGATGCTTTGTATATAAGAAGTTTGGGAGCTTGTCCAGGTTTCTGAAGGTACCAACTGAGATCAGCACCAATATCTGAACTCCCTGTGGCGCTGATGGTCACCGTCCCTCCAAGACTAACAGACTTGGATTTGTCAGTCTGAGTCAGAAACTTGTTGGCAGAAGACTCTGAAACGAGAAATGTAAAATCTTAAGAAGAAATGTTTTGTATCCAGTGAAGAAGCAGTTCAGGTTGTGATAGGAGAGAAAAATAGAAAACACATATAAGCAAAAGTAAAAAGGAGAACACAGACTGGATTTGCACCAAACATTTTCAGAATCTCTCACCCTGACTCAGAAAACCCAACATGACCAGCAGAGTTATTGGCAACATCATCCTGATGCAGTTTTCAGTGTGAGTGCATGAAAACAGTTCAGACTCTCTGTGACATAAGAACTTAAACTCTGAGGAGCAGTGATGCATAAAAGTCATGCAAAATACATTTAAGAAGGCAAACACACACCTGTTCTTATGAAACAGAAAGAGCAGAGGTGAGGAGGAGTGAGAGGTCATCCAAACTGAGGATCATTTTAAAGCTCATTTACAAAACTTTGATTTAATCCTTTTTCATGTTGCACAGATTCTCCTTTTTACTTTTTAATGTTCTCATATGACTTTGTGCTCATTAACAGATGTGTAGCGCCCCCTGCTGGTAAATTGAATGAACTCTGAACTCAGTATGAACTGACACATTAGACTGATTTTGAATTATTCTATTGTTTTCATCACAGTTTATGTCAATCTCATAAATATCTGTTTATTTTAGCAGTTTATATTTATTTTGAGGTTAATATTTTAACAACAATAACAACAATTGATAAAATTGAACTGAAATCAGAGAACAACACTGCTGTAAGGTTTTGGACAACTTAGAGAGTCATGTGTGTAGCTCAGCATCATCATGTGAGTGTGTTTAATAAGTGTCATGTAGCTGATTGTTTGGTAATAAAGCTTGCACTGACAAATAACAGGATGAGGTGTGTTGGTCTTTTAGTTTGATGGAAATTCAAAACATAAAGGGTTTAAAACTTCTACACATGCTCCTCTCTGTGGACAATGAACGAATTATGGTGTAAAGAAATTGCAAAAAATCATTTTACTACTTTTGTTGGATATAAAATTTAAATTGATAATTTTTGTCGTAAGAAAATCTGCACTTTCATCCAGGTGAAAATTAATAATTAAATGAGTTATTAGTTAACTTCTCCATTGCTGAGGAAGAATTTGAAGAGAACATCATGATGTAATTAGTGTTTGAAGTTTTGTTTGCAAAAATAATTTGAATCAGTCTGAAATAAATGATTTGATAATATATTAATGTGAGTAAGTTTTCTCTGCTTGGTGAGGTTACTGTCAGCTCTGTGTTCAGTGGTCTGTGTCAGAGTCTCTTCCTCTTCAGCAGCTGCAGTCGGTTCCTGCTGTAACAGCTCAGTGTCTCTGCAGTCTGACTGAGGGAGGTTTTTGTACGACTACAAATCACTGTGTGAACAGCCAATTACTGCCTATATTATGGAGACTCTGACAGTAATAAACTGCTGCATCTTCAGTCTGAACTCCACTGATGGTCAAAGTGAAGTCAGAGCTGCTTCCACTGCCACTAAACCGAGCTGGTGTTCCTGATTCACGTGTGCTCACATATGTAATTAGGAGCTTTGGAGCCTGTCCAGATTTCTGTTGATACCAGAACAAATATTCATAACTAGACCACCAGTAAACAGCTGGGTTTGTTTTACAGCTCAGAGTGACAGTGGATCCTGGAGTAGATGTCACTACTGGAGGCTGAGTCACAGTCACCTGACCGCTGCATCCTGCAGACAGAAACAAATCTTTCATTTATCAGCAGAAATAAATGACAGAAAAGGCAGCACATCATGTTTGAAATGTTGCTGAGTGAATGAACCTGTAAAACACCAGCAGGCCAGCGTCCAGATGAGGATGGTGATGAGAGTCATGGTGGTTGTGGTTTCTGCTGTGTTGACTGACAGATCTGAGTCCTGCAGTGTTGAACTCACAGGACTATAAACCTTCTCAGTTCACTGGAGGATCAGCTGACGATGCAAAGCCTCCTCTCTATGGAAATGATTTCTCTGCTCTCAACAGACTGAAGGCAACGTGGGACACAAAATCAGGAGAAATACTCTTTGGATTTACACCATCTGTGATTTTAATGGAATAAAATAACGTTTTTTGGAAATAAATTTGAGGATTTATAACATTTGTTTCAATGGGAGTGGTTGGTATCTCTGTTTATTTCATTTGTTTTACATACAAGGTTTCACAAATACACTTTATACTCATTCTGTAATTTATGATTATTTAGAAATGTTGTGTTTATTTAACATTGTCTCAAATATGTAACATGTTTACAATCTGAATTTGTTACAGAGAAAATCAACCTTTTTTGCTGTCACTTGTACAAAGTTTCATAAAAATGATGTAAAATATTTTGATTCATGAGGAAATTTAAAGTCAAATCAATAAAAACATTTTGTACATTTGATAAAATGTTGATTATCCAGTTTTAGCAGAAAATAAAGTGACTTTTCAGTGGATAGATGCTTGTTCACAGTGCAGGAGGTTTTTGTACGGCCACTTAATGAGTTTGTATCACTGTGGTGGACTTTTGGTGGAGGAACCAAACTCATCATTAACTGTAAGTACCAGAGATTTCTCATTTCTACAACATTAAATATTATACTGAGTTTTGCACCAGAATGTGATAAAACAAGAATTTACTTTGGGCATTTTATATATTGTGAGCATTTTTTTGCTTTGTATTAAACTCAGCAGATAGTGAAGTTTGGAGAATACATGCAGATATTAATACATGTTTATTATTGTAGATATTATGATGAAATATCTGCCAAAAAATCGCACATTTTCACATATTTTACTTTTAATCCATTTTTTGTTTCACAAAATTTGGTTGTAAAATTTGTCTGACAAACATTTTAACAGCCAGAAAATAACTTTATATTTATTCATTATTGTTTAACATTCAAACAATTTTTAGATTTAAAATATGATGTTGGTTTCTGTAAAACAAATAAATGAGTTTATATGTAGATCATGTTTAGCTGTAGTTTGTGTTCACAGTTCGTTAGTTTGATGTGGAGAAAAGGAAGTGAAACAGACAGATGACAAAGTCTTTAACTGTAATCACACATTAGTGTTTCACCTCTTAACTTTTTATATAAACTCATCAAGAAAATCATTACAAGAATGAATTATTTACTGTCACACATTATAAAGCAGATGTGAAGATTTCATTTAATGATCATGAAATTAAAGAAATCATCACATTTACACCTAACTTATGTTGCATATTGTCTAATTCTTAGTGATTTATGATGATGAGCCACAATAGATTCATTGCTTTAAATGTCAAAAGTACAAATTTTATTTAGCTTTATTAACAAAACCTTCATTTCCTCCCATTTCTCAGCGTCTCTTCTCTGTCTGATCACAGTGTCACACACACAGCTAATCCACAGTGTTGTTAACCTCTGTCATGTATCATAACTCAGCTGTCTGTCCTACAGTGGAAGTTAATCTGCTCCTTGTGTGTCTCTGCTCTCCCCTCCAGCTGGCTCCACGGTCAGGCCCTCAGTCTCTCTGCTTCCCCCCTCCTCTAAGCAGCTCTCCGGGGGCTCAGCCACGCTGGCCTGCCTGCTGACCGGCTACTCTCCTCAGGGAGCCGTGGTGAGCTGGGAGGTGGACGGTAGACAGGTGACAGAGGGGGTCCTGAGCAGCTCAGAGGAGGACAAGAGCGGACGCTACAGCAGCAGCAGCACCCTGAGCCTGAGCAAGGAGCGCTGGATGCAAGGAGAGGTGTACACCTGCAAGGTCCTCCATCAAGGCCACAGCCAGACCCAGTCCCTCCACAGGAGCCAGTGTAAGGGCTAGAGGGGCTGGATGAAGCCCAGGACAGGAGCTGTGTCTGGGGGGAGCAGGAGGAACACACCTGCTGATCTGATCAATATGAGTTTTAATGTTTGTAGAGTAAACTGAAGCTTTGTGTGACAGAGAACAACAACAACTTAGAGAGTAATGTGTGTAGCTCAGCAGCTGGATGTGAGTGTGCTTAATAACTGTCCTGTTGATGATTGATGTTTTTGCTAATAAAGCTTGCACTGATAAATAACATGATGAAGGATTTTGCTCTTTTATCTAATGAAGAGTGGTAAGACATGAAAAAGTTTTATCACTTCAACTAAAACTCCTCTCTGTGGAAAATGAATAGCTTGTTATTTAAGTTACTATATGAATAAACCACATTTTAACTGTCAACAAAAGTAAAATAATATAGTGAATAGAGAATGTAGAAAGTGAAAGTGTATATAATGACAAAAACATTTTGAAAATGCATTTTGGAATTAGATTTTCAGTGAGGAAACAATCATGACTGAAATATGTGATCAGGCAACATTTGTCAGAGATCTTCTGCTGAGTAAATGTGAACAAAACATGATGTGATGTTATTAGATTTATAAATCTTGATGAGACTACAGATCTACTCTGTTCAACTATTTCATAGCTATTATTGTTTTTATCATAGAAAAATGTAACCCATAAAATAAAACTGCATAGTATAAAAAAACATCATCTTTGTGTTTATTTTGCCGTATATTAATTATGAGAAATGCATATTCATGCCAGTATTATACCTCATCTTTCCACGACGCCTAGCTTCACCATAAAATCAGCTTTCTATTTATTGTTTGATAGTATGTGTAACAATATAGTATGAAATATAAAGTATAACATATTTATCATTTGTAAATCAAAAACTTTTGCTAAATGAAGCTGTTACATTAGATTGTTTTGTGCTGCTGAAATGATGTGAATTAATGATGAAGATTTAACTTAAAAACTGTGGGTTGGAAAATGTTTTTCAGTTTGTTTCAGTTTAATTTATGTTCATTGTGGTTCTGCTTGATGACTCTTGTGTGTCAGAGTCACAGTGTTGTGTTCACTCGACCAGTTATCCTCATCACAGTCTCTTCACCAACCCTCTGCAGCTGCAGCAGGCCGTTTTCAGTTCACCACTGAACACCACTGATGGTCAGAGTGTAGTCAGAACCAGATCTACTGCCACTGAATCGAGATGGAGTTCCTGAGAAGCGAGTTGATGCATAGTATATAAGAAGTTTGGGAGCTTGTCCAGGTTTCTGAAGGTACCAACTGAGATCAGCACCAATGTTTGAACTCCCTGTGGCGCTGATGGTCACCGTCCCTCCAAGACTAACAGACTTGGATTTGTCAGTCTGAGTCAGAAACTTGTTGGCAGAAGACTCTGAAATGAGAAATGAAAAATCTTAATAAGAAATGTTTTGTATCCAGTGGAGAAGCAGTTCAGGTTGTGATAGGAGAGAAAAATAGAAAACACATATAAGCAAAAGTAAAAAGGAGAACACAGACTGGATTTGCACCAAACATTTTCAGAATCTCTCACCCTGACTCAGAAAACCCAACATGACCAGCAGAGTTATTGGCAACATCATCCTGATGCAGTTTTCAGTGTGAGTGCATGAAAACAGTTCAGACTCTCTGTGACATAAGAACTTAAACTCTGAGGAGCAGTGATGCATAAAAGTCATGCAAAATACATTTAAGAAGGCAAACACACACCTGTTCTTATGAAACAGAAAGAGCAGAGGTGAGGAGGAGTGAGAGGTCATCCAAACTGAGGATCATTTTAAAGTTCATTTACAAAACTTTGACTTTTTGCTCTTTTTTTATGTTGCAAATATTCTCGTTTTTACTTCTTTATATGCTTATATAATTTTATGCTGAATAACAGATGTGTGGCGCCTCCTGCTGGTAAACACACTGTGATCCAACACACACATTGATTTTGAATTCCTTCATTGTTTTATGATAATTTATGTTAATCTCATCATCCAGATCCAGGTGTTGCAATTATGATAACATGAAGACAGATATAAAGGCAGCAGCAGAAAAGCTGTAAATCCATCTTACCTCAACGTATTTAGTTTAGGCCTGCTCAACTTTTTAGGCGACCATCCCAACGAACTGAACTTTCCCTCCACACTTCATCACAACATCAAGACATGTTTCTTGTTTAGCTCAGCATCAACATGTGAGTGTGCTTAATAACTGTCATGTTAATGATTGTTTTACTTAAAGGGTTTAAAGCTTCTACTGACACTCCTCTCTGTGGAGAATGTACAAATTATGTTGTGAATAATTTACAAATATTTATTTTGCTACTTTTGTTGTTTCATAGTAAAGGAAGTAAAATAATAATTTGTTGTCATAAAAAATCTGGACTTTCATCAAGGGGAAAATGATAAATTAAATGTGTGTTTAGTTCATGTTCAGAGCTCTGCTGCTGAGGATGAATGTGAAGAGAACATCATGATGTAATTAGTGTTTAAAGTTTTATCACTTAAATCAGTCTGAAATAAATGATTTGATAATATATTAATGTGAGTAAGTTTTCTCTGCTTGGTGAGGTTACTGTCAGCTCTGTGTTCAGTGGTCTGTGTCAGAGTCTCTTCCTCTTCAGCAGCTGCAGTCGGTTCCTGCTGTAACAGCTCAGTGTCTCTGCAGTCTGACTGAGGGAGGTTTTTGTACAACTACAAATCACTGTGTGAACACTCCACCACTGTGGTAACTCTTACAGTAATAAACTGCTGCATCTTCAGTCTGAACTCCACTGATGGTCAAAGTGAAGTCAGAGCTGCTTCCACTGCCACTAAACCGAGCTGGTGTTCCTGATTCATGTGTGCTCACAAATCTAATAAGGAGCTTTGGATTCTGTCCAGATTTCTGTTGATACCAGAACAAACGATCACCATAACTAGAATCGCTGTAAACAGCTGGGTTTGTTTTACAGCTCAGAGTGACAGTGGATCCTGGAGTAGATGTCACTACTGGAGGCTGAGTCACAGTCACCTGACCGCTGCATCCTGCAGACAGAAACAAATCTTTCATTTATCAGCAGAAATAAATGACAGAAAAGGCAGCACATCATGTTTGAAATGTTGCTGAGTGAATGAACCTGTAAAACAGCAGCAGGCCAGCGTCCAGATGAAGATGGTGATGAGAGTCATGGTGGTTGTGGTTTCTGCTGTGTTGACTGACAGATCTGAGTCCTGCAGTGTTGAACTCACAGGACTATAAACCTTCTCAGTTCACTGGAGGATCAGCTGACGATGCAAAGCCTCCTCTCTATGGAAATGATTTCTCTGCTCTCAACAGACTGAAGGCAACGTGGGACACAAAATCAGGAGAAATACTCTTTGGATTTATACCATCTGTGATCTTAATGGAACAAAATAACTTTTTTTGGAAAGAAATTTCAGGATTTATAACACTTGTTTCAATGGGAGTGGTTGGTATCTCTATTTATTTCATTTGTTTTACATACAAGGTTTCACAAATACACTTTATACTCATTCTGTAATTTATGATTATTTAGAAATGTTGTGTTTATTTAACATTGTCTCAAATATGTAACATGTTTACAATCTGAATTTGTTACAGGGGAAATCAAAATGTTTTGCTGTCACTTGTACAAAGTTTCATAAAAAAGATGTAAAATATTTTGATTCATGAGGAAATTTAAAGTCACATCAATAAAAACATTTTGTACATTTGATAAAATGTTGATTATCCGGTTTTAGCAGAAAATAAAGTGACTTTTCAGTGGATAGATGCTTGTTCACAGTGCAGGAGGTTTTTGTACGGCCACTTAATGAGTTTGTATCACTGTGGTGGACTTTTGGTGGAGGAACCAAACTCATCATTAACTGTAAGTACCAGAGATTTCTCATTTCTACAACATTAAATATTATACTGAGTTTTGCACCAGAATGTGATAAAACAAGAATTTATTTTGGGCATTTTATATATTGTGAGAGTTTTTTTGCTTTGTATTAAACTCAGCAGATAGTGAAGTTTGGAGAATACATGCAGATATTAATACATGTTTATTATTGTAGATATTATGATGAAATATCTGCCAAAAAATCTCACATATTTACATATTTTACTTTTAATCGATTTTTTGCTTCACAAAATTTGGTTGTAAAATTTGTCTGACAAACATTTTAACAGCCAGAAAATAACTTGATCTTTATTCGTTATTTTTTAACATTCAAACAATTTTTAGATTTAAAATATGATGTTGGTTTCTGTAAAACAAATAAATGAGTTTATATGTAGATCATGTTTAGCTGTAGTTTGTGTTCACAGTTCGTTAGTTTGATGTGGAGAAAAGGAAGTGAAACAGACAGATGACAAAGTCTTTAACTGTAATCACACATTAGTGTTTCACCTCTTAACTTTTTATATAAACTCATCAAGAAAATCATTACAAGAATAAATTATTTACTGTCACACATTATAAAGCAGATGTGAAGATTTCATTTAATGATCATTAAATTAAAGAAATCATCACATTTACACCTAACTTATGTTGCATATTGTCTAATTCTTAGTGATTTATGATGATGAGCCACAATAGATTTATTGCTTTAAATGTCAAAAGTACAAATTTTATTTCGCTTTATTAACAAAACCTTCATTTCCTCCCATTTCTCTCTCCTCTGTCTGATCACAGTGTCACACACACAGCTAATCCACAGTGTTGTTAACCTCTGTCATGTATCATAGCTCAGCTGTCTGTCCTACAGTGGAAGTTAATCTGCTCCTTGTGTGTCTCTGCTCTCCCTTCCAGCTGGCTCCACGGTCAGGCCCTCAGTCTCTCTGCTTCCCCCCTCCTCTGAGCAGCTCTCCGGGGGCTCAGCCACGCTGGCCTGCCTGCTGACCGGCTACTCTCCTCAGGGAGCTGTGGTGAGCTGGGAGGTGGACGGTAGACAGGTGACAGAGGGGGTCCTGAGCAGCTCAGAGGAGGACAAGAGCGGACGCTACAGCAGCAGCAGCACCCTGAGCCTGAGCAAGGAGCGCTGGATGCAAGGAGAGGTGTACGCCTGCAAGGTCCTCCATCAAGGCCACAGCCAGACCCAGTCCCTCCACAGGAGCCAGTGTAAGGGCTAGAGGGGCTGGATGAAGCCCAGGACAGGAGCTGTGTCTGGGGGGAGCAGGAGGAACACACCTGCTGATCTGATCAATATGAATTTTAATGTTTGTAGAGTAAACTGAAGCTTTGTGTGACAGAGAATAACAACAACTTAGAGAATAATGTGTGTAGCTCAGCAGCTAGATGTGAGTGTGCTTAATAACTGTCCTGTTGATGATTGATGTTTTTGCTAATAAAGCTTGCACTGATAAATAACATGATGAAGTATATTTGTCTTTTATCTCATGAAGAGTGGTGACATTAGATTATACAGCTGCCTGTTAAATCTAAATGTGATCTAGTTTCATTCTGCATGTCATGTGTCACCTTTTATTGTGAATATGTTGAATTTTGTGTGCTTCTAAAGGAGAAATGAACATTTCATTCAGTCATGTCATATTTATCAGCCATTTTTTTATATTTCATTTTCCAGTGCTGAAGAATCTAAAATCAGTCATACTGGGTTCAGTTGAACATCTGCAGCTCTTTTATCATTGGAATATAACCCAACTGTCATGTAAATCGGGACTTTCTCTTCCCCTCTGTCTGATTAACTTCCTCTAATTTGTGCATGTAGCAACATTATGGTGTGTTATTACAGGATCTCTATGGAAACCTTGTAGGAACTAAAACAAGCTTTGTCAAAAATGGAACACAAATATATATTAATTAATAATATTTTCTAGTAAATTATAAAAATATGACAAGCAAAAGATTTTATTGTGAAGAACGCTCCCTGACAGCGACTTTACTGCAAGAATCATTTTAATGCTGCAGATTATCTATGTTCTGGTGTATGCACAGTGCTTCTAAGTGGCACTAGACTTTTTGAATGGTTAATTAGAATAAGTTATTAAATTGATCAATGCAAAATGAACGTAATAATTCATTAAATTTACATTTAAAACTACAATAAAAAGTTAAAGAAATGAGTCAATGATGATTTAATGTGCTAAATAAAATATCTAGCATTGTTTGTTTTGTGAAGTTAACATGTAACCAGGTTGAAGAATTCTCTAATTATTCTGGTGTTACTCTTCAGAGTCCATATCAGGTTATTCTCAATGTATCATCTCAATTTACTGTGATGACTGTAATGTAACATATACATATCCTCTGTGTTTATTATATACTGACTACAATTTTCATATAAACATTATTCTGTAAAGCAATTAGTTGTAAGATAAATATAGGAGAAATTATTAGAAATGTAGTGAAAAAATATATATAATGTCTCATAGAATATAAATACTTCAGTCCCAGTTTTTTAAAAGCCTGCTCAGAACTGGAGTAAAAAAATACTTTACTTTTCACCTCTGAAACTACAATGTGGTGTTGAGTGAAGCAGTCGTCCATGTGAGAGTCTGCTGCAGAAACTCACAGCTGCAACATGTCAAACTATATAGTCTGACTGAAGGAGGTTTTTGTACGACTCTATATCACTGTGGGAACACTGGGCCACGATATGTTCCCATACAGTAGTAATCTCCTGAATCTTCAGCCTGGACTCCCCTGATAGTCAGAGTGAATTCAGGTTGGGATCCAGTGCTGCTGAAATGACTCGGAGTATCAGATTGGCGGCGACTTATTTTATAAAACAGCAGTTTGGGAGCCTGTCCAGGTTTCTGCAGGTACCAGCTGAGATCATCATCAACTCCGCTACTTGCTGAACAGCTCAGAGAGACTGTCTCCCCAAGACTGACAGACTTTGATGCAGGAGATTGAGTTACAGATGGACTGGCACTTGATCCTGGAAAAAAGAAATAAAAGTACATTTTTAAAATGATTTTTAAAAACTAAATTGAAGAAAGTACAACGTGCAAACACATGAAAATCTGTGATTCAAAGTGCAAAAGTAATGGAGCATTATAAACGTGTTCAAAGCTTAGTGTCCAGTTTAACACAAGAAAATCACTACATCTTACCGTGGAGTCCAAACACCAGCGTGGTCAGCAGCGGAGTCAGTAACATCATCATCATGATTAATCTCACTGTCAGAGAGACTGCACAGACTGGTCTCAGTGATACGTCTTAAAACTTGCTAAAGAGCGGTGATGCACAGCAGCCATTCAAAACACAAATTTCATAGGCAAACACATACCTGTGTGTGTGTGTGTGTGAGGAGGGGAAAGACAATAATGTGTCTGTCAGCACAGTTATATCAGTGACAGGTCAAATCTGTTATTTCTGCACATTCACAGAAACGTTTTTGGTTTTGCTTGTTGACCAGGCTCCATTATACTATTTGTATGATCTATATAATTTTATTTTAATTGACTTCAGTCTTGAACAATATCAATCTTCTTATCAATAGATCTGCTGTATTTTTAGAAGGACTCTGTATGAAACATAATAAATGGCTCAGAGTCAGAATGAACAAATCCAAGTTTATAACAGAATTCGTCCTGGGAGCAGGAGATAGACTACAGCAGTAGTCAGAACAGGGTAGATGGCAAAATATTTTGGGCCCAGACACAAGAGCAAAGTGTTGATTGGTGTCCGGGTACTGTAATCCAAGGTCCCTGCTCATAACTGATAATGGTAAGAATCTGAGTTCAAAAAGATGAGAAGAGATGGCAATAAGGTTTGTGCTTGGTGAGGTTACTGTCAGCTCTGTGTTCAGTGGTCTGTGTCAGAGTCTCTTCCTCTTCAGCAGCTGCAGTCGGTTCCTGCTGTAACAGCTCAGTGTCTCTGCAGTCTGACTGAGGGAGGTTTTTGTACCACTACAAATCACTGTGTGAACACTCCACCACTGTGGTGACTCTGACAGTAATAAACTGCTGCATCTTCAGTCTGAACTCCACTGATGGTCAAAGTGAAGTCAGAGCTGCTTCCACTGCCACTAAACCGAGCTGGTGTTCCTGATTCACGTGTGCTCACATATCTAATTAGGAGCTTTGGAGTCTGTCCAGATTTCTGTTGATACCAGAACAAACGATCACCATAACTAGAAGAGCTGGAAACAGCTGGGTTTGTTTTACAGCTCAGAGTGACAGTGGATCCTGGAGTAGATGTCACTACTGGAGGCTGAGTCACAGTCACCTGACCGCTGCATCCTGCAGACAGAAACAAATCTTTCATTTATCAGCAGAAATAAATGACAGAAAAGGCAGAACATCATGTTTGAAATGTTGCTGAGTGAATGAACCTGTAAAACAGCAGCAGGCCAGCGTCCAGATGAGGATGGTGATGAGAGTCATGGTGGTTGTGGTTTCTGCTGTGTTGACTGACAGATCTGAGTCCTGCAGTGTTGAACTCACAGGACTATAAACCTTCTCAGTTCACTGGAGGATCAGCTGACGATGCAAAGCCTCCTCTCTATGGAAATGATTTCTCTGCTCTCAACAGACTGAAGGCAACGTGGGACACAAAATCAGGAGAAATACTCTTTGGATTTACACCATCTGTGATTTTAATGGAATAAAATTAAATTTAAATACTTAAATAAAATCAATCTTTTTTGGAAACTCAATAGAGGATTTAAAACATTTATTTCAAATGGAGTGGTTGGTTTCTCTATTAAACTTGTTTTAGAGACAAGGTTTCACAAATACACTATATACTCATTCCATAATTCATGTTTATGTAGAAACTTTGTGTTTATTGAACATCAAACTACATTGTCTCAAATATGTAACATGTTTACAATCTGAATTTGTTACAGGGGAAATTCATTTGTACGAAGTTGCATAAAATGATGCAAATTATTTTGATTCATGAGGAAATTTAAAGCCACACAAATGAAAACATTTTGTACATATGACAAAGTTTTGATTATCCAGTTCTAGTAGAAAATAAAGTGACTTTTCAGTGGATAGATGCTTGTTCACAGTGCAGGAGGTTTTTGTACAGACACTTAATGAGTTTGTATCACTGTGTTGATTTTTGGTGGAGGAACCAAACTCATCATTAACTGTAAGTACCAGAGATGTATTACTTTGTACAATATATAGTATTTATAACTTTTGTCATCTATTAAATGAGAATGAGATCAAGTTCACTGTTTGTATGTTTTCTTATATATTTTGTTATTTATCAAACAAGGCTGATCTCACAATCTGAGAAGAAACTTTGCAGAGATCAAAATTCATTCAGTATTGAAGATAATACAATTTTAGAAAAAGAAAATAAACTTTTGTAATATACTATTTTTGTTGTGTTAATTTTGAATTCTTGTCTGATTTTAAATGTTTGAAAGTACGGTTTGGTCAAGTAACATTTCTAATCTTCAAAACATAACATCAGTAGTTCAATATTATTTTCATTTATTCATTTTGAAAGTGTCAAACAGTTTTTAGATTAAAAATCTTATAAAGAATCTAAAATTGGGTTCCAGTTGAACATAATTTTATCAGTAAATGCAGCTTAGCTTTGTGTTCACAGTTCATTTATTTCACATGTAGTGAAAAGGAAGTGAAAGAAACAGATGACAAAGTTTTTAACTGTATTCACATGAGTGTTTCAGCTCTAAACATTAAAAAAACAGTTATTTACTATCACACATGAAAATATGAAGATGTCATCAATAATTATTATCAACTGAATTTTTTCACTGCATTTAATTCATGTGTCTGATGGTCAAAATCTTAGTGTATGAGTACAATAGCAGCACAAGCTGTAAAGTTTTCTCTTTGTCTTTTCTCCCCCCTCTCCTCCCCCTCTCTCTCCTCCAGTGGGTGTGGTGCGGCCCACCCTGACCGTCCTCCCCCTCCTCCAGAGAGGAGCTGCAGTAGGACAGTGTCACACTGGTGTGTCTGGCCAGCGGGGGCTTCCCCTCAACCTGGAAGCTGGACTGGAAGGTGGGGGGCAGCAGCAGATCCTCAGGGGTGTCACACAGCCTGGAGGTCCTGGGGAGGGACGGCCACTACAGCCGGAGCAGCACCCTGAGCCTCTCTGCAGACCAGTGGAGGAAGGCAGGCTCAGCGAGCTGTGAGGCCAGTCTGAACGGACAGAGCCCTGTCACTCAAACCCTGGACCCTGACCGCTGCTCAGAGTACAGCTTCAGCAACACTTCCTGTCTGGAAATGATGCCTCTTTTTCTTTGCTAAAGATCTTGATGAAGCTACAGATCTTCTCTGTTCAGCTGTTTCTGCAAGTTTCACATCTCTCTACTCAGTGTTTTAATGTGCATGTTGCTTTTTAATACTGATCTTCCTTATATTCTGCTTTATGTTCATTACTTTTCTAATGAAACTGAATATTTTTAGTTTCACTCCAAGAGAAACTATTCATACATTTAAAATGTGGAATAATCACTGAAACATTATTTAATAAAACTGTGGATGATAATGAATCAGTGTCTTTGTATTTCTTTTAAAATCAATTAGTTATGAAAAATACCTTCTTGCTCATCCAAATATCATCATATCTGATGTTATACTACTGTATATCTAATATTACAGGAGATGCTTTTTTTTATTAACTTGTGATCATTTGGATATTTAAAATGTTGAGTAATAAATTGGAAAGATTTATTTCCTTTTGGGCTGTAGTTGTATTATTTTGTTGTTTTGCTAATAAAGTTTGCACTGATAAATTACATGATGAGGTTTGTTGGTCTTTTCTTTTGGTGAAAATTCAAAACTGAAAGGGTTTAAACCTTCTACTCACACTCCTCTCTGTGGAGAATGAAGACATTGGGATGTAAATAATCTACAAATATTTATTTTACTCATTTTCTTGTTTCATGGTAAAGGATAGAAAAGTAAAACAATCATTTCTTCTCATAAAGAATCTGGACTTTCATCCAGGTGAAAATCATTAATTAAATGTGTGATTAGTTAACTTCTCCATTGCTGAGGAAGAATTTGAAGAGAACATCATGATGTAATTAGTTTTTTAAATTTTGTTTGCAGAAATCATTTGAATCAGTCTGAAATAAATGATTTGATAATATATTAATGTGAGTAAGTTTTCTCTGCTTGGTGAGGTTACTGTCAGCTCTGTGTTCAGTGGTCTGTGTCAGAGTCTCTTCCTCTTCAGCAGCTGCAGTCGGTTCCTGCTGTAACAGCTCAGTGTCTCTGCAGTCTGACTGAGGGAGGTTTTTGTACGACTACAAATCACTGTGTGAACGGCCAATTACTGCCTATATTATGGATACTCTGACAGTAATAAACTGCTGCATCTTCAGTCTGAACTCCACTGATGGTCAAAGTGAAGTCAGAGCTTCTTCCACTGCCACTAAACCGAGCTGGTGTTCCTGATTCACGTGTGCTCACAAATCTAATAAGGAGCTTTGGAGTCTGTCCAGATTTCTGTTGATACCAGAACAAACGATCACCATAACTAGAATCACTGTAAACAGCTGGGTTTGTTTTACAGCTCAGAGTGACAGTGGATCCTGGAGTAGATGTCACTACTGGAGGCTGAGTCACAGTCACCTGACCGCTGCATCCTGCAGACAGAAACAAATCTTTCATTTATCAGCAGAAATAAATGACAGAAAAGGCAGCACATCATGTTTGAAATGTTGCTGAGTGAATGAACCTGTAAAACAGCAGCAGGCCAGCGTCCAGATGAGGATGGTGATGAGAGTCATGGTGGTTGTGGTTTCTGCTGTGTTGACTGACAGATCTGAGTCCTGCAGTGTTGAACTCACAGGACTATAAACCTTCTCAGTTCACTGGAGGATCAGCTGACGATGCAAAGCCTCCTCTCTATGGAAATGATTTCTCTGCTCTCAACAGACTGAAGGCGATGTGGGACAGAAAATCAGGAGAAATACTCTTTGGATTTACACCATCTGTGATTTTAATGGAAAATAATATTTATAGAAGTGCAGTTGAGGATTTAAGGATAAGTTTGTGTTGACTTTGGTTGGTTTGGTATGTCTGTTTGTCTGCCTGTAATTGACTTACAGGGTTTACTGTAGATAAATAATATTTCAGTTCAGATTAATATGATTTCGTAAATTATTATTTAAAAGCATCATGTTCATTTAATCATATATCAAGTGATAAAAATAAAATTGTGAAGAAAAAATGACTGTTATAAGTACACTGTAATTGTTTCTCTGTCAGATGTAGAAAACTAAAGTGGTCATGTCATTTTTTTTAATCTTCAAAATGTAACATCAGACTTTTAATTGTACTTTTATTTATTCATTTTGAAAGTGTCAACCCCTTTTTTAGATTTAAAATATGATGTGGATTCCTGTTCAACACAAATAGGATTTTATCAGTAAATGCAGCTTAGCTTTGTGTTCACGGTTCATTTATTTCACATGTAGTGAAAAGGAAGTGAAAGAGACAGATGACAAAGTTTTAAGTTTATCCACATGAGTGTTTCAGCTCTTTTAGTTTAAACACAAGAAAATGAGTTATTCACTGTCTGACATTATGAAACAGATATGAAGATGAAATGATTAGTTAACTTCTCCATTGCTGAGGAAGAATTTGAAGAGAACATCATGATGTAATTAGTGTTTTAAATTTTGTTTGCAAAAATCATTTGAATCAGTCTGAAATAAATGATTTGATAATATATTAATGTGAGTAAGTTTTCTCTGCTTGGTGAGGTTACTGTCAGCTCTGTGTTCAGTGGTCTGTGTCAGAGTCTCTTCCTCTTCAGCAGCTGCAGTCGGTTCCTGCTGTAACAGCTCAGTGTCTCTGCAGTCTGACTGAGGGAGGTTTTTGTACGACTACAAATCACTGTGTGAACACTGGCCCACTGTGAACACTCTTACAGTAATAAACTGCTGCATCTTCAGTCTGAACTCCACTGATGGTCAAAGTGAAGTCAGAGCTTCTTCCACTGCCACTAAACCGAGCTGGTGTTCCTGAATGACGTCTGCTCACATGTCTTATTAGGAGCTGTGGAGTCTGTCCAGATTTCTGTTGATACCAGAATATACATAAATCAACACCATTACAGATGTAAACAGGCTGATTAATTTTACAGCTCAGAGTGACAGTGGATCCTGGAGTAGATGTCACTACTGGAGGCTGAGTCACAGTCACCTGACCGCTGCATCCTGCAGACAGAAACAAATCTTTCATTTATCAGCAGAAATAAATGACAGAAAAGGCAGAACATCATGTTTGAAATGTTGCTGAGTGAATTAACCTGTAAAACAGCAGCAGGCCAGCGTCCAGATGAGGATGGTGATGAGAGTCATGGTGGTTGTGGTTTCTGCTGTGTTGACTGACAGATCTGAGTCCTGCAGTGTTGAACTCACAGGACTATAAACCTTCTCATTTCACTGGAGGATCAGCTGACGATGCAAAGCCTCCTCTCTATGGAAATGATTTCTCTGCTCTCAACAGACTGAAGGCAACGTGGGACACAAAATCAGAAGAAATACTCTTTGGATTTACACCATCTGTGATTTTAATGGAATCAAATAATTTTTTTTGGAAACAAATTTGAGGATTTATAACATTTGTTTCAATGGGAGTGGTTGGTATCTCTATTTATTTCATTTTTATAACATACAAGGTTTCACAAATACACTTTATACTCATTCTGTAATTTATGATTATTTAGAAATGCTGTGTTTATTTAACATTGTCTCAAATATGTAACATGTTTACAATCTGAATTTTTTTACAGGGAAAATCAAAATGTTTTACTGTCACTTGTACGAAGTTTCATAAAAATGATGTAAAATATTTTGATTCATGAGGAGATTTAAAGTCACATCAATAAAAACATTTTGTACATTTGATAAAATGTTGATTATCCAGTTTTAGGAGAAAATAAAGTGACTTTTCAGTGGATAGATGCTTGTTCACAGTGCAGGAGGTTTTTGTACGGCCACTTAATGAGTTTGTATCACTGTGGTACACTTTTGGTGGAGGAACCAAACTCATCATTAACTGTAAGTACCAGAGATTTCTCATTTCTACAACATTAAATATTATACTGAGTTTTGCACCAGAATGTGATAAAACAAGAATTTATTTTGGGCATTTTATATATTGTGAGCATTTTTTTGCTTTGTATTAAACTCAGCAGATAGTGAAGTTTGGAGAAAACATGCAGATATTAATAAATGTTTATTATTGTAGATATTATGATGAAATATATGCCAAAAAATCGCACATTTTTACATATTTTACTTTTAATCAATTTTTTGTTTCACAAAATTTGGTTGTAAAATTTGTCTGACAAACATTTTAACATTCAGAAAATAACTTAATCTTTATTCATTATTTTTTAACATTCAAACAATTTTTAGATTTAAAATATGATGTTGGTTTCTGTAAAACAAATAAATGAGTTTATATGTAGATCATGTTTAGCTGTAGTTTGTGTTCACAGTTCGTTAGTTTGATGTGGAGAAAAGGAAGTGAAACAGACAGATGACAAAGTCTTTAACTGTAATCACATATTAGTGTTTCACCTCTTAACTTTTTATATAAACTCATCAAGAAAATCTTTGCAAGAATAAATTATTTACTGTCACACATTATAAAGCAGATGTGAAGATTTCATGTAATGATCATTAAATTAAAGAAATCATCACATTTACACCTAACTTATGTTGCATATTGTCTAATTCTTAGTGATTTATGATGATGAGCCACAATAGATTCATTGCTTTAAATGTCAAAAGTACAAATTTTATTTAGCTTTATTAACAAAACCTTCATTTCCTCCCATTTCTCAGCGCCTCTCCTCTGTCTGATCACAGTGTCACACACACAGCTAATCCACAGTGTTGTTAACCTCTGTCATGTATCATAACTCAGCTGTCTGTCCTACAGTGGAAGTTAATCTGCTCCTTGTGTGTCTCTGCTCTCCCCTCCAGCTGGCTCCACGGTCAGGCCCTCAGTCTCTCTGCTTCCCCCCTCCTCTGAGCAGCTCTCCAGGGGCTCAGCCACGCTGGCCTGCCTGCTGACCGGCTACTCTCCTCAGGGAGCCGTGGTGAGCTGGGAGGTGGACGGTAGACAGGTGACAGAGGGGGTCCTGAGCAGCTCAGAGGAGGACAAGAGCGGACGCTACAGCAGCAGCAGCACCCTGAGCCTGAGCAAGGAGCGCTGGATGCAAGGAGAGGTGTACGCCTGCAAGGTCCTCCATCAAGGCCACAGCCAGACCCAGTCCCTCCACAGGAGCCAGTGTAAGGGCTAGAGGGGCTGGATGAAGCCCAGGACAGGAGCTGTGTCTGGGGGGAGCAGGAGGAACACACCTGCTGATCTGATCAATATGAGTTTTAATGTTTGTAGAGTAAACTGAAGCTTTGTGTGACAGAGAACAACAACAACTTAGAGAGTAATGTGTGTAGCTCAGCAGCTGGATGTGAGTGTGCTTAATAACTGTCCTGTTGATGATTGATGTTTTTGCTAATAAAGCTTGCTCTGATAAATAACATGATGAAGGATTTTGCTCTTTTATCTAATGAAGAGTGGTAAGACATGAAAAAGTTTTATCACTTCAACTGATACTCCTCTCTGTGGAAAATGAATAGCTTGTTATTTAAGTTACTATATTAATAAACCACATTTTAACTGTCAGCAAAAGTAAAATAATATAGTGAATAGAGAATGTAGAAAGTGAAAGTGTATATAATGACAAAAACATTTTGAAAATGCATTTTGGAATTAGATTTTCAGTGAGGAAACAATCATGACTGAAATATGTGATCAGGCAACATTTGTCAGAGATCTTCTGCTGAGTTAATGTGAACAAAACATGATGTGATGTTATTAGATTTTTAAATCTTGATGAGACTACAGATCTACTCTGTTCAACTGTTTCATAGCTATTATTGTTTTTATCATACAAAAATGTAACCCATAAAATAAAACTGCATAGTATAAAAAACCATCATTTTTGTGTTTATTTTGCTGTATATTATTCATGAGAAATGCATATTCATGCCAGTATTATACCTCATCTTTCCACCACGCCTAGCTTCACCATAAAATCAGCTTTCTATTTATTGTTTGATAGTATGTGTAACAATATAGTATGAAATATAAAGTATAACATATTTATCATTTGTAAATCAAAAACTTTTGTTAAATGAAGCTGTTACATTAGATTGTTTTGTGCTGCTGAAATGATGTGAATTAATGATGAAGATTTAACTTAAAAACTGTGGGTTGGAAAATGTTTTTCAGTTTGTTTCAGTTTAATTTAGGTTCATTGTGGTTCTGCTTGATGACTCTTGTGTGTCAGAGTCACAGTGTTGTGTTCACTCGACCAGTTATCCTCATCACAGTCTCTTCACCAACCCTCTGCAGCTGCAGCAGGCCGTTTTCAGTTCAGTCAAACTGAAGGAGGTTTTTGTACAACTCTAAATCACTGTGTAAACGTGTTACCACTATGTAAGCCCAGACAGTAGTAATCTCCAGCATCTTCAGCCTGAACACCACTGATGGTCAGAGTGTAGTCAGAACCAGATCTACTGCCACTGAATCGAGATGGAGTTCCTGAGTTTAGAGTTGATGCATCGTATATAAGAAGTTTGGGAGCTTGTCCAGGTTTCTGAAGGTACCAACTGAGATCAGCACCAATATCTGAACTCCCTGTGGCGCTGATGGTCACCGTCCCTCCAAGACTAACAGACTTGGATTTGTCAGTCTGAGTCAGAAACTTGTTGGCAGAAGACTCTGAAATGAGAAATGTAAAATCTTAAGAAGAAATGTTTTGTATCCAGTGGAGAAGCAGTTCAGGTTGTGATAGGAGAGAAAAATAGAAAACACATATAAGCAAAAGTAAAAAGGAGAACACAGAGTGGATTTGCACCAAACATTTTCAGAATCTCTCACCCTGACTCAGAAAACCCAACATGACCAGCAGAGTTATTGGCAACATCATCCTGATGCAGTTTTCAGTGTGAGTGCATGAAAACAGTTCAGGCTCTCTGGGACATAAGAACTTAAACTCTGAGGAGCAGTGATGCATAAAAGTCATGCAAAATACATTTAAGAAGGCAAACACACACCTGTTCTTGTGAAACAGAAAGAGCAGAGGTGAGGAGGAGTGAGAGGTCATCCAAACGGAGGATCATTTTAAAGCTCATTTACAAAACTTTGATTTAATCCTTTTTCATGTTGCACAGATTCTCCTTTTTACTTTTTAATGTTCTCATATGACTTTGTGCTCATTAACAGATGTGTAGCGCCCCCTGCTGGTAAATTGAATGAACTCTGAACTCAGTATGAACTGACACATTAGACTGATTTTGAATTATTCTATTGTTTTCATCACAGTTTATGTCAATCTCATAAATATCTGTTTATTTTAGCAGTTTATATTTATTTTGAGGTTAATATTTTAACAACAATAACAACAATTGATAAAATTGAACTGAAATCAGAAAACAACACTGCTGTAAGGTTTTGGACAACTTAGAGAGTCATGTGTGTAGCTCAGCATTAACATGTGAGTGTGTTTAATAAGTGTCATGTAGCTGATTGTTTGGTAATAAAGCTTGCACTGACAAATAAGAGGATGAGCTGTGTTGGTCTTTTAGTTTGATGGAAATTCAAAACATAAAGGGTTTAAAACTTCTACACATGCTCCTCTCTTCGGACAATGAACTAATTATGGTGTAAAGAAATTGCAAAAAAATCATTTTACTACTTTTGTTGGATATAAAAGTTTAATTAATAATTTTTGTCGTAAGAAAATCTGCACTTTCATCCAGGTGAAAATTAATAATTAAATGAGTTATTAGTTAACTTCTCCATTGCTGAGGAAGAATTTGAAGAGAACATCATGATGTATTTAGTGTTTGAAGTTTTGTTTGCAAAAATAATTTGAATCAGTCTGAAATAAATGATTTGATAATATATTGATGTGAGTAAGTTTTCTCTGCTTGGTGAGGTTACTGTCAGCTCTGTGTTCAGTGGTCTGTGTCAGAGTCTCTTCCTCTTCAGCAGCTGCAGTCGGTTCCTGCTGTAACAGCTCAGTGTCTCTGCAGTCTGACTGAGGGAGGTTTTTGTACCACTACAAATCACTGTGTGAACACATCAGCACTGTTTATATAGTGGTAACTCTGACAGTAATAAACTGCTGCATCTTCAGTCTGAACTCCACTGATGGTCAAAGTGAAGTCAGAGCTGCTTCCACTGCCACTAAACCGAGCTGGTGTTCCTGAAAAACGTGTGCTCACATATTTAATTAGGAGCTTTGGAGTCTGTCCAGATTTCTGTTGATACCAGAACATACCCTGATTGCCATCAGACCACCTGTAAACAGCTCGGTTTGTTTTACAGCTCAGAGTGACAGTGGATCCTGGAGTAGATGTCACTACTGGAGGCTGAGTCACAGTCACCTGACCGCTGCATCCTGCAGACAGAAACAAATCTTTCATTTATCAGCAGAAATAAATGACAGAAAAGGCAGCACATCATGTTTGAAATGTTGCTGAGTGAATGAACCTGTAAAACACCAGCAGGCCAGCGTCCAGATGAGGATGGTGATGAGAGTCATGGTGGTTGTGGTTTCTGCTGTGTTGACTGACAGATCTGAGTCCTGCAGTGTTGAACTCACAGGACTATAAACCTTCTCAGTTCACTGGAGGATCAGCTGACGATGCAAAGCCTCCTCTCTATGGAAATGATTTCTCTGCTCTCAACAGACTGAAGGCAACGTGGGACAGAAAATCAGGAGAAATACTCTTTGGATTTACACCATCTGTGATCTTAATGGAATAAAATTAAACTTAAATGGAAACTCAATAGAGGATTTATAACATTTGTTTCAATGGGAGTGGTTGGTATCTCTATTTATTTCATTTGTTTTACATACAAGGTTTCACAAATACATTTTATACTCATTCTCTAATTTATGATTATTTAGAAATGTTGTGTTTATTTAACATTGTCTCAAATATGTAACATGTTTACAATCTGAATTTGTTACAGGGAAAATCGAAATGTTTTGCTGTCACTTGTACAAAGTTTCATAAAAATGATGAAAAATATTTTGATTCATGAAGAAATTTAAAGTCGCATCAATAAAAACATTTTGTATTTTTGATAAAATGTTGATTATCCAGTTTTAGCAGAAAATAAAGTGACTTTTCAGTGGATAGATGCTTGTTCACAGTGCAGGAGGTTTTTGTACGGCCACTTAATGAGTTTGTATCACTGTGGTGGACTTTTGGTGGAGGAACCAAACTCATCATTAACTGTAAGTACCAGAGATTTCTCATTTTTACAACACTAAATATTATACTGAGTTTTGCACCAGAATGTGATAAAACAAGAATTTATTTTGGGCATTTTATATATTGTGGGCATTTTTTGCTTTGCATTAAACTCAGCAGATAGTGAAGTTTGGAGAAAACATGCAGATATTAATAAATGTTGATTATTGTAGATATTATGATGAAATATCTGTCAAAAAATCTCACATTTTTACATATTTTACTTTTAATCGATTTTTTGCTTCACAAAATTTGGTTGTAAAATTTTCTGACAAACATTTTAACAGCCAGAAAATAACTTTATATTTATTCATTATTGTTTAACATTCAAACAATTTTTAGATTTAAAATATGATGTTGGTTTCTGTAAAACAAATAAATGAGTTTATATGTAGATCATGTTTAGCTGTAGTTTGTGTTCACAGTTCGTTAGTTTGATGTGGAGAAAAGGAAGTGAAACAGACAGATGACAAAGTCTTTAACTGTAATCACACATTAGTGTTTCACCTCTTAACTTTTTATATAAACTCATCAAGAAAATCATTACAAGAATAAATTATTTACTGTCACACATTATAAAGCAGATGTGAAGATTTCATTTAATGATCATTACATTTAAAAAAATCATTACATTTACATTAACTTATGTTGCATATTGTCTAATTCTTAGTGATTTATGATGATGAGCCACAATAGATTTATTGCTTTAAATGTCAAAAGTACAAATTTTATTTAGCTTTATTAACAAAACCTTCATTTCCTCCCATTTCTCAGCGTCTCTCCTCTGTCTGATCACAGTGTCACACACACAGCTAATCCACAGTGTTGTTAACCTCTGTCATGTATCATAACTCAGCTGTCTGTCCTACAGTGGAAGTTAATCTGCTCCTTGTGTGTCTCTGCTCTCCCCTCCAGCTGGCTCCACGGTCAGGCCCTCAGTCTCTCTGCTTCCCCCCTCCTCTGAGCAGCTCTCCGGGGGCTCGGCCACGCTGGCCTGCCTGCTGACCGGCTACTCTCCTCAGGGAGCTGTGGTGAGCTGGGAGGTGGACGGTAGACAGGTGACAGAGGGGGTCCTGAGCAGCTCAGAGGAGGACAAGAGCGGACGCTACAGCAGCAGCAGCACCCTGAGCCTGAGCAAGGAGCGCTGGATGCAAGGAGAGGTGTACGCCTGCAAGGTCCTCCATCAAGGCCAAAGCCAGACCCAGTCCCTCCACAGGAGCCAGTGTAAGGGCTAGAGGGGCTGGATGAAGCCCAGGACAGGAGCTGTGTCTGGGGGGAGCAGGAGGAACACACCTGCTGATCTGATCAATATGAATTTTAATGTTTGTAGAGTAAACTGAAGCTTTGTGTGACAGAGAACAACAACAACTTAGAGAGTAATGTGTGTAGCTCAGCAGCTAGATGTGAGTGTGCTTAATAACTGTCCTGTTGATGATTGATGTTTTTGCTAATAAAGCTTGCACTGATAAATAACATGATGAAGTATATTTGTCTTTTATCTCATGAAGAGTGGTGACATTAGATTATACAGCTGCCTGTTAAATCTAAATGTGATCTAGTTTCATTCTGCATGTCATGTGTCACCTTTTATTGTGAATATGTTGAATTTTGTGTGCTTCTAAAGGAGAAATGAACATTTCATTCAGTCATGTCATATTTATCAGCCATTTTTTTATATTTCATTTTCCAGTGCTGAAGAATCTAAAATCAGTCATACTGGGTTCAGTTGAACATCTGCAGCTCTTTTATCATTGGAATATAACCCAACTGTCATGTAAATCGGGACTTTCTCTTCCCCTCTGTCTGATTAACTTCCTCTAATTTGTGCATGTGTTATTACAGGATCTCTATGGAAACCTTGTAGGAACTAAAACAAGCTTTGTCAAAAATGGAACACAAATATATATTAATTAATAATATTTTCTAGTAAATTATAAAAATATGACAAGCAAAAGATTTTATTGTGAAGAACGCTCCCTGACAGCGACTTTACTGCAAGAATCATTTTAATGCTGCAGATTATCTATGTTCTGGTGTATGCACAGTGCTTCTAAGTGGCACTAGACTTTTTGAATGGTTAATTAGAATAAGTTATTAAATTGATCAATGCAAAATGAACGTAATAATTCATTAAATTTACATTTAAAACTACAATAAAAAGTTAAAGAAATGAGTCAATGATGATTTAATGTGCTAAATAAAATATCTAGCATTGTTTGTTTTGTGAAGTTAACATGTAACCAGGTTGAAGAATTCTCTAATTATTCTGGTGTTACTCTTCAGAGTCCATATCAGGTTATTCTCAATGTATCATCTCAATTTACTGTGATGACTGTAATGTAACATATACATATCCTCTGTGTTTATTATATACTGACTACAATTTTCATATAAACATTATTCTGTAAAGCAATTAGTTGTAAGATAAATATAGGAGAAATTATTAGAAATGTAGTGAAAAAATATATATAATGTCTCATAGAATATAAATACTTCAGTCCCAGTTTTTTAAAAGCCTGCTCAGAACTGGAGTAAAAAAATACTTTACTTTTCACCTCTGAAACTACAATGTGGTGTTGAGTGAAGCAGTCGTCCATGTGAGAGTCTGCTGCAGAAACTCACAGCTGCAACATGTCAAACTATATAGTCTGACTGAAGGAGGTTTTTGTACGACTCTATATCACTGTGGGAACACTGGGCCACGATATGTTCCCATACAGTAGTAATCTCCTGAATCTTCAGCCTGGACTCCCCTGATAGTCAGAGTGAATTCAGGTTGGGATCCAGTGCTGCTGAAATGACTCGGAGTATCAGATTGGCGGCGACTTATTTTATAAAACAGCAGTTTGGGAGCCTGTCCAGGTTTCTGCAGGTACCAGCTGAGATCATCATCAACTCCGCTACTTGCTGAACAGCTCAGAGAGACTGTCTCCCCAAGACTGACAGACTTTGATGCAGGAGATTGAGTTACAGATGGACTGGCACTTGATCCTGGAAAAAAGAAATAAAAGTACATTTTTAAAATGATTTTTAAAAACTAAATTGAAGAAAGTACAACGTGCAAACACATGAAAATCTGTGATTCAAAGTGCAAAAGTAATGGAGCATTATAAACGTGTTCAAAGCTTAGTGTCCAGTTTAACACAAGAAAATCACTACATCTTACCGTGGAGTCCAAACACCAGCGTGGTCAGCAGCGGAGTCAGTAACATCATCATCATGATTAATCTCACTGTCAGAGAGACTGCACAGACTGGTCTCAGTGATACGTCTTAAAACTTGCTAAAGAGCGGTGATGCACAGCAGCCATTCAAAACACAAATTTCATAGGCAAACACATACCTGTGTGTGTGTGTGTGAGGAGGGGAAAGACAATAATGTGTCTGTCAGCACAGTTATATCAGTGACAGGTCAAATCTGTTATTTCTGCACATTCACAGAAACGTTTTTGGTTTTGCTTGTTGACCAGGCTCCATTATACTATTTGTATGATCTATATAATTTTATTTTAATTGACTTCAGTCTTGAACAATATCAATCTTCTTATCAATAGATCTGCTGTATTTTTAGAAGGACTCTGTATGAAACATAATAAATGGCTCAGAGTCAGAATGAACAAATCCAAGTTTATAACAGAATTCGTCCTGGGAGCAGGAGATAGAATATCAGCTATAATTATAGCAGAGCGGGGCTCCGACTGAGGACAAGATAAGAGGAGAAATGTTCAAATATAAACAAGTGCTCAGACACTTAAACATTTTGTATGCTTTATAATAAGTGTTGCTTTATTCTGGTTGTACCTTGTACTCTGCATCAATTACCATTGTATTTGGGAATTTTAATGACATTTTTATTGGATTGTATGTATCAGAGCAAGTGTGAATGATTTGTTTTAACCAAAGTTGTTTCTACAGCAGTAGTCAGAACAGGGTAGATGGCAAAATATTTTGGGCCCAGACACAAGAGCAAAGTGTTGATTGGTGTCCGGGTACTGTAAACCAAGGTCCCTGCTCATAACTGATAATGGTAAGAATCTGAGTTCAAAAAGATGAGAAGAGATGGCAATAAGGTTTGTGTATTTATATATTAATATTTATAGAAGTGCAGTTGAGGATTTAAGGATAAGTTTGTGTTGACTTTGGTTGGTTTGGTATGTCTGTTTGTCTGCCTGTAATTGACTTACAGGGTTTACTGTAGATAAATAATATTTCAGTTCAGATTAATATGATTTCGTAAATTTTTATTTAAAAGCATCATGTTCATTTAATCATATATCAAGTGATAAAAATAAAATTGTGAAGAAAAAATGACTGTTATAAGTACACTGTAATTGTTTCTCTGTCAGATGTAGAAAACTAAAGTGGTCATGTCATTTTTTTTAATCTTCAAAATGTAACATCAGACTTTTAATTGTACTTTTATTTATTCATTTTGAAAGCGTCAAGCCCTTTTTTAGATTTAAAATATGATGTGGATTCCTGTTCAACACAAATAGGATTTTATCAGTAAATGCAGCTTAGCTTTGTGTTCACGGTTCATTTATTTCACATGTAGTGAAAAGGAAGTGAAAGAGACAGATGACAAAGTTTTAAGTTTATCCACATGAGTGTTTCAGCTCTTAAACACAAGAAAATGAGTTATTCACTGTCTGACATTATGAAACAGATATGAAGATGAAATGATTAGTTAACTTCTCCATTGCTGAGGAAGAATTTGAAGAGAACATCATGATGTAATTAGTGTTTTAAATTTTGTTTGCAAAAATCATTTGAATCAGTCTGAAATAAATGATTTGATAATATATTAATGTGAGTAAGTTTTCTCTGCTTGGTGAGGTTACTGTCAGCTCTGTGTTCAGTGGTCTGTGTCAGAGTCTCTTCCTCTTCAGCAGCTGCAGTCGGTTCCTGCTGTAACAGCTCAGTGTCTCTGCAGTCTGACTGAGGGAGGTTTTTGTACGACTACAAATCACTGTGTGAACACTGGCCCACTGTGGTAACTCTGACAGTAATAAACTGCTGCATCTTCAGTCTGAACTCCACTGATGGTCAAAGTGAAGTCAGAGCTGCTTCCACTGCCACTAAACCGAGCTGGTGTTCCTGAAAAACGTGTGCTCACAAATCTAATAAGGAGCTTTGGAGCCTGTCCAGATTTCTGTTGATACCAGGACAAACAATCACCATAACTAGAAGAGCTGTAAACAGCTGGGTTTGTTTTACAGCTCAGAGTGACAGTGGATCCTGGAGTAGATGTCACTACTGGAGGCTGAGTCACAGTCACCTGACCGCTGCATCCTGCAGACAGAAACAAATCTTTCATTTATCAGCAGAAATAAATGACAGAAAAGGCAGAACATCATGTTTGAAATGTTGCTGAGTGAATGAACCTGTAAAACAGCAGCAGGCCAGCGTCCAGATGAGGATGGTGATGAGAGTCATGGTGGTTGTGGTTTCTGCTGTGTTGACTGACAGATCTGAGTCCTGCAGTGTTGAACTCACAGGACTATAAACCTTCTCAGTTCACTGGAGGATCAGCTGACGATGCAAAGCCTCCTCTCTATGGAAATGATTTCTCTGCTCTCAACAGACTGAAGGCAACGTGGGACACAAAATCAGGAGAAATACTGTTTAGATTTACACCACCTATGATCTTAATTGAATAAAATTAAATTTAAATACTTAAATAAAATCAATCTTTTTTGGAAACTCAATAGAGGATTTAAAACATTTATTTCAAATGGAGTGGTTGGTTTCTCTATTTAACTTGTTTTAGAGACAAGGTTTCACAAATACACTATATACTCATTCAATAATTCATGATTATTTAGAAACTTTGTGTTTATTGAACATCAAACTACATTGTCTCAAATATGTAACATGTTTACAATCTGAATTTGTTACAAGGAAAATTCATTTGTACAAAGTTACATAAAATGATGCAAAGTATTTTAATTCATGAGGAAATTTAAAGCCACACAAATGAAAACATTTTGTACATATGACAAAGTTTTGATTATCCAGTTCTAGTAGAAAATAAAGTGACTTTTCAGTGGATAGATGCTTGTTCACAGTGCAGGAGGTTTTTGTACAACCACTTAATGAGTTTGTATCACTGTGTTGATTTTTGGTGGAGGAACCAAACTCATCATTAACTGTAAGTACCAGAGATTTATTACTTTGTACAATATATAGTATTTATAACTTTTATCAACTATTAAATGAGAATGAGATCAAGTTCACTGTTTGTATGTTTTCTTATATATTTTGTTATTTATCAAACAAGGCTGATCTCACAATCTGAGAAGAAACTTTGCAGAGATCAAAATTCATTCAGTATTGAAGATAATACAATTTTAGAAAAAGAAAATAAACATCTATTTTCTAATATACTATTTTTGTTGTGTTAATTTTGAATTCTTATCTGATTTTACATGTTTGAAAGTACGGTTTGGTCAAGTAACATTTTTAATCTTCAAAACATAACATCAGTAGTTCAATATTATTTTCATTCATTCATTTTGAAAGTGTCAAACAGTTTTTAGATTAAAAATCTTATAAAGAATCTAAAATTGGGTTCCAGTTGAACATAATTTTATCAGTAAATGCAGCTTAGCTTTGTGTTCACAGTTCATTTATTTCACATGTAGTGAAAAGGAAGTGAAAGAAACAGATGACAAAGTTTTTAACTGTATTCACATGAGTGTTTCAGCTCTAAACATAAGAAAAATAGTTATTTACTATCACACATGAAAATATGAAGATGTCATCAATAATTATTATCAGCTGAATTTTTTCACTGCATTTAATTCATGTGTCTGATGGTCGGAGTCTTAGCGTATGAGTACAATAGCAGCACAAGCTGTAAAATTTTCTATCTTTGTCTTTTCTCCCCCCTCTCCTCCCCCTCTCTCTCCTCCAGTGGGTGTGGTGTGGCCCACCCTGACCGTCCTCCCCCTCCTCCAGAGAGGAGCTGCAGCAGGACAGTGCCACGCTGGTGTGTCTGGCCAGCGGGGACTTCCCCTTAACCTGGGAGCTGGACTGGAAGGTGGGGGGCAGCAGCAGATCCTCAGGGGTGTCACACAGCCTGGAGGTCCTGGGGAGGGACGGCCACTACAGCCAGAGCAGCACCCTGAGCCTCTCTGCAGACCAGTGGAGGAAGGCGGGCTCAGTGAGCTGTGAGGCCAGTCTGAACGGACAGAGCCCTGTCACTCAAACCCTGGACCCTGACCGCTGCTCAGAGTAGAGCTTCAGCAACACTTCCTGTCTGGAAATGATGCTTCTTTTGTTTTGCTAAAGATCTTGATGAAGCTACAGATCTTCTCTGTTCAGCTGTTTCTGCAAGTTTCACATCTCTCTACTCAGTGTTTTAATGTGCATGTTGCTTTTTAATACTGATCTTCCTTATATTCTGCTTTATGTTCATTACTTTTCTAATGAAACTGAATATTTTTAGTTTCACTCCAAGAGTAAATATTCATACATTTAAAATGTGGAATAATCACTGAAACATTATTTAATAAAACTGTGGATGGTAATGAATCAGTGTCTTTGTATTTCTTTTAAAATCAATTAGTTATGAAAAATACCTTCTTGCTCATCCAAATATCATCATATCTGATGTTATACTACTGTATATCTAATATTACAGGAGATGCTTTTTTTTTTTTATTAACTTGTGATCATTTGGATATTTAAAATGTTGAGTAATAAATTGGAAAGATTTATTTCCTTTTGGGCTGTAGTTGTATTATTTTGTTGTTTTGCTAATAAAGTTTGCACTGATAAATTACATGATGAGGTTTGTTGGTCTTTTCTTTTGGTGAAAATTCAAAATTGAAAGGGTTTAAACCTTCTACTCACACTCCTCTCTGTGGAGAATGAAGACATTGGGATGTAAATAATCTACAAATATTTATTTAACTCATTTTCTTGTTTCATGGTAAAGGATAGAAAAGTAAAACAATCATTTCTTGTCATAAAGAATCTGGACTTTCATCCAGGTGAAAATCATTAATTAAATGTGTGATTAGTTAATTTCTCCATTGCTGAGGAAGAATTTGAAGAGAACATCATGATGTAATTAGTGTTTTAAATTTTGTTTGCAAAAATCATTTGAATCAGTCTGAAATAAATGATTTGATAATATATTAATGTGAGTAAGTTTTCTCTGCTTGGTGAGGTTACTGTCAGCTCTGTGTTCAGTGGTCTGTGTCAGAGTCTCTTCCTCTTCAGCAGCTGCAGTCGGTTCCTGCTGTAACAGCTCAATGTCTCTGCAGTCTGACTGAGGGAGGTTTTTGTACGACTACAAATCACTGTGTGAACACATTAGCACTGTTTATATAGTGGTAACTCTGACAGTAATAAACTGCTGCATCTTCAGTCTGAACTCCACTGATGGTCAAAGTGAAGTCAGAGCTGCTTCCACTGCCACTAAACCGAGTTGGTGTTCCTGATTCACGTGTGCTCACAAATCTAATAAGGAGCTTTGGAGCCTGTCCAGATTTCTGTTGATACCAGAACAAATAGTCACTAGACCCCCTGTAAACAGCTGGGTTTGTTTTACAGCTCAGAGTGACAGTGGATCCTGGAGTAGATGTCACTACTGGAGGCTGAGTCACAGTCACCTGACCGCTGCATCCTGCAGACAGAAACAAATCTTTCATTTATCAGCAGAAATAAATGACAGAAAAGGCAGCACATCATGTTTGAAATGTTGCTGAGTGAATGAACCTGTAAAACAGCAGCAGGCCAGCGTCCAGCTGAGGATGGTGATGAGAGTCATGGTGGTTGTGGTTTCTGCTGTGTTGACTGACAGATCTGAGTCCTGCAGTGTTGAACTCACAGGACTATAAACCTTCTCAGTTCACTGGAGGATCAGCTGACGATGCAAAGCCTCCTCTCTATGGAAATGATTTCTCTGCTCTCAACAGACTGAAGGCAACGTGGGACACAAAATCAGGAGAAATACGCTTTGGATTTACACCATCTGTGATTTTAATGGAATAAAATATTTATAGAAGTGCAGTTGAGGATTTAAGGATAAGTTTGTGTTGACTTTGGTTGGTTTGGTTTGTCTGTTTGTCTGCCTGTAATTGACTTACAGGGTTTACTGTAGATAAATAATATTTCAGTTCAGATTAATATAATTTCGTAAATTATTATTTAAAAGCATGATGTACATTTAATCATATATCAAGTGATAAAAATAAAATTGTGAAGAAAAAATGACTGTTATAAGGACACTGTAATTGTTTCTCTGTCAGATGTAGAAAACTAAAGTGGTCATGTCATTTTTTTTAATCTTCAAAATGTAACATCAGACTTTAAATTGTACTTTTATTTATTCATTTTGAAAGTGTCAACCCCTTTTTTAGATTTAAAATATGATGTGGATTCCTGTTCAACACAAATAGGATTTTATCAGTAAATGCAGCTTAGCTTTGTGTTCACGGTTCATTTATTTCACATGTAGTGAAAAGGAAGTGAAAGAGACAGATGACAAAGTTTTAAGTTTATCCACATGAGTGTTTCAGCTCTTTTAGTTTAAACACAAGAAAATGAGTTATTCACTGTCTGACATTATGAAACAGATATGAAGATGAAATGATTAGTTAACTTCTCCATTGCTGAGGAAGAATTTGAAGAGAACATCATGATGTAATTAGTGTTTTAAATTTTGCTTGCAAAAATCATTTGAATCAGTCTGAAATAAATGATTTGATAATATATTAATGTGAGTAAGTTTTCTCTGCTTGGTGAGGTAACTGTCAGCTCTGCGTTCAGTGGTCTGTGTCAGAGTCTCTTCCTCTTCAGCAGCTGCAGTCGGTTCCTGCTGTAACAGCTCAGTGTCTCTGCAGTCTGACTGAGGGAGGTTTTTGTACGACTACAAATCACTGTGTGAACACTGGCCCACTATGGAGACTCTGACAGTAATAAACTGCTGCATCTTCAGTCTGAACTCCACTGATGGTCAAAGTGAAGTCAGAGCTTCTTCCACTGCCACTAAACCGAGCTGGTGTTCCTGATTCACGTGTGCTCACATATCTAATAAGGAGCTTTGGAGCCTGTCCAGACTTCTGTTGATACCAGAACAAACAATCACCATAACTAGAAGAGCTGTAAACAGCTGGGTTTGTTTTACAGCTCAGAGTGACAGTGGATCCTGGAGTAGATGTCACTACTGGAGGCTGAGTCACAGTCACCTGACCGCTGCATCCTGCAGACAGAAACAAATCTTTCATTTATCAGCAGAAATAAATGACAGAAAAGGCAGAACATCATGTTTGAAATATTGCTGAGTGAATGAACCTGTAAAACAGCAGCAGGCCAGCGTCCAGATGAGGATGGTGATGAGAGTCATGGTGGTTGTGGTTTCTGCTGTGTTGACTGACAGATCTGAGTCCTGCAGTGTTGAACTCACAGGACTATAAACCTTCTCAGTTCACTGGAGGATCAGCTGACGATGCAAAGCCTCCTCTCTATGGAAATGATTTCTCTGCTCTCAACAGACTGAAGGCAACGTGGGACACAAAATCAGGAGAAATACTGTTTGGATTTATACCATCTGTGATCTTAATGGAATAAAAAAATATTTTTTGGAAACAAATTTGAGGATTTATAACGTTTGTTTCAATGGGAGTGGTTGGTATCTCTATTTATTTCATTTGTTTTACATACAAGGTTTCACAAATACACTTTATACTCATTCTGTAATTTATGATTTTTTAGAAATGTTGTGTTTATTTAACATTGTCTCAAATATGTAACATGTTTACAATCTGAATTTGTTACAGAGAAAATCAACCTGTTTTGCTGTCACTTGTACAAAGTTTCATAAAAAAGATGTAAAATATTTTGATTCATGAGGAAATTTAAAGTCACATCAATAAAAACATTTTGTACATTTGATAAAATGTTGATTATCCAGTTTTAGCAGAAAATAAAGTGACTTTTCAGTGGATAGATGCTTGTTCACAGTGCAGGAGGTTTTTGTACGGCCACTTAATGAGTTTGTATCACTGTGGTGGACTTTTGGTGGAGGAACCAAACTCATCATTAACTGTAAGTACCAGAGATTTCTCATTTCTACAACATTAAATATTATACTGAGTTTTGCACCAGAATGTGATAAAACAAGAATTTATTTTGGGTATTTTATATATTGTGGGTTTTTTTTTTTTTGCTTTGTATTAAACTCAGCAGATAGTGAAGTTTGGAGAAAACATGCAGATATTAATAAAAGTTTATTATTGTAGATATTATGATGAAATATATGCCAAAAAATCTCAAATTTTCACATATTTTACTTTTTATCAATTTTTTGTTTCACAAAATTCTGTTGTAAAATTTGTCTGACAAACATTTTAACATTCAGAAAATAACTTGATCTTTATTCATTATTTTGTAATATTCAAACAATTTTTAGATTTAAAATATGATGTTGGTTTCTGTAAAACAAATAAATGAGTTTATATGTAGATCATGTTTAGCTGTAGTTTGTGTTCACAGTTCGTTAGTTTGATGTGGAGAAAAGGAAGTGAAACAGACAGATGACAAAGTCTTTAACTGTAATCACACATTAGTGTTTCACCTCTTAACTTTTTATATAAACTCATCAAGAAAATCTTTGCAAGAATAAATTATTTACTGTCACACATTATAAAGCAGATGTGAAGATTTCATGTAATGATCATGAAATTAAAGAAATCATCACATTTACACCTAACTTATGTTGCATATTGTCTAATTCTTAGTGAGTTATGATGATGAGCCACAATAAATTCATTGCTTTAAATGTCAAAAGTACAAATTTTATTTAGCTTTATTAACAAAACCTTCATTTCCTCCCATTTCTCAGCGCCTCTCCTCTGTCTGATCACAGTGTCACACACACAGCTAATCCACAGTGTTGTTAACCTCTGTCATGTATCATAACTCAGCTGTCTGTCCTACAGTGGAAGTTAATCTGCTCCTTGTGTGTCTCTGCTCTCCCCTCCAGCTGGCTCCACGGTCAGGCCCTCAGTCTCTCTGCTTCCCCCCTCCTCTAAGCAGCTCTCCGGGGGCTCAGCCACGCTGGCCTGCCTGCTGACCGGCTACTCTCCTCAGGGAGCCGTGGTGAGCTGGGAGGTGGACGGTAGACAGGTGACAGAGGGGGTCCTGAGCAGCTCAGAGGAGGACAAGAGCGGACGCTACAGCAGCAGCAGCACCCTGAGCCTGAGCCAGGAGCGCTGGATGCAAGGAGAGGTGTACGCCTGCAAGGTCCTCCATCAAGGCCACAGCCAGACCCAGTCCCTCCACAGGAGCCAGTGTAAGGGCTAGAGGGGCTGGATGAAGCCCAGGACAGGAGCTGTGCCTGGGGGGAGCAGGAGGAACACACCTGCTGATCTGATCAATATGAGTTTTAATGTTTGTAGAGTAAACTGAAGCTTTGTGTGACAGAGAACAACAACAACTTAGAGAGTAATGTGTGTAGCTCAGCAGCTGGATGTGAGTGTGCTTAATAACTGTCCTGTTGATGATTGATGTTTTTGCTAATAAAGCTTGCACTGATAAATAACATGATGAAGCATTTTGTTTTTTTATCTAATGAAGAGTGGTAAGACATGAAAAAGTTTTACAACTTCAACTGATACTCCTCTCTGTGGAAAATGAATAGCTTGTTATTTAAGTTACTATATGAATAAACCACATTTTAACTGTCAACAAAAGTAAAATAATATAGTGAATAGAGAATGTAGAAAGTGAAAGTGTATATAATGACAAAAACATTTTGAAAATGAATTTTGTATTTAGATTTTCAGTGAGGAAACAATCATGACAGAAATATGTGATCAGGCAACATTTGTCAGAGATCTTCTGCTGAGTTAATGTGAACAAAACATGATGTGGTGTTATTAGATTTATAAATCTTGATGAGACTACAGATCTACTCCGTTCAAAAATGTAACCCATAAAATAAAACTGCATAGTATAAAAAAACATAATCTTTGTGTTTATTTTGCTGTATATTAATTATGAGAAATGCATATTCATGCCAGTATTAAAGCTCATCTTTCCACCACGCCTAGCTTCACCATAAAATCAGCTTTCTATTTATTGTTTGATAGTATGTGTAACAATATAGTATGAAATATAAAGTATAACATATTTATCATTTGTAAATCAAAAACTTTTGTTAAATGAAGCTGTTACATTAGATTGTTTTGTGCTGCTGAAATGATGTGAATTAATGATGAAGATTTAACTTAAAAACTGTGGATTGGAAAATGTTTTTCAGTTTGTTTCAGTTTAATTTAGGTTCATTGTGGTTCTGCTTGATGACTCTTGTGTGTCAGAGTCACAGTGTTGTGTTCACTCGACCAGTTATCCTCATCACAGTCTCTTCACCAACCCTCTGCAGCTGCAGCAGGCCGTTTTCAATTCAGGCAAACTGAAGGAGGTTTTTGTACGACTCTAAATCACTGTGTGAATGTTCCACCACTATGTAAGCCCAGACAGTAGTAATCTCCAGCATCTTCAGCCTGAACACCACTGATGGTCAGAGTGTAGTCAGAACCAGATCTACTGCCACTGAATCGAGATGGAGTTCCTGAGAAGCGAGTTGATCCTTCGTATATAAGAAGTTTGGTAGCTTGTCCAGGTTTCTGAAGGTACCAACTGAGATCAGCACCAATATCTGAACTCCCTGTGGCGCTGATGGTCACCGTCCCTCCAAGACTAACAGACTTGGATTTGGAAAGTCTATGGGAAATTATATTTATAAAATACAACACATCAGACTTTATTTCCATCGGTGTCTCTGTATATGTTGTTCAGGTCTTGATGCACATTTCAAAATGCCTGTAAAAGCAAATTTGGCCATGCAGAACAGGGATGCTGAACAAGTCTGTAGCATTTGATACAATTAAAACCTGCTGCTGGAGCAGCAGCTTACAGCGGCAGCAGCTAGCAGTCTAATCAGCTTGCAGCAATCACATACCTTTTCTTTAGGAAATGCACATTCTAGGTATATACGACTTCATTAGATTATTAATACTGAAGCATCAGTGTGTAAGCAGCATGTTACTGTTGTAGCTGCTGGAGGTGGAGCTAGTTTGAACTACTTTATATACAGTTAAATAGTTTAGTCCAGTGGTTCCAAACCTAGGGGTCAGGCCCCTCCAAAGGATCACCAGATGAATCTGAGGAGTTGTGAGATGATTAATGGGAGAGGAAAGAAGAAAAAACAAAGTTCTGATACACTTTTTCTCTAAACTTAGATTTTTGGTGAAATATTGGATCATTCGAACATTTATTGAAATGAAACCATGTGAGAAGTTTAGAGGGAAAATCACTATTTGGTGGGGCTGTTACCAACTCATAGACATCTGAAACGTGACCCCGACTACACACTGCTTTTTATAAGATGTCAAAAGCCAAACAGGTTGGAAACCACTGGTTTAATCTTTAACAATATGTTGTATTTTAAAAGCTTGTTATATTATCCATTGTGTCAAAACTTCATCTGACTAAAGCTGTCAAATAAATGTAGTGGAATAGAAAGTACAATATTTCCCTCTGAAATGTAGTGGAGTGGAAGTATATCAAATGGAAATGTTCAAGTAAAGTACAAGTACCTTAAAATTGTACAGTACAGTACAGTATTTGAGTAAATATACTTAGAAACTTTCCACCACTGATGTTAACAAACTTTAGGTCATTATTGCTGCGTAATTGACAGACATTAGACATTACTGAGTCAGTTTACTGACTTTATTACTCTTCTTTACTTGTGCTGCTGTTACACTCTGTTTTAGCATTAACACATTATAATGTAATTGTTACTTATGCTCACAGTGACTGCTGCTCAGCAAAGTCTCGCTTTGGACAAAGTCTGCAGAGTTGTGGACTTGTGGAAAATGTGCATAAAGGGCTCAAATAATCCACCAGAATTCCATCATTCACTCTCTTTTAGCTCCGTTTTTGTTCTCTACCAACTCCTGAGGGAAATATTTGGCTCTTTAGCTGCTAAATGCTCCACTATGTTCACCAGCTCTGTAGGTTCATCACTACGAGCCACAACCAACACATTACACACTGTCAGCTCATACATTGTTATTAAAATATCTGTTATAGCCACTTTAACAGTGCCTTCACAAGCATAAAAAGCAGATATTCATTATTTATGTAAGATTAAATTATCTAAATGTTATTTCACTCATACTGGTGTCAGCTATAAGACCTTGATGTCACATACATACAGGACTGTAGCTCCTGAACAGAGGCGGTTTACAGCAGTTTGCTTCAAACAGCATTACATAACATGAAGTGAAGCGTCTGTGGATATTCAATGTCCAAATGTCCAAAGGCCCAACCATAACAAGATAAGAAGAGGTCTGCTGACTGTTTACGAGCTTAATTGGTTAAAATGTTCAAAGCAGAAAGAGCACACAGAAGTCTGTCATCTATAAATGCTCTTTAACCTCTGAAACCCTGATGATCCACGTAATTCACCCTTAAGTAGCTTTAAAGTGATCCTCCACCCAAAATCTATCTTGAAACACTCTCCCTCTGACGGTTTTGGGGGTGGATGTGAAAAGTTTGATAAAGAACAGCATGTGGTCACCTTTATTTCAGTTACAATGATTGATGTCAAGTTTACTGTACATGGAAGAAGCAGCGTATTCAACCATATTCAAGCAAAGTTCATAGTCTACATGAGAAAGAAGTTGTGGTCAGCTATAAAACCTGTTTTCACGATGGAGAAAAAGTATCAAAACATTACCAAAAAGTTTTGAAATCACTCCTGTAGCATTCAACACTCATCTGTATTTTCAGGATTTTGCTAACATGCACCTGTTATGACATTTGAAATTGTTTTTATTTTATGAAATAAGTTTATTATAATATTATAATAATAAGTTTAGTTATTTATAATGTTAACAAATAACAATTATTCCTCTGTGCTGCAGAGCTCCATTACTGTCCAAAAACTGTTAACAAGCTAGCTGCCAGTTGCTAGAAGCTATGTGTCTTTGAGCTAAATGCTAACAACAGCATGCTAACATACCCACCATGCTTTCCAGGAGACAAAGGGGAGGGGGGGGTGATCTTGCTGACATCACCAGTGATGTCACAGGTTAGACCAAGTATTGGGCATTTAATTTATTTAGCTAAATGTTTGGTTTTGTATTTATGTTTTTTGCACTTAATTTGGTTTATGGCAAGGACTATGCTGTGGTTGATGTGTGTGTAAACAGTGTTAACTGATAAAGTGACATTGTCATATACCAGTTGTTGGTATAAGGGAAAGGACACCCCTGATAGAAATATGGTTCTGCCTAGATAGATTGGAGGGCCTATTTAAGAGAAGAGTAGTTGGTTTGAGAAAGAGCAGAAATGAAAGATGTCAGTGTAGCTGTATTATGCTTGATTTCATTTGGTAGTCTCTGAGTCTGTCTCTTATCACCTTCCTTGACACTTTATTGTACATTAAAACAGCAAGTAATTGTAAAAAGCCAGAAAGGGTTGCAGAAATGTTTCATTTTTCTTGTTTCCTATCTCGCCAATCATCTTTCTGACCCAAACTCCTTTAGGTTTTTGGGGTATAGAGGTATGTCAGTGGCTTCACATCCTCATTATGAGTTCAAATTTATGAGAACTTTGATTTTATTTGAGAGTCAGTCTAGTAGTGTATCAGTGATTGTTATTCCATGGCAGTGAGAAAATTCAGTTTGTGGGTTTTATTACTTTTTGTTAAAACGGTAAGGTTCCCCGCAGGCCCAACAGGTCTCAGGCGTGCCATGAGAACCGTGGCGGCTCTCATTTATTCCATTCCTTCAAATATTCACACGCATTTTCTGCAGGAAATGCATTTCTAGTTGATTTTGAATTCCTTCATTGTTTTCATGATAAGTTATGTTAATCTCATCATTCAGATCCAGGTGTTGCAATTATGATAACATGAAGACAGATATAAAGGCAGCAGCAGAAAAGCTGTAAACCCATCTTACCTCAACGTATTTAGTTTAGGCCTGCTCAACTTTTTAGGCGACCATCCCAACGAACTGAACTTTCCCTCCACACTTCATCACAACATCAAGACATGTTTCTTGTTTAGCTCAGCATCAACATGTGAGTGTGCTTAATAACTGTCATGTTAATGATTGTTTTACTTAAAGGGTTTAAAGCTTCTACTGACACTCCTCTCTGTGGAGAATGTACAAATTATGTTGTGAATAATTTACAAATATTTATTTTGCTACTTTTGTTGTTTCATAGTAAAGGAAGTAAAATAATAATTTGTTGTCATAAAAAATCTGGACTTTCATCAAGGGGAAAATGATAAATTAAATGTGTGTTTAGTTCATGTTCAGAGCTCTGCTGCTGAGGATGAATGTGAAAAGAACATCATGATGTAATTAGTGTTTAAAGTTTTATCACTTAAATCAGTCTGAAATAAATGATTTGATAATATATTAATGTGAGTAAGTTTTCTCTGCTTGGTGAGGTTACTGTCAGCTCTGTGTTCAGTGGTCTGTGTCAGAGTCTCTTCCTCTTCAGCAGCTGCAGTCGGTTCCTGCTGTAACAGCTCAGTGTCTCTGCAGTCTGACTGAGGGAGGTTTTTGTACGACTACAAATCACTGTGTGAACACTCCACCACTGTGGTAACTCTGACAGTAATAAACTGCAGCATCTTCAGTCTGAACTCCACTGATGGTCAAAGTGAAGTCAGAGCTGCTTCCACTGCCACTAAACCGAGCTGGTGTTCCTGATTCACGTGTGCTCACATATCTAATAAGGAGCTTTGGAGTCTGTCCAGATTTCTGTTGATACCAGAACAAATATTCATAACTAGACCACCAGTAAACAGCTGGGTTTGTTTTACAGCTCAGAGTGACAGTGGATCCTGGAGTAGATGTCACTACTGGAGGCTGAGTCACAGTCACCTGACCGCTGCATCCTGCAGACAGAAACAAATCTTTCATTTATCAGCAGAAATAAATGACAGAAAAGGCAGCACATCATGTTTGAAATGTTGCTGAGTGAATTAACCTGTAAAACAGCAGCAGGCCAGCGTCCAGATGAGGATGGTGATGAGAGTCATGGTGGTTGTGGTTTCTGCTGTGTTGACTGACAGATCTGAGTCCTGCAGTGTTGAACTCACATGACTATAAACCTTCTCAGTTCACTGGAGGATCAGCTGACGATGCAAAGCCTCCTCTCTATGGAAATGATTTCTCTGCTCTCAACAGACTGAAGGCAACGTGGGACACAAAATCAGGAGAAATACTCTTTGGATTTACACCATCTGTGATTTTAATGGAATAAAATAATTTTTTTTGGAAACAAATTTGAGGATTTATAACATTTGTTTCAATGGGAGTGGTTGGTATCTCTATTTATTTCATTTTTATAACATACAAGGTTTCACAAATACACTTTATACTCATTCTGTAATTTATGATTATTTAGAGATGCTGTGTTTATTTAACATTGTCTCAAATATGTAACATGTTTACAATCTGAATTTGTTACAGGGAAAATCAAAATGTTTTGCTGTCACTTGTACAAAGTTTCATAAAAATGATGTAAAATATTTTGATTCATGAGGAAATTTAAAGTCACATCAATAAAAACATTTTGTACATTTGATAAAATGTTGATTATCCAGTTTTAGCAGAAAATAAAGTGACTTTTCAGTGGATAGATGCTTGTTCACAGTGCAGGAGGTTTTTGTACGGCCACTTAATGAGTTTGTATCACTGTGGTTGACTTTTGGTGGAGGAACCAAACTCATCATTAACTGTAAGTACCAGAGATTTCTCATTTCTACAACATTAAATATTATACTGAGTTTTGCACCAGAATGTGATAAAACAAGAATTTATTTTGGGCATTTTATATATTGTGAGCATTTTTTTTGCTTTGTATTAAACTCAGCAGATAGTGAAGTTTGGAGAAAACATGCAGATATTAATAAATGTTGATTATTGTAGATATTATGATGAAATATATGCCAAAAAATCGCAAATTTTCACATATTTTACTTTTAATCCATTTTTTGTTTCACAAAATTTGGTTGTAACATTTGTCTGACAAACATTTTAGCATTCAGAAAATAACTTGATCTTTATTCATTATTGTTTAACATTCAAACAATTTTTAGATTTAAAATATGATGTTGGTTTCTGTAAAACAAATAAATGAGTTTATATGTAGATCATGTTTAGCTGTAGTTTGTGTTCACAGTTCGTTAGTTTGATGTGGAGAAAAGGAAGTGAAACAGACAGATGACAAAGTCTTTAACTGTAATCACACATTAGTGTTTCACCTCTTAACTTTTTATATAAACTCATCAAGAAAATCATTATAAGAATGAATTATTTACTGTCACACATTATAAAGCAGATGTGAAGATTTCATGTAATGATCATTAAATTAAAGAAATCATCACATTTACACCTAACTTATGTTGCATATTGTCTAATTCTTAGTGATTTATGATGATGAGCCACAATAGATTCATTGCTTTAAATGTCAAAAGTACAAATTTTATTTAGTTTTATTAACAAAACCTTCATTTCCTCCCATTTCTCAGCGCCTCTCCTCTGTCTGATCACAGTGTCACACACACAGCTAATCCACAGTGTTGTTAACCTCTGTCATGTATCATAGCTCAGCTGTCTGTCCTACAGTGGAAGTTAATCTGCTCCTTGTGTGTCTCTGCTCTCCCCTCCAGCTGGCACCACGGTCAGGCCCTCAGTCTCTCTGCTTCCCCCCTCCTCTAAGCAGCTCTCCGGGGGCTCAGCCACGCTGGCCTGCCTGCTGACCGGCTACTCTCCTCAGGGAGCCGTGGTGAGCTGGGAGGTGGACGGTAGACAGGTGACAGAGGGGGTCCTGAGCAGCTCAGAGGAGGACAAGAGCGGACGCTACAGCAGCAGCAGCACCCTGAGTCTGAGCAAGGAGCGCTGGATGCAAGGAGAGGTGTACGCCTGCAAGGTCCTCCATCAAGGCCACAGCCAGATCCAGTCCCTCCACAGGAGCCAGTGTAAGGGCTAGAGGGGCTGGATGAAGCCCAGGACAGGAGCTGTGTCTGGGGGGAGCAGGAGGAACACACCTGCTGATCTGATCAATATGAGTTTTAATGTTTGTAGAGTAAACTGAAGCTTTGTGTGACAGAGAACAACAACAACTTAGAGAGTAATGTGTGTAGCTCAGCAGCTGGATGTGAGTGTGCTTAATAACTGTCCTGTTGATGATTGATGTTTTTGCTAATAAAGCTTGCACTGATAAATAACATGATGAAGTATTTTGGTCTTTTATCTCATGAAGAGTGGTGTCATTAGATTTTACTGCTGTCTGTTAAATCTAAATGTGATCTAGTTTCATTCTGCATTTCATGTGTCACCTTTTATCGTGAATATGTTGAATAAAGTCACATACATTATTTAGTGTGCTTCTAAAGTAGAAATAAACATTTTGTTCACTCATGTCAATCAGTCTGAAATAAATGATTTGATAATATATTAATGTGAGTAAGTTTTCTCTGCTTGGTGAGGTTACTGTCAGCTCTGTGTTCAGTGGTCTGTGTCAGAGTCTCTTCCTCTTCAGCAGCTGCAGTCGGTTCCTGCTGTAACAGCTCAGTGTCTCTGCAGTCTGACTGAGGGAGGTTTTTGTACGACTACAAATCACTGTGTGAACGGCCAATTACTGCCTATATTATGGAGACTCTGACAGTAATAAACTGCTGCATCTTCAGTCTGAACTCCACTGATGGTCAAAGTGAAGTCAGAGCTGCTTCCACTGCCACTAAACCGAGCTGGTGTTCCTGAATGAGGTGTGCTCACATGTCTTATTAGGAGCTTTGGAGTCTGTCCAGATTTCTGTTGATACCAGAACAAACGATCACCATAACTAGAAGAGGTGTAAACAGCTGGGTTTGTTTTACAGCTCAGAGTGACAGTGGATCCTGGAGTAGATGTCACTACTGGAGGCTGAGTCACAGTCACCTGACCGCTGCATCCTGCAGACAGAAACAAATCTTTCATTTATCAGCAGAAATAAATGACAGAAAAGGCAGCACATCATGTTTGAAATGTTGCTGAGTGAATGAACCTGTAAAACAGCAGCAGGCCAGTGTCCAGATGAGGATGGTGATGAGAGTCATGGTGGTTGTGGTTTCTGCTGTGTTGACTGACAGATCTGAGTCCTGCAGTGTTGAACTCACAGGACTATAAACCTTCTCATTTCACTGGAGGATCAGCTGACGATGCAAAGCCTCCTCTCTATGGAAATGATTTCTCTGCTCTCAACAGACTGAAGGCAACGTGGGACACAAAATCAGGAGAAATACTCTTTGGATTTACACCATCTGTGATTTTAATGGAAAATAATATTTATAGAAGTGCAGTTGAGGATTTAAGGATAAGTTTGTGTTGACTTTGGTTGGTTTGGTATGTCTGTTTGTCTGCCTGTAATTGACTTACAGGGTTTACTGTAGATAAATAATATTTCAGTTCAGATTAATATGATTTCGTAAATTTTTATTTAAAAGCATCATGTTCATTTAATCATATATCAAGTGATAAAAATAAAATTGTGAAGAAAAAATGACTGTTATAAGTACACTGTAATTGTTTCTCTGTCAGATGTAGAAAACTAAAGTGGTCATGTCATTTTTTTTAATCTTCAAAATGTAACATCAGACTTTTAATTGTACTTTTATTTATTCATTTTGAAAGCGTCAACCCCTTTTTTAGATTTAAAATATGATGTGGATTCCTGTTCAACACAAATAGGATTTTATCAGTAAATGCAGCTTAGCTTTGTGTTCACGGTTCATTTATTTCACATGTAGTGAAAAGGAAGTGAAAGAGACAGATGACAAAGTTTTAAGTTTATCCACATGAGTGTTTCAGCTCTTTTAGTTTAAACACAAGAAAATGAGTTATTCACTGTCTGACATTATGAAACAGATATGAAGATGAAATGATTAGTTAACTTCTCCATTGCTGAGGAAGAATTTGAAGAGAACATCATGATGTAATTAGTGTTTTAAATTTTGTTTGCAAAAATCATTTGAATCAGTCTGAAATAAATGATTTGATAATATATTAATGTGAGTAAGTTTTCTCTGCTTGGTGAGGTTACTGTCAGCTCTGTGTTCAGTGGTCTGTGTCAGAGTCTCTTCCTCTTCAGCAGCTGCAGTCGGTTCCTGCTGTAACAGCTCAGTGTCTCTGCAGTCTGACTGAGGGAGGTTTTTGTACGACTACAAATCACTGTGTGAACACATTAGCACTGTTTATATAGTGGTAACTCTGACAGTAATAAACTGCTGCATCTTCAGTCTGAACTCCACTGATGGTCAAAGTGAAGTCAGAGCTGCTTCCACTGCCACTAAACCGAGCTGGTGTTCCTGATTCACGTGTGCTCACATATGTAATTAGGAGCTTTGGAGTCTGTCCAGATTTCTGTTGATACCAGAACAAATATTCATAACTAGACCACCAGTAAACAGCTGGGTTTGTTTTACAGCTCAGAGTGACAGTGGATCCTGGAGTAGATGTCACTACTGGAGGCTGAGTCACAGTCACCTGACCGCTGCATCCTGCAGACAGAAACAAATCTTTCATTTATTAGCAGAAATAAATGACAGAAAAGGCAGCACATCATGTTTGAAATGTTGCTGAGTGAATGAACCTGTAAAACAGCAGCAGGCCAGCGTCCAGATGAGGATGGTGATGAGAGTCATGGTGGTTGTGGTTTCTGCTGTGTTGACTGACAGATCTGAGTCCTGCAGTGTTGAACTCACAGGACTATAAACCTTCTCAGTTCACTGGAGGATCAGCTGACGATGCAAAGCCTCCTCTCTATGGAAATGATTTCTCTGCTCTCAACAGTTTGAAGGCAACGTGGGACACAAAATCAGGAGAAATACTCTTTGGATTTACACCATCTATGATTTTAATGGAAAATAATATCTTTAGAAGTGCAGTTGAGGATTTAAGGATAAGTTTGTGTTGACTTTGGTTGGTTTGGTATGTCTGTTTGTCTGCCTGTAATTGACTTACAGGGTTTACTGTAGATTAATAATATTTCAGTTCAGATTAATATGATTTCGTAAATTATTATTTAAAAGCATCATGTACATTTAATCATATATCAAGTGATAAAAATAAAATTGTGAAGAAAAAATGACTGTTATAAGTACACTGTAATTGTTTCTCTGTCAGATGTAGAAAACTAAAGTGGTCATGTCATTTTTTTTAATCTTCAAAATGTAACATCAGACTTTTAATTGTACTTTTATTTATTCATTTTGAAAGTGTCAAGCCCTTTTTTAGATTTAAAATATGATGTGGATTCCTGTTCAACACAAATAGGATTTTATCAGTAAATGCAGCTTAGCTTTGTGTTCACGGTTCATTTATTTCACATGTAGTGAAAAGGAAGTGAAAGAGACAGATGACAAAGTTTTAAGTTTATCCACATGAGTGTTTCAGCTCTTTTAGTTTAAACACAAGAAAATGAGTTATTCACTGTCTGACATTATGAAACAGATATGAAGATGTGATCAATAATTATCAATTGACTTTTTTCACTGCATTTAATTCATGTGTCTGATGGTCGGAGTCTTAGTGTATGAGTACAATAGCAGCACAAGCTGTAAAATTTTCTATCTTTGTCTTTTCTCCCCCCTCTCCTCCCCCTCTCTCTCCTCCAGTGGGTGTGGTGTGGCCCACCCTGACCGTCCTCCCCCTCCTCCAGAGAGGAGCTGCAGCAGGACAGTGCCACACTGGTGTGTCTGGCCAGCGGGGACTTCCCCTCAATGGGGAGGTGGGGGGCAGCAGCAGATCCTCAGGGGTGTCACACAGCCTGGAGGTCCTGGGGAAGGACGGCCACTACAGCCGGAGCAGCACCCTGAGCCTCTCTGCAGACCAGTGGAGGAAGGCGGGCTCAGTGAGCTGTGAGGCCAGTCTGAACGGACAGAGCCCTGTCACTCAAACCCTGGACCCTGACCGCTGCTCAGAGTAGAGCTTCAGCAACACTTCCTGTCTGGAAATGATGCTTCTTTTTCTTTGCTAAAGATCTTGATGAAGCTACAGATCTTCTCTGTTCAGCTGTTTCTGCAAGTTTCACATCTCTCTACTCAGTGTTTTAATGTGCATGTTGCTTTTTAATACTGATCTTCCTTATATTCTGCTTTATGTTCATTACTTTTCAAATGAAACTGAATATTTTTAGTTTCACTCCAAGAGAAACTATTCATACATTTAAAATGTGGAATAATCACTGAAACATTATTTAATAAAACTGTGGATGATAATGAATCAGTGTCTTTGTATTTCTTTTAAAATCAATTAGTTATGAAAAATACCTTCTTGCTCATCCAAATATCATCATATCTGATGTTATACTACTGTATATCTAATATTACAGGAGATGCTTTTTTTTATTAACTTGTGATCATTTGGATATTTAAAATGTTGAGTAATAAATTGGAAAGATTTATTTCCTTTTGGGCTGTAGTTGTATTATTTTGTTGTTTTGCTAATAAAGTTTGCACTGATAAATTACATGATGAGGTTTGTTGGTCTTTTCTTTTGGTGAAAATTCAAAACTGAAAGGGTTTAAACCTTCTACTCACACTCCTCTCTGTGGAGAATGAAGACATTGGGATGTAAATAATCTACAAATATTTATTTAACTCATTTTCTTGTTTCATGGTAAAGGATAGAAAAGTAAAACAATCATTTCTTCTCATAAAGAATCTGGACTTTCATCCAGGTGAAAATTAATTAAATGTGTGATTAGTTAACTTCTCCATTGCTGAGGAAGAATTTGAAGAGAACATCATGATGTAATTAGTTTTTTAAATTTTGTTTGCAAAAATCATACGAATCAGTCTGAAATAAATGATTTGATAATATATTAATGTGAGTAAGTTTTCTCTGCTTGGTGAGGTTACTGTCAGCTCTGTGTTCAGTGGTCTGTGTCAGAGTCTCTTCCTCTTCAGCAGCTGCAGTCGGTTCCTGCTGTAACAGCTCAGTGTCTCTGCAGTCTGACTGAGGGAGGTTTTTGTACGACTACAAATCATTGTGTGAACGGCCAATTACTGCCTATATTATGGAGACTCTTACAGTAGTAAACTGCTGCATCTTCAGTCTGAACTCCACTGATGGTCAAAGTGAAGTCAGAGCTTCTTCCACTGCCACTAAACCGAGCTGGTGTTCCTGATTCACGTGTGCTCACATATCTAATAAGGAGCTTTGGAGCCTGTCCAGATTTCTGTTGATACCAGAACAAACAATCACCATAACTAGAAGAGCTGGAAACAGCTCGGTTTGTTTTACAGCTCAGAGTGACAGTGGATCCTGGAGTAGATGTCACTACTGGAGGCTGAGTCACAGTCACCTGACCGCTGCATCCTGCAGACAGAAACAAATCTTTCATTTATCAGCAGAAATAAATGACAGAAAAGGCAGCACATCATGTTTGAAATGTTGCTGAGTGAATGAACCTGTAAAACACCAGCAGGCCAGCGTCCAGATGAGGATGGTGATGAGAGTCATGGTGGTTGTGGTTTCTGCTGTGTTGACTGACAGATCTGAGTCCTGCAGTGTTGAACTCACAGGACTATAAACCTTCTCAGTTCACTGGAGGATCAGCTGACGATGCAAAGCCTCCTCTCTATGGAAATTATTTCTCTGCTCTCAACAGACTGAAGGCAACGTGGGACAGAAAATCAGGAGAAATACTCTTTGGATTTACACCATCTGTGATCTTAATGGAATAAAATTAAACTTAAATGGAAACTCAATAGAGGATTTAAAACATTTGTTTCAATGGGAGTGGTTGGTATCTCTATTTATTTCATTTGTTTTACATACAAGGTTTCACAAATACATTTTATACTCATTCTCTAATTTATGATTATTTAGAAATGTTGTGTTTATTTAACATTGTCTCAAATATGCAACATGTTTACAATCTGAATTTGTTACAGGGAAAATCGAAATGTTTTGCTGTCACTTGTACAAAGTTTCATAAAAATGATGAAAAATATTTTGATTCATGAAGAAATTTAAAGTCGCATCAATAAAAACATTTTGTATTTTTGATAAAATGTTGATTATCCAGTTTTAGCAGAAAATAAAGTGACTTTTCAGTGGATAGATGCTTGTTCACAGTGCAGGAGGTTTTTGTACGGCCACTTAATGAGTTTGTATCACTGTGGTGGACTTTTGGTGGAGGAACCAAACTCATCATTAACTGTAAGTACCAGAGATTTCTCATTTTTACAACACTAAATATTATACTGAGTTTTGCACCAGAATGTGATAAAACAAGAATTTATTTTGGGCATTTTATATATTGTGGGCATTTTTTGCTTTGCATTAAACTCAGCAGATAGTGAAGTTTGGAGAAAACATGCAGATATTAATAAATGTTGATTATTGTAGATATTATGATGAAATATCTGTCAAAAAATCTCACATTTTTACATATTTTACTTTTAATCGATTTTTTGCTTCACAAAATTTGGTTGTAAAATTTGTCTGACAAACATTTTAACAGCCAGAAAATAACTTGATCTTTATTCATTACTTTTTAACATTCAAACAATTTTTAGATTTAAAATATGATGTTGGTTTCTGTAAAACAAATAAATGAGTTTATATGTAGATCATGTTTAGCTGTAGTTTGTGTTCACAGTTCGTTAGTTTGATGTGGAGAAAAGGAAGTGAAACAGACAGATGACAAAGTCTTTAACTGTAATCACACATTAGTGTTTCACCTCTTAACTTTTTATATAAACTCATCAAGAAAATCATTACAAGAATAAATTATTTACTGTCACACATTATAAAGCAGATGTGAAGATTTCATGTAATGATCATTAAATTAAAGAAATCATTACATTTACACCTAACTTATGTTGCATATTGTCTAATTCTTAGTGATTTATGATGATGAGCCACAATAGATCCATTGCTTTAAATGTCAAAAGTACAAATTTTATTTAGCTTTATTAACAAAACCTTCATTTCCTCCCATTTCTCAGCGCCTCTCCTCTGTCTGATCACAGTGTCACACACACAGCTAATCCACAGTGTTGTTAACCTCTGTCATGTATCATAGCTCAGCTGTCTGTCCTACAGTGGAAGTTAATCTGCTCCTTGTGTGTCTCTGCTCTCCCCTCCAGCTGGCTCCACGGTCAGGCCCTCAGTCTCTCTGCTTCCCCCCTCCTCTAAGCAGCTCTCCGGGGGCTCGGCCACGCTGGCCTGCCTGCTGACCGGCTACTCTCCTCAGGGAGCCGTGGTGAGCTGGGAGGTGGACGGTAGACAGGTGACAGAGGGGGTCCTGAGCAGCTCAGAGGAGGACAAGAGCGGACGCTACAGCAGCAGCAGCACCCTGAGCCTGAGCAAGGAGCGCTGGATGCAAGGAGAGGTGTACGCCTGCAAGGTCCTCCATCAAGGCCACAGCCAGACCCAGTCCCTCCACAGGAGCCAGTGTAAGGGCTAGAGGGGCTGGATGAAGCCCAGGACAGGAGCTGTGTCTGGGGGGAGCAGGAGGAACACACCTGCTGATCTGATCAATATGAGTTTTAATGTTTGTAGAGTAAACTGAAGCTTTGTGTGACAGAGAACAACAACAACTTAGAGAGTAATGTGTGTAGCTCAGCAGCTGGATGTGAGTGTGCTTAATAACTGTCCTGTTGATGATTGATGTTTTTGCTAATAAAGCTTGCACTGATAAATAACATGATGAAGTATTTTGGTCTTTTATCTCATGAAGAGTGGTGTCATTAGATTTTACTGCTGTCTGTTAAATCTAAATGTGATCTAGTTTCATTCTGCATTTCATGTGTCACCTTTTATCGTGAATATGTTGAATAAAGTCACATACATTATTTAGTGTGCTTCTAAAGTAGAAATAAACATTTTGTTCACTCATGTCAATCAGTCTGAAATAAATGATTTGATAATATATTAATGTGAGTAAGTTTTCTCTGCTTGGTGAGGTTACTGTCAGCTCTGTGTTCAGTGGTCTGTGTCAGAGTCTCTTCCTCTTCAGCAGCTGCAGTCGGTTCCTGCTGTAACAGCTCAGTGTCTCTGCAGTCTGACTGAGGGAGGTTTTTGTACGACTATAAATCACTGTGTGAACAGCCAATTACTGCCTATATTATGGAGACTCTGACAGTAATAAACTGCAGCATCTTCAGTCTGAACTCCACTGATGGTCAAAGTGAAGTCAGAGCTGCTTCCACTGCCACTAAACCGAGCTGGTGTTCCTGATTCACGTGTGCTCACATATGTAATTAGGAGCTTTGGAGTCTGTCCAGATTTCTGTTGATACCAGAACAAATATTCATAACTAGACCACCAGTAAACAGCTGGGTTTGTTTTACAGCTCAGAGTGACAGTGGATCCTGGAGTAGATGTCACTACTGGAGGCTGAGTCACAGTCACCTGACCGCTGCATCCTGCAGACAGAAACAAATCTTTCATTTATCAGCAGAAATAAATGACAGAAAAGGCAGCACATCATGTTTGAAATGTTGCTGAGTGAATGAACCTGTAAAACAGCAGCAGGCCAGCGTCCAGATGAGGATGGTGATGAGAGTCATGGTGGTTGTGGTTTCTGCTGTGTTGACTGACAGATCTGAGTCCTGCAGTGTTGAACTCACAGGACTATAAACCTTCTCAGTTCACTGGAGGATCAGCTGACGATGCAAAGCCTCCTCTCTATGGAAATGATTTCTCTGCTCTCAACAGTTTGAAGGCGATGTGGGACACAAAATCAGGAGAAATACTCTTTGGATTTACACCATCTATGATTTTAATGGAAAATAATATTTATAGAAGTGCAGTTGAGGATTTAAGGATAAGTTTGTGTTGACTTTGGTTGGTTTGGTATGTCTGTTTGTCTGCCTGTAATTGACTTACAGGGTTTACTGTAGATTAATAATATTTCAGTTCAGATTAATATGATTTCGTAAATTATTATTTAAAAGCATCATGTACATTTAATCATATATCAAGTGATAAAAATAAAATTGTGAAGAAAAAATGACTGTTATAAGTACACTGTAATTGTTTCTCTGTCAGATGTAGAAAACTAAAGTGGTCATGTCATTTTTTTTAATCTTCAAAATGTAACATCAGACTTTTAATTGTACTTTTATTTATTCATTTTGAAAGTGTCAAGCCCTTTTTTAGATTTAAAATATGATGTGGATTCCTGTTCAACACAAATAGGATTTTATCAGTAAATGCAGCTTAGCTTTGTGTTCACGGTTCATTTATTTCACATGTAGTGAAAAGGAAGTGAAAGAGACAGATGACAAAGTTTTAAGTTTATCCACATGAGTGTTTCAGCTCTTTTAGTTTAAACACAAGAAAATGAGTTATTCACTGTCTGACATTATGAAACAGATATGAAGATGTGATCAATAATTATCAATTGACTTTTTTCACTGCATTTAATTCATGTGTCTGATGGTCGGAGTCTTAGTGTATGAGTGCAATAGCAGCACAAGCTGTAAAATTTTCTATCTTTGTCTTTTCTCCCCCCTCTCCTCCCCCTCTCTCTCCTCCAGTGGGTGTGGTGTGGCCCACCCTGACCGTCCTCCCCCTCCTCCAGAGAGGAGCTGCAGCAGGACAGTGCCACACTGGTGTGTCTGGCCAGCGGGGACTTCCCCTCAATGGGGAGGTGGGGGGCAGCAGCAGATCCTCAGGGGTGTCACACAGCCTGGAGGTCCTGGGGAGGGACGGCCACTACAGCCGGAGCAGCACCCTGAGCCTCTCTGCAGACCAGTGGAGGAAGGCGGGCTCAGCGAGCTGTGAGGCCAGTCTGAACGGACAGAGCCCTGTCACTCAAACCCTGGACCCTGACCGCTGCTCAGAGTAGAGCTTCAGCAACACTTCCTGTCTGCAAATGATGCTTCTTTTTCTTTGCTAAAGATCTTGATGAAGCTACAGATCTTCTCTGTTCAGCTGTTTCTGCAAGTTTCACATCTCTCTACTCACTGTTTTAATGTGCATGTTGCTTTTTAATACTGATCTTCCTTATATTATGCTTTATGTTCATTACTTTTCAAATGAAACTGAATATTCTTAGTTTCACTCCAAGAAAAACTATTCATACATTTAAAATGTGGAATAATCACTGAAACATTATTTAATAAAACTGTAGATGATAATGAATCAGTGTCTTTGTATTTCTTTTAAAATCAATTAGTTATGAAAAATACCTTCTTGCTCATTCATATCTGATGTTATACTACTGTATATCTAATATTACAGGAGATGCTTTTTTTTTATTAACTTGTGATCATTTGGATCTTTAAAATGTTGAGTAATAAATTGGAAAGATTTATTTCCTTTTGGGCTGTAGTTGTATTATTTTGTTGTTTTGCTAATAAAGTTTGCACTGATAAATTACATAATGAGGTTTGTTGGTCTTTTCTTTTGGTGAAAATTCAAAACTGAAAGGGTTTAAACCTTCTACTCACACTCCTCTCTGTGGAGAATGAAGCCATTGGGATGTAAATAATCTACAAATATTTATTTTACTCATTTTCTTGTTTCATGGTAAAGGATAGAAAAGTAAAACAATCATTTCTTGTCATAAAAAATCTGGACTTTCATCCAGGTGAAAATCATTAATTAAATGTGTGATTAGTTAACTTCTCCATTGCTGAGGAAGAATTTGAAGAGAACATCATGATGTAATTAGTGTTTTAAATTTTGTTTGCAAAAATCATTTGAATCAGTCTGAAATAAATGATTTGATAATATATTAATGTGAGTAAGTTTTCTCTGCTTGGTGAGGTTACTGTCAGCTCTGTGTTCAGTGGTCTGTGTCAGAGTCTCTTCCTCTTCAGCAGCTGCAGTCGGTTCCTGCTGTAACAGCTCAGTGTCTCTGCAGTCTGACTGAGGGAGGTTTTTGTACGACTACAAATCACTGTGTGAACGGCCAATTACTGCCTATGTTATGGAGACTCTGACAGTAATAAACTGCTGCATCTTCAGTCTGAACTCCACTAATGGTCAAAGTGAAGTCAGAGCTTCTTCCACTGCCACTAAACCGAGCTGATGTTCCTGATTCACGTCTGCTCACAAATCTAATAAGGAGCTTTGGAGCCTGTCCAGATTTCTGTTGATACCAGAACAAACGATCACCAGGACTAGAAGAGGTGTAAACAGCTGGGTTTGTTTTACAGCTCAGAGTGACAGTGGATCCTGGAGTAGATGTCACTACTGGAGGCTGAGTCACAGTCACCTGACCGCTGCATCCTGCAGACAGAAACAAATCTTTCATTTATCAGCAGAAATAAATGACAGAAAAGGCAGCACATCATGTTTGAAATGTTGCTGAGTGAATGAACCTGTAAAACAGCAGCAGGCCAGCGTCCAGATGAGGATGGTGATGAGAGTCATGGTGGTTGTGGTTTCTGCTGTGTTGACTGACAGATCTGAGTCCTGCAGTGTTGAACTCACAGGACTATAAACCTTCTCAGTTCACTGGAGGATCAGCTGACGATGCAAAGCCTCCTCTCTATGGAAATGATTTCTCTGCTCTCAACAGACTGAAGGCAACGTGAGACACAAAATCAGGAGAAATACTCTTTGGATTTACACCATCTGTGATCTTAATGGAATAAAAAAATGTTTTTTGGAAACAAATTTGAGGATTTATAACATTTGTTTCAATGGGAGTGGTTGGTATCTCTATTTATTTCATTTGTTTTACATACAAGGTTTCACAAATACACTTTATACTCATTCTGTAATTTATGATTATTTAGAAATGTTGTGTTTATTTAACATTGTCTGAAATATGTAACATGTTTACAATCTGAATTTGTTACAGGGAAAATCAACCTGTTTTGCTGTCACTTGTACAAAGTTTCATAAAAATGATGTAAAATATTTTGATTCATGAGGAAATTTAAAGTCGCATCAATAAAAACATTTTGTACATTTGATAAAATGTTGATTATCCAGTTTTAGCAGAAAATAAAGTGACTTTTCAGTGGATAGATGCTTGTTCACAGTGCAGGAGGTTTTTGTACGGCCACTTAATGAGTTTGTATCACTGTGGAGGACTTTTGGTGGAGGAACAAAACTCATCATTACCTGTAAGTACCAGAGATTTCTCATTTCTACAACATTAAATATTATACTGAGTTTTGCACCAGAATGTGATAAAACAAGAATTTATTTTGGGCATTTTATATATTGTGAGCATTTTTTTGCTTTGTATTAAACTCAGCAGATAGTGAAGTTTGGAGAATACATGCAGATATTAATAAATGTTTATTATTGTAGATATTATGATGAAATATATGCCAAAAAATCTCACATATTTACATATTTTACTTTTAATCGATTTTTTGCTTCACAAAATTTGGTTGTAAAATTTGTCTGAGAAACATTTTAACAGCCAGAAAATAACTTGATCTTTATTCGTTATTTTTTAACATTCAAACAATTTTTAGATTTAAAATATGATGTTGGTTTCTGTAAAACAAATAAATGAGTTTATATGTAGATCATGTTTAGCTGTAGTTTGTGTTCACAGTTTGTTAGTATGATGTGGAGAAAAGGAAGTGAAACAGACAGATGACAAAGTCTTTAACTGTAATCACACATTAGTGTTTCACCTCTTAACTTTTTATATAAACTCATCAAGAAAATCATTATAAGAATGAATTATTTACTGTCACACATTATAAAGCAGATGGGAAGATTTCATTTAATGATCATTAAATTAAAGAAATCATCACATTTACACCTAACTTATGTTGCATATTGTCTAATTCTTAGTAATTTATGATGATGAGCCACAATAGATTAATTGCTTTAAATGTCAAAAGTACAAATTTTATTTAGCTTTATTAACAAAACCTTCATTTCCTCCCATTTCTCAGCGTCTCTCCTCTGTCTGATCACAGTGTCACACACACAGCTAATCCACAGTGTTGTTAACCTCTGTCATGTATCATAACTCAGCTTTTTGTCCTACAGTGGAAGTTAATCTGCTCCTTGTGTGTCTCTGCTCTCCCCTCCAGCTGGCTCCACGGTCAGGCCCTCAGTCTCTCTGCTTCCCCCCTCCTCTAAGCAGCTCTCCGGGGGCTCAGCCACGCTGGCCTGCCTGCTGACCGGCTACTCTCCTCAGGGAGCCGTGGTGAGCTGGGAGGTGGACGGTAGACAGGTGACAGAGGGGGTCCTGAGCAGCTCAGAGGAGGAGAAGAGCGGACGCTACAGCAGCAGCAGCACCCTGAGCCTGAGCAAGGAGCGCTGGATGCAAGGAGAGGTGTACGCCTGCAAGGTCCTCCATCAAGGCCAAAGCCAGACCCAGTCCCTCCACAGGAGCCAGTGTAAGGGCTAGAGGGGCTGGATGAAGCCCAGGACAGGAGCTGTGTCTGGGGGGAGCAGGAGGAACACACCTGCTGATCTGATCAATATGAGTTTTAATGTTTGTAGAGTAAACTGAAGCGTTGTGTGACAGAGAACAACAACAACTTAGAGAGTAATGTGTGTAGCTCAGCAGCTGGATGTGAGTGTGCTTAATAACTGTCCTGTTGATGATTGATGTTTTTGCTAATAAAGCTTGCACTGATAAATAACATGATGAAGGATTTTGCTCTTTTATCTCATGAAGAGTGGTAAGACATGAAAAAGTTTTACAACTTCAACTAAAACTCCTCTCTGTGGAAAATGAATAGCTTGTTATTTAAGTTACTATATGAATAAACCACAATTTAACTGTCAACAAAAGTAAAATAATATAGTGAATAGAGAATGTAGAAAGTGAAAGTGTATATAATGACAAAAACATGTCAAAAATGCATTTTGGGATTAGATTTTCAGTGAGGAAACAGACATGACTGAAATATGTGATCAGGCAACATTTGTCAGAGATCTTCTGCTGAGTGAATGTGAACAAAACATGATGTGATGTTATTAGATTTTTAAATCTTTTTAAAAAGTTACAAGAAAAAAACTGAATCTGTGTAGCTGAGTGAAGATGTATTCCTCCCTCTCTCCTCTCCCTCTTTCTCCTCCAGTAAGTGTGTTGCAGTTCAGAGATATTGATGAGACTACAGATCTACTCTGTTCAACTATTTCATAGCCATGATTGTTTTTATCATACAAAAATGTAACCCATAAAATAAAACTGCATAGTATAAAAAAACATCATCTTTGTGTTTATTTTGCCGTATATTAATTATGAGAAATGCATATTCATGCCAGTATTATACCTCATCTTTCCACCACGCCTAGCTTCACCATAAAATCAGCTTTCTATTTATTGTTTGATAGTATGTGTAACAATATAGTATGAAATATAAAGTATAACATATTTATCATTTGTAAATCAAAAACTTTTGTTAAATGAAGCTGTTACATTAGATTGTTTTGTGCTGCTGAAATGATGTGAATTAATGATGAAGATTTAACTTAAAAACTGTGGGTTGGAAAATGTTTTTCAGTTTGTTTCAGTTTAATTTAGGTTCATTGTGGTTCTGCTTGATGACTCTTGTGTGTCAGAGTCACAGTGTTGTGTTCACTCGACCAGTTATCCTCATCACAGTCTCTTCACCAACCCTCTGCAGCTGCAGCAGGCCGTTTTCAGTTCAGTCAAACTGAAGGAGGTTTTTGTACGACTCTAAATCACTGTGTGAACACTCCACCACCATGATCACCAAGACAGTAGTAATCTCCAGCATCTTCAGCCTGAACACCACTGATGGTCAGAGTGTAGTCAGAACCAGATCTACTGCCACTGAATCGAGATGGAGTTCCTGAGTTTAGAGTTGATGCATAGTATATAAGAAGTTTGGTAGCTTGTCCAGGTTTCTGAAGGTACCAACTGAGATAAGCACCAATGTTTGAACTCCCTGTGCCGCTGATGGTCACCGTCCCTCCAAGACTAACAGATTTGGATTTGTCAGTCTGAGTCAGAAAATTATTGGCAGAAGACTCTGAAATGAGAAGTTAAATATAAACTTTGGAAATCAATGTTTAGCCTATACAGCATGGAGCAGCAGTTTAGGAATATAATAATAAATGAAGTTCAGATATATCTATCTATCTATAATAAATATCAAAAATCTCTCTCCCTGACTCAGAAAACCCAACATGACCAGCAGAGTTATTGGCAACATCATCCTGATGCAGTTTTCAGTGTGAGTGCATGAAAACATTCAGACTTGCTGTGAACATTCAGAATTTAAAAATCTAGGGAGCAGTGATGCATAAAACTCATGCAAAGCACACTCAGGCACACCTGTCCTTGTGAAACTGAGAGGAAGAGATGAGGTGGAGTGGGCTACACCTCCCTGTGGACTGATTGAGCACTTGTGGAAACTCTTGACTTTTCTGTTCCACATCTCTCTGCTAAATCTGTCTTTGCAAAGTTCCTTTAAAGTCCTTTGTACTCATAAATAGATGCAGGGTGCCCTCTGCTGACAGTCCAGGTTTACAACAACCAAATTTGATGGCAATCCACCCAGTAGTTGTCAATGTGTTTAAGGCTAAATATGTCAACCTCATGGTGGCCCTAAAGGAAAGTCAGTCAGTATCATCTGGGGACCTTTAATGTGCATCATTTCATGGCAATCCATTTAATCATTGGGAGATATTTCAGTCTGGCCCAAAGTGGTGGACTGGCTGACTGACAATTGAAGCTGTTTTCTTAGTTTGTGAAATTTTTACATTTTGGAGTTGTAAGATTTTCATCTGAAAGTCTGTTTTTTGAAAAACCTGTACTGTGCTTGATCGAAAGCTCCAAAAACAGCTGATAAACAGACCTATAGGGAATTGTTTCATCTGCTGTTTCCAAGGTCAAGAATGAATTTGAAAATCTTTATTTTCACCGTAAACCAACATTTCCCAGAAATCCTTAAAGTGCTCAGAAAGTGTTTGAAATTTTAACATCCAATATTCCACCAAAATTAAGCAAACTCCATCTGCTGACAACTGGTTACATGCATGGTTCAGTACTGAGTCCACAACTTAAACATGCCTCACACAGTCGACTTTACCAACACACTGCTGGGCACAGCAGGTCATTGTAGACACAAAAGCAAATCCTTCCATCAGACACTGACAGTTGATTTCAGCTAACAAGTCATGTCAAGCAGAACACACTGAAGTAAAAAAAAAACGCTGATAACAGGCAACACATGATGCATTTTTTTGGATGCATCAGTCTTTGAAGTAGTAAATCACTTTGTGATCTCTATTTTTTCATTTCTATTGTGCCTTTTAATTGTTTATAGTAAGATGTGTACCTCTCTATAGAATGTACTGCATGTACTACAGTGTATTTACAGGAATTAGTCATAGAAATGCAGTAGGAAAGGTTTGAATGGGCTTTATTTCGACAATCTTTCTTGTTTTGTGGTGGGGGGTTTGTTGAATATAGATGTATTTCAATGTGATTTGGCAAATTGCTGTCTATATGAATATATGTTTTTGAACAGAAAGAGTTTCGGAGTGAGTGTGTAAGCATTTGCACAATGTGCTGCAGTTGTTTGAGTGAGAAAAGTATTTAGGAAATTTAAAGGCTGTGTGATTAATATTGAATGCTTTTTGTGTTAAAGCAATGAGAACTTTGTCACAGTTTTGTCCATAACTGTTGCTGCTGTTTTAACTATGTGAAGAGTTTTCAAGCATGCATGTAACCAATCATAAAGAAAAAAAAAACTGTCATGTTTTGACTGCACAATCAAGTCTAATGATCAACAATGGGTCTAATGTTTGTTTCTTTGCTTGGTTGGTTTATTGGTAATAAAAGCTATAAAAGAGTTGCGTATGGTAGCCCTGAGGTACAAAACACATCATTTTACAGTTTTTCTCGATCGCTTACACACTATAACTGGGCCTGTTAACTAAAACATCCCAAACCATGACGCCGACTATCAAACGACAGACCCATTTCCCAAAACTATAAACACTATTCCCCTGTTTTCACTCATGTGCTCATTTTGAAAGCACTGGCATTCAATATCATTAACTCAAGTCATCACAGCTGGAACCCAATTAACACACAATTCTCAAGGTGGAGTCAAAAGAGTCAAAATGGGTCAGTTCACTCGTTTTGGAACAATGGATCCACAAAGACTTGAATGTGATTTCTTTCTTTATGTATAAACAGTTTTTTTTTTCATTGGTTTATTTTGGTAAATACATGGAAATTATTTTACTGTATTCTACGTTCTTTATCATGTGCATATTTTTACAGTACATTTACTTTTTCACTCAATTTCAGTGTAATTTACCACAGTACACTGAGGAATAAACACGTATACATGTGTCTTTATAAAGAGTCTTTGTAAAGAGGTTGTTCTGGGTGGAAAACCATAAACACCATTATTCATAGCAGTAACAGGTTTTTACAGTAGTGGTTTGAATTGAGCTCACCAGTGTGTGATTTAATGGCTTTTGTGTGATGTCTGAAGGCAGTTAGGTTTAGATGTAAGATTACATGGTTTTGAATGGAGAGTTTGGTTTTGTCATGAGAGTTTGAAGTTTGTGAAGATGAGTGTTGCAGTTATGCATTTGTGTTTAAAGTTTTGGGAAATGGAGCATAATGTCAAGAAATGTGTCTTAGTACGTAGGCCTACATATGGACGTGTCAGTATTGTCAGTATTGACAGTCTTAAAATATGTGACCCTCTTCTTTAAATGTCCTGACCGTTCAATCTGCAGCACAAACCGTTGTTTATTCACCCGCCGTAGTGAACGTTACTCCGCGGAGCTCTGTGATTGGTCAGCGGGCGTCTTTCGAGCTCCTCCCCCGCTGTCTGTCACCGCAGCTCGGCGGAGTCAGCAGCCAGCCAGCCGTCCACAGCGACAAGTTTTCGGGCAAATTAACAAACCAAGGTCGGTATAATAACTCCGTGTTTTAACACAAATCCCTCGAGCTTCGTCACGTTTAACACTTGCTTTGTTTTCTGTTTGATTTCTGTCCGCCACAGGCTCAGCAAGGCCCGCAAAATGAGTCAGTTTAAGGAGCGCTTCGTGACTCTGCTCCACGAGAAGAACTTTGTGACAGATCAGTTGGCGACGCTGGAGCAAAAAACGGGAGTGAGGAGAGAGTTTATCGCCTTGGGTATGTTAACGGCTCGGTGGGAAGAAAGGAGGCCACTGCTAAACCTTTTTTAAAAACATGTCTAACTGTGCTTTTAACATGCTGGAGATAAAACTGAAGTAGCTTTGGGCTTAAACGTCTTAACGTTTTTTTCCCCCATGTTCAGCAAACAAGTCAACGTTAGCTGTTTGAGCTGAAATGAAGTTGCCACTCAAACTGCTACTGGCAGAGTGTTGCATCAGTACTTGACTTTTCAGTCTCATTTCATATCCTGTGGCACTGTTGGCTCACTTTATTGCCCCTTTCAGGCTTGGATAGCAAAGTTCAGCCAGCTCAGACCTTTATGCTACATAACAAGATTAGAGTTGATATATAATCTCATTTACACCGTGCTTTATTCACCAAACGTTTCTGGCTGCCTTGCCTTCATCGAGGTGTTGAAATTATAGGTAAAATAAGTAATAAACTAAGTAAACTTGGCTCAGCCATTCATATTCAGGTTAAATATTACAACTGATAGGGGAGATTTCATGCAACACACGGTATCGTGTATTTATTAGCATGTCCATGTGGAAAAGGATATGTAGGGGAAAAAAAACATCAAGAGGACTCAAAGAAAGAATAAAGGAACATAAAAGTACCATAGGTTGTTTAAAAGAGATGTATCCAGCTAAAGCACATTTTATGGAAGTTAGATATTTGGGAATTGAGAGTTTGTCAAAGAGAGAGTTAGATTTAGAGACATTGCTGCTCAAGAGGCAGGCATCCGGGATTAAAAAATTGGCACCTTAAGCCCAAAAAGGTTAAATGAGGAATTGGTGCTGTAATTGTAACTGGATAACAGTTTAACTGGATTATACTTGTTCTCAAGGAACAGGACTTCTTTTGAGAACAGTTGGAAATTTAGTTAATGGATGTGTCATGGTCAACCGCAGAGTCTTTGAAATGTTATTCATAAATGTTACAAATATACTGTGGGTATATCGGTAACAACTGATTGATCAATAACTTGTATATAGGAAAATCAGAAGCAACCTCTCACACAACCCTGATGAAGGCAAGATAAACAAAAACATGTGGTGAATAAAGCATGAGAAGAGTTGTGCGACGTGATTTAAGTTTAATGGACTGGCATTGAAGCTCACACTTGTCTAGGACTTTTCCATTAATGTTATGATTATTCTCTCGATTAATAAGTTAGTGGTTGGTCAATAAAACGGTGAAAAATGACAATCACCATTTCCCAAAACCCGAGATGATATCCTCAAATATCTTCTTTTATCCCGACCAACAGTCAACAACCCAAAGAAATTCAGTTTCCTGTCATAGAGGACAAAAGAAAACAGAAAATATTCACACGAGATATAGAAATAGTTGGTGATTAATTAATAAATTGCCAACTAATCGATTAATCCACTAATCATTGTGGCTCTACACTGGTCTGCACCTCGCTGAAATTGATATAATTCTCCACACACACAGCTATTTTAATATTGAATGAACTACCTCTAATCTCCCTGGGCTATTAACAGCTGGTCCCAGGGGTATTTTTATCACATCCTGAAATATCCAGAGCGAGGCGGAGATGGAAGGAGATTCTAGGATGACTGGTTATTCAACTTGCGGCTGCTCTCAGTTAGCTTTTAGGAGTTGTGTTTTGACAGTACATTGTAGTCAGTTTGCATAGTAGAAGTCAATAAAGGCCTGACACCTCAGGCTATGAAGTCAACATTTCATCCATGATGCCACTCCGCTACAGGAAGTAGTTAGCCACGGTGACCTACATTCAAACCCACTGCCTTTACACAAAATTGATCTGTATAGATGTATGGTCACAACCTAAAACAAGCATTTAAACAACCATTTTCAAGGTCTTAGAATCTGGGAATTTTTGTGGATGTTGATTGGTGTTTGTGAAACGTTTCGTCTGTATTTAGCACAGATGTCAATATCAGATGTTAAATTACCAGCATGATTGCAAATAACCCTGAGGATTTTTGCTATTTTCAGTTAGGGTGTACAGCTTCAAATATAGCATTTATTAGACATGGCACCCAACATTATAGCCTGTCTGACATTGGATTTGAAAAAATATCAGCAGATATTCGTATAAGTACAGAACAGTCTAGATACAGATTCTTTAAATTTGGTTGTGAAAGAATTACCAAGATAAGTACGTTGTACCGCTGAAAATAAACTTTTAAGACTGCTCTGTTGACTAGAGCCGAAAGTATTAGCTGAATACTCAATTAGACGATCGACAGAAAATTACCCAGCAACAAGTTTGATAATGGATTTGGAGTAGATAGTGTGAGACCATTTTTAAGCAAAAAGGGCAATTATTATTATTATTATTATTATTATTATTATTATTATTATTATTGTAACCTGAATATCTTTGTGTTTTGGGAATGTTGGTCAGACAAATCAAGACATTCACATGCCAGTTTGGACTCTGGGACACTGTGATAGACATTTTTCACCATTTTCTGACATCTTGTAGAACAATTGATTAACTGAGAGAATAATTGGCAGATTAATGGACTACCCTTTCCCGAACTACATTAATGATTTCTTTGGCCTGTCTGCGCTGCAATGTCCTGGTTCATATCAGCTGACGTTTCCTACCATACTTACTGTATGCATCTGTGATAAACTTGGTCGGTACCGATGTTCGGCCCAGATTATCTGGTAATGTGAGGGGTTTACAGATCAAATCTTAAACCAGAACTGCTTGGAGACTCATTGAAAATAATGGCACATCACACACTACAGGATATTATTAGGTTTATCGTGCCAGAGGGAGCAACACACCACCTCATGTGATCTCATGGGGAAGCAAATGTAAACAAAATGGAGACTGACATGGTGCTTGCTTTGGTAATGCTTTGCAGTGGGAAAAAACAAAAGCAGAGGGTTAAACAAGTCTGGATGGAAAAAATGGTTGGGGAGATGCGGTCAACACAGGTTGTCTGTTCTTCAGCGAGAACTGGAGGTGGGATTTTAACTGTCACTTTTAATATGTCAACAGTAGTATGCTAGCTAACGTTAGCTTCCAGGACTACAATGTTTATTGTTGCTTGGCAACACCATCAGCTGCTCTCTCATTTGCTATTGTGGTCCCGCTCGGAAAGTAGTGATGTAATCATCCAGATTTTAAATCCTAAATATCAAACATGTTTGAAATTATCAGGGCAGCCCTGATGAGTCTGCAAACAGCTCTGGGGGTTTGCATCTGTAAACCCCTCACGTTACCAGATAATCCGAGCCAAACATCGGTACCGACCAAGGTTCCAGACCAGATTTCTCCTCCGATTGTCGGGAGGGGTGAATCTGGGATAAATCAGCCCAAAACTCCTGTAGTGTGAGCCCGGCTTTAGTGTCAGTTCAAGCTCAGTCAGATCTAATTTCAAATACTTCCATGTTTTTGTAAATTTTTGCCCACATAGACTCACACCACCAGAACAAATACCGAGGATTGTAAATATTGCAAATACCACTTGACCCGTCTCTACCCTGCATTTAGCAGAAGGTAAAACCAGACAGAGCAGACAAATTATACTGTCCTGTCCTACTTCTAGAAATAACTTGTTAGCTTGTTAGTGAGGCAGCAGCAATTCATTTGATACTTTGGCCACATTGCTTCCTCGTTACAAACGTGTACACACTGATAATGGCTTGCATACAATAAATTCTTCCTTGTTTGCTCACTGTAATTGTTTTATTGTACCTTGCATTGATCCGTGCTAGTAAGTCAAACACAGTTCAAAAGCGGTGTAGCTGTCCTCAGCTGAGCTGAGAAACGTCTCAAGTTCATGCTGACTCTTGTGACACTCTGAAGTGTGAAGAGTAATGTGCTGAGTGGAGTAGAGAGGTCTTATCTCTACTGTGTATGCAGCCAAACTCACTGAGCGAATGACTGTTTGCTAGTTACATGTTTTTAAAGTCCCACTCACCCGCTGTGATCTTAACAATAGGTTATTGTGATGATTTGATCTTTTGATGTTAAGTGGAACTGGATTTTCTCCTGAATTACAACTCCTGAAACTCTGTAATGAGTAGTTTGAGTCCTACATTACAGGGTTACACAACTGTGCAATGGCTTTCCAGTTTTTCCACAAGAAAGACACGTGTTTTCATTTAAGGCTGTAAGGTCTTTGTGTCACTTCGATGCATTGTTTATTTTCCTAGAGAAGTTCAGAAGTTGCTTACTCACAGTACAGAGCCAGATGGCATGCAGCTTTTGAAATGTTTCTTACAGTCAAAAAGATGGGTCCACGAATTTGCAGTCTGCTTTTTGACATTTATCACTGTCTAATTATTTTCCTATGCAAATCATTGCTGTGCAGACCTCAACGTCAGCAGTTGTCTCTCTTAGGGGTCTCCCATTTCAACCCGTTCTTCCAGTTTTGTCTCCATTAGAGAGAGCTGGGAATTGTGTGGCTATTTTGTTTGAGCTGGGACAAACAAATGAGATGTAAAGAGCAGGCAATAGTTAGAACGTTATTAAAGGCTTTTAGTGTTTTGGATACCTGTGTGACTTCATTATGTTTATGGCATTTATGGTAGTTGAGGTTGATATCAACAGTTGAGTTTTGCATACATTTTAATGTTCACACAGCATTATCCTGCTTATACAGCTGCTGAAGGGTTAGACATTTCCCATGTCCTGTCTCACCTTAAACCTTCCTGCCTTCATGTTTGCATGAAAACAGAGTTCCCTCACACAAGTTCTGGAAAAGTTTTGTAGATTTGAAATTGTTATCTACGCCTGGGAGTGTATTGAAGAAGATGGAAAACTGGCATTGAATGTTTAGAAAAAACATGCTAGTATCACTTTTGAGAGTGAGTCAGTAAAGGAGAAATAAGTTGGCTGAAATAGCTGGACACACAGGAGTCAGTGTATTTGCGGTGAAGTCAGCTAACCAGCAAGTTGTTTAAACCTTTGAGGGATTAAGCAATGCAGCCTCATTTGCTATTGTTAGGAATAAGAAGCATACAGTTCAGTTCATACAGAGCTGATTGTCCTGCAGATTGTTTTTGGTGTGTGTGTGTGTGTGTGTGTGTGTGTAATTCAGAACATTGCCTTGTAAAGTAAAACATGATAAATTATTGGCATCACAGATGTCTTTCAAGAAATAAGAAAGAAATGTACACAAATTCAATGTCAGCATCCATTGAAATTGCTTTGTAGGCTGCACCTCAATACACATAGTACGAATTGTGTTTGGAGTTATAGAAAACCGATGGTATTTGTGGAATCCTTCACTCGGTTGAGATGTATAGGCCAAAGTGTTTCACATGACTGTGCGAGCTTCCACCAACTGGATTTGAATATCAGTGTTTGACTTGAGTTTAGCACTCCTCCTCATCCCGGTAGTGTGCTGTCCCGACATCCTGCTATCAGACACAGTCTGCTGACAACAAATGAATGTGGCTTGTCATTAGAAGTGTTTGTCAAATAAATGGATGACCGCAACCTCCCCTCAGTGCTGCTTCTGTTCTCTCTCTCTCTCTCTCTCTGCAGGTGCTCTGAGTTTTATCGGACTCTATCTGCTGTTTGGATATGGAGCCTCGCTGCTCTGCAACCTGATTGGCTTTGCCTATCCAGCATATTTCTCGTATGTGTGAAGTTGAGCTTATTTCAATGAGTGCCAAAACAAAATGTATGAAATCAGTGAGTTTAAAAAGATAGTGATAAGACAAAGTAATTTTTGATTTCTTTAATTCACAGACACCTGTAATGTAAAAAAACAAGAGAACACTTGTAAAGCAAAAAATAATAGCCCCTTTCACAGCAGACATTTTGGTTTCCCATAGCAGGGAAAGCACAGGTGTATCTAATAACAATAATTATGGCTCTGTTCAGTCTGTCAGCATGCACAATAACAGGGCTTTGGAACTGACACATCTAAATGAAATGCAGCCATTGTTAATTATTAATGTTACATTAAATGCCTATTTTGTCTTCAGTATTACAACTGAGAATAGATCTTTTAATGTCCTGACCTTATTGGACATTGGACATCTTTTTCTAACTGTACCTCATCTCTGCTTCCAATAGACCTTTTTCACTGAAGACATTTTTACATGTCACAGTAGTAAAAAGCACAGGTGTAAGTAATATAATAATAATAATAATAATAATGATGATGAGTGATGGCTGAATAATGATTCTGTTATTTGCATGCTGGCTCACTGTCACACTGTCGTTGCTTGCAGGGACACAATACAAAGGAGCCATTGTTACTGTTATTAGGAACACCTGCACTAACAAGTCAAAATGTCTGCTGTGAAAAAGGCTTTTGTTGTTTATATCCAAAAGTTAGAAGACAAAAGTTTAAAAGATGGATTCAGATCTTTTAAAGATCATAATACAATACTCACATGCCCATAAGTACATTGAAATATTTACTGGTCACTAATCATTCCTTCTCTTCTTACTGACCATAAGGTGATTTCCTTCCTAGCTGTCTCTACAAAATTCTCTCTTTGTGTTACTGTCACTCCTCTGCGGCTCATTAAAGAAAACACTGTCTGCGAAACAAAACATAAAATGATTTTTGATTTGATTACTAAAAAGACTGCAACTTTAGGAAATAACCTGTGAAATATCTCAACAACTATTTGATAAATTTCCATGAAATTTGGTAAAGATATCCAGGGTGCCTAGATGATGATGAATACTAATGACCACTGACCTTTCCTCTAGCACCACCATGAGGTTCACATTCATGGTTTTGAGTGAAAATTCTAGACAACTATCGGAAGGATTTACAATTAAATTTGGTACACACATTCATGACCCTTCAGGATGAATTATAATCACCCTACCTTTTCAGGTCAGGTCCATCATCAGGTCAAACTTTCAATTTATCAGATTGATTTATGACCAATAACCTGCAAAAACTACTGACATTCCCATCAGCCTCAGCTGTAATTACTATGTTATGTGTTAATTATAAAAGTTAGCTTGCTAACACACTTAACTATGATGCTGATGTTTGCCTCACAGAGCCGTTAGCATGGCTGTAGTCTTGTTACTGTAAGCAAACAGGCTGTCAAACATTGACCGTTACTCACATTGTGTGTATCCCTCAGGCCTACAAAAACACATGGTGTACATTTCCTACTTGATGAAAGATTTTGGAAGCCGATTGTCTTTTTGTCCTCTCTTATTGGCACATTGCTTCCTTTTAAACACGGAAAAAACACAATATACCTTTAAATGCACTCTAAAGTTCAGTCAGTCTGTGACTTTAAATCTTTCTGTACTGTTTACATTATGTCCTCATCAACCATCTGAATCACACCTGTCCCCCTGTTCATTCAGCATTAAGGCCATCGAAAGCAACAATAAGGAGGATGACACACAGTGGCTGACCTACTGGGTTGTCTATGGACTCTTCAGCATCGTAGAGGCCTTCTCTGACATCTTCCTCTCCTGGTTCCCCCTTTACTATGCTAGCAAGGTACTTTGACCTTTTAGTTTGCAGTGTTTTTTTGTATGGATGATGTTTTCTACTTTTTTTTTTTAACACTTCTGTTTATTTTACTATTTTTCACAGTCTCAGTATGGACTTTCTAACCAAACTTAGTCTGCTCTCTGAAACCACAGTCACACTGTGTTGATCACGGGGGATGTCTTTGATCCTCTGTATATTGTAGTTTGCCAACAGCACACTCTTGTGGACAGTTTGTGTAATGTCAAAATAAGGAAGACCTGCAAAAGTCTGCCGTGTCCAAACTCCATACTACATTATAATTCTAAGCAGGTTTTGATTATGTAGTGTGTTCACACTGGAAAAGTGAATAAATTTAATATACTCAAAAAAAAGTCAGTATGTATACTCAAAACACTTGACTTTTCAGTGTGCTATTGATGGACATTATTATCCCACAGTGCATAGTTCAAAGGCAATGGAGCTACTCACAGCTCCAGAACATTATAATAAACTGCAAATGGTAATAAACTGAACGGTAATAAAATAAACTGAGACAACTCCAGCAATAGAGAAAAAAATCATTAAAATAAAAAGTATCTATGTCCCTTTTGACTTGGAAGTTTGTCATAAGTAGTTGAATAAAGTTGTGAGTTATGTTAAGAGGCAAAGCGACCCCACATTTCAGAAACCCCTGTTTCGACCATTGAAAGTCACCTCTCTATCCAATTCTTCCCATCTGATTGCCATGATCATTATTACTTGATTCATTACAATGCTTTGACTTGAATACATAAACTTAATCCTGGAAAAAGTGGCTAAATAAACACTGCCTCATACTGTACAATGAGTGATGTTAAAGTAACACAGGCCTGTTATTTAACACAATAATACAACAGCAGACATGTTAACAAAAATGCTAAAAACAAGGTTTAGCCTCGTTTGAATGTTGTGTATTTGCTGGCCAGCAAAATAAGGAAAATCTTACATATTACAGTTTTGATAATAACTATTGTCAGCATTGTACAGGATATTTATTTAACAAATGATACAAACCAAAAGAGAACCAGACCTTTACAGCTGAACCAATAGCCACTTGAGACAAGAAGCTTCACACCATATGTGCCTGACATGGACTCAGTTCAATGTCTCACACAGAGTTCACTTGTGTAAAGCCCTCCTTTCTGACATATATCCAGGTGTAAAGGACGGGTGCAATAGATTTTATAATTCTTAATGCACATGTTTTGTTCCTTTTCAGTGTTTTTTGCATGACTATTTTGAGATCATGTCCAAAATAAATGCACCTTTACTGCAGTATTTGGAGTCCATTTCTCAATCGCTTAAGGATATTATGTATTTTCTAAAAAGATCTGGGATGAGGTGATACGCAACTCAGATAAATTATTTGGTAAACGGCGGCCTTTTAACTCACTAAAGGTTTTACCTTCTGACTCCAGACTAAGTCATCTGTCCCCTTTTTTATTTTTTATTGGTTTAATCATCACCTTTTTGGGGTTTCATGTGCTGTGAAAGGAGTACAACTGTTAACACTCCTCTTGTCGGAGTGGCTGAAACACATGCAATGCTGACATATTTCCATGTCCTTTTTAATATCTAGCGTAATATCTTCTGCTCTCTCCTCAGTGTTTGTTCTTGATCTGGTGCATGGCTCCGGTGACGTGGAACGGTTCTGACATCTTGTACAAGCGTGTGATCCGGCCATTTTTCTTGAAACACCAGGCTGCCATGGACAATGTGGTCAGCGATCTGAGTGCCAAGGCTAAGAACATAACTGAGACCGTCACAAAGGAAGGTTAGACAACCGCAGTGTACATGCAAGTACAGCCACATCCGCATACTACAAGTACTGCAGCACCAGTATTCTCACAGCAGGCAAATCTAAGCATCGTCTCTTGGATTCACACTGAAAAAATACATTCACAAATACAAATACAGTAAACAGGTTTTTTCCTTTCTGCAGATTAATATTTTTTTTGTCTTCTCTCTTTATTTCCTCAGCTGTTAATCAGGTCCTCAACCATGAGAAGGACCAGTAAGAAACATGGGAAGGCCTTGTGTGTATGTGTGTGTGTTTCCTGGATGAGTGAATGAGTGAGTGTATATGTGTATCTGTTGTATGTATGTATGTATTTGTTGTTCACACTTGTGAAAATAAATAAAAGCTCATTTGATCACCCACATCAGTTTACTGCCATCAGTACTGCCAAGACAATCAGACAAACTGTGATCTATTTATGTGAGCTTATTTTCTTTGTTGTAGTGTGACAAAATGGATGGAAAGCAATGCGTTGATAGGAAAAAATTATGATTGTGTACCTGCAGGTTTCGGCAACACTGGAGGTGTAGTCAATAATACTCAGGTGCATGTCTAATTGAGCCTTTTGTGACTGAAAACACACAGGTAACACTACAGTTATAAAAGCAAGTTGCCTTGAACTGTATCATAAACAGCATATTCTTATATTATTAATCAAAACTGGAGCTTTTACGTGTCATTAAGTGTCTTCTTGCTCTTAAAAAGCCTTATTCTCGCATGTGTCAAGCAGCATTTAAAGTGTGTTTGAGCTATAGGGAAAGTTCTCACTTTATGGTTTAACTGGATGAACTCTGCCTTTTGATATGTCTTACATTATCATCTTATCATTATGATGAAACAATAAAACTGGAACCATGATGAACTTTAGTACTGAGTAGTGTCTTTGTGTCTGGCTTTAAACTTTCAGATGTATTTCTGTTTCTTCTGGGGCTCTCTCTCTCCAAGCAGTGTCATTCCTCACAAAGTGGGAAATTGGATTTTATTTGGTCCGAATTACAATGTTCACGCGCCAGTGATTTCTGTAATTGTATTTTATAGCAGTGGCGAGTTGAGAAAATTGTATTTCTGGATCCATAACCTCTGCGGATTTGGTTCTAGTTAATTTTGCAGCGCAATTTTTTTTTTTTCTTTTTAATGAACTTTATCTGCAGTAATTGTTAATGGTGCCCAAATATCTCACTGTATCAGTAACTTAAAAATTACTTAGCTCTTAAACACCTCTGAACTCAAGAATGTTTCTAACACAAAATTAAAGTAAAGCATTCAAGTTTTTGCTACCAGTATTACAGATTTTGCAGTTTTCGATTATTTCCAACTAATCTCTCTGTTCAGTATTCTTTCTAATTTGGTATAGCAGGACATGTTTGTGTTTTGTTGCAGGGAAAATACTAATGCCATGCACAATTTCTCTCCCATCCTACGTATCCACTTGATCTTTTGACCTGTCACCCTCAAGTACTTTTACCGGCATTCAGACAGCCAAACCACCCACGCTTTAATTTGTGTTTGGCTCTGTATTCACGCTTGAGGGGCTCTGAATGGGAGACCCTTTGTGTTAGTGCGCTGGATGTAATGCATGGGAAATGGTGCACCGCCACAGGCAGAGGAAGGCATCTGGAAATGTCTGCCGTGAAGATGTGTCTGCTGGGTGTTTGTTATGTATCCCATCAGCCACTGGTGGCCCAACGGGTTATTGATTTAACAGAAATGGGACACAGAAACCAATTATTGCATTGTGTTGCTGTGAGGTTTGTTCCAAGGTCTTGAATTGAGCGAGGGGAGTGAATGGCTAAGTTAGGACAGTAGAAGAAGAAAAGGGGATAAAGAAGGAAGGGAGTGAATGTATGACAGCATACACCAACAGCTGTCTTTTTTTTTTATATATTACGAGCTGCTTATTAGCCACACTGGCCACATCTTTACTGTCTGTCCAGACTGAAATATCTCAACAACTATTGGATGGATTGACATGTTTTTGGTGTAACCTTTAATGATCCTCTGACTTTTCCTCTATTGCCACCAGCTGGTTGGCATTTTCAGTTTGTAGTGACATGTCTTGACGATTATTGGATGGCTTACATTTTGTGCAGATATCCATGGTGCCCAGAGGATGAATCCAAGTGATTTTGGTGATTCTCCTGACAGCTCATGTAGCGCCAGGAGCAGGTCAAAGTTTTCATATATCCTAGGAAACATCTACACATATTATACTTGATGGATCGGCATTACATTTTTTAGAAATATTCATGGTTCCCAGATGATGAATCCTTGTGATATTTGGGTCTCAATTGTAATCACTTTGTTGATCTTTTAACTTTTCATCTGGCGCCATCATTGGGACATTATTTATTTTAATTTTCCTACGTATAGTTTGGTTTATGACCAGTTGCCTGCAAATCTAATGACATTCCCATCAGCCTCAGCTGCACTGTGTTTAGTGCTAATTAAATTGTAACATGGCTGTAAACTCTAGTCTTGTTTTGAATCATGAGGCTTCACTTGAGTCTCTGCTTCCCTCTTCATCACAGTCCAGGCTGACTTTCCATCTGCATGCGCTTGCATAATCTCTTCTCCGGCCTAACCCTGCATTATGCTGCTCCTCCCCGATCTCCTGCTCATTATCCCCCCTGACTAAAACAATCAATGCTACTTGTAATCACCATGTCTGTTTGTCTGACCATCACCACCCAGTTTGCTGCTTCCTTGCAGTTCCTCGGCTCACCGACAGAGGGGGACAAACACAAGCCTGTCTTGGTTGGTGAGTCATACAGCGAGTCCGTCACGTACAGACAAACACAGCTCAAAACAAGGCCTGGTTTGACTCGACCAGAGGCCTTTAATAACACCAGGGCGAAGCTTAATCACACTTAGAGCCTATTGATGATCTTAATAACCGAAATTAATCAAATTCTCACATTTCTTGCCAGCATTGGCTGAGAATTCATTTGGGTGTCCTTACACTGGGCTGTTAGATTTCCTGGTCTATCGAACCTGTGATATCTTTCCTCCCTTCCACCCATTGCGTGTTGTTGTGCTCTATGATGTATGTATGGTGCAGTATGTAGCCTATACATGTTTGCTACTGTAATTCTAGCTCCAGGCTCTCTCCATGGTGCTGAAACATTATTAGGTCGCTGTCCGTGGTGCTGATCCTGGATCAGACAAGCAGAGATTGTTGGTGACTTCACACATGGCCATATTTATAACTCAAAGCATTTATTTAAACATTTTTACTATCACATCAGACCCTTTCTTTATAGCATCTGGTTGATACAGTTTTTAGTGTAAACTTTGCCCTTATGTCACCATTATTTAGCTGCGTGCTTGATTTGGCTTTACCACGTGCCCTATTCGTTTTGGCAAGATGTCAGATGATTGAAGATCTCTTTTTGTTTAGTCTATAGTTGAAATTTCACTTTAGATTTTCGTCTCAGCCCTTTTATTTCTGCAGCTGTGGGCCAGAGTGGAAGTGGCATAAATCTCCCACGGCCCTGGAGATATCTGGTAACTACTACATACTTGACTGTGGCTGAAACATCGACAAAATCATTTGAAAATGAAATGGGGCTCTGCTTGGGTTACATTTTTGACCGTGAATTTAATTTTCATCAATTAGGCTACTTCAGTGTGGTTTGTTGCTCAGGGGCCATCAATATTTATTTTTTTTACCTGCAGCTTTCTTAGATATTCCAAATGGCATGTGATTAGGGTTAGTTGGCCTGTGCAGTTTCTTATTACTAATGCCATTTTCTTAATTTTGGCTTTTTGTATTTAGATCCAGTGGTCAAATTCCCACAGTTGCATTCATCCATCCATGAAGGGAGTTTTTTTAGAGGAAGTCTGTTTTAAATTGCCTATTTTGCTGGCATCCAACCACAAGGAAGTGTATACACTGAAAGAAAATCAAGTGTAGACAGAAAAGGGAGAGGGCATAGCACCTCCCACGTCCTATCTGCGAGAGAGAGAGAGAGAGAGAGAGAAAGACAGAGAGAGAGAGAGGGAGAGAGGGAGTCTGCTGTGTTGGTGTTGGAAATCGGACGACATGAGCTCTACATGAACCGCGTAAAATGCTTTAAGACGCTTTCGGCGTTTGTCTTTCATCCGTCTAAACCAAGGACAAGCCTGAAGCGGAGCTATACTTCACGACCAGGTATGAAGGTGCTGCTCATCCCCGCATCTTACATATGGAGGTTAGATGTTGGTATTCAGTGGCGTAACCGCGGTCCTTCTGCCTGGCTGGCTGTTGTGCGCACACGATTCCCGCTGTTCACGTCCAATTCTGGATGACAAATCTCATTTTCTGTATTTATCTCGTTGCTGTTGGTTTAAATGCATCTACGCCGGCTTCTATCACGACTCACATTTGTGTTTGATAAGCTCGATCGTGTGGATTGTATGTAGCCTATGCCCGCACAGCCATATTGGCAGTCAGCAGGAGAGGGAGAGAGAGGGCAGAGATATGAGGGTGTCGGGATTATCATATTGCTTTGAGGAGTAAAGGGAGGTGGAGGAGGGGGGGGTGGGGTGGTGGGGGGAAGGAGGGAGGGGGGGGGGGCGCTGCGACTGCGAAATGATGGCACCGCTGCGAGATGGCGATCCTCTGGTATTTATGAATGAACCAAGCAGAGTAGGGTGGTCTGTAATGGCGTTGCGCACCAATCTGCGGACCGACGGCAAGCCCTCCTGCCACCCCTTGCTGACTACAGCCGAGGCGGAGACGCGCGTCAACATCAAACTATACACTAATAATGACGCCAGCGTGACGCATAAAGCCCGTTTTCTGTGGCAAATGCCACGGTTAATCCTCCATCTGGATCTCCGTTTCTCCATGCCTCCTCCTCCTCCTCCTCCTCCTCCTCCATGCCTGATGTGGTGTTTGTTGTGGCTCTCATCACAGGAGAGGAGAGCCATCATGACATGCAAAAGGAGTTGTGAATCATTTAGGCCCTCTCTATGTGTGTGCATATGTATGTGACTCAACTTCCTGTATTCCTATATTGAACACTGCCAGTCATGGGTGTGTGTGTGGGTTGCAGGGCTTGAGAGAAAAGAGGAGAGAAGAGATGCATGGCAGTAAATCCGGCTGCGATTAAGCTTTAAAGTGTGTGGTTGAGGGTAGCAGAGATACAGACTGTATTAAAGCGTGCATGTGTTGGTCGAGCAGGAGGAGGAGGGGGGTGAGTGGAAGTGTGGGGGAGTATCATGTCCTTCCTGCCTGCCTGTCCGTTTGTTTGTCTGTGTTGAATGGCCACAGCACGATTGCATAAGAATACTTCTCTCTGCTAAGGCGGAACAAAGAAATGACTCAATACATGGTAACAAGGAAAAACACAGAGGGAGAAGATGATGCTGGTAACGGTGGTGACGTTTCTGATGATGTTGGAGAAGAAAATGGATGTATGAGAATTGATGATGATTTTTGCTGGTGGTCTTCTTTTTTTTTTTTTAGATAAGGGCCAGCAAAAGCAAGTCGGAGCTGTGTGCACGCCTTCTGCCACAACAAGGTCATGACGGCCAGATGTTGAGAAAGATGTGAATTCTTCTGAGGACATCTTTTATGTTTGTGGACAGGCTGGGAGGACATGGAGGCCCCAGATTTTTACAATTTTTATGAGGTCAAAGTTTTTGAGTCCCAGAATGAGGCCAGAGAGATGAACAGAAATTCATAATTGGGGCTGTTTCTCGGAGGGGTTTTTAGATTGTTTATTACTACAGACTTCTGCATATAAGAGCTAAGAGGCTATTATTGTAGTGTCAACAGCAAGTGAAAATCTATCCAACGATGTTGCTTTTCACCATTTAATTTCTGCCACTGTCATCGACCTTGGCCATTATAAATAATAATATATTTGGCACAAAATCACACAAATAACAACTGGAGTTGTCAGCACTCACAGATAAGTGTATATCACTTCTTTAATGATACACAGCAGCAAAAAAACAGACACATTTCAGCCCTAAGCTTTCCTCAGCATTACTGGAAAATAGAAGATTACAAAATGCTTTACAAAAAGCTAACATCAAACAATAAGAACATAATCAAGTGAACAGTAAAAAGTGAAATAGCAAGATCATAATGATGAAAAATGACTCATAAAATACCAACATACACATACAGATATACACACAAATACATATCAGCTTACAGTGAGGCATAGCAGGAGATACAGAAACATGCTGGTGACTTGAAGGTTTCTGGAAGATCAAAAGTCAGAGTGGGGCAAACAAATTTTCATCCTGTGCTTGACGCCTGCGTGTGGTTGTGCTGTTTGCCATTCAATTAGTGAATGAACTATTCCTGGATGAATACAGATTAAATATTCCAAAAAATATATTTAATGTAGGAGCCTTTTTTAGTCAATATATGCATTTGTGTTTAGTTATATTTACACCTAAAAAGGTGGAGCATCCTTGCTGTAAAGTAATTGGTGAAGAGACGTCTTAAGGAGGCTAATTTGATCCGTTTGAGGTGTTGCTGCTTTGTGTGAGAGAAGCAGACAGAGAAGCTCGTGCCACATTGAGCCCGTATTTGTGTTTTTTGTGATTTATTTCAATTTTGACTCATTTAAACTGAGACGGAAACAACTGACGATGCTGCAAATCTGACTTTTGTTGAGCTACAAACTGGGCATTTTATCGGAAGCACTGGTCATAAGTAAATCTTACAGAGACAGAGTAGCAGCCCTTCTGTGGCTGGGAGCGTCACAGGCAGCCTAGAGCGGGATTCCCTTGTTGTCTCTGCTTTTAACCATCTGTGTTGTTATCAGACCTGGATCAACTGGCATTATAAGAAAAGCTGTGCCTGGTTGATCTCGCCTGTAGAAACTAATGGAGTTGATCCAAAACTACCAACCCTGTTTCCATCTGTCACTGCAGGCAGGCTTCTGCAACTCACTCCACCGGTCTGTAATTAGTGCTTCACTCAGGTCAGTGCCCACATAGCTTCTAAGAATAGGCTTTCTTGGAAAAAAAAATTTGAATACATTACGCTGTATTATCAGTGTTGGAAACTGAATTTTCCAATCCTGGTGTTTATAGCCAGGTGTCTCTGTGTTTTCCAGATTGCCAGGACGTGGTATTAGCAGGGTCTTATAGAGAGGCCAGACGGAGCAACCCAGGGTTCCCCTGGTCAAGCTAATACTCAGTACTAACACACAGTCAAAGACTAATTACATGGACATCTTACATCCAGTCCTGTGTAAAACTGCTGCATTGAATCAGCATGATCATGGTTACTGCGCACAAGCACTTCAGTGTAGGAATGAGAAACTAAAAATCTGCCTGCAGGGAAATGTTCTCCTCTTTAAACTCTTGTTGAAAATTAGAGGAATGTTTTTAGATGTAGACTCTGAGCTGCTGTGTATCACTGGCTATTTAGAAGTTTAAATGAAGCTGAGGGAAGTTGGGATCATACTTACAGTATATATAAAAAATACATCAGCGGAAGTCGTTTGAAGTGTATAAACTCGTGTCCAGAGATTTGCAAATTTGTATCTTCTTATAGTCTTCCTTTGGCTATTAGCAGGTGCTGCATATTCACTTTTGCTAAAGTATATTATCAATGATTATTAAGCATTATATCAAGACATTTTTTGCTTATTTTCATATTTTAACATTAACTTAATGATCGGTTTACAGTCACACTAACCAGCTTCCCACTGGATGATTACTGTGCTCCCTTATGGTTTTCCCTTGTTGCCACTTTTTAAATAGCTGTCTCTATGAGCAACAACAAGCACAGGGGCTAACAAGCTAAGTGCTAATGATGATATGAAATATTTGGACTTGTTTGGTTCATTCTGTGGAATGTTTTAAAGATATCGCAGAAATTGTTAACAGCTTGAAATGTCCCTGTATATTTTTTTGCAACTACTGGTTTTGGAAAGAGTTTCATTTTGTTTGTGCAGAACTTGACTATCACATTTCCACACTTCTCCCAGCGCTATTTTGCAAATCTACCAGCTCAGCACAGTTTAGGCCTGCAAATGACTCCAACTAGTGAGAAAATTAAGAAACCCCAAATGTTTTATTACCTTTTCCAAAATGATAGTGGGTTCAGCCCAAACTTTAGATATATTGTAGGCCTGGCATGGTTAAAGATCTATAGATCAGGAGCATGAGAAATTGCTACAACCCATTGGCTTCATGAAATACTTTAAAAAACAAAAACTAACGACAAATATAAAAGATGTTTACCCTGGCAAAACAAGACTTTTGCAAAAAAAGTTTTTCTTATAGTTCCTGAAAATTGGACCTTCTGGAGCTCTGAGGTTTTCACCAAGAATGCTGGTTTCACATTATCTTATTTGTTGTCAGTATAAGTATATGTTTTTCCTGGATGAGGAGCATTTTTTAGTTTAGTAAAGACATTTTTGAAAGTATCGCATGAAGCCAACAGTTGTGGCAATTCCTTATGATACTGATTTATTTACATCACATTGCCAGTATGTCTGCTCTATATTTGTATCATGCTGGGTTAGGAGAACGGCAGCAGTGGCCAAAATGTTACAGAAGCAGGCTTGTGACCCCAAGGTCGCCGGTTTGATCCGCAGACTGCCAGGACAAATCTGAGCTTGGATAATGAAAAACAGTGCTTCCCCCTCCCTCTTTGCCACCACTGAGGTGCCCTTGAGTATGGCCCTTAACTCTAACTGCTTACGTGGCCAGTAGGTCAGACTGTTGTTTTACTGGGCAGCTACCCCGAAGCAAATTTCTTTACAGTCGTGATCATCCAGGGCTAGTCTAAACTGTGCACAGTTCACGGGTGTTCCCACAAAGTCGTGATGAGGGGAAATGTATTCTACTGCAAAACCTTCTAGTTCAAGTTAAATATTATGTTGTGAGTATCAATAGACTGATAAATTTCATCTTTACTGTTTGTGTGTCTGGCTTTTGCTGATATTCCCCTGCCACAGTGCTAGTGTCCATGCATGCTGAGTCAATGGGATGTGCGTGGAGTGTCAGAGGGCTTCAGCGTGCATCAGGAGCTGCTGTTGTCTTATAGGGAGACCGCTGGTAACTTAAGTCCTGGGATTCCCAGGACTGGGAATTGGGTCAATGCAGAGCAGGCCAGGAGCACAGAGGAGGTTAAGCCCAATGATTAGCTACTAAGCCAAGACCACAGTGCTGCAATCTCTTGTACAGTCTAAGACACGCACTCCACGCACATAGGTCGGTGTATGCTCAATCACAGTATAGATTGACACTGATGAGTCGCACACACACCCATAATCTCAAACTCCACAAGCATACACACAGGTATTGAACGAAATAGGTACTGGCAAAAGTAGGTATACACAGGTATGCATGTGTATTTTCTCACATTCACAGTTTGGTTTAAACTTAATTTTGATGAAATGTGGGAATTTATGCAGATGAGAGGAGTATGATAAGATGTTTCAGTACAAATAATTGAAATGTTTTCACTAAAATTATTCAGAATCTCAGAGAGGAAGTGAAAATATTTCTACGCTCATGTTGGTTCATTTAATAATTAAGCTTTTTAATTGCCAGTTACGTATAAAAACATCCACATTTCTGATGCAAATGGTTTATTTCTATATTCATAGTTTGTAAATCGCACTGTACATTGTGTTTCTAACGTCCTATTTTTCAGGGATTTTGATACCTTAAAGCTGCTTTCAGCACATTGTTTTGTTTGCACAGCCCGCACTTGTTCGCACTCTTTGGTTCACTCTCACCTCTCTCATTAGCGTCCATTCCAGATTCTGCAGGCAGCTGTTTTAATCAAAAAGCTCCGATAAACCAACTGTAGGCTACATACCGAATCAAACGGCAGACAGACAAAGTTAACGACTAGCCGGTGAATACAGTGGAGCATTTAGGAGCTAAAGACCCAGATACTTCCCTTAGTGGTGACCAAAACAATGCTTAAAGTGGCCAGAAATATAACTTCAAATGAATGTTAATGCTCCTTCATATCTGCTACATACTATGTAAACAGGCAACTGTTTGCTACAACAACTTTATAAGGCAAAAATATTTTTATGTTGTGTTTATATTTTTATGCACTGCCTTCAAGTTGCCAAAAAAAAAATTAGTGCATGTTTAACTTAACATTCTCCCACATTGATAAAAATGCATCATCACCTGATCGTAGCTCTTCTCTGAGTTTCTGAAAAGCAGACATTTTGAAGGGGGGAGGTTTTCATCCAAGAACGGCAAAAGAACCAGAGTTTAGATTTATTGGTGGGGTCCAAAAGTTGCAAAGAAGCACTTTTTCAGTAGCAGTAATATAAATATAAAATATTCATACCCTAAGAGGAAAATCCAGAGTGGGACTGTTACTAAAGCTCACATCTCCTTATGTGTATCTAACTACCAGTAACCATATTTAACAGCTTTTGAAACACGGCACTGTACAGTCCATATTCACCAGAGAAGAAGATTAATTATTCTGATGGATCATGAACATATTTTTATAGATTCAGCTCAGATGCATTATGACCCTCCAACAGGCAAACATAAAAACATTATCTGTTCTCTTTAATAAAGATGGAGTAACTTGTTCATAAATTAACTACCAATAGATTATCAAAGATTTTAAAATGAACCCATACCTGTGTCCTGTTTTTTGTGAGTTTTCTGTTTGTGTATTTTGTTAGCAGGTGCGAACGCAGAGAAGCAGCAGTGTCACTGAATGTGTGAGACTGAATCAAGGTTTATAAATTGGACCTCTACAGTCTGCTCGAACCTAATGAAAATACCCGAGTCTAAAAATTGCTCTCACTCTGCCTCACGAAAAACGCAGATTCATTCCTCTGGTAAAAAAAAACACACACACACACACACACACTTGAGCAGGCCTGGGCTGATGTGTGCACAGAGAAGGAGAAGAGAATCTTCTGCTTGACTGCACAGACACAAACACACATCACACACACACACACACATGTTCATTCACTAACTGACAGTGTTGCAGCCGCAGAAACTTCAGACGTGTGTGTGTGTGGTCAGAAGAGCATTGCTGACAGTCACTGAGCCTAACAGGATATTTCATAAAAACCTTGCACCTAAAATCTGTTGATCTTGTAAAACCCTCATTGCCAAATAGCCGTGTATCCGCAGCATTCCGGTATCCGCGGCTTGATTAAAACCCTTTTTTCACAAGATACCATGGGACCGCTTTGTGGGTGTCTATTTAATCACGCTCTTGATCTGTTGAATGGCATTGTGTTTGATGTTGGTTAATGCGCTTCCTTTGTGCTGCTGCGTAAGTGGCTCTCTTGAGGGAAATTATGTGCATATTTTCGCTAAAGGTGACATTTCCTTGCTTGCTCTGTGAAATAAACGAGTGGAGAAAGCTGCGTTGCATCTTTTTTTTTTTCCTGACTGAGAGGAGAGGAGGCCTGTTTGGTCTGTGCCAAAGCTATCTACTAATGGAGTTTGGCTGCACTGCCACAGATGCATTTATAGTATACCATTAATTCATTAAGGAACTGCAGTCCTCTCATTTCAAATAAAACAAGAGAAGAGGATGGGGAATAGGCGAGAGACAGCTTGCATTTGGGAGAAGTGTCATTAATCTCGGAGGCTTGGTGTCAAGGACAAATGGCGAAGGAGCGGAAGTACAGTGTGTGTGTGTGTGTGCTTTCATGTGTGTCACTGTGTGGTTGCACCTGTGTGTGCAGTTATAGCTGCTGACAGAGGGAGGAAGACAGCTAATTTTAGTTCAGGTGAAAGAAGGGAGGGAGCGGAGGGAAGGTTTTGATGAGCAGGATCATTGTCATGGATCTGAATTCCCCATCCAATGAAACAACAGGCACCGAGGCAGGATGACAGACTGACAGGGCCCAGACAGACGACCCCATCGATCAAAACCACAGTGGCCTTAGTCTATTGATCAAACAGCATTGAGACCTGGGGAGTGAGAGAGTAGGAGACAACAAGAAACAGCAAGAGGGAATGCAGGGCGCAGGTCAAAGAAAAACATTTTCGAGATGCATAAATTAACAGAGAAGGCAGACTAAGTGTGAGTAAAAACAGTATTTTTTGAGCATATCAGTATCACAATATCAGCTTTGAAACACAACACTGGTTTCAATACAATATTATTTCTATTTCCTTGCTGTATTTCCTTACAACTGTCAAATTATCAACAGAATAGAAACATTGTGATCTTTTTTTAAAGGATAATTCCAGTTTAATTGCTGCATCTGAAAACGGTGGATGCTAAAAAGCTCCTTGGAGCCGAGGGGAACTGCAGAGTTTGGTGATAATTCTCTGGGTTCGTCTCTATGAGTGACCTCTTTCACAATCACATAGTCATTTGATCCATTGTTGATACAAAAATATTGATTACAGCAGCTTTAATGTATAGAATGTTATTATAACCAACAGAAGCGATGGCCAACTCTGTAAAAAAAACTACTGTAAGATAGGCATGTCTCAAAAGCTTAGCCTGGTTTGGCTTTTAAAAATATATCAGTGCATGGCTGGTGTACATGTCCTTGTCTTTTTGTGTTTGTATTGTCTCATTCCAACCTGACATAAAGCAAGCCGAAGCAGAAATCACGTTGCTCAGCTCTGGCAGCTCAGACCACGACTCTTCCCAGCGACTGAGGGCCTGATTTAAGCCAAAAGTTTGAGGCAATGCAGATGAGCAACGTTGCTTGCAACTGTGGCCAACGGATTTGTCTCATAGGGACTTTAACCCTCTTGGTTTTTGCAAATTTGATTGACTGCACAGGATCTCATTTCTGCAGCCTTAAAAACTCAGTCTGTAATTCCTGCAAAGAGAAATACTTTGATCATCTTGAAGCTTAAGCATTTATCTTAAAATTTAAGCTTCAATCACACTTGGAAAATCGTTTTTATAGGCAACATCTAGACAGATTCTTGACAGTGTCCTCCACTATTTAAAAAAAATGCAGAGTGTATCATCACCCAGAGGCACTAGAGAGCCATTAAACAAGATTTTCAGCTTTGCCAGACCAGAGTAAAACAGTTAACAGTCTGCAAGCATATGAGCAGAAGACACAGGCGTACCTGTAAATTAAACTGTGTTTGTGTGTTCAGCATGGATATAAAACACTCTTATATGTCACCTAGACTTACAACTATAGATTGACCATAAAGCTCAAGAGGCTCTCCCCGAATCCCCATTTATTTTGAACTCCTTGACTGATATTATCTAGAACCAGGCAATGCAATTACAGGGGCCCTGCCATCAATAGTGGGTTCCAGCAGTGCAAGCATGACAGAAATCCACTTATTCCATCTAGTATTGATGTCAATTTACTGTTTCATTACAGCCAGAGCTTAGAGAGCTGCACATGATCACAACTGAAGGAGTATCTTATTATGGGACCTTAAAGCAAGTTTAGAGCCGCAGCAGATAAATAATGCAACAGATACAATGCGTAATCATGAACAGACGCTCCGCAGACACACAAGCACTTACAAAGATAGCAATAAGATTATGTGTGAGGACTTTGTTCAGATGCATACTGTATGAGCTGCAGCAGGTAATATTGAGACTGAGGATTTGTAGAAAGTCCTTCAGTGTGCAGTGATGCTGCCGACTACTAACCAGGGTTATTATAGCTTTGGATTTCTTAGTTTTTCAGTGTATAGTAGAATATAATTAGCCTTTAAAGGAATAGTTCAACATTTTCAGAAATACGCTTATTCACTTTCTTGCCGAGGGTTAAGTTATAAGATACCACTCTCATGTTGTCGCCATGAGGTTGCCAGACAACCAGCGACTCCAAGAAGTCACTGCGCCCAGTCAAGAAAAAATAGGTTGGTTTAGGTTAGATTAGATTATGGATTAAACAAACAGGATATAACGTGTTAACCAGTAAACTTTAGAGGTGCTGGTAGGCAGATTTTGTGACCTTTGGACAGAGCCAGGCTAGCTGTTTCCCCCTCTTTTCAGCCTTGATGCTAAGCTAACTAACAGCTGCTGGCTATAGCTTCATATTTGCCGTACAGCTATGAGAGTGGTATCAATCTTCTTATGTAACTCTCAGCAAGCATGCAAAATGCATCAACGTGTTTCCCAAAATTTATCTATGTACTATCTTTAGTTTAACTGAAAAGCAGATTGTCTTTCACATCTAGTTTTCATCTTTTGTTTTTTGAGTGTACTGTGTCTTGCTACTTAAGAAACCAATATACTCCACAAGAACTGCTTTCCCACACTGGAATTGGAGGGTCTAAATCCGACAATTTCTGTAACTTTTCAAAACCGACAATCTGACATTCACACCCACTTCAAACAGTGATTGGTCAGGTGCGCAGAGGTGAAAAACTTGCCGATGTCTGGACTTCTCTCTCTCTAGCTCTCTTTTTGCCTCCCTTCCTTTATTTCTTTTTGTTTGTACAACTGAGTACAACACTATGAATGCCTTCCAGGAGAAACTGTCTGAAAATGTGCGCCACTATCCCCACATTTAAACAATTCTCACGTCTCCCCCTAAGACAACCGACTTTTCACTCCTTCTGTGTGTACTTGCTCAGAACAGCCATAAACACTTTTGCCTTCCAGTGACACCTTGTACAAACTATTTCTTTTCGAGCCGACCCTTACACTTATACTACGTTTGTATCTCTACTAAATTGAAACACAGCAGAGATGCGGTATGGCGAATCAGTTTTAGTCAATGTTTATTTGTACAACTAACAATATGATCTGTTGTTTGTTTAGGAGCTGACAAAGTCATACAGTCTATTCAAGATAAGTATAGTTTGAGGACACAATGTCATGCACACATGACAAGAAACAAGAGTAGAGAGAGGGATATGTCATACAACAAAAGTCTGCAGCCAGAATTGCTGAATTTGATTGCATTATACTCTACAGGGGTTCATGTTATTGTGTCCACCCCTTGTAGACCTTGAGGTTATTCTCCTAAAATGCAAGGACTCTCTGTCTCTTCCAGGCTGTGCTGCACTTGCTGAAGTTGATAAATGAGGAAACGCTGAAATGTTTTTGGGGTTGAAACTGAGAAACTGTGACTCTGCGAACGGTATTGATTAGGGAAATGTCTGCGTCAGGTGAAACACTTGGAGCCTCACCAACCTCATCCCCTCTAATTTGTAATCTGGCTCATAGTCAGACCACGAGGAGAAGACAGAGTGCTTTTCCGCTGGCCTGAGATCGAGTCCCGCTAGCGCTTCCCTTCCTGATCCTCCTTCTGCTTTTTATCTGCTGCCTCTGTACTGTTAAAGAATCACTGGAAGGGAGAAGTCTGCTCATTTGTTAAAATATCCTTTTCTCCTGCTCTTCCCCACCCCCTCTTCTCTCCGTTTTCTCCCCATGCTCCCACCCTGCAATATCATAGGTGTAACACTGTCTTAAGCCTGAGGGTGGCAGAATGCCAGAGCAGAGCAACGACTATCGTGTGGTGGTGTTCGGGGCCGGGGGAGTGGGGAAGAGCTCCCTGGTCCTGCGCTTCGTGAAGGGCACCTTCAGGGACACCTACATCCCCACAGTGGAGGACACCTACCGCCAGGTGATCAGCTGCGATAAGAGTGTGTGCACTCTGCAGATCACCGACACCACAGGGAGTCACCAGTTCCCGGCCATGCAGCGCCTGTCCATCTCCAAAGGCCACGCCTTCATCCTGGTCTACTCCATCACAAGCAAACAGTCCCTGGAGGAGCTCAAACCCATTTACCAACAGGTGGGGAGTGCTGGTGTGATTATGTGTGTGTATTTGTAGATGGCTGGGTTGATTATAGGTAAGTTTGTAGTGTAAAGAGGGAGGATAAGGTTATAGGTGAGTGCATGGGTGTATTTATATATGTTTGGAGGTCTGTTGATTGGAGTGTTTTTGTACCTGCAGTATGTGTGATATTTGATCTATATGCTACTGCATTATTCTTTCAGCTGAGTGAGGTTTATACAGCATGTTGGCAACTTTAGACTTCAAGTTTATTTGTCATTTCAACCATCCATCAGTCAAAAAATATATAGTTGAATGAAACATTACTTCTCTCTGGACTATAAAAACCAGCAAAGCATTTAAAGTGCATCAAGAACCTTAGTGGAATAAAGTCACTTGAGTGTGGATTAAAATAAAGTTCCAGCCTGCTGAAGTGTCCTTGAAGAAGACTTTTAACAATCTTCTGGCTGTAGGGATTCTTCTTTGTAGCGACGCTGCACTTTGGGAAAATATTTTCCTTACAGAGATCACGTAAGAATTATATAACCATTGATATGACAACATTTATAAAGGGGTTATAGGCTCTAACTAATGTCCTGATCAGCAAAACATGTATTAATGCTTTATAGATCAGTACAAACAATCACTAAGGAAAACCATTGGTTTGCCAGGTTGTGATAATATGACTTTAGTTGGTGGATATCCTTCTTGTTGCTTTGTCTTTGTCTTAACTGGACTTCAGAACACTTACAAAAGCTGCAGAGCAGGAGGAAGTAAATTTAACAACCTATAAACATTTACAACACTGCAGACTTGATGACAGATCATAAAAACAGTAATTTATTAGTAAAAAGTCATACATTTCTCACTTTATAATAAGTCATCATGTCTGCAGGTATAATTGTTAGTTAGTTAATGAAAGGTATTCTGCTACAATAATCCAATAAGCGTGAATATGTAAATATTAATACATTGTTAATACATTCATTTTGGTCTGAATGCTCTCTATCTTTTTCCCAGATGGTAAGTCAATCTGTTCATTGATAAATTAAGGCACTTGCTAAAGAGTCAAAGCAAAGTCATGATGGAGGAGGATAGATTAATAGATTTTTTACGGCCTGACAACCCAAAGGTTCTTATTAGACATAATTTATCACTCATCTATTTAGAATGAATAACCAATTTATTACTAAAGCCATTGTTTACAACTTAAACCTATCACAAAATAAAATATGACTTTAGAAAGTGGTTCCATTACTATTTATGCTCACTTTGCACCTGTCATATGCAACACAACTAATACTGCAAGATAAATGTATTACTTTACTTCTGTTACTTCAAAAATCAGTGATCACAGCAGTTTTTATTCCATTTGTTTCATGTTTTGGGTGAAGTTTCTCAAAAATCTACATTTTTGGTTCAGTTTTATAATGCTTACTGACTTTGCAGCCAGAGCATAACAACCTTATTTTACTCCCCTTCTCCAGGTCCTGGCCATTAAGGGCAACGTTGAGGCAATCCCCATCATGCTTGTGGGCAACAAGAGCGACGAGACCCAGCGGGAGGTGGAGACCAAGGACGGGGAGGCCCAGGCCAATCAGTGGAAGTGCGCCTTCATGGAGACGTCGGCCAAAACCAACCACAATGTAACCGAGCTCTTCCAGGAGCTCCTCAACCTGGACAAGAAGAGGAACATGAGCCTCAACATCGACGGCAAGCGCTCAGGGAAGCAGTCCCGCGCCGAGAGACTGAAGGGCAAATGCAGCGTGATGTAAAGCCGAATGCAAGAGAGGAGGAGAGGGGAGGTGGAGGCGAGAGAGAGAGAGAGAGAGAAAGAAAGAGAGGTAAAGAAGGAAGACAAGGGAAGAGAGACTCACTAAAATGTATCACTCAGAGCAAAATGTCTGGAAAGCAACGGGAATCTCATCATCCACATCCTCCTCCGTTTGACTGGTGCATTCACAAACACAACTCAGCAGTTATTTAAAAAAAAAAAAACATACAGGAAACATACAGGATTTGAGTTTGGAGCATACATCCATGTGCACTCTGCTAAAGGAGAGACGGCCGATTGGGAAGGAGAGTAGGGGGGACTGAATATCGACAAGCAAGTGTGTCACAGTTGAATTCCATGGAGAGGAAACAGTGTGGATGTGGACTTTTGCATCTTCAAAGAGCTACCAAACCTGACCGAGGAGCTCATCAAGACCTTGGACTGCAATAAAGACCACCGACGCTACAGCACTCCTTGAAAAAGACTGAAGGTTACAGCAAAATATTTAGTATCCTCTCTCACTTCTACGCCCATTCTCCCTCCCTCCCAGCTCATCTCACACCCCGAAACACCCCCCCCATCCACATCCCAGCACCCTCATCCTTTGCATACCCCCTATTATAACAAATATAGAGAAATAATGTATATGTAACAGAGTTGGCAAAGTTAGTGAAGCTCACTCATCTGGTAGAAACACTATTTTATGAGACTAAGGTGTCCGTCATGCTAACGAGCACAGGACTCGACGGTTTGAGACTGCTAGCATGAACGACATATTTAAAAGGAAGTTAAAACATACGACCTAGCCACATCCCAGAGCCGCTCCTGAGGACTCTGATGTATATAAACATGGAATATTCAAATATATTCCATCTAGTCTCTTTACAGATTCAACAAAATAGGGTGAAGTTTACTCCAAGGCTTAGATTTGTGACTAGAGGACAAATTCACCCATCTTCTCATCATAATCATTCCTCCTAAAATATTTTAAAAAAGCCCTACCTTTAATAAGCTGTCATTATATTCAAAGTCATCTGTGAATCCTCAGCTGAAGTGGAGAAGCATCCAGCAGCAGGGTACGCACACACACTACTGATACGACGCAACAATCCTTTTAAGACTCTCATGTAGTGTAGAATAACTGTGGATGAATGCAAGCCAGACTCTCATCGAAACATGAAACAGAAATACAAGTCTGCCTTGTCTACGGGGACGATACACTTGGATAATCATTGCCAAGCCGGTAAGACAGAAAGTGAACTGGGATGATTTTTGGGTTTCTGAGGTCGAGAATGTCAGTTTGCTTTGGCACTTTTCACGTAAAGGTTTCTTATTTTTTTGCCTTGTTTTTCTTGTTTGTTTGCTTTATGATGCTCTTTAAATTCATGTAAAGTCAAAACCCCCACTGCAAACAAAAAGCACACGGAGAAAGAAAGAAAAAAAAAAAAAAAAAAAACAAGAGTTGGATGTAAATTTCTCCATGCAGATTATTCAGTGTGACCTGAATCAGTAATTCTGTTTCCTCTTCGGTTGGTTTGGTCACATTACCTCTCATACATTACACTCATCCAGGCATCGGTAAACAGGAAACAGAATGGGTCACACACAAACACATACACACACACACACACACACACAGCATGCACACAGATGAACCTCGAATGCATTCATCCAAGTGTCAAAAAAAAAAAAAAAAAGAAATTTGCCGCACACACACATAGCTGTTATCTGAGTAACACTGTTGACTGATTACATGAAGACAAACAGGGCTCACTCAGCCTAAATGCCCTCACATTGCACTTTATATCATAAACATACACACACACACAACTGTAATTTGCCATGTGTTTGCCTACATTATGTGTTAATTATCTCCACTTAACACCGAATATCCTCCTGGAGCCATTAAATAGCTCTACGTCCAAAGTGCATACACCCTTTTTTCACGCAGGAGCTCTGAATATTGTACACAGTGTACACAGGACAGCCAAAAGCACAATACTTTTTTACCGACATATCTATCTGTACAATTTTTTTTTGTGTGTATGTGTGTTTCTTTGTATATTTTTGTCCTTCTTCTTGTCTTCTTTGTGCAATTTTCATCTTTTTACATTCATTCACCAGTCCTGAACATGGAGGAGCAATCGCATCACGATCACAAGTAGCTCTCGGTCTCTAGATGTAAATGTACAACGTCGAATCTACGTATGTTTTAATGGCACAATGAGGTTGTGGTTCTGCTGAGCAACAGGGTATCGTGATGTGAGCGGATAGCTACGGTCGTGAAGTGTGTAAATGTGACCCCACAGGATCATAGGTAGTACAGTAGGACGCTGCAAAAGAGGAGGGTCAGATTATTTGACCCGTTTTCTCCATCTCTCAGGCGGGGTTTTAACAACAATTCTGCTCCTGTACTGTTAAACCTAAAGACACAGAGATGCCCCCTTTTAACCGTGTGTCTACAGTATCTCTCTGGAAAAAAAAAAAGAAAAAAAGAAAAGAAAAAGCACAGCAACTGTTCTCGTTAGCGCTCTCTGTCTCCTTCTCTGTCTTTATGTGTGCAGCAGAATCAACAACTGGGCACTTTAGGGTGACATTTTACTTGAAGACTCGCTTATTAATCAGCAACGCCTCATTTATAAGCGCCATGTAAAATGTCCCTCCTTGCATCATTCATGCCCACAGACCCACATATTTCAAATGCCTAGTTAGTGTAAATAAGCATATGGTACTTCAAAGAAATGTTTATAAGAGCTTCAAGTAAGATGTTACCCATGTAAAGAAATACTGTACCCACTGTCTTTCTGGGAATAAGTCCTTTGTAACCAGGAAATGTTGTTACAGTAGGAGGTTCGATGTTGCTATGTACTGTAATATACAGCTTAATAATGATGCTCATGATATATTGTATTTGACACATCCACTCTTCAGATCTATCAATCAGATAATACTAGCAAAATGTGAATATGTAACTAAAGGTGCCACTCCATGGCTGTTACTTTTATTTTATTTTTGAATGAATCCGTTGTTATCGATGTGTTGTATTTTGCACTAATGTGAGGTCCTGTTAAACTCAAAAGATTTGCATTGTAAACGTACCCTTTACCTGTTAGATGCCAGGGATGCTCACGCGTACTCTCTCCTTTTTTCTTTTTCTTTCTTTTTTTTATTCCATCTGTTTCTGACATTTCAAAAACAAGACGTGTGGAACACATCTTACAGTTTTTGAAATTGTTTGTTTTAGCCAATTTAGATGCCAGATGGATGGAGCGTTCTCTGTAATGTACAACCTACCTGATGTGGTCATCTGAGGGTTAAAAAGCTAAAAAATGATTTGTGATAATAAAAATAATCGACTATCAGACCCAGTTCTGGTCTGATGTGATGTGTAGCTGCCGCTGCATAAATATCAGCTTGACACGTCTGGTTGCTTCATGCAAACGCCAGATTGCGAGCGCATGTTTGTGCAATCTGTTGTTCTCGCTGACGTCTACAGGAGACTGTCGCTGTTCATGTTCCTTCGTGGAATATGATACAGCAGGGAGGAAAAAACAATGAGACAGCGTGTGAGAGCAGTACGGACAACGCGCTGGAGCGAGGGAGGGAGCTGTGCTATGAATAGAAATAGTGTGAAAATACGGAGTGGAAATGGCACTCACCGTGGCCTGTACGGCGATCGAAATGTGCTCGCATGTGAGAGACTGAGGAAGAGAAGATGGCGTGCATGGGAGTGTGTGAGTGTCCGTCGAGTTTCTGGGCTGTGTGAGTTAAACGCTGGCATGAATCAGGACAGACACCTCTGCCCCCGTCCTCCCATGGCTTGTCTCATCTCATTCATCAGTTCAGCATATTCACTACTGCCGTCTATGTGTGTGTGCGTAACCGTGAGTTCACCCATGTATGTGCGCGTTCAGCCACCTATTTGCTTTTTTTCTTTCGCTCTGGCCTGCACACGTGTGTGTTTGTGCATGTTTGTGTGCTGTTTGTTTGTACCATCTTATGAAGTGTCTGTCAGATGTTTGAAGCTTTCCTGTGGCGGATGCCTACACATTCTTGCATGAGTCATCAAACATACTCCTATATACACACACACACACACACACACACTCAAGCATATAAAACAGGCATGGAGGCAAAATAGACAGACTGCATGCCCTCAGCTGCGTACACACGCTTATACACACATATTACATTCACACAGGCCTCGTCGGTGAAACCTCGCTCACTCACTCGCTGCTTTTCTGCTCTGCACTGTTGTCCTTCGCCATAAAATCAGCCATCTGCCTACTAAAAATTTGTTTCATCTCTCTCACATTCATACCTCATTTTTGTTACATTTGTGAGTCGGTTGCACTTGAATAGACTGAAGGCCGACCCTGCTCACATCTGATTGTAGATAGTTGTAAATAGTTTTCAAAGGACTTAATATTTCAGAGATGAGAGGAGAGAGGAGAGTGAGTTTGCGCACAGTAAAGGGTGCTGTGGTGGGAAGGTGCTGTCACCTGCGTTTTCCTCTTTATAGGCAAAAGGGTCCAATCAGACGCAACACAGTAAAAGTACAGAAGAGAGCAACTTGATGCTTTGGGCTTTTTCCCCAAATACGCTGTAATTTTTTCCTGCAAGAAAAACAACTAAAAGACTTCAAAAGAGGAAATCTACACTGATGGCAATTTTCCCAGATTTGGTTTAGGACCAGACGAAGTTCACCTCAGTTGTTTGCCATCATTGAGGTAACAGGGTACTCACTGGTCATGTTGCTGAAGAGTCTCTTGTACAGCAAAGCAAAGGGAGCACGGTTCACATGTGTTCTTCCATAGCAGGATGGGAAACATGGCCCTGTGAGGCTGAAACGAAGGGCAGTCAGTCAGAATCTGAATACAGAGGAAAGGTTTCTAGTCTAAGGTTTGTTCCATAAACTAATTTCTGCCAACGAGGGCAGGTTACAGTCCTGTCGAGTCGAGCTTTGTGTCAGAGGATCTGAAGGAAATCAGTGCTGGAGGATGAGTGGAAATGGAAATTGCTCCCACTGACCCCCGTTAACCTCTCCGGCTCACTTTTGCCGCCCCCCCTTTACAGTACATCTCGTCTGATTGCCTCAGATCCTCACAAGCTGTTTCTGCAGACAGGGGCGTAAAGCGGGGGCATATAGACTTTGTGGGTAATGTAGTTTGGTACTATCCTGTCGCTCTGGCCCTTCATTCCTGCATGGTCCCTATTGGTGTTCCAGCCAGCATGAGAACAAGGACACAAACTGTGAATCATCTTTGTATTTTTTAAATAAATTCCTCAGCAGCATTTATGGCTTCGGTTTTGCAAATGGTTTATTTCTTTTAAGCACTTATTGTTTTTTGTAAATGATTCTGTTGGTTTGGTTTTTTTTTTCTGTTGGGACTTTTTTTTAAATTTAACTAATTATGATGTATAGATATTTATTCTAGCAATAGTCTTCCTATTAAGATATACTGTGCTGATGCATCCTCTGAATAACTGAAAATAACATATATATATATAGATGATAATAATAATCAAATCTGCAAAATGATTTTCCTAATAAAAATGTGAACTGAGGAGTGTTTCCTGTCTTCTTGATTTTTTACTTCTTGCTTGCAACTTCTGTGTGATGACTCGACCTCACCTAAAATAGGTTTTACTAATGATGACAATGTCAGTCGGTCCACCACTTTGGTCCAGACTGAAAAACCTCAACTTTGATGGATTGCTATAAAATTTTGTCCAAACATTTACGTACCCCAGAGGATCAATCCTGATGACTTTAATGATTCCCTGACTTTTCCTCTAGCACCACCAGCTGGTTAACATTGTTTGCTTTTAGTTAAAGTCCACCTCCACCCAAAAAATGTGTTCTGCTTATTGTTACTTCACTCGGACGTTTGAGCTTCACTGCGCAGAATGATGCGCGCTCAGAATTTGACACTAGAAGACTTCATCTGCTGAAGGAGGAAAGTCTCTCTGTGCTCGCCAAAAATCAGGCGTTTACCTTCAAGCAGGATTTGTGACATCACAACTGGTTTGGAGCCAACCGTGGACCAGTGTGCAACTTACACAAGTGTGATGTGGAAACTTGAAGCCTCCAGTGCACAAACACTGAGAACAGACTGCAGTGAAGTAAGACAGCAGTTAAACTTCTGAAATTAACAATAGAGTCTTGATTTTTTTTAATGAGGGAGAAGGAGTAGATGCCATTTTGAGGATTTTAATCATTGAGCTATTTTGTGGAAAAAAACATATCAGACACAAATTATTATTCAGAGTATTCTGTTTACACCTTAAAACATGTCTGGAGGGCATCTTTAAATATCTCAAAATCTATTTGACGGATTGCTTTGAAATTTAGTGGAAACATTCATGGTTCAAGGGTGACTTATGTGATCCTCTACTTTTCCTCTAACAGCACCAGTAAGTTTTCACTTATCCTTTGAAATATCTCAACATCTACTGATGGATTGGTACAAGCAGACTATACTAATAATCAAATAGGCCTAATTGTTTTACTCATTTTTAAGCAAAAATGTAAAACATTTGCTGGTTGCAGCGTCTTAAATGTATATCCTTACATTTAAGAATGCTTTTCAGTGTCATACATGATAGTAAACTGAACATCTTTGGATTTTGGACTGTTGATCAGATAAAACAAGACATTTAAAGATGTCTTTGTGGTCTCTAAGAAATTATAAAATTATATATATTTTTTACTATTTTATGCCATTTTATAGATTAGACAAATGACATTCCCATTGTGTTTAGTGCTATCTGTAGACTCTCTTTTCTTATAGCTGAATTCACTCTGCAAAGAAAACCCCACGATTCATAGTCTCCCACCCCTCCTTTCACTCTCGCTTCTCTCTTCTTAACTTTCTAACATCTGCTTGGGGATGCTGTGCCCAGCATGGTTGCTATGGAGACGGTGTGACGTTGACGACGGTTGTCGCATCAGAGTGTGGTGTGACCCTGGTGGGGACAGAGATGCGTTACGACAGGCAGAGGTCTCCCAGGCTGCTGCTGGACAACGCGGACAGACGGCAACCCCTCTGCTGGATCTTAACGAGATAATCTTCTCGTCCACAAACACGGAAATTGACGCACAGGTGTGTTTCTAGACATCTGGGAGAGTCTGTGCAGCCTTTTAGGTCAAATATAAGCCTGCCAGCGCGCACATGACATCTCAGACAAAAAAAAAAAGGTGTGTGTGGGAGGGGGGTGGGTGTCACCTCTGTCAGCCCGAGAGCATCTTTTAGTCGTGACTCATGGGCTTCCACATAGAAAATGAAGTGCTCTCTCTGCTGTAATCCACTGTAACCCACTGCCTCCTCAGCAACACACACGCGAGGAAGGGAGGGTGGGGAGGTGGGAAAGGGAAGAGATGGATGTGAGAAAGATGAAGGAGGGTGAGGAGCAGAGTCGAAAGGTGAGGAAATGAAAGAGAAATGTATAGGCATCAGCATAATTCACACATCAGTGGAAATGAGGCCAATGCGGTAGCTACTCTCTCTCTCTCTGTGAGTTATAAATAGATCTCCTGTGGTTATAATAAGCAGCTAGGAAAAAGGTTTCCATAAAGACATGAAGAAGACATGGCTGAAGACTGAATACACCTTCATCTCTGTCAGCAATGGCCCAAAAACACAAAGATACTGTGTAAAAATATAAGATGTTAGCCTACACATTAAATCTTTGTCCCCTTCGGCCTCCCAGCTGCCAACAATCATGCAGCAGCAGCGGATGCAGCACTTTTTAGCTCCGTGTGGAGGAGTGGACTACACAGCTAGGTGGAAACGGAGGATGCGTTGTTTGCCTGCCAGGAATAGAAGGAGCGGCCCACACCTCCCTGGAGAAAACGGTGCTACAGGTGGGACAAGGGCGCCATCGTGTGGCAGCGCAGTGCAATGCAACCATGTTGGGGGGAAAAAATCATTTCAATGTAATGTACAGATCCAGATGTGCATGTGGGAAGGATACATATATTGTGGCAGCAACTAACGATTATTTGCATTATCGATTAATATGGGGATTATTTTCTCAATTAAATGTCTAAAAATGTCAGAAAAAGTAAAAAATGCACCTTCATAATTTCTTAGAGACCACAATGACGTCTTCAAATGTCTTATTTTATCTGATCAATAGTCCAAAATCCAAACATATTCAGTTTACCACCATGTATGACATAGAAAAGCTTCATACCTTCACATTTAAGAAGCTGCAACAAGCACATTTTTTGGCATTTTTGCCCCCAAAAAACCTAAATTGCCTAATTGTTGCAGCTCCACACAAGTAGAGAGCTGGGAAAAGGTTATAGTAGAGCTGCAAAATAGGTATTATTTTATGCCAAGCTTGCAGCAGCAGCAAAAATAAACAGACAAATGTAATTTATTTGAGCACTAACCCCAGTTTAAAAGTACAATTAAAAAACTATAAGGCAAAGCACTACAGTCGTCTGCACAGATAAGGTGAGATGAGGAGTGTGCAACTTAGTGCCAGTAAGATTTTATTTATGCATTCAGTGTTCACATTTTATTAATCTAGAAAATATCTAATATATATATCTAGCAATATGATTCAAAGAATCTAAATGGAGAAACTTGATGTATCTGCAACTAACGTAAAATATACTTATTCTGGTCTCTCAAAATATATAATATTTAGAATAAGGGGCGACTAAAAGCAAAAGCATTTTTGTTCATTTTATATACAATGAATATATTCAGGAAGGTTCTGTAGGGGGAAAAATGTTATTACTTGCCTGGGGCCTGAGCCAACAGCTACAATTTACATGAGAAGATCACAGATTAGATCTGCTGGAGGAAGATGAGGCCATTCAAACACTCAGCCACTATAATACAGGATCCAATATTATGTCTTGGAGGAAATTGCAAGTTTTAAAATGGCCAAAATGGCCACACAAAAAAAAATACTTCTTTTGATTTCATTGTTAAGTAAAGGTTTTCACACTGAGAGCAGGCAGATGAAGACATTTTATCAGTTAATTGTGAATGGGGCTTTCGTTCATGCAAGTGCATCTACACCTATTCCCAAACTTACAGGGCTGCAAGACAATTAGTCTGAACAAAGCTGATTACTTAAATTATTCTCCATTATTGAGAAGAACATGACAAACCGTACACACTCAAACTCTCCTCGTTTGGAGGATGCATTCAGGTTATCTGTGTGAAATGTTTGTTTGGGAGCCCCTGGGTGAAAGCTGCTGTCACCGGATCGGATGGAAGGAGGGAGAAGGAGAGAGGGAGGAAGGGAAGGGAGGGGGGGGAGCAGAGGAGTGGACAGACACTGGTAACGGAGGGGGAGGCGTTTGGCTCGGTAAAGACGGGGAGTGAACGAGCAGAGAGGGTGAGAAACGAGCGGATCTGGCCCTTTAAATCACCAATACAGCGCATTCGGAGGTGAGTTTGGAGATATTCGGGTATTTTTCTCCCTGTGTATTATAATTGTAACGCGTCTGTGCGCCTCTGCGAACCCGGCTTCTCGCCACCGAGGGCGGCTGCAGCGGAGAGGGGATTCATCAGTGTCACGAATCCGGATTTCCCCAGCCCTTTGCCGGCAGAGAGGGTGGGGAGGACCGGGGACAGGGTCAGTGGAAGATTTCCTTCAGCTCGGCTGGACTCTGAGGACGCACAAGCCACTGTATCCAAAACCCTCTGGATATAATATGCTGAAGTAGGCCGTATGCCGATCAATTTGCATAATAGCGGAACATAAAGGCATGCGCTCCAGTCTTGTGCCCATTGTCGCTGGATGGGTTTATATTGGCTGCTGGAGCCTGCCTCCCTCAAAACATGTCACCACCCTGCTCCCACGGCTAACAATCAGGGCCTATTTGCAGACCTGAAGCGGTCTAGTCTGGTCTTCACTTGGGAAAATATCTGTGGCTTTGATATGTGCACAAGGTCTGCTTGTGCTTGGGCGCCTGTGCGTATGCGTGTGTATGTATGCGTGCGTGCGTGTGTATGTGTGTGTGTGTGTGTGTGGTGTGTGGATAGCCATGGGAGAGAGAGAGGACATGCTGTTCTATCCATCAAAATGCCCGCATTGTGTTTTCACACGGTAGAGCAGTGAGCAGGGCCTATAGCGGAGGACATGGCTCCGTACTGTAGGCCCGATCAGCGCTCAGGAGCTGCTAGGATCAATAAGGATTGATGCATTTTTGCGCGTCTTGAGAGCGGCGGTGGGATCGCTGGCTGGCTGACCAGGGCCTGCCCAGCTCTGGTGATGTTTTGGTCCAGGCTAAGACAAATGACCAGCATCATACTGTAGGTTTAGCCTCTGTGCATCGGCTTCTAAACAAAATTTTGGGGGTGTGTGAGAAGAGAGATGTGTCTACGGTGGGGTAGAAATTCATGTTTGTGCTGTTTTTTTTAGTGTACAGCTCACTTCTCTCAGCACGGAATGCGCCATAGCCGAAAGTTTGAAAAATCAACAGGCTGAAGGAATCAAAGCACACGGTTTATAACATCCCTAAAGTGTTAAAAAGTGGAGATTTAGTGCTTAAAGATGTACTATCTCTGCGAGTTGTTTTTTGCTCTGCTTATTCTTGTGATATAATATGAAAACAGTCTTCAGTTCTGAACAAAACTGTCAATTCGACTTTAATTAAAAGGGTAAAAGTGCAGTCAACTTGTTTTAATGTCAGTTGTGTCACTTTTATTATTTTGGAGGAAGCTGATCATATAGGAGTTAGACAACAACATAAAAGGACACATTGCACTCCAAAGCAATAGTCCTGCAACAAGCATTACCCTTGTTGAAGCTTGGAGAGTCCAGTTTTTTTTTGTTGTTGTTGTGACTGGTGTTGATTCATCTCTGTGGTAAATGTGCAGGTTGTTTATTTGGATTGTGTTATATTGTCAGGAGTTGCTGTTATTTATATGAATATCTATATTCTTCTGTTGGCTGTCAGTGATGCTGCCCGTGACGGGATTTAGGGAGACTCCTCAAAACCTGGCAGATAATGAGAAGTATACTGTATGTTTATATGGGAAAAAGTCTTTTTTAAGGACAAGAAACTGGTCCCCACAAATTGAACCATTACATTTTAGAATTGAAACTTGCTCTTCTTGGTTAATGCTAGTGTAAGCATTATGGTTAAGGTTATGAAAAAAACAAGTTTATGCATGTGTAGGCCAAAATGTTTACACAAGGACAGAGGAAAGAGAAAAATCTCTCTGTAGTGGGGGCATTTTGACACTAACTAGTTAAGAGAAGGATTTGTGGGGTTAAGATTAGGATTAGGATTAAAATTAGGGTTAGGTTGTGAGACAACTAAAGAATGTCCTCACGAGTATAATAACACATGAGGAACGTGCATGTGGAGACAGAGCGAGACAAAATTTCATCAGGTGTTTTAATGGAAGTCTGTTCATCCCTTCCTTCTTTCTTCTCTCTCTCTCTCTCTCACACACACACACACACACACACACACACACACAAAAGCCCTAATTACAGACATGAATCTCTGAGCTACTCCACAGTAGGAGTAATTAAAGCAGGACTCTCCTCCCGGGAGAGAGGGCGACAGACAGAGAGACAGAGTGAGAGACACAGTCGTAACACGCCGATAGTGCTGTACGTCAGGAATATGCGAGGTGTGTTTTGATCATATGCACTGGCTGCTGCCTGTGACTCCAGCTGGGGAAGCTTCCCAATGTGCTAAAAAAGAAGTGTTAAAGAAAGAAAGAAAAAAAAAAAGAAAGTGGATGTTTATGAGAAATGAGACACCACAGGTATGAAAAGATGTGTGCTGGATCATAAATTCAGGAATGTCCCACCAGCTGATCAATTAAATGGTATTACTGATGATTTGTGATATGAAAAATGAAGTTGTGATGACAGATATTGTAATATGGATGATAAGGTTGATGATGACAGTTTGGGGTTGAAGCAAAAGTCCAGTCCCTCTCCTTTAAAGGGCTTTAATGTGGTCCAGCCAGCAGTTATCGCAACTAGAAATTGTATCAGAAAGACACTTAAATGCAGATTTCACTATCGCAGCTTTTATCTTCCCAAAATCTTAAATTCAACAAGTGTTTGTGGGCTAATTCACCTCTTTAGAAGTCTGTGGCATCAAAGATCCCCTCGTATACACAACCACACATGGAAACTTTTTTAATTGTATAAAATGTGAGTTGAATCACAGCTGTAGCAGCTAACTCACCTGTCCCTCTCACCTGTTCTCCTTCTACGCAGGGACAAGCCAATGTGAGCTCAGCCGCCGTCCAGCTCTGGCGTTTTGACCTGGTAACTGTTCTCCCACCGCTCAGCTCGTCCTCTCCATCCAGTCATACTTGTGTTCAGAGAGAGTCCTGTCTGCACACCATCATACAGGTAACAACTCTTTATATGTGAATATTTATCTTTATGTTGCATGCACGCTAAAAGCTTGATGATTGTTCAGCATGAATGACAAAATTGATCCCATCAATATTTGTAGTGTACATATAATTTCATTTTGAACATGAAATTCCCATTTTTTACTTTTTATTAGTGTTGCACTGCCATGTAGTCACCTCACAGTGGTGCTATAACTCTACAGCAGAGGCCATACAGCCACCTAAACAAGCTATTGACAATTTTAAGGGTGATTAAGTTGCAATCAGTGCATTCAATGCAATGTTAATATAAAGTATGTGAGTAAACCCAGAGGCTAATGTAAAATATAATTTAATTTTTGGCTAGATTATGCAAAATCTTTCCATATTCATATACATATATATGTGTAGTGCATACTACTACAGAGGAAGATGTTTCACAGATAATAAGTGTGAGATGCCAAAAAGAAAACTGTTGGATTTATAGAGAGAAATCAGTGAAACAGTTAAATAAGAAACCAGAATGAAGCTACAGCAGCTTTCATGTTGATCTGTGGCCATCCAACTCACTACTATTGTACTTAGATTATTTTTGCCTGCAAGCTTTTTGTTTTGTAGGCAACAACCAGCTGGCGAAGAAGGATTAATATGCTTTACTTTTTAAAAGCAGCATTATCACAATGTAAAAAATATTCCATGACAAGTGAAAATCCTGCACTCAAAATCTTTTTCGCATCTTACTTTGGTAAAAGTGCAGAAGTGTTATCAACAAAATATCCTTAAAGTACCAAAAGTTACTGTTACAAAAGTACTTGTTATGCAGAAAAATGCCCCCTGTTAGAGTTTATAATTATATTGTATCATTAATACTGATGTATTAATATGTAAGTAGCATTTTAATGTAGTTGGTCAAAGCTAATTTGAAGTAGTTTATACAACCTACTGTTGAGTAGTTAAATCTATAAGAACCCATAATATTTTATAATCTGATTTAAGTAAAACGTGCATAACATATATACTGTATATCTAGACATATATATGCACACACAGTATATTTGTAGTTTAAATATAAAATTTTAATAGTCTTTATTTCACCTTTATGTCACCAGGATAATCCACTCAGTCTTGTTATGCTATTAAACACATGAGATGCAAATCAAAAAAATATTAGGAGCACGTCAGTCTGTACATGCAAAACTATTTTCTGCTGAGCTCCAACTCTTTAATGCATATTTGATTAAATCATCCATTACTGTCTGCATAGTAATCTCTAATCTAATCTTCTGTCTTCCTCATTCAGTTTTCTCCTGTGTTGGTGTATTCTGATGGATCAGTATGTCTACCACTAATAATATCGCTCAGGCCAGGAAACTGGTGGAACAGCTGAGGATTGAGGCGGGGATTGAACGCATTAAGGTAGGATTATAGTTTACTCTTGAGTGTGTGTGTGTGTGTGTGTGTGTGTGTGTGTGTGTGTGTGTGTGTGTGTTTATGTGATTATTCATCCATCTCTGACCATGATTTCCCTCCTTACCCTCTTTTTTCTCCTCCCACCTTCTCATCTACCTCTAATTTTCTCCTGGCCTCGTTCTTCCTCCGTTCTCTTTTTTTTCATTTTCCTCCTACTTGTCCAATTCTTCTCCGCATGTCCTCCCATTTCTTTCCCCTGTCTCTCCCCCTCTTGCCTTCCCCCCACCTCCCCTTATCTTCCTCTCCCTGCTTCCCTCCTGTCAGGTGTCTAAAGCAGCAGCAGACCTGATGAGTTACTGTGAGCAGCACGCTCGTAGCGACCCTCTGCTGGTTGGGGTTCCCACCTCCGAAAACCCTTTCAAGGACAAGAAACCCTGCATCATCCTATAGCCGCTCTCCGCTCCTCTTGCCCTCACACACACAAACACACACACAAACACACATTAATGCATTTACAGAAAAACCACACACACACACACACACACACAAACACTTTCAGTACTTAAATTGATCCCAAGACCTCCCGGACACACACATGCACACACACACACTCAAAGCAGCCCTGCTCTATCTTACAGGGCTTTGCTTTCTATATCCAGTATCAACACACACATGAAAACACACACACTCCCAAAATAGCCACTCTGGAAACGCGCCATACCCCGGAGCCACAGCTAGGGGGCAGGTATCATGTGCTCACAGTGGCTGAGATCAGTATATCACTGAGTATGATCCAAGGTGCTTTGGTAATATTCATATATGCTGGTAAATTAACTACAAGTGTTAGCTTAACTTGAAAAGGGATTTGGACATTAATAATCAGTAGGAAACTGGATTTTTGTTTCCTTTTTTTTTTTGTCATGAAATGAGGGGTTGGGTAAAGGATGGACAGCTGTGCCATAGGCAGGGAGTGGGAGGATGCATGTGGGCAACAGAATGGGCGGTAGGCGCTCCTGCCAACCGTGCCAAACACGACCTGGTGTCTAATTTAAAGCTCAATAATCGCTTCTTTTGTTTGTGGGAGTTGAAAATTCACCAGGTCTGAGAGCTTTTCTCTGGAACCTGCCTGCGCTAAACCATGGCAGGTCATTTCGGAGCGACTGGCTGAAGCCTTTGCCTTTATCGGGCTAGCATGTTCCCACCCAAACCTGTTTTAATAACAGACTCTCTCTGCCTGCAGTGGCCTCACTATGGCCATCTGCAACCTTTGGCCAAAACCTCCAGCTGTGCCAACCTGTACAGAAAGCCGTCTCTAGATGCTGATCTGCTGTCACCGATTCTGTTTCCCACTGCAGTTTATGAGGCTGCTGTTGTCGGCAGAAATGTCTGCGCTGACGTCAGATCTGCACCTACAGAATGAGGGGAACATAGTGAACCGCTCTACACAGAAGTCAAGCTATTAACCCCGGATGTTTACTGCATTTTTCTTAAGACATATTTGTTTGTGAACTCAATGTATGTTTTGATATTTTGTTGAAGCATTACTTAACAGATAGATAATACTGTACTTTTTTTTTTTGATTGTTTTGCAGTACTTTTGATGTAGGTGTTGCCCCTGGCTGATCAGGTGTCTGTTCCTGTCCAACGTTAAATGCCCGTGTTGATGAAACGACAGGAGATCTGGTTTGGAGCCAGGGGTAATACCTAAGCTGATACCTGCTAGGATCTTAAACAAACGTTTCTACTGTACATCAAGCCTCCCTGTGCTTTACACTGAGAGAGGGTGAGGTCACAGGCTGACCACACCCGAGTGTCAGTCTGCAAGGACTGCAAGGCTGGAGGAGGAAATGTAACTTATAGCCGTCCCAAAAAGTAAAAATGAAGCAGTCCCTTTCCCGCCTTCTCTGCTTGTGTTTGATTCTTTTAATTGGCAGTTGTACGGTTATCTTAACCTGATGGCCTGCAAAGATGGAGATGCTCGGAGCATTTTTTCTTTGTACTGTTTGCCGCTACAGTGGAGAAGGTACATATGTCTTGTTTTAATGCAGAATAATCCTTGCTTTAAATCAGATTCGAGTAAATATTACCTGGCTTCCCGGTCCAACAGCTCACTTAAATATAAGCTGGAACTGGTCGGTAGAAGCCAGCACCCCCCCTCCCCCCCCTCGGTTTCCTCTCTCCTGTTTCACCTCTCCTCCACAAAGCTCTCCTCCTCCTCTCTGAAAAACCAAACTTGATTGTAAAAACTGAAGACGAAGAGAAAAAAAAATGAAGTTAAGAGAAACAAACTAAGTGTACAAACTTTCTTTCCGACATGTGCAGAAGTGATAAGTTGAAGAGTAGCTGTTTTGGGTTTATTTTTTGAGTTTCTTCTTTCTATGGAGTCCATGGAACCTGGTCAGTTGAGTATTACCCTGTACAGTGTTTGTAAGATACAAAATCTAAACACGGAATCCCCTCTGTGGATGTTCGATTTTTTTAGTACTACTCATTCGGTTCTGTCAGTCAGGATTCTGTCTGTCTCCTTTTTTTTATTATTGTCATTCAGGTTTTAGAGGCTTGCGATAGCGGAGGTTGGTTTTAACCACAGATACAAATACAACACCTGATCAGGATATATAAAATAAATGTAAGATAGAAACACAAGCTCCTGGTAGGTTTAGGATCCATATCCTGTTAGAGGATGAATCAACATCGGACCTCATTCCAGTGGAAAGAACCAACCTGCAATCTATCCTTTAACACCAGAGCAGCCCACAGTTTTTAGGGTTTTTTTCTCCAGCATTGGTTTCGGTGGGCGACAGACAACTAGGACAACACACACGTAACACGCACACTCGCTCTTGCAGCCTTTTTTTTAGGTTGAGGGATGATTGCCAAAGGTCAAAGGTTAAAAGTGCTGTAAAGCTTGGCATTGAGAGCTGGTTATTTGCTGAAAGAAGGGAGCTTTGTGCCATCATATTTACATTTTTAGCATTCAGCCGAGGCTTTTGTAAAGAGGGAACATACAGTGACAGAGCAGGGTGGGGTCACTTGAATGGGAATTATGGCTGCTGATGGACTGTCATGGAGGTTGAACCCGCTGCTTTTCTCTTCTCTAATCACTAGATCAATATGGTCCACCTGCTACGCTAACTGTTGGGAGTTTTTTGAAGGTGGTGAGAGGTGAGCAGTTGTTTGTGTCTTCATGGGTCCACACCTGCTTGTGTGTGCGTGAGAGTGTAAATTATACGGATTTGTATCGTGATATTCTGTCATTAAATCCCCTGAAAAGACCAAAACCAACAATTAATTGATCCTACTAACAAGACCCCAGCTGTATTAGCTGTTGTTGCTGTTTTTAATTATTTTTAAAAACACAAGTAGTTATTTGTGACCCGTTTTGGTTGTTGTCTTTTCATGGGATTCATTGAAAATACAAAAATGTAGAATATCACCAGCATTATCCTTTAAAGGCTGACAGCCAACAGGGAACACGTTGCAAAAAATATTCACCTTTAATAGTGATTCAGTGTTGACCTAAGTATTATTTTTCTTTATACAAAATACACAATTCCCCACTTTTTGAAATATTAGAGCATTAGAGTACAAAAGTGACAATATATTGAAATAAGGTACCTCTCTGACAGATTTGTGAGCATCTCTTAAAAAATATAGAACTTTTGTGATGAAATTCTAGGTTAAATTGCTAATTAACATTGCTGTTTTTTTTTGCATTTTGTCACAACGATGGCTGCTGATACAAAGCTCTGGCTCACCTCTCATTTGCCTTTCCAAACAGAGAGAGCAGGCTATTCCCAAAGTACAGAGAGAGCAGGAGCTGGAGAAAGGCCAGAGCGAGGGCTGAGGGTGCGTGTGTATTCATCTGCGTTTGCGTGTGTGGGTGTGTCGGGTGCTAGCTTTTGTTAGCTGAAAAGGATGATTTGGCAGAGGTAGGCGGAGAAGAGAAAATAGAGGCGCACGCATGTGTGTGTGTGTGTGTGTGTGTGTGTGTGTATTAAGTGTGTGCGAGTGTGAGAGAAGCACAGTGTGCAGGAACACACAGTGCCTCCAGTGCTGTGCAGAGTGTCATAGTAATGTTACAGTACTGCAGCCCTGCAATTCCAGGTCAGGGTGAGTCTTACCGGGGGTGAGGTCATGTTACGCTGTGTGAGTCAGAACAACATGTATGGTCTCCAATTGCTCTTTTTTACCAGTCAAAAGGCATTTTGAAGAAAAGTAAAAATGGACAATATTCTAAAATTATTCAATTCAAGTGTGGGAAGCTGTTTTTGATGTAATGACTAATAGCAACAAAAAAACCCTTCTCTTTCTGTGTGGCTCTATCTGTTGCTCTCTGCTACATCATATTAGCAGTAGTTTATTGTCACAACTCATTTAAGCCTTAGAAGACCTAAAAGAATAGCTCAACTTTTTGGGAAATACGCTTATTCACTGTCTTGCTGAGAGTTAGATCAGAAGATTGATACCATTCTCATTGGTTAGCTGGTTAGCTTAGCTTAGCATAACGATGAAAAAAACGGGGAGACAGCTACCCTGGCTCCATCAGGATCCACCTTTAAGTTACTCACTAATGAACACGTTATATCTCGTTGGGCTGTTGCCAGGCAACCAGCAGAGAATCCTAGAAGTCACTGCACCTCGGCCACATAACCCACCATGGACCCGCAACTTGTTGTTTTTATACTTTGGTTTTCATACATATTAAACAAATGCGTTAATTTGTGAGGTTTAGAGATGCTTGTAAGTGGATTTTGTGACCTTGATACATCTTGCCTTCTTTTCCGCCTGTTTCCAGTCTGTATGCTGGCTGTAGCTTCATATTTAGCATACAGACATGCAGGTATGAATGGTGTCCTTTCACTGACATAAAAAAGAGCAGTCAGCTGAAGAAATATAATAACTACAAACTGAAAGTTGAGTGCAAACTGCAGGTAGGAAGAATTACTAATCCGGGATCATTTTACTTTTCCCCCTTACCTGTTTTAAGATTGAGTAAATGACTGATTGATTGTTAGTGTTCAAGGGAGGGAAAGCAGTTCCTTGCAATTTCTCTGGAAGGTGCAGCTAGAGTCAATAAGGATTACAACCGCAAAGACATAAAACAAGTTTACATACCAGCACACACACACACGCACACACTGATGTTGTCCTGAAGATGTCTGACAGATGCTATTTTTTATCATTATTGTTTTTTCAATCATTCCATAGCTGGTTGGGCTTACAATCAGAAACAGCCGATCTGAATCGTTGGTTTGGCTGACAATTTGTCTGATTGGTTGGTTGTTAGTTTGCCTTATAGTGGCGTATATTGTGTTAATGCTGGTCTTGGGGTTATCAGATCAACAGAATGAACAGTCTTAAAGTAGAACACATGGCTCGAGATGGAAATCCACTGGTGTTGTGACACAAAGCGAGCCCGGTGAAATTCATTTCTGGTCAGGTGGGGAAAGTTGAGGCTCCTCACTGGTTGACTTTCATATCAAACATCACTGAATCGGCTCTGAGCCCTTCCCGAGACTCATCTTTTGTGTTCTGATCTCCTGTGTATGCATACAGTATATGTATCTTTTTGCCTTGATTGATTATGAAGAAAATATATCTATTTTTTGTAACTGTTCTCTGATGTGCCATAACTCATGTTTTCTTGCACACTGTTAATATTTTGTGGATATTGCTGTTAAAAAAGATGATATTGAGAAGTAGATAACATTAATAAAAAGATGATATAATAACACATGTTCTTGTGTAATTCCTATTTTTATTTTTAGCTATGCTAGCAGCATGGCTCTATGGATGTCAATATCAATTTGTTGTCAGTTGGTGCACTACTTTGCTCATGACTAAAATATCTAACTATTGTATGCAATGTAATGAAATTTGGTACAGACATTTATATTCCTTTTAAGGTCGACTTGTAACAGCTTTGAGGTAATCCCTTCATATTCCATATAGCACCATCATCAGGTCAAATACTTTGGTTTATGACCAAATACCTGAGAAACTAATGAAGGTCCCATCAGTCTCAGCTATACTCAGTTTAGTGCTAGCTAATGTTAGCATGCTAACCCACTTGTGTGTTTTTTATAATTTTATTATATTTTATATTATTTTTCTTTCTATGCTATCTGAGTTGGAGGGTCAGGCTTTTTCTCACACTGATTGCAAAGACACACAAGTGCACATGGGCACACCTGCTCACTGGCTAAATGGGTACATAGTGTGCAGTGGAAACATGAAAACTGGCTGCACCAAACAAAGTAAACAAAAAGCGCAGCAAGGTGAAGCTTACAAGTTGGGTCATTTTGCAGGAATGTCATTGTTACAAGTCTCCTGTCTCATGCCTTCTCTCTGCCCTTTGAAGCACTGCTTCAACAGTCACGAGTCTCCTCCAAGTTTCAAACCATACTCCCCCCGCCCCCCTCCCAGACCCCTTTGCAAGCCAAAGCCAATCAGATTTAGGGTGGGTGAACCTTAGCCAATCAGAATATCAGTCCCCGCACCAGTCACTCCCCTGTCCGGCTGATCGTAAACAAATGGGAGGTCCATGTGCCTGAATGTTCCCTCTCTTCAGCTCAGCCTCAGAGCTGTGAACAAACATGTGAGAGCAGAGGGTGGAGTGGAGAGCAAAACAGAGGGGAAGGGAGGGCAGAGGGGAGAATAAAACCACTTGTACTGAGTTGCAGGAACATCTTGCTACCTGATCATGTGGAGATACTGTGGCATGGGTGGAGTTACACCCCGAGTAATTCGTACATGCTTCAGCTCTTAGCTCTGGAATACTCATTTGCAGGTTTAGCAGCATCACGCGACATAAAACATGCACACAACTAGCATGCAAAGGTACACATTAAATCAAAAATGTTGACAGGCAACTTGGATCTTTCCTGCAGATTTTCCCCCCTTGCTCCCCGGCTTGTATGGACAGTAGATCTGCATCAGCTTGTTTTGCCTGTTCTAACACAATGAGTTTCTGTCTCCACCCCAGTTTCTCTCTCTGGCTGACTCATGTTTACTACAATAGGAGAGCCTGGCTGACGATTTGTAGCGTTGACAAAGACATTGCCCCAAGCATGCATGTTTTTTTCCATCACTCCGATCCCAAATGTTAGCTGTAGTTGCGTGACTCAGCTATAGCTCCTGTTCCATGATGCATGCATGGCTTTAGTTTTGAAACCTGAGCAGAAACCTCTTCAAACTGATGACGCAGTCAATCAATTATGAACAAAATAATTTATTGACTTTGTTAACAGAGCACACAATTAGATCATAAATAACTACACAAACAACTGATATGATTAATAAATTACTGTTGTAGCATTGTTCATACTAGTCTAACAGCATTTTATTAAGAGGCAGCACTCTTGAAGGCACAGATATGAAGTCTCTGGTTTGTTTTTCAGTACAATGAGAATTTATAGTCGACTTTTTGCCATCAGATCAGATAATACAGTTCATCCTCTGACCAAAACACATCATGTTCTGAGCCCCTTTTGCAGGTTTTTTGGACCTGCAACTCCAACATAATTTCCATTTCAGTTTCCATGGAGACGATTCCTCCGCTGCTCATTTCAAGAACACACACAGGCTGCACACCCAGTCTTTTCTAAAGAAAGACACAAGTGTTGTACAAGCATACCACACAGTCATAACACACACACACACACACACACACACACACACACACACACACACACACACACACACACCTTCACTCCAAGGACTCTCCCATGTCAGAATACTCAGGAATGTTAGGCATAGTTTCACCATTGCAGCATTCCTATTCAGTCCAGGGAAATACACAGGTCTTCCAGATACTAGTTGGGGTGTGGAAGTTTGCTTTCAAAGCTACTTACGCTTATTGATTAATGTCACACCTCATAAACAAGTGGATGTCAAACAGAAGCTTAAATTTTGTTTTACTGACAATCTAAAAACAATTTGGCCTGGATGCAAATCTGCTTTTTTGTCTTTTACGCGCAACACAGTCTCCTCTCCAACTGTGTTCACTAGCCCTTGAATGGGAGTCCGTGGTTCCTGCTTTTCATGTAACAGGATAGCCCGTCTCAGTCCACTCCAGGCCATCCCTGCATGAGCTGCAACAGATCCTTCAGTTCATCTATATCTGAACCCAGAAAGAGCTCCTGTGTTTGTCGATGTGTTCGGGCGCCAGACCCTTCAGCGTTCCTGCAGGACTAGTTCAGGAACCCACTGGTTGAGGCGTCGGCTCTCCTGGCAGTAGGTCCCCACTTCTTGTAGCCTGCAGTGGTCAGCCTGGGGGTTCTGCAAGGGAAACATAAACATCAAATTCATGTTCAAATATTAAGGGAAAATGTAGTCTGCAGACAGTGTTTGTAATTCACAAAGAAAAACAAAATTACAGATAAATAGTTGAAAAGTTACAGAAAGTGCAACACAAGAATATGAAACAATATTTTAGCTACTGCATGGAATTCATCCCTAATGATAGCTGCAATATTTCTGCATGGTGTGTAGATTTGCAACTGCCTTTTAGTTACATAAGAGAGGACTGTGCCAAGTCAACACACCGTAACCAGCATGCAGTGGAGGTCTCCATGCTCTTCTTGGTTTCTGTTGGCACCAACAGCTCCCAGTAGCTGCTGGAGCCGCTGAACCCCTGAAACCCTCAGGATGGTGATGCCGCTGTCGCAGCAGAACGACTGCAACAGGGTAAAGTGGATCTGCAGAGCCACGTCGTCTTCACCGTCAGCTGCCAGAACGCACAGAACCACACTGTCTGGGTCTCTGAGGAGAAAACAGAATAGGCAGAATATGATGAGTTTTTGGTAAGACACGTGCACTCACATGTTTGAGATAGTTAGGGAGTGCCAGACATAAAGGTTGGACAAATTATTCTCTGAAACGGAACAATTATTCAACTCACGCATTAAGAAGTTTAGCTGATTCATAGATGCCAACAGTTAGGCAGTCTTGTTTCTGAGCTGTCACCAGCAACTCCTCCAGAGCCAGACCCACAGACTGCACCCTGAGAGGGAAAGAAAGGACAATGATCCTTTTGTGTTCTACAGTAAAACTAAACATGTCAAACGCTTGCAGCGGTTTTTTAATATACAGGGTCCATTATTGTATTCATCAGTTTTATTACATGATGTTAAAAGACATTTTTATCTAGTAAGAAAGTCCAAGAAAAGTCAGACAAAAAGCTTTCGTAAGTTATTAATATATCCTCCAGTCACACCAGTGATGGTTGCATGTTGGTGATTGTGATAAAATAAAGAGGGACTTTGATTATAAGCCTCATATTGTATAGTCCACACACACACAAGCCTTACTGCAGGCTATGCAACATGCATTTGCACTATTGCGCAATCAGTTAATGCCAAGTAAGGGTATATACATAGGCATGCATATTTCATTCTACTCTGGGTTCAATGCAGGGTAGCAGTAAGCCTATTAGATGCTCAAAATCTCTGCACTCCAGTGGGAAAAAGCTCACAAAGTGTAGTTCAGATCAGCCTCAGCAGTTCAGGTAATACAGGGGTCAAAGGACGGGAAGCATTCCTGTCCAGTAGCACATGATGGTCCTCCACATGGCTCAGACAGCCATAAAACTATCCGAGTCTAAAGGTGGATGTAAAACAGAGCAAACCTCACCTGTTCTCGATGACGCTGGGCGCGAAGCTTTCCTCGGGAATCATGTTTGCAAATGAAAAATTAATCCCAGTGAGACAGCTATCTGGTGATTTGAATATTCCTTCGGCGTATCCAGTCTGCGCAGGAGTGTTTCTGCAGTGTTTTTGTTGTTGGCAACGTTACGACACACTCTTTATACCGGGGCTGAGAGGAGGGCGGCACCGAAACTACACGAGTTTTGCAATTGGCTCAAAAGAAATCCCAACGTCTCTCTGTGCCGTGTGGGCTCCTGGTGTATTTATTTGGTTGCGTTGAGTGATGTTTTTGCACAACATGCAAAGACTGTACATTTGCTTTGTCATTCTGACTTGATGATCTACGTGACGTTATGCATAAACAAATACAATGAAATTCCTCAGATAAATCAGATAAAAAATTACTTTTATTGAACGTTGGACCATCAGATGCAGTCGTGCAACTTTGATCTTTCCATAACTGAAACTGAAAATCCAAGTGATTATGAAATTATGACTGACATCTAGTGGCTGACTGAGAGAAAAAAGTCTGTGTAACCTTCTCACTATTGTAAAACTGAAAGTCAAGAGTCTGAAATCAAACATACAAATCAGCCGTACATGTTCAACAATGTAGAGTACCCAGGCAATCGTGTTAAAAGTTCATTCAAATTAAAACAGTTATATATATTAAAATGCCTCATTTGATCCTCTCCTTGGCAAAAAAAATGAGTGAAAACACAACAGCTGAGGTGGTTTAAATGGTCAGTTCACCCAAATTACACCAAAAAGTGGATTTTTTCACCTCTGCCTCAAGTTGAGAAAACAATCTCAACTCAAGGGCAATTTATTAGCGCTTCTAGAGCTTTCAGCCAAATCATTTTTATCAACAGTAGTTTGCCCAGTTGTCATGGAAATCATGGACATTTGAGGACTTCTCATCCATGTTGGCTTAAGAGTCGAGTTGCATTCTTAACCTTGGAAACAGCAGGTGACAAAACAATCTTTCTCTAAGGTCCAATTGTTGGCTAGTCTGGAGAATCTAGCATGATTCACTTTGTTTGATCATGCTTGTTGTCATACTGCTGGCAAATAAAAACAACTACATAGAAACTGATATATTTTTCATTTTCATTTTTTAAATTTAATTTCATTTAATACATGTGATCAACAGTGATTGTCTTTCAAACAACCTGATGTCCACAATGCCCTCGTAAGTCTGGGCGGACATGATCGCTGGATCTGTAGAGCTCCAGCTGATCATTCACCTCCTCATCCTCAATGACCTCGTTCTCAAAGAAGTTGTCTGCATAGTTGAGCATCTGCTCCACAGCAGAAAACAGCAGTACGTCAGTGTTCAGGTCCAACTCCAGCTCCTCACTGTAGTTCTTCACCGGCAACACACAGGACAAGGGGATGCCCAGAGACTCACTCAACTCGCGGGCCTGAAAACCAGCCAAAGAAATGTACATAAATCAGGGAGTGAGTGCCTGTTTATCATCATAATAATTATTACTAATACCACCACAACCGTAAGCTTCTCATCCTTTATAGCTATGTTTTCCTATGATCTCAATATGATGACCTTACGGAGGTTATCTAAAACTATTACCTTTCTCTGAATGTAAACACTGTGATAAACATTCTTCAAGTCTTCTGCCACCAGCGGACAGGCCTCATCTACTTTGGTCATCAGAAGTATCTGAGGAATGCCTATAAGAGATCAGAAATGGAGGGAGATCAGATCGAAATAAAGGAAAAGATAAGATAAAAGCTTACTGACCCTTAGAGTTGATGCAGCAGAAAAAGAAATGGGAAAAGGCAGGCTTATAAAATATGAAGATATCAAGATATACACAGAAAAATAGTGGATCCATTCTGGAAATAACATTATTCTCCTGCTAACCCAGCTGGTTGGTCTTTTTCCGGATGGCAGCAAACTTGTTCAGCATTTTTTCGGTGAGAAGAGAGACCTTGCAGGTGTCGATCATGTAAACCACACAGTGAATCATGTCTTTCAGAGTTGCATGCTTGTTGAAGCCAGGAGAGTCCTCCAGGAGAGGCGTGGAGGGGCTAAACTGAAGGGTGAACAAAGCAGAGACAGATTCATTTGTTGTTATTCTCTCAATGTAAATTCCTAAGCTTTGTGAGGGTGTGGGAAGGTAGAAGACCTGGTAGCGATCCTTTATGTGACCTCTGTAGATGTTGACTAAGTCGTCAATGTCCAAACCAGCATCAGCGTTTTCCTCCAGCCCCATTGTGTCGCACAGGATCAGAGGAACAACTTTGCCTCCTTTCCCTGCCTTGATAGAATAGGTGCGGAACTACAGAAGAGACACAAAATGTAATTTAATGCGACACTGTAATGCGACACTGGGAGAGTTTTGTAGCTGTCAAACCTGCTCTTTATTACCTCCATATTTCAAACAAAAAACATTCATTTTACCTGCAACATATCAGCAGAGTATCACAAGTAGTAAAACTTGTGCCAGTACCTTAGTGGTCACACTCTTCCCTGCTGTACCAGCGATGGCCTGGGACGTCATATTGCCTCGAAACGCTGAGTTGATGGAGTTGAAAAAGCTGGACTTCCCGGCTCCTACGGGACCCACCAACAACACCCGGGCTTGATTCACTGTTTTGATTTCAGGCTCATAGTCCTGAATGGCCTTCATTAACTGCTGCTTTCTCCTACAAGAAACAGAAATAATACAGACAATATTTACAAGTCTAGTACCTGTTAGCTGCACAGGATTAGTTTGATGTATATGTTTAATGAAAAGAGTTTAAAGGGGACATATTCTTTTTGTGATTTTCTGTCATTTATATACTGTTATAGTGTCGGATGTGTATGTTAAATATATTGAAAGTTCCAAAACTCAGATTGTTTATGCGTGCCCACAAACAGCCGTCCATGACGTAGCCTTTGTTGCTAAGGTTGTTGCTATGGTTGTTCATGTTGTCAACTTGCGTAATTCAGGTCGAATTCGGGCTCGAACATGTATGGTTGTATTTGAGAAGTTTATAATTCAAGTACAAGAAAACACAGTGAAATCCGACTACTATTGTTTGTTTACGCAGCTTTCAGGAACTGAGGGGCTGCATAAAAGAATAAGATAAATATGGAGTTTTTAACTGTAAATCACACAAATATATACTAGTACAGCCCCAGAATAAAAATATAGGAAATGTGCATGATTTATCCTCTTAATACCAGACATTAATTTAGGTAACTGGTTGACAAAATTGTGCCACCTTTAACAACTAAGAGTACCGGTTGATGAATTTCAGGTAATTACATATAAAAGTGCTGCTTCCTGTTCTAGTCTGGATACTAAAATACTTTAATCAGCTACCTGAGTCACAGATTTTGTGATGACCTAATTCATAATGACATAAGTTGCCACAGATTTCTACATACTGAGCAGTCCATTGGATGTTCCTCCAGGGTTTGGCCAAAAGATCTCCCAAGCCTGCAAGTGCAAAACAAATGTATTGTCACATGATTGCTTATTTTAGTCTAATACTCAAAATTAATTCATGAAATCAACTTTGGCAAAACTGTGATTTTTAGTCACCATTTACTTGCATATTTTAATCATGATATCGGCTAATTCAGTATAAACAGGACAATGGTGTACTTTTCACTTGTAAGATACAAAATATTCATGGGTTAGGTATGAGAAGTTTCTGTTTTGGAAACATTGTGTATTAAAGACACTTTCTATGTTTCATGAGAGAAAGTGTTTATCGTCACACACCTTCAACTCGATACACTTCAAACTCAGTCAGTGCCAAGTCTCCTCCATGCATCGCTGCAGCCTGAAAGACGAAGCCTGTCCCTGGGTTGGACAGGAACTCAGGTCTGTCCTCATGCAGGAAAACCAAAGCACCATAATTTGGACCAGCATTTGCATCTGTGAAAGCACACTGGCCACTGATAATCGCCACCCTCAGAGGCTTGCCCCCCCCCGCACTGATGCTGTAGAGGAAAGCTTCCTCGTCCATGACGCCCTCTCCGCTCTGAGCGTAGTCCTTAGAGGTGAAGGCTCCGAGGACAAACCCAGCAGCATTGTAAGCGACAATGACAGTGGGACCCTGTTTGTCACAGCGGTTGTGAAAAGCAGCAGCAGTGAAGCCATGGACGCTGGCTTTGTAGAGCAGGTGAAGTCTGACATGACCGAAGAGAGACCGCAGCTTCTTCCGCTGAGCTTCAGACAGGCTGGATGTGACCAGTGACATGATGGAGACTGTCCAAACAGACCAGAGGAGCACTGTGATTACACATTGTAGTTTATTACAAGGTCACTTACAAAAATAGCATGTTGTCATGTGACATATGGCATAACTCTATTGATGACATAACTAACTTGGTGGCTTTTTTCAAAGTCATAAATAGGGATTTTTAAAAAAAAATTACAACATTCATGACTTTTAAATTAAATTCACTGAGTATGTTTTATCACGTGACATAGGTGCGCGAACAGTCTATATGGACTGTACGGATACGGACTGGAAATTTGTTCTTTGAGGTTTTTCTTATACACCTTTTTTCTTCTTTCTTTTTTTAAAAGCAGTTTCACGTCACTTAAACATAACCGCAGACTGACTGAACCAGCTAAATGACCAGGAACATCCCACACACAGAAAACGAAAGTATTTCCTGCCCTGTTGCTGCTGAGTGGACAAAAACCCACACAAATCAATTTATCGTCGATTCATAAGGTGATTGAAACCGGACCTCCAACACAGACTTGTTTACTCTGCAGGTGGTGGATGCAGTTAGATGTTAAACTCACCTGTGGTAGATGTACAGTAGATGGAGGGTTGTGGTTGCTGCTGTTGTTCAGGTGTGTGTTTCTCCGTCGAAGGTCAAACAAAAGTGAAACTGTTCCGGAGTTTCCAAACTGTAAAAAAAAAACTATGCTGTGATTTCTGTAACGAAACTTATTCGTGTTTCCGGGGTTCTTTTGAGAGTTTTAAAGTTTTTCAATATAAAGTCAAGTGCAGGAAACTGCATCCCTCCAATAGTTTGATCTGTGTACATGATATGTACGTTTCCTTTGGTTTAAAATGCATTTATAGCAGCTTTAGTAGTTTATGATTTATTTGTTGTACTGATTAGGTTTCAGTAGTGGTAAAGTTGTTTTTTAATTTCCAGGTTTATATAGTAACTGTGTTTGAAGTTAAATTACCTTTGTTGGATTAATAATTATTGAAAGTAGGAATTATGATGTCTAGATTAATATCCTCCGTTATCCTTTTTCTTCTGTTATGGGATAAACCAGTTTCAGCTATTCCATAATAAATGATTGGACTGGAAATCCTGCCTTTGCTCATCTGTCCTAACAGACAAGCCATTGATTTGATGATATTCCTGGAACTAGACTGTCCTTAGGAGATATCAGTATTCCTTCAAGCTAAATATTCGTCAATACTCTCATCCAGGTTTCATTATATTCATCTATATATATAGATAATTACATTACAAAAGTGGTTAAAAGTGCTTTATAACCATGTATAAATTAAAAAAAACAGCTGCACAACTGTATTTGGATCATTAATATGAAGGTGTTATTTGAAAATAACAAAAATTGGAAATTAAGTAATAGCATGATTTATGCAGAAACTTAATCTTGACTCAGTTTCCTATGTTGACCTCTGTCTATAAATCACTACTGACATTGTGTCATCTTAAAACTCATTGGAAATTTGAGTAAAACCATATAGACGTTGAATTGAGTTGTCTAAAAAAGGTGACCAAACTCAATAAATATGGAGAAACAGAAATGATATTTTTTGTAAACTGATAATGAGGGTTAATCTTGTGTTTTTTTTCTTATGTCCTATCATGAAAATGTAACAGGAGTATCTTTTTTTTGCCCTCAGCCTTTGCAGAAATGTTTTTTATGAAAAATGCTTTGTCTTGGGCTGCAACACATTCAACATCCACAAGGCTGCATCACTGAACAACTGTATTTGCATGACTTTCAACAAACACATTGTGAATGGCGATGCACATTCTTTATTCATAGCTCCACAACCCCACATATTTTGACACTGGTACTGCATGTACTCACAGACAATTACAAATTGAACGGTTCTCAGCATTCATCCCAGCAGTGAAGTTTTTCATGCGGCCGCGCTGCTCTGCCTCCACTCTCTCACAATGCTTTTGCTTTCTGTCTTCATGAATATCATGAATGAAACGACATACAGTACATATTTTATACATGCGGGACACGTACACACAGTTACAGTTCACTTGGCTACTGTGGGGTTCAAGTCATTGTTGCCCATGGTTACAGATCTAGTTCAACCCTTCAATTCCAATTTTAAAAATTTAATCTGGGAGCCTTTTGCTGAAAAAAAGACAGAAAGTGACAGCAAAAGAAAGATGATTGCACAAAATAAAACTAATTTGCATTCTTCTCCAGGAATTCCACGATGAAATTTTAACAGTGCATTTATACCATTACAAAATATCTTTCAGATCATTTAGAGATACTGAATTAAAACAACATATTACATTTTATTTTCTGTATTTGGAGGCAGCATTCAGAAGGAGGGGAATATGGACGGTAGTGTCTTCATGCTTTGGTACTGAAGAAACTCTGTATGCCATCTTCACGTTTGTGTGAATGAATCCTTTAAAAGACATTTAACATTTATCTCACCAGAATATGACATCCATTCTTTGACATCCAGAGTGGGGTGAAAGGAAATACGAGGAAAAAACAACTGACAGGCAGGCCTGGAGAGGCTTCAAGGTAATCCATTACATTACAGATTTCCATTTACTCACTTGAAATTGCATTTTAAGTGCACAGGGTAATGCTTAACTTTACAGGTCTGTAATTTCCGATAAAGTTGAGGGAAAATAAATATTAATTCATCACTAATTTATTGTTAAAAGACATTGACAAAAGTTGTATGCTTACCTGTATAAACAAATTTGACATTTTTGCATGCCCAGCTGATTTTGCATACTCCAAATTATATGCTAGAAATTAATTGGAATTAACCAAATGACACAGTTTACTCCATTCAAATTTCTAGGAAGTTATGAACCTGTAAAATAAAGTGTTACAGTGTACTCTAGTGCATTTAATTACACCAGTTCAGTGGTGTGATAACTGATCATTTTCAGTTTCGTGATTACTTTGCCTCCAAATACAAATACAATCAGATATCAATAGTTCCTTTTTTTATTTACAGACATACCTTGAAAAGCTGCCATTAATGTGACTAAACCATCATTTCATGCTGTGCAAAATATTTGTATACAATATACTGTATAATTACAGTATATCCTCGATCAAAATACATGTCATCACCTTCAACATAAAAAATAACATGAGCATTTACATGAAAGCATTTGCTCTCCAGTTCCTGATTACTATGATTTTAAGCAATTACAATTACAGTTCCGTTCTTAATAGGATGATTGCTGTAATGCTATTAAATTTAATCTGGCGCTCTAATCCCCGTTGACAGATTTGTCTTTGCTCACTCAGATTAAGCAATCTCGGATTCATTGGGCGATTATCGCTCGTTCACAGCGGACAGTCATGCCCGGTCAAAGTGTTTCTGAGAGTCTGTTTGCTCAGCATAGATCTCGAGGTTTACAATGGAGTCACAGTGGCACAATACTTTTTTTTTTTTTAAAGCAGGTACAACACACAGCACAGCTCACCTCATGTCTGCTTACAGTGTTCACTACACACACCTGACTGCACTCTGTGAATGTGATTTCATTGAAGGTACAATGCATGACTTTCTTTTTACGATATAGACATCTTCTGATCAGAAAAGTATCATTTTAGAAACTAAGAGAAGTACAATGCTTTAACAAACAAAAGCTTACACAGGTTTGCTATTAAGGAAAATCTGTAGTAGACTGATTTGCAGAATAATCTTTAAATTGCTCTCAAGTGGACTTGTGCATTAAAAGCAGCAAAATGCGCCCAGAAACACAAACTATCACACTTCAGTGCTGAATGCATTAAAGAAATCAAGCCTACACATAGTGCCTTTAACCCTGTGTATGCTAATTATTCCGACTACTCTACAACATCAGCTTTCATGTGGATCTACATTCTTGCAGCCCAACAGGCTTCTCTTGCAACCGGTGTGTTCTCCTCTCCTGCTTTGCACAGGGTCATGGGTCAAAGAATTCATGCAATACTCTCCACAGGGATGTGTGTTTTCCTTAAAAAAACTGGGTGTTAGGATGAAGAGAAATTAGTGCAAAAGCAACCCACAAAGAAGTAATGAACCAGGAAGGGACGGGTTGAGGGTCCTATGTCATTGCTGACTCAGTTGTGTTCCTTCAAAATGGGACCCATGATCCCCTTTGCTCTGTTTTAAACTCTATCTCTACCTCAGCTCATCTTTCTTTCTCGCACACTCACATTTTCCTCATTTAGCAAATATTCAGCCTCACTCTCCATCTCCTAGTATTAGATTCCTCGTCTCCTTGGCCTTTAGAACTCTATCTTGCAGGCAGGAAAGGTCTCGTCCTGCATGGCGACAGTGCTGTTGGATCCCAGGACAGTGATGCCCAGCTCCTTCTGTCTGTCCAGGGTCTGCTGGTACCACTCCTGCATCGACACGGACTCAAAGGTAGGGATCACTGTCACCTAGAGTGGCAGAGAAAAGGACGGGTGAACAAAAAGGAGGAAAATTATCTGTAAAGGGTTACATTTGACCTCAAGGACTTTCAGTTGTTCGTCAATATCCATGGCTGCGGTTTTCAAGTCGTTAACTGGATATGCACACATTAATAGATGTTTACAGAATCTACAGTTTGACATCCAGCAGGCATGCTTTTAAAAACAGTTGTACAATGATGAACATGGCTGAAGTTGTCTTTTGCTTCTCACAGCATGCCAACAGCAAACTACTCTGTTAGTAAATTATGTTTGTGGTTGTGGTGTCATTCTGTTAAACCTGGTTGATCACATTTAAATGAAGCTGGTTTAGAGTGTTAACCCTCCAAAAAAATCTCTACACTGAATGAATATGAATATTGTTTAGTCTTTGTTGCCATCGTGTTGCTTTGCATGGCTATGTGTACCAAATAGTGGATATTGATGCTGTATTATTGCATTAAAATGTTTTATTCCCTCTATTTGTTATTGGATTTTATCTGTTTTGTCCAGCTCTTATTTTATGTTATAAATATAAATTTAAATCTATATTATTGATTTTATTATATTTTCAGCATTTTTATTTCTCGTGTGCATTTAGTCTCAAATTGTTTTACTGTTTACATTTGTGATGTCTTATTATCTGTAAAGCACAAACACTAACCTGTATGAAAGTTGCTATACAAATACAGTTTGACTGATTAATTTATGTTTTGCTGTTTCCTGTTGCTCTGCATGGCTAGTGCACTGTCTTGAAAATGCATATTTTGTTGCTATTGTTGTCTTTGTAGCGTCTTGTTGTCTCCTGTCTGCAATTCCTAACCTGCCACTACACTGGTTTCAGAACATCTTGCCAGAGGACTGCTGTTGAAAATTAGCCAACTGGCTATAAATTGTATCGTGCATTAATGAAATTATGTGTTTTTCTACCTGCATAGGGTCAGTCCAGGATATCTTCCCTTCCAGTAGTGCGTCCAGCGTATGCCTCATAAGCTCCTCCCTCTCCGGACTGTCGCCACTGATAATGTAACAGGATGATCGAACAGATCTGAAGAAGTCCACACTGACTGTGGGAGAGGAGGCTCCAGAGGGAATATAGGCCAGGTCCACAAACACACTGGCTTCTCCAGTGGCGGTAGACTTTGAGCCTGTGACAGAAGAGTAAGGAGAAACTGCTGTCTGAAACTGCAAGACACCAGGTGAAAAGAAAGAGTAGACACACTTAAGTTACACTACACTACAAAGTTACAAAGTAAAGAGAGAGGAAAGGGGAAAAGAAAAACCTGGATTGGGTGAGGATTTTGCTGATGCTGAGCGGGTGCTGGAGGAAGGCGTACGTGTAGATGCAACATTATCCTTGGTTGCCTTTGTGACTCCACTTTGGCTCCCTGTCCTGGTTTTCCCTGAGCCTGGTCTTTGAGAGCCCTCAGTAACCTGGTAAAATTCAATTTTATACAAGGTTCAGCATTAGATTCGACTCAGGCCGCCAGTGCCAGAAACAATATCGGGATAATCTTATCCTCAAAACTATAACTATAATTGTTATAGTTTGTTTTAGATTTAAAAATCATGTAGAAGAAAAGGCCAACAATGAGCAAGTGTGAGGGATTTTTATGTTTTCCCGGAGAGCATCTCCTAACTAAAGGTATTCTTTGGAGAGTAAAAGTAGAACTTTAGTGCAAAACTTAAATTCCAAGATGTGGCTTTAACTTAACTCTTGCTCATGTCGTAAAAGAATGGTTCAACTTAAATGGTTTAAAACTACAGAAGATGTTAACTTTTGCAATATTTTTGTTGCATTTCCTTGTTTTTAAATTATAGAAGCAGAAACAGTATACATGCATATACATTAAACGAAAGGAGAGAGGCGGGTATAACATGCAACAAAGCTCTCAATCCAAGGATGTTGCAGGTATGTGGTATGCATCTGAACCAGTTAGCTAACAGAATGCTCCCTTAATTTATCTTTTAATTAACTTTTTTTGACAGAAAAAAGAAAACACAATAAAAGCAAAAAACATTACTCTGGGCCTGACCTAGTTAAAACTGCCATTCCAGTTATTACTATTACAGTAGCTTTGATTTTTCTAAAATAGTGTAAACTTTTAACCTGACATGCTAGATGGTTTGTTACACAGAGCCATCTAAGAAGTCATCCTTGGAAACTGTTTGGAAAAGGGCAGGCACTTTCAAAAAATACTTTGCAGGTTGAACCATCTGTCTATCACCGTCTATCACCGTCTATCACCGTCTATCACCGTCTATCACCGTCTCACTTTGCAAGGCAGCTGGATTCACACGAGAATCCTCATAGGACGCTGAATTGGTCCAAACCACCGGTGGTTCGGACACAAGCACATAACTTAAAGCCTGACAAGATGGATTCTCACGTGATCTCATGATGTCATGATCTGAGTAAACTTTTCCTCTGTGACTAGACTGAGAATGAAATGCTATACCTTTATGATTTCTCAGCACATTTGGCTCAAGAAAGTAGTAGTAAAGAATGCTTGATTATAGCCACAATAAAAAATTTAGCCTAAACACACAGAACATTAACTCATGATGCACTATATTAACACAGACATAATTTTTCTTCTGAGCGAATACAACAAACTCACCCCTGGTGTTTTTTTCCCTCGCATGCCAGTGGCTTTTGCTTTCTTTCCGTGAGCATCGGAGTCAGACTGAGGAACAGGCATGGAGGCGTCAGGATGTGGGGGCAGGGGTGGACTGTCCCTGAGGGGGGCCGGAAGAGGATCCGGGGGAAGAGTCTGACTGGCGTGGAGGTCATGAGGGGAGTTCGTCGGCTCGCTACATGACTCGTCCTCATCCGAGTCCAGGGCTCCATCTGCTGTAGTGGACGGGCAGTCCTCTGTGCAGACGGGGGCATTTGATTCACTGGGTGACATATCCTTGGGGTTGTTGTTGTTGCCATGATGCTGTGCACTGAAGGCTCCTCTGGAGGGCTCGCTGGCACCTGAGCTGGAGTCGGGCACTTTGAAATGCTTGAATTCACAAGGGGAAACCAGACATAGGTCCACGTCGTGAGCTGACCCCTCAAAATGGAGGGTGTTAGGAGCTGGAGGTCGCCCCATCTCTGAACCTAAAGATCTAGGAGGCTTCTTCATCGGTAAAGACATCCCCACAAAATGGCTTCCATTGGAGTGATGAATACCGTCATCAGCCTCTCTCTGGCTCACAGTGGTGGGTCCCTGCTCAAAGGACATGGATAGTGATTCATCTACTTCTGTGGACTGAGGCGAGCTCACCTCTGCTGGCATCGAGTGTGTAGTGGTGGTGGTCGCCACAGAGGGAGAGGGGTCAGAGGCTCCTTCTTTTAATGAACCCAAAGAAAGGAAACTTAGGTGCTTCTCTCTGGGGTTTGTGTGGCTCTCTTGAGCATTTTTGGGCTGGCATTGCTGCCCCTCACTTTGCCTGGATGATTCATTTGCCTGGGTGACATCAGTTGACTCTAAGTTGCCCATCTGGGCCTGTAACCTGCTGAGTGTAGCCCTGTTGCACCACACATCATCCGGGGACAGACAGTAGGGAGTATGGCCTGCGCTGTTGGGGCGTGAGTCAGGGGAGGCAGGCTCCACGGTCTCCTCCTCAGGGCTGACAGGGGCCTGGTTCTCTGGAGATGATCGCGAGGGAGGGCTGTTTCTCAAAGCCCCGTCCAAGAGAGTGTATTCAGTTGGGGTCAAGTCTAGCTGGACAGTGCGCTCGTTCTTTGGCGCCTTGTTTAAAGGAGACGGAAAGCCTACAACCTTTGCTGGTTTGGTCGCAGTTCCAGCTTTCTCTCCAGCTTGGGCACTCTCTTGCAACCCATGATCACCACTCCCCCCTCCAGTTATCCCTGCACCACCTGTTGCTTCTTCAGCTAGTGTATCAGCAGCCTCATTACTTGTTTCTTTGCTCAAACCGTCCAGGCTGTTTTCATTTTCTGACTCACTGCTTTTCTGCTTTCCTTTATCTGCTGTTTCCACCTGAGTCTTTTCTCTTTCTGTTTCCTCCCGGAGCCTGAGAAAATCAGCCGTCATATCTTCAGGGGTAGATGTTTTCGAGCCACAGGGGATCTCTTCAGGCTCTTTCTCCAGTTTCTGATTCTGCTGCTCCCTATCAGGGCTCTCTGGTTCTGGGATTTCTAACGCAGTGCCAGCTTCTGGTTTTGCTGAGTCACTTGGCAATTCTGTCTTTACATGCGCCTTCTTGCCATCATTTGCCTCCTTTCCAGAAGGTTTCCGTATTTTCTTCGTCCCCGTTTTCGTCCCAGAGTCATTTTTTGCTTCCTTTTTGAGCTTAGTTTTATTTTCATTCTTTGGTTTGGAAGGGAGAACATCCTTTTTCCCCTGATCATTCCTCATAACACCATTCTCCTCTCTGTTGCCAGTCTTCCCCTCCTTTTTTTCATCCTTACCACCTCCTTTCTTTGAAGTATTCTTCTCTGACAATGTTGCTTTTTGCTTTACACCTGTCTCTTTGATTTTGGTTTTATCAACATCTCTTGAATCAACTCCATTTAAAACTTTTCCTTTTTCCTTCACTGGCACCTCCTTTCCCTCTTCTCTAACTCCTCGTTCTTTCCCTTGTTTGGGTGTTGTCTCCTTCCCTTGTGACCTGCTACTGTCCTGGCTCTCTGTCCTTTTGGCCTTTCTGTCATCCCCCAGCCTCTCCAGGTCCCCAGTGGTCACTGTGGGTTTCTGGAGGAAGGCCAAGGTCTTCAGCTTCTCCAGCCCCTGCAGCAGTTTCGCCTGTGGGGTAACACCAGGGAATAGCACCCTGACCACCTTCTCCTGGGGGCACGCTGGGTGCCACACAAGCAGTGCTGACACTGAGGTGAGGACTGTGAGGGGAAGAGTATTGGATTTAGATGCTGATGACACTGTGTCAGGCCAGTTTTGCATGAATGTCTGGTACTCCTGGCTGTTTTTGCCAGGGTTCAGTATGTATAAATCCAACTGTCCCACTCCCATCTTTTGGAACAGGGTCAGTGGCTCAATGGAGATCCCTTGCGGTCGAAACAATGGCTGTGGTCTGATGTCTAACTTCTTTAACAACTGTAGGGTTAGGGCCGCCTGCTGTGTGCTCTTCAATACATTATCCACACCTGACAAGAGGAGAAAGGACAGCTTTACATGATTGCAATTTCTCATATTACTTTGTTTTAGAAATCCAGCAGGGGTCCACACATTGGAGTTAAAGGTACACTGCAGAGGTTTTTTTAACCACTAGTGGAACTGATATTTTATAGTATTTAATGAGTGTGTCCCTGGTTTCTTTTTATCTTGTGCTCTACTAGCACACGGACAAGGATGCACATGTTCGCATACGCACATATGCACACGGGTGATGCCATACACATTCCTACCTGCAGAGGGCAGTAATGCATTTTGATAGTTGCCAGCGGTAATATGCCCAAAAACATATCAATGCACCAGTAAAAGCCATTGAAGCAGATTCTTATAGACATAAGTGTTGCAGGTTTAAAAATGTTTTAACAACGTCCATGACAGCATCCACAGATGAAGTCCATGAGGTGTACAGTTGAAATAAAACAATGGAGACTCAAGGAAGATACCACTGGTTAATAGTCCCACCCCTTGTAAGACTACAACTTCATGTTTTTACACTTCAGCCTTTGCATTCAACAAATGAGATATACTGTGATGTGTTCATAAGGAACCTTTTTATTGATGTTGGTAGGCAGATTTTAAGACCTTAAGACAGAGCCAGGCTAGCTGTTTCCCCGTTTTCAGTCTTCATGCTAAGCTAGGCTAAGATAACCAGCTGCTGGCTGTAGCTTCATTTACTGTACAGACATGAGAGTGGTATCATTCTTATCATCTAACTCAAGGCAAAAAAGCAGATAAACGTATTTCCCAAAATGTTAAACTATTTCTTTAAGCAAAAATTCACTGGTTCCAGCTCCTCAGATATGAATCATTGCATGATTTCTTGCTTCAAAACCACTCTTCAGAAACCAATGGCTGACATCACGGTGGCTACGTCCATATCTTTTACAGTCTACGGGATTCACACAGGATTAATTTACAGGGTATGTTTAACTCTAGAAAAGGCCATCACTGAGGGAGGTGAAGTCCTTCATATATCTTGTAAAATCTTACAGATACACCCAAATGTATCTGATTATATTTGTACATGTATGTGATTAAAATGAGGGATATTCCCTGCTTAGTTATCTTATACACTTCTGTGCTGTACTAAAGGAAGTTTTAATGGATCACTCACCAGGTTGCTGTTCCCCCTGCAACCTGCTGGGGGCGTTAAAGAACACAACTCCAAGCTCTGGGGAGATCAGCCTCTTAGATGAGTCATCTGTTCAGAAACACACAAACAATGAGGAAAATTGTACTTAAAACAGCTACAGATGACTTCAAAGAAATCTCACTACATCATCTTCCTGCAGCAACATGATTATCAACACCTTGTTTCTTACCTTTGACATCAGAGACCAACTCCAACTCAGCCACCTTCCTCTCCAAGAAGGTGTTGACCCCAGGGAGGTTCTCTGTCCCAATGTGTGTCAACAAAACCGCATCCACTCGGTCAAGGTGGCGGACCAGCTTCCAGAAACACGCCTGAGAGTCCGAACCACCATCCACCAGCACCGTGAACCCATTAACAGCGAAGAAGGCACAGTCACCGCGGCCGGCAGGGAACACGTAGCAGCAGGGGCGGGACAGCTTGAGGAAACCCACTGTGGTAGGAGGAGGCAGGAGCTCAAAGGGAGATTGTGGGTAAAGGGTGCCAGAGATGAGGGAGGTGAATTCCCCCAGGGCCTCCATGGCGGGCAGCACCTCTGGGGGATTGATGTGGAGCGTGAAAGGACCCTGCAGAGGCTGGTTTTCCAAGAGAGTCTTCCTCCACTGGCCGATGTTGGGACAGCTGAGAGTCAGGCTGAGCTTTGAGGAGGCAGAGCTCTCTTGATCTATGAACTACAGAGAGAGAATTTCCTCAGTATACACCTACAAGTGTTTCCCTTTTACTGTATGTTTTGTAATACATTAGAGTGCAACCAAAATTACTGGTATTAGCTTACCACAGTCATATTGTATGGTGATATACATAAGACGATAGAGAACAAAAAATTGCAGTATAAAATTTACTAAGATATGTTTGAGCGCAGATATGTTTCATTTGTTTGTTTGTTTGTTCAGTACATATGTTGGCCACAGTCCTTTAATAAACAAATTTAAAGGGTCCTTGTTAAACATGTTTGCTTTTATTATTTGAGCTGTTGATGACGTGTGAGTTTGGGAGTAAATAAGCTAGAACTGAAATGATTATTTGATTAATTGACTAGTCAAGCAACTGAAAATTAATCAGCAACAATTTTGTTAATCAATTAATCATTTAAGTCATTTTTGAGCAAATATTTGTGGGTTCTAGCTTCTCAGTTGTGAAAATACCCTGATTTCCTTTCTTTTTGTGTCATTGTAAATGAAATATCTTGGATTTTGGACTGGTGGTCGGGTAAAACAAGCCTTTTTTTAAACCTTTTTTAAAATTATTAATGGCATTTTTTAATATTTTCTGACATTTTATAGACCAAATGACAAATTGAGAAGATAATCTGCAGGTTAACCAATAGGGAAAGCTCTAAAATAAGCTAACAAAATAAGTGAGACATTCACATACCTGCTCTGTTAGTATTTGTTTCAGCTGGTTTGGTGAGAACAGTCCTCGGTGAAACAGAAGATCTCCACTTTCCTCTACGCTCTGGCCAGCTAAGATCAACAGCTTATGAGCCGACTCTCTGGACAGCAGAGCAAACACCTGACCAGGCCGGAGGGAGACGGAAAGATGTTTTATTTTGCCATGTCACTTTACTCCTCCATAATCATGACTAAAAGCACAGCAACAAAAAAAAAGAACAAGAGTCATGCACAGTAAACTTCATTAATATATACAGTAGATATATAGAATATATAGAAATATAAATTTTTGAGCTGAAAAGTAATGTTTTTACAATGAGGCTTGGTGATCAAGACAAAATGAATACTATTATAATTGCATGAAAACATATAGATAACTATAATGTTACCTGCAATCATGTGAGTATCATGTTAGTACAATAAAACCATAATTCTCAAATAATATTCCCTGCTTTTTTTTTAAACTCAATTATTTTAACACATAGCTTCATAGCTTGATCAACTATTTCCCAAGAGTTTCCTTAGATCCAGGATTTCTACCCTCACCTCAGAGTGAACCTGTTCCTGAGATGGACTGATCAGCACCTGAGTGTCCAACACTTTGGTACTGTGGCGCAGACACTTCTGCCCTGAGGAGGCAGAGAGAGAAACAAAAGCTCGAAAGAGAAGGACAGACAGGCAGACAGCCAACAGAAACAAACAAGAGATGGGGAAAGTCACAGCTGAGGGAGTTAGGAAACAACCTGAAAGTTACAGTAAGTAACAGTAAGCGAGAGGCCAGAAACAAATAAGAGGGGAATTCAAAGAAGTCAAAGAGAAAGTGAACTGGGATAGCTGGATGGGTGATTGACTCTCTGAGTAAAAAAGAGGAAGGAAGAAGAGGGGGACAGCTGAGTCAGGGGGACTGTCTGAGGATGAGATGCCATGTTTACTCAATCTGCAGTGGAAATCTAGTCTGAGGGGAACTGGATGAACGTCTGATGTTACAGAGCCGAACACAGCCTACTGGAAAATAACGACCCGAGTATGAACAAACGATTCTTTGTTCTCATGTCAAGTTAGAAACAAAGGGAAGCAAAATGCCATTCCTCTCTTGCTGTTACACTGAATTACACTTTTAGCCAAGCTAGTGATGTGGCTCTAGAGATGGCAACTGTCAGCCAACTTTGGTCCAGATGAAAATAAATATTGGATGGATTGCCATGAAATTTGGTACAAATGGTTCCCAGAGGATGAATCCTAATAGTTTTGTCACCTACTGCCACCAGCAAGTCAAAGTTTTCACTTATCTAATGAAATATCTCAACATCTACTAGTTGGATTGCCATGAAATTTGGTACAGACATTCATGGTACCCAGACAATGAATCCTAATGACTTTGGTGATCCCCTGACTTTTCCCCCGGCATCACCATGAGGTTGACATTTGAGGTTTTGAGTTAAATGTCTCGTTCCCATCAGGATAAACCATCCTTAAATTTTGTTATTCCTTAACTTTACATCCATTTCAACAGGTCAAAATTTAAAATTAGTGGTACTGTATATGACCAACTATCTGCAGAACTAATTAACTGATATTTCCATTAGTCTCAGCTGCAATTCGTGTTTAGCACTAATTAGCACGTTAGCATACTAACACGTTAAACTAAGATGAACATGGTAAACATTATACCTGCTAACCAATAGCACGTTAGCATTGTTATTGTGAGCATATTAGCATGCAGAGATATTAGTACTTAGCTCAAAGCACCACCTATAAATACAGCCTCACAGAGCTGCTAGCATGACTCTTTATGTTTACATATACAGTCTTTACATGTTTATGCTTTCCAGTTTGACATTGTGATACTGTGGCATGCATAAGATGAGGTGTGGAATATTAGTTTGATTCAACACTTCTTCACAGTCACTTCTCTTTATTTCATCTTTTACAAAATAACAAATCCCTCCATTTTACAAAACCCTGCAATCCAAAATAACACAAGGTCTATACAGTATCAATAGTAAATTCATGAAAGTATAGAATTTATCACATGCATGCAACCTTTCTGGCTACCATTTTGTGCTCTCTATAAAGAAATGTGTCTTTTCTTGTCTGTGTTCATTATCTGACTTCACAGCTCTGCTGTGCTAGGACTGTCTGACTCTGATGTTTGTCTGCTTTATTTTCCCTGTGCCTGGTTGTCTTTGGCTCTGCGTACTAAAAAGTCACATACAGAGAGAGAGGTGGCACGGCTTGGTTGTGCGTCTCTATTGTTTTCTGTCCAAAGGGCCCACCCATGTTTAACAATCACCCGACTGGTCCTGCACTTTCCTTCCTTCCTTCCTTGTTGACCCCAGACCGGCTGACCTGGTGAGTTGCCATGGGGACAGGGGTTTTATAGGCGATATAGGGTCAAAGAGTTTGGGCTGGGAGGATCACTCACATGAATACACTGTTACTTACCTGCACCCTTGAACGCTGCCGTGTGATGGGAGAGAAATTCTTGGAGATAGAGGTTTAGGTTACAGGATTTTAAGTCCACGTCCCATGACCGAATACCTGGTGACATGAGAGACATATGTTCACACGGGGCAACTCTTTTCTCATTGTTTCTTAACTTTATATTAAGTTAAAGTTCAAATATGTATTCTTTGTGAAATGAGAACATACTTGTCCAGTGAAAACTCTGTTCCTCGAAATTTGTATTTTTTTAGATAAACTGAAGGATTAAATGTTCTTTTATGGGTGGAGAGAATTCATAGAACATTTGCAAACACATTTGATTGCATAGAAATGCATTGCAACAAAGCTGAAACGGAGGTTTTTCTTAGCTCATGAAAAGTTGATGCAAATATTTTTTACAGGACGGTGACGAAATGCTGGTTGGCCGAATTATAAATATCTCTTTTATCTCAGTATTTCCGTTTCTATTTCCCTATCTATATAAAGCCTATATTTATCCTCCCGTGCACTCAAACACACCTCTCCAATAACTACTCACACAGTACAACACAGTCTGTAATGCAACATTATAGCACGCCATGCACTAACTACAGTGTCTGTATCCACAGTTACTGCTGTAGATAAAGGTTAATGGTTAATGGCACGTCGTTTACAAGTGGCTATGTGTTGACTGAATATCCGCCCTGCAACATTTCCCCAAAAGCTCGTCCTTACATAACGATATACTGAGGCAAAAGACAAACCAACCGCTCCAGACTGCTTTTAATTATAATGTGCCCACAGGGATGATGCTGATGGTGGAGTATTGCCAGATGACGCATCCTCCTCGGTCAGTAGGGTGGATAAAATTACATAAACACTGCAATGGGGTCAGTGCAGCATCATCGGTGATTATTTAGGCGACGAGAACTTGCAGGCATCATATATACTGTCTATATATTTTTTTTTATCCGAATATACAGAGCGTCATGCAGTAAAAGAGGCGTGTTGCAGTAAACGTACCTCGTACAATCTCCCCGCTGATGTGTCCGGTCTGTCTGAAGTGAGCAGTCCGTCCTATAATGATGAGCAAGGAGTATTTGTGGAGGCAGAAGTCGCGGTTTGCGGTCGCAGCGCGGCTCAGCTCCTCCTGGACCTCCCTCTCCAGCACCCGGCTGGACGCCATGTTGGAGACTTGGATGTGATGTCATTGAAAAAGCCCGACAGCGCCTTTTATAATAGTGAGATGACAGCTGGTGTGCAGGAATGCAGGCGTGCATTAGTGAATGTGTAGGAAGAGGCTGATTTATTGATGACACGTGGCAAAAGGAATCAATATTTTTTTGTCTTTTTCTTTTTTTTGTCTCTGTGTTGTAGCGTACACGTTTATGTTTACAAGCCGGGTTGTTCATTTTGTAATAGGCCTAATACGGCATTTATTGATTTATTTTTTAATTATAGAGCAAATTTGCAGAGTCACGGACACACACAGACACTTGAATTTAATTTGGTTTATTTATCGACCTCCTCATACAAATGTATTTAGAAACCAGTGCTAGGATAACTAACCATCTTCTCCCGTAAACAAAAACACAAACAAAACAATAAAGAAAAAACTGGATTCATCGCAAAAACTACATTCAAAGTCTGTTACAAGATATTACAATCATACACAAATAACTTCCCCCTGTCACAATCATCAGAGAAAAAACAGAGACAGATGCATGCAGACCCTTAAACCTATTCAGAACCAATAATCCAACATTTCCTAATCCAGATTTATAAAAGAAAGACGTCCTTTATTAATCACTTTTATTTATTTATTTTTATCACAAAGAGAACATTAGCAACCCTCCCTGTCTTATCTCACATTACGGGGGGATTATAGCCTCTTTCTGACACCCCTAACCCCCGAACTCTCTCTTGTGTTTCTTGCACATTCGTTTTCTTTTTTTTTCCTTCACAAACATTTGAGAACATAAAAGTTACAGGATGTCCCTCGGGGGCAGCTGCACAGCGTGCCGATACGTGCGCCTTTACGCACGGCGCATGGCTCCCCTGCGTCACACTGAAACGATAAAAACAAAATAAAGTCATGAAAATGTGGACGTGTACTGGAGTTGTAGACGACTTATTGGATCAGACTTGACGGGAAGACGAATATTTACAAAATCATATGTGTACTACTAGGTTCCAGTCCGTGGAAGTAGGAATTTACACAGTAAATATTAAGTATTTTACCGTTTGTATGTATTTTTGTATGTCTTTTGGGAGTGGTTTTGCATTACAGGTTTCTACCACACCCTCACAAGTACTTTTTTATATTTTATTCATATGTTTTGTCTTTATGTGTGTGAAACAAATAAAACAATAAATCAAACAGTTTGTTTGGATTTTTAAGTTCAAATGCTTATTAGAAACTCAGGCAAACTCTTGTCTGATCTGGCTATAGTTTTCGAAATTATAAACCTAGATTATATTAGCGTTATTGAAAATGCAATCAAATATTTTTAAACAGATGAATGATTTCTAATTTATTGTACTCACCGACGGCAGCCAGCCCAGTTTTTTCTCTAAGGGCATCTCTTTGCTCCTCAGCTTTTCCAGAACTTCTTGCAAAGCGTCAATCTGCATAGAAAAGATTCATTACAGATTAAAATTGTGTGAGAAAAAAAAAAACTTGAAAGATGATTTATGGACTGTCTTCCAAAGCACCAACAACCTTCATTCATCCAGGTGACCCATATCACACCCATACCCCTTATAAATTTCTCACCAGGTCTTTCTCCTGTTGGGTCTTAAGCGGGAAATCCAACGAGCGCGTCTCCAAGGAGGAGTCCTCTGCACGGGCGAGCCACAGGTAAGCGCAGCAGCAGGTGGCCGCGAGGAGGAGAGCCCGTGCGCTGACCATGGTGCTGAAGCACAAACAGGAGGACACTTCTTTTTGGTGGGTGGAGAAGAGTGGGAAATCGGCGAAGACTCCCTGGATGTTTGGAGGATTTTGGAGTTCTCCTGTATAGAGAACCCCCTCTTTATAGGCGCTTTACAGCTAATGGTGACATCAGCCAACCTCTGAAATATTCATGGAAACCTTGACACGGGTGACACTGCTCATCACCTTTGTATCTTTGGTTGATCACAGGAAGGGACCTGACCAGGTGAAAGGAAGGATGGTTAAAGGTGGATTTACATTTTACAAAACATATCTGATAAAGTAGTGTTTACCATGCATTCTGAATGGGGGGTCAATCTGGCATCTTTATCACAAGCTTCAAATCTTCAATTGTGTCATAGATCCCATTGGGGAAATTTGCGTTTGGGTCAAAAAGTGACACAATCTGTGGTCTATTGTATGCAAATTAAGCTTTTCGGCTAAACATATGTCTGACTCATTGATGAGTCATTTTGATGTGTCAGAATGAGACTGAGAACTCACCACATACAGTACATAAAAGCAGCATGACCAAACTGATTTGTGAATCTGAATCTGTCAAATCCAATGAGAAAGGGCTATAAAGCTTCATCTAAAACATAATGTCATCTTACATTCTGTGGAGGGTAACCTTTGTAAACACCAACCCTCTCATGTCAACTCTGTTCAATAAAGCTGAAATCAGACCTCAGGTTAACCTACATTGACACCAATCTGTAATCAGGATCCAATTTCCCTGTGTAGGAATAACCTTAACCAACCCCTAAAGCAATGTCTGTGGCTGGCAGCCTTGTGTTTGCACAGCAACCATGTCAGAGACCCCACCTCACTGACAAATTGCTTTACCCCTGAGAGGCCATTACTCCACCATGTTGATCATGATCTCCTGTGCTGTCTCCTGAAAAAGTCAAATAAAAATCAGCAACATGTGACAGTGGTAAATACATAAAGTCTGTGACTCACTCAGGTTGAATTAATGAATGGAAAAAAACATTTTAATCTCTTTTTGTGTGTGGGTGCTTGTGTATAAAAATGAACAACATATTCATACAATCAATCAATTCATCAATCCAGCATGTATAAGTAGGTAAATATGCTGATTTGTCCGTATTTGTTTGTATAGCTTTTAGTACATGATATTACAGATGCATTAAAATCTCATTTAATAACCTCACCATAGCCCAGTCACTGATAACTCATTTGCTCACTCAGTCACATGGAGGCTGGATGAATAAAATGATAACTTGCCAGTTGCCGTCTATGTTCTTCAGTATCTCTACACTCTCAAAGAAGGAGCGTATGACAAGGTCTTCTTATCTTTACAGGTCAGCTGGACTTTCCACCCCTCCTTAGTATGTCAAAGTTGCGATGCCCTTAAATTAATTATTAATACATTTTTTAAATATACTTTTAAGTAATTGTCTGGTTATTTTATTTATTCCTGACACTATTGTCTATTCTTATTTTGACGCCTCAATGCTATTTAAAAAAAGAGAATAGTCATTATTTAATTTTTTTGTTGTTTTTGTAGGTACTCAGTCGTTCCGCAGGGGGGCAGCAGCTCACGTTGAAGCACGGAAACTAAAAACCCGGAAGAAAAAAGCGGAAGTTCACAGTACAGACTAGTAGCTAGCAGCAGTGCCTTCAACAGAACTACACTTTCCAACGGTTTGTTGTCCACGTTTAGTTTACAGCAAAAGGAACCATGTCCGAAAGAAAAGTATTGAATGTAAGTATATGAACTTCAGTGGTGTACCTCTTTTAGGATCGTTTAAAATAGTCAGCGGTGGTGTATGAGCTAAAGAAATCAAACATGTTAACGTTAGCCGTTATCTGTAACTTAGATTTTTACCTTTAATTTACTAACGGGGTGAGCTATGTCGGGGCTATGAAAATGAAAATAGCAACGCTAAATGATACGATGATACATCGTTTTAACTGCCCTGTATTAACTCCTAAAATACATTATGTGTCAACAAATCATACTTTATTGGTCACATTACCGTGGGTAGTTTTGTTACAAGTTCAGACTTTTTAATAACGCCTGGGCCACACATCCCCGTGAGCAGCGCGTGTGCGCCGAGCAGGAGTCAAAACAAGAAGCTGCGTGTGTTACCGACTCTCTGTGCTGGAATTCCCAGCCAGAGAGGCTCCCTGCCCCGGCGTGCAGCGCGCAGGCTCACCCGCAGTGGTGACACTTTATGTCTGTGACATATTCTACAGATACAGACATTGTAACCGTAGTGAAAGGTGTTATTGTTGCTGGTATGATGGTAGTATGACTGTAAACAGAACCGCGCGCGTCACGCGGAAAAAATAGTCAAAACTTTGAATCTATAGATGAAGTGTGGGTGGTGACGTGCGTGTCACGCGGGCTGTGTTGCCCAGGCGTAACGTTTGAGTCAACTCACATATGTACTTTCTCCTCTGCAGAAATACTACCCTCCGGATTTTGATCCATCCAAAATCCCCAAACTTAAACTCCCCAAGGATCGACAGTATGTGGTCAGATTGATGGCTCCGTTCAACATGAGGTACGTCTAAGACATGTTTCAGCATCCACCTTTCATCATGCTGGATGGAGTTTTTATCACACTGTTAACTGAGCTCTTTGCAATACATAAACATCAACAACATAAGTGTTACAACACAGACAAGTGTATTCAGATCTGTACAGAAGTAGAAGTCAATTATTTTCATTATTGATCAATCTGTTGATTATTTTCTCGGTTAATGGATTAGTTGTTTGGTCCATAAAATGTAAGAAAATCAAATGTCATGTTTTGTCCACAGCAGTCCACAACCCAAAGATAATTAGTTTACTATCATAGAAGAGGACTAAAGAAACCAGAAAATATTCACATTCGAGAAGCTGGAATCAGAGAATTTGGGAATTTTCTCCTTTTAAAAATGATTCACTGCACTTGTAACAATGTAGTAGTGTCCTGCTTTAACTGTTAAACATTGTTGCACCATGTTCACAGTGTCTGAAGTATTTTCCATATGCATGATTCTGGATATAATTTCATAGAGAGAAGGGAAACAATTTTTTTCATTGTGTGATTGCTGAACTAACAATATACATATATTGGGGCTAGATTTTAGATCAGTCATTAATGTTTTTTATGTACCATCATGCTAAACTACTACAGCTGTCTTTCAAATTATAAAAATGGCAGAGCTGCAAGCATTATTTAAAACGTTATTTAGTGAAAACCTGATCATACTGATGTTCTTCTCATGTTAGCTCAGACTCAACACTGCTGTCTTACAAACAGCTGTAGGTAAATACTGTAGGTAAATTCATAATGTGAGGGAAATATTTGTGTTTCACGGGTCATTATCTGGTCTTTTTTTAGTCCTTGGAGCAGTAGACCATGACATGTCTATTTCAGAGCGGTTCATCTCTCTGTCTACTGAGGTTCGCTGGGATATGCAGCTGTCTTGATAAGGCCGACTGGCTCCTAGGTTAACCAAGGTTAGGTGGAGATATACTGTGCTTTGTGCAGATGGTCAGACTGGTCTCCTCCTTGAATGGAAAACAAGTAACCTGTGTACAGACTACGTTAGTCAGAATAGTGTTTTGTTTATAGTCCAATAACCAATAGATGTGTGAAGAATAACCTTATATGGAGGTAGTAAGGGATAGTAAGGATTTGATGAAGGGTTTAAATACTATTGTCTAGAAGTAGACGGGAGAATTGAGTCAGCAATCACATGCAGTTTCTTCAGAAATTGCAGCAGTCTCTGTGTTTGACAAGTTGTCCGAGAAAGTGAAGTTCCTGTTGAGCTCTCTTGGTGGATCAAGATAATTCAATAACTTTGTCTTTGTGACCTCTCAGTGGTTGACAGAATGAATTCTGTGGCTGTGGTGTCATTACTGTGTCCCCTCTCCGCTTGTTTGCAGGTGTAAAACATGTGGCGAGTACATCTATAAGGGGAAGAAGTTCAATGCACGCAAGGAGACTGTTCAAAATGAGCTGTACATGGGACTGCCCATCTTCCGTTTCTACATCAAATGTACTCGGTGTCTCGCTGAGATTACGTTTAAGGTGAGTGTTTAATGCTCTGCTTCTCTTAATGTGCATTACCTCCTTCCAACTGCTGCTTCAGTACTTCATTAGAAACTCTGTAAATGATTGTTGGAGTGCTGTAAATAACTTTTAAATAATGTAATATCTCTGAGATTGCAAAACAGATGCTCAGATCTGTTTTAAAAATTCAATCCAAATTTAATTTATTGTAAATTTTTTTTTTTAACCTCACTGAGTGAACCGCACAAGAAATTCCAATATGCATGTACCCTGTGCCTGTGCAAATAGCAATAAAGTCTCTTGAATCTTGAATCTTATAGTGACATTTATTAAAATAGGACAAAGTTAAATATAGCACTGTGTCAGTGTAATTTCTGAAACATCCTCATGTTGTGACTACAGACCGACCCAGAGAACACAGACTACTCCATGGAGCACGGTGCGACACGAAACTTCCAAGCAGAGAAACTTATTGAGGAAGAGGAGAAAAGAATCCAGCAGGAGAGGGAAGAGGAGGAACTGAACAACCCCATGAAGGTCAGTGTGTAAACATCAGCTTCTGTTATTGAGCTGTATCCAGGCATCGGGGACGAGGAGTTGATAGTTTCCCATTCATATACCAGGTGTTGGAGAACCGCACACGAGATTCCAAGATGGAGATGGAGGTTTTGGAAAACCTCCAGGAGCTGAAGGAGCTGAACCAGAGGCAGGCTCAGGTGGATTTCGAGGGAATGATCGACAAGTACAGAGAGCTGGAGAAGAGAGAGAAGGAAAGGGAGAAAGAAGAGGATGAGCGAGAAACAAAGTAAGTGTGACCTGTGCCTACATGTCTAAATAAGTTTTATTTGTCATGTGTATTCTTCTTATTATCAAGGTTAACTCGCCTTATAGTCATTTAAAAACTGAAAACTGAGTGTGTGACTTGTTTTACAGAGAGATGTTGGACCGTGTCCTTGTGAAAAGACTCCTAGACACTGATTCTGAGAGTGAGGAGGAGAGCAGCAGCATGCCGTCACAGAGGTCCAGCACAGACAAACCAACAGACATCCTCACCACTGACAAACCCACAGAGGCACAGGTACGTGTGTGTGTGTGTGTGTGTGTACTTGATCAAATGCTGTGCAACTAAGTGGGTTTGAAATGGCATTTTATAAATCTTTTGTCAAGGTTTGTTTTACCTCACTTAAATGCCAGATTGTTGGTTTCCTATATGGAACAGTACTGGTTGTTATAGAAATTTCAGATAACCATATAAACTATCCTCAGGTCCAAAACAAGTATGGAAAAGTGAAAATTAAAGAAATGAATACATTTCAGGGACTTTAAAATGTTAGTGTGTTCAATATAGGGAGCTATCTTTTATTTTTACCACATAAAGAGACAAAAATCTTGCAGGATGAGTTATATAAAATGCAGATAATGCAGATGTTGTGTATGCTTCCCATTTGTCAATGCCATTTTTCTTATATTGTTTAGGACTGTTTCATAAGAAACAGTATGTGAAGTGTAAGTAGAAATACATTTCTAATATAGAAATAAATTCATATATATAAAAATTACACAAACATTTTGTGTAAAAGGTCTTTTGAAAGTCTAAAATTATAGTAACTTGAAGATACCTTGTGATGTTAATGACATGGACAAGGATCTACACCTAAGTTAGAAGCTCTGTGAGGCTGTACTTAAGCACAGTGGTGCTTTGAGCCAAATGCTGAGATTTTGAGTTATTGAGATATTTCAATGGGTAAGTGAGAAATTTGATCTGCTAATGGCACTAGATGAAGAGTCAGGGATCACAAGTCACAACAAGTCACTAATAGTAGTCTTTCAGTCTGGATGCTCCTAGCTTGGCTAAAAACTAAACAGAACAACTTAAAGAAGATGGTGTGAGGAGGGTAAAAGAGATTGTCTCATGCTGTGTTTCACAGGGAGCCTCAGCTGGAGTAGTAAAGAGGGCCAAGGTGGAGAGCTGGGAGAGAAGTGTGGGGACTCTGGGCAGTGGCGGGGCGCTAGGATACCTGGTTGTGCGAAAGAAACCAGCAGCAGCTGTAAACAAACCCAGTCCAGTGGCTGCCCCTGCTGCTCTCTCCTCACAAACAGGTAACACATCAGTGTCTCTCACAATTTTACATGATAGCTTGTTTAGGATCTCTAGTTTTTGGGACACACAACAAATTTTAGCTGCTTGTTCACATTATTAATCAAAAGTCCGCATATGATTTAGACAGTCATCCTGTTTCTTCTTTTACAGATTCAAAGGCATCGACTGCCAGCTCCACTAATGCTTCAAAGCCTGTTACCACACAGAGCGGTTCATCATCGCTCAGCCTGCTGGGGGCGTATTCAGATAGCGACAGCGAATGAGAGAAGGATGCTTTGGATGGATTTTGACTTGAGTGACTGACACACAATCGTATGAATGATGCAGAAAAGAGTTGTATGATATATGGACCTTCTTGCAATTCTGTACAGAAGCAAATTATTACAAATCAACATGATGGTGGGCAGTAATTAGCAGGGATAGTTTTGTCTGCTGTCCATATCCAGTAAAACAACAATGTCCTTCAATGTATAGTTTAGTGTTTATTAAAATATGTTTTGCTTTATCTCTTTGTCATTAAAATGCTTTGACACCATACACATCTCATTTTTTTAATTTGTTTAAATGTAAAAGTGGGATCCGAATACTTGGTTCTCATAGTTTTGTGTTGCCCAATGTGTATCTGCCCTTTTTAAAATAAGAATTTATGAAGATGAGAAAAGCAAGAATATGACTATAACTACAAACTATTTTGGGTGCTTTAAATGTTGGAATGAGCTTATTAAAGACAGTGGAACAATATTTCACTGAGTTCATAATGTTGATTTTATGTAATTCAACATTTATTTGATTTCTTTAAAAATGGGAGCAAGGTGAATTCCATGTGAAAATGTTTGATTTATGTCATATTAGAGGTGGGATATATACAGGCACTCATATAATACTCATATCAAAATAACAGATTTTTATATTTTTTTTTAAATATTATGATAGCTTTAAAGGTGATCTTGACTGTACATGGTGTTCTTGTCCTAGTTGACAAAACAATCTCCAGATCCACTTACTCTCTTGTTCTGAGGCTTTCAAGCATATTACAGAGTCTTCATCACCATGTCTTTTACTGATATGAGAAGCTGCTTCACAGCCAAGTAGGGCTGCAACTATTATCTCAATTAATCGATTAGTTGTTTGGTCTATAAAATGTCAGAGCAGTCAACCTAGGGGAAACACTGGACTGTATTGAACAAAATAATAATGAAAGCAGTAAGAACACTCTGTTTCATTTGTCTCAGATTTAATTCAGCCATACAAATGTAATACCAATAGTTGACCAGCAGATGTCGCCATTTTGACTATCAAATACTTCGAAACAGTGAACCATATTCAATTGTTTCATATTGATTCAGTGCTTCAGAAAGCTTCATTCCCCTCATCACTACCTTACTATTGTTATATTTTTATTCTTCTGTGGTGCGTTTGTGGGAGCAAACGCTAAGAAAAGTTCTTTGTATGCCTGCATACGTGGCTAATAAACAGATTCTGATCTTATCTATTTATCTATCTATCTATATTAAGGTCGACCCACCGAAAATATGTCATTACTCCCCTTTAAGCCAGTGAGTGTTGTGTGGGAGACAGTCTGCTCCACAGTCTGGTCCAGCTAACATTAGCTGTGGGACCTGCAGCAGCCGGGCGGATTTCACGGACAACAATGTTTTCTTTTCAGACCTGACAACGTTATAACGAAACGCTGGATGGTAACCAGAAAGATATCTAAGTCTAACGGGGAACCGCCAATGCAAAGAAAGAGGGTGAGCCGTTACAACTTAACTATCGGTTGAGACGCTTCGACGTTAGCTGCAGGTATCCAGCTAACTGGGCTAACTTAGCTTTGGCGTATTGGCAGAGCGGTGACTGAAAGAGTCCTAACTTTGTTAAATAAGTAATATTATCAGCAGCAAGATTGGTCAACTATTAGCTTGGTGCTGATATTTTGGAAGTAAACGCTATCTTTAATTAACTGTATGGATAAATGATTGATTGAAATCCTAAAATAATGCCAACAAGCAGTTGTGATTGGTTCCTGTGATTGGATTTAGTAAGCTAGCTGGCTAGCATAAACAAAAGCCAATTTCTGCTTTACCTCTGATGAAAAATCATTAAACCTTACAAGCGGGTGCTTTCGTTTGACCTAATTATTTTGTCTAATGTCCATACCCTTCTTCTTCAGGGCACAGTCAAATCTTTGGGGGGGTTTAACAACTCCAACAAGTTAATATTAGCTAAAGTAAGCATACTATTACTACTACTAATCATACAAATTTATTTCCCACTTTTTTGTTTACAGCTGGAACAATTAACTTAGTCGATAATAATCGTGTACGTATTTTTTTTAAGTTAAACTACCAAACATTTCCTTGTTTCAGCTTCACAATTGTGAGGGTTTGCTGTTTTTCTTTGTCTTATGTGATGGTGGACTGGAGATCTTTTGTGTTGGAAAAACAAGTAAAACCCGGGTTTAGGAAATAACTGTATTCTGACAGTTCATAGAGCAAATGATTTATCCAGAATATGATCAGATTATTCGATGATGAAAACAATCCTTTGTTGCAGTCCTACTGAAATAATAAGTGTCCCTTCTCAAGGCTACTGGATTGTCATTTGGCTGGTACTGTGTTAATTGATTTCAGTGATCTATCCAGGACTTCTGCCAGATTAGACTATAGTTGTCTCTGTTTATTTTGCATGTAGGTTAGTGTCAACATTTAAATGTCAAAATGGCCATTGCAAGTTACCAGAGCCAACAGCAATGTGTTAAAATTGCTTTCTTAGTCTGATCAAATGCCATAAAACCTGATGTATTCAATATATAAGGTGAAACAGAGAATTTAAGCTGATTTTAAGTTTGACTAATATTATAAAAATCAATTAACAGGTAAAAGATTGAATAAATTTAACTCTCTGACCATGTCACCCTCAAGTATTCTGCTCAATCTGTCATTTTGTGCCCAGATCCATGGCAAAGTGGCTGAAGGACTACCTAAACTTTGGCAACAGGCGTGACCCTCCACAGCCCCCGAGGCCAGATTACAGCGAGAGTGAAATTCTGAGGGCCTACAGAGCTCAGAAAGAGCTGGATTTTGAGGACCCGTACCAGAGCTCTGATAAGGAGGTCCAGAATGGTGGTTTCAGCTCCTGTAGTGCAACAGTGAGCCTCCCCTCATTCCCTGCATTTGGTTCAGGGCTGCCTAATGGTGTGGAGGTATGACATGCATGTTTTTGCAGTCATGTATACATACATTTTTTTTTTTTAATTGCATAAATTATTTCTATTACATGCCAGGTACCCTGTCTCCCTAGATAATTTTACTGTTGGATAATATAGACTGGTTTTCTCCTAGATCTCCCTTTGATTCCTCCTTGTGAACACAATACATATTGAAGTCATGTTTTAATTATTACTGAAAGCCTTTTGTTTCCATATCCAATTGTCCAGGTGAAAGTAGTGTCCCCCAAACACAGACTAATTAAAGTGGATTCTCAGGAGTTTGGTCGCTGTAAAGTCCCCCTGAGTCCTGTGACTATTCAAGAGGAACCTGTAAGAACTGTTTTATTTGTGTTCTGCTTCATTTTTTTCCCCCCCGTTACCCTTGTATTCGGTCTTATTCACTAAATCTCTCACACGCATAAATATACACACACAGATTCCAGTTCTTCCCTTCAGTCCATCACGTTGTCCCATCTAATTTGTTTGATGCCCGTTGTTTCTCTCTCCCCCTCTCAAGGTGGTTCCCTCTGCCCCAGCAGTGTCGGACGCTGATACAGATTACTCTGACCCATTTGACGCCCGTCCAGACCCAAGACCCCGACCAAACTGGGAGCCCAAATCTGCACCAACAGACTGCTGCAGCTACATGGAGCCATTTGAGGCTCAGCGGATCATTTCAGGTTTATTATTAGATCTTTATGTCTCACTAGTCAGATAATGTGCACTGAACGTCTCTCATCAATTGTAGTTTCTGTGTCCTCTAATTGTGCTCCAAATTAGAATTTTCTGGTACCATATTTTCAGTTTGAAGCAAAGTGTTTGCTTATTTTACTGCTTATTTTAATTTTTACATAAATTAATTAACTCTGCGTGTTTTCCTCTGTAGAAATGCAACACAGAATGATTACAAACAGGTCTGGGAGTGGAGATGGTGCCCAGTTATATGATAACCCATACGAGGAGAGGACTCGTCACTACCACCGAGCTGCTCCAACAGCACAACAGCAACCCCAGAGGGTCGAGGGTGGACTTCTGCTGGTAGACAGCAGGGAGAGCAGGCTGCCTCAGGATGACGAGAGGCCAGCTGATGAATATGACCAGCCCTGGGAATGGAAGAAGGACAACATCTCTAAAGCTCTAGCAGGTAAATTGGTGTTTCTGGCTAAGTGTATTCCTGTAACAAATGTGTCTTGGGCTCGTTTTTTTTTTTTTTTTTTACTAACCTGATGTTCCTCTCTTTATGTCCATAGTTCAGTTTGAAGGGGCAGAAAGGGAGCGTTCACGAGCTCAGACAGAACAAACCAGGCTCCCCAAGACGGGCACCACATCTGCCACAGCAGACTCAACTACACTCCGTCTGGTTGGTGACACACCTCCTCTCCTGGGAGAGAGAGTGGATCCATTTCTGCCACTAGAGAGCCAAGTGTAAGTGGACATCTGCTATCTTAATAATAGTGTTTCCCCATTTCCATTGGGTATCAGTGATTGTCTGTCTCCTACAAGTTTCAATTTCACATTGCTGACTTGATAATCTCCTTAATCAGATTTTGTTGCTTGTAAGTACAATATATCCCAAGAATTTAAAGTTTTATTATGTCTTATTTTATTATCCTAGTCAGTTGTTTAGAATCAGCATCTAAGGCTCAGAGCATCAAGTGTCGACTGCCATTGACAATGGATTGAATTTTTTTGTGCTTGGTACGCAGCTTAGCTTTGCAAGGTTTAGCCACTTTGACTTGCTTTGCTGGTTGCCTCTGGAAAATAGAATAATGTCCAATAATTTATTTGCGTTAACAATTCATTTAATTTATTCTTTATTCATTTATTTTTCTGTGTTGAGTTGCAACAATGTGACTAGACAATTGCAGCCCACTTGTCACTTGAAAGACAGTGACAGTTGAATGCTTTGACTTACAGTTTGTGTTGCGTTTCAGCCATAGGACAGAGAAGTAATGTGAAGCGATCATTTGTAAGGGGCTGTATAACATTAAATATGGTTCAAGAATGGGTAAAGGACTCACTCTGAGAAGACACCATAGTCCATGAATCACACAATATGAGTCAAAGTAAAACGATTAGTCAATTAATTTATTAGCTCACTGCAATTAATCATGTCTATGTTAAAGCAAAAATGCCAAAAATACACGGGCTGATTTTTCCTGGTCTTCTATGATAGAAAGTATAATATTTTGGACTGTTGGTCGGACAAAACAAGCTATTTTAAAGACATAACCTTTCACCTTACACATCAAACAATTACCTGATTAATCAGGAAATTACGAGAAAACAGATTAATCCACAATGAAAATGATTGTTAGTAGCAGCCTTAGTCATGTTTGCTGGTCACCTGCAGATGGTATCATGGATCCCTGAGCCGTTCGGAGGCAGAGACTCTACTGACTCTGTGCAAGGAGAGCTCCTACCTGGTGAGGAACAGCCAGTCCTGCCGGAACGACTACTCTCTCTCACTCAGGTAGACACAGCTCACTTTCTTGTGTCACTTACTGCACATACTGGGCCAATACTGACATCTTGTAGCTGTACTGGATCAGAAAACACTTTCTCCTTATAATGTCTTAAGTTGAAACATCACTGCAATCTCTTAAAGGGGAATTCTACCCCAGTGTGCCGCACTGCACTGCGCTGTTTCCAAAATTATCTGATCCAGTTTTTGTCTCATTTGGGTATTGTTCTGGTCTGTGGGTGGTGAGAGAATCTTCTCAGATATGAGCCCTGAGGCAACTTTTAATTGTTCGCCATAATCTAACCATAATCTTTCTTCCCACCCAACCACATTATCTGTGTTGCTCTTTCCTTTCCCCCTTCCCCCCTCTGCTCTCTGTGTGTTTTCAGCCTTTATGAATAATCAGCATGAAAGCATCTGTTTTCAGAGAGACTATCTGCATGCTGGGAATTGCTTCTAACTTCATCTGTACTCTTGAACCAGTGAGGGGTGAAGCGCAGTAATTTGATTGGATTGTACTCAACTCAAAGCCCTCATGTGTAGCCAACTAAAATCAATTAAATAATCAATGCAGGACTAGACCTACAGTTTAGATGAGTATAGGGGCCAGGTTAGACTAGAAAAGAACTGGTTCATACGATGTGTTTGTCTGACCTGTGACCGTGTGAAACGGGTGTGAATGTCAGATTGTCCATTTCAGAAAGTTGCAGTTGTCGGGTACAGCCCCGCCCCCCAGAATCGGACATCAAAAGGGTGGGGGGGGGGGAAGGGGTTTTCCAAAGCTATTCAACCATCCAACAAGCAGTCCTGATGGAGTATTCTGGCAGCTTAAGTGAATGTCTAATTTCACAGAGAAGACAAATCACAAACGCAGATGTTTCTAAGATCTCTGTGGATTTACTTCCAGTCCAGGATCCACATTTATCAAAGTTCTGAAAATTACATTTGCAAATTCTCTGCAGGGCTGATGTGGGAGTTATAATGTTCTTGACACATTTATTTATCTGAGCATGCATGTGATTACTCACATAATCAAATCTTTAATATCTCTAGTAGCAATTAACAAGTAGGCACTCACCATATAAATACTGATGAAATAATACAAAATTGGCTTAAATGAAAACAAAAACTGGGGGAGGAAGGAAAGTCTGCTTTTGCCTGTCTGTAGATACAGTAACTGCTTACAAGAAAGCAGCAGCTGCAACTGATAAGCTTCTGATAAAATACTGAATTGTAAATATTGCTTCAGATAATGTATAGGCAATCAAAATCAATGAATATCATACAGTGAATTTAAAACATGACACATACATTGGGTAAATACTCTAAACACACACAGTCCATGTATTCCTGGAGCTTTCGACCATTCTTCAAGTGAATACAACTTGCTCAGGTGTCATCACATATCCTCAGTATATGACTCTGGTCATGTGTTAAAAATTCGGTCATACTATCACTTGACCAAATCCTGTACTGAGGTCTGAGCACATTCAATTTCCATGGGATATGGTGGAAAGCTCCAGGAATACACAAATAAGTGCACCGTGGGTCTAGAATATTTAAACCTGTAGCGTGGAACTTTTACATATAAATGAACATCCGTTACATTCAAGCCCTTGCCAAACAAGTTCACACAATGCTGATTAAGCCTATCACCACCAGATAATTATTTCACAGTATAACAGAGTGTTTAATCTGGTGTCGGGTTTGACATTCCCACACTGGCCATTCATCCGGCCAGCTAGAGACGTCGCCGACCAAGCCGGCTAACTTCTGGTTAGCTCTGTGCTAAGTTGAATGGGGATAAAATAATTTAATCGTGCGGCTCTTCTAGGCTTTCCAAATGTTATCAGACCAAATTAATCAAATTCTGATAGTGAATTGAGTCATGAGTCATTAGGGCTGGGGTTGTGTGACGCTCAAAATAATTTATCCACCGTTTAACAGCCGCAACCATAGTGAAAGAGTAGGCTACTGCTGAGCCTATGATGTAAGTACGTGTGGACAGTGTTTTTACTCTCACTGCTAGAAGGGGGAGACAAAAGTCCTGCACTCCAGCTTTAACACACAGTTCAAAACACATCTAACACAGTCACCTAGGAGCCTAACAAGATTCATTTTAAAGGGGACCTATTATGCTCATTTCCAGCTCTATAGTTTTATTCTGGGACTCCACTAGAGTAGCTGTGCATGATTCACAGTTCAATAAAACTCCTTATTTATCTTATACTGACCCTTTATGCAGCCCCTCAGTTCAGCCTCTGTCTCTTAACAGGCAGTCTTAGCTCCTGTCTCTTTAAGGCCCCCCTCCCAGTAAGTCCACTCTGTTTGAGTTAGCTGTAACAGTTACCGCCGATGCAAACCCAACATTTCCTGCTTTACTGCCTCATATTAAAAGCTTTTAAATGACTAAATAAAGGGAGACTTTTATTGCCAGGAATTTGCAGGAAATGTGTTTTTTTTTTTTTTTGTTGTTGTTTTTTTTAAGCAGAGCTTCATTAGTGGCACTAAAAAACCGGTCGACACTTACTTCTACATACGTTTACCTCATTATTTGAAACTTTGGCCACATTTAATATGAACATCTGACAGTAACAATATATATATGACTGAAAAAAAGGAAAAGCATAATAGGTCCTGAGGATTTTTACTCTTACATTTCACATTTATCTGTTATGATGATAAATACAAGCTCATCTCTATAAAAAGCTCTATAAAAATGACTCTAAATTGTCTTCACTTCCTAGTTCTTATTACAGTACATCCTTTTTGGCAATGTACCGACTTTATTTATTATTTATTTTCTAATGTCTGTTCCCAGAAACAGTACTCCGCACCCTAATTGTTTTCAAAAACTTGGCATGTTTCTTCCAGATGGTGGTACTTATACACTGCCACATTGCTCTGCAGGATACCAAGATATTTTTGTCTTGCTGTGAATGTTTGGTCTGAAACAGCTTTATGACTCCAATCCAGTTCTGTAAACATCACAATTAACACTCCAGTTTGATTGACTCAGACGAGCAAACAATAATCCTTCCTTTACCATTTTCTCTCTCTCTCTCTCCCAGGAGTTGCAAGGGCTTCATGCATATGAAGTTCACTCAGTCTGCAGACGGGCGCTACGTGCTCGGGGAAAACAGCCCTCCCTTCTCCACCATCCCCGAGGTCATCCACTACTACACCACACACAAGCTGCCAATCAGAGGAGCTGAGCACATGTCCCTACTGTATCCCGTCATAGTGCAGACTCTCTGACACTGACACACACACATAACACTCTTTCTCCTGGTGCTACTGAATACAGTATATACTCATATTTACCCCTTTCCTACATGCCTTTCCACTGCCATTCTACCTTCACTGCTCACATGAGATTGGACTGTTTGGTGCCATCTTTTCCTTTTGCCATTCATCATAACCCCAGTAGCTACACTGGCAGCTAAATAAGACAGCTCAGTGCCTCATGAACCTATGCCTGTGAATTGGTTTTGCCACTGATATCCCTGTTTTAATATCATACTTTTAGGTCGAAGATAAAAACCGAAACTTTAGTCTTGAGGTGTCTTGAGACGGTAGAATCTACAGAATATTGCATGGAGATTGGCTCTCATACTGCTGTGCAGAGATGAACTGTGCTATCAGCTCATTTAAAGGATAATGCAGGTGTTTTCTTTGAAGCTTGTGTCATTCATCTAGGTTGACTTTTTCAGCCAAGGCAACAGTTTTTTTTTTTTCATGTTATGTTTTATGTTTTAAAATGACAAAAATCAAACAAACAAAACAATGGAGGTGGAGTGTGGAGAGTTAAAATAGATGTAGACGCTAGAAGATGCAGTAGATAATGTGCTGTAACTACAAACGACACTGTTATTATCCTTTAAGTGTTAGTTACCAATACCAATCACACACTACATTTTTAAACCACAGCTGTGTGTCAGCACTGGGTTTCTCTGTGTGTTTCAGAGGCCTGTGAATGTTAGCTGGGCGCCCTGCAGTGCTCTCCTCAATTCATTATGTTATGTGTGAACACAAACTGACAAGACAGACATGACTTGTTAACTTCACACAATAACAGACTCCTGCAATACTAGTTTATAGAATAAAAACTGCAGTATTATATTGAAAGCTTGTGGCTTTGTGATCATGACTATTAAAAAAAAAAAAAAAAAAAAAAAAAAGCTTTGGTAGATTATTTACTGTGCTGTTTTATAAGATTTAAAATGTGTTGAAAATAAAGGTGTTGTCTGTTTTTAAATTGTCTGTGTGACGTTTTCATTGCACATATTAGGCTTCATAACCATAATAATTTAAAACGGATTGTTGAGGAAGACCAAACTGAAGATTTCTTATTGAGTTAAAGGTGAGGCAAGTATGTAATTAAAGGGAAGTTAAAGGTGCTGCTCCTGCATGTTTGTTTACATCAGTCTGGGGTTAATTAGGTCGAGGTGTGTCTTCTCACAAAGCATAAAATGATGAGTTTAAACATGTCGGTGTTAGCCAGCTTTCTTTAAAATGTAATACTGAATGAGTGATATGCACTACAGCCATAGAAAAATGTCCATTGCAGATTAAATTGCTGCAATTGTGTTTCTTCTGTTAAATTTTCACTTTTGAAGTCATTTGTGATAGATGGAAGCTAACTTTGATTTTTTTTTAATTTGTTTTTTTTTTTTTTATTCACTCTAACTTATAGTGGTGATTCTTTATAGGCTAATGAACATACTTACCCAGCATTTCATTAGAACCAAAACAAGAACTCAGAGGGTTCACTCTGCTCCTCCTTCCAGAAAGATACAAGTTTGTATACTGTTCTTGCACCACAATATTCACGGTTTTGTAACCTAATTTATTGCAAGGAGTGTTATTTTTTTGCTAAAAGAAAATCAATGTTCCTTTTCTATAAGCTGGTAAGAAAGTGTGGATGTTCATCATTTGTTGAGTGATTGAGAAATACCTGCGAGTAGCGGGAAGGCAGAGTTGGCCATCTTCACTTGCCCTACATGTCGACGATCTTCGGTATATTCTACCCCACGAGCGCCACCTGATACCCTAGCAACCAGCAGGTGTCTGTGTCACCAGAGAGAACAGCGACTGCAGGTACGGGACAGGTAAACATTGGAGCTTTTTCGAGTAAGTAAAAGTACACAAGTATTAGCAGTAAAATGTACTTAAAGTATTGAAGTTAAAGTATTCATTTTGTCCCTCTGACTGATATATGACATCATTAGCTTATTAATACTGAAGCATCAGTGTGTAAGCAGCATGTTACTGTTGTAGCTGCTGGAGGTGGAGCTAGTTTGAACTACTTTATATACAGTTAGCTAGTTTAGTCCAGTTGTTCCCAACCTAGGGGTCGGGCCCCTCCAAAGGGTCAGCAGATAAATCTGAGGAGTTGGGAGAGGAAAGAAAAAAAAAACAAAGTTCTGATACACAAATCTGTTTTCAGTTTTTGGAATTTTTCTGTAATCTTTGAGTTTTGGTGAAATATCGGATCATTTGAACATTTATTAAACCGTTTAGAGGGAAAAACTATTTGGTGGAGCTGTTAACAACTCATAGACATCTGAAATGTGACCCCTACTACACACTGCTTTTTGTAAGATGTCAAAAGCCAAAAAGGTTGGAAACCACTGGTTTCATCTTTAACAATGTGTTGTATTTTAAAAGCTTGTTATATTATCCATTGTGTCAAATCTTCATCTGAAAAGTAACTAAAGCTGTCAAATAAATGCAGTGGAGTAGAAAGTATGATATTTCCCTCTGAAATGTGGAGTGGAAGTATAAAATAGCATTAAATGGAAATACTCAAAGTACAAGTACCTCAAAATTGTACTTGAGTACAGTAAGTAAGTGTACTTAGTTGCTTTCCACCACTGTGCTGTTGACAGGAGGAAGCATCCAAACAGGTTTAAACCAAAGTTTATGAGTAGAATAAAGCATAAAGATAAAGTCTTTGAAGGCTGATGACATTGTGCTCTGTTCTCCATTCAGCTTCAACTGTTTCCATGGCAACTCGAATGCAGCAACTTGCTCAGCCCAAACCCAACCGACTCAAATATCCAGACCGGTAGGCCTAAATGAACCCATCTCTGTCTCCTCGTCTCTCTTCTGTCTCTGATTGGGCCTGTTTTCTATCTTCCAGTCGCTCTGTTTACTGGCTGGATAAGCTGCCCCCAGAGAAGACAGGACCCACCACTGAAATTGGTATATCTCTCACGTTTTCTCTTCTACATAAAAAAAAACAGCTTTTTTTCTGCTACTGCTTTTTTGTGATGCCATGACTGTGTTTCTTTATAGAGTTAACCCCTCGCTGGTCAGAGCTGTGTAGAAGTAAAAAGTTCTACGCTCAAGTCACGTAAATATAACTACTACTGCATGCGTGATTTATTTTTTTAGGTGCCTTTGACACTTTTTGCCTCGTCTGCTTTCTGTTTGATTGTAAATAACTCAGTTGTGTATTCCTTCAATTCCTGTTTTATAATATTTGTTATTGTCAGACATTGAATTTCAGACATTTCTAGGATTTCATCATTCTATCTGTGACAGTCTGATATGTTGTGTTTTATTTTAGTATTTAGTATTATTTTTGTATTTTAGAAAGTTGCCAATGAACCAAAACCAAACCAATCCAAATTAAAAAACCACTGAGTTTGAGAGAAACTAAACTCATTAAAGCTGGTGGAGTTTTTCACCATTAGTAGCACTATGGAGCAATGTTTTTGTGAGTGGACCCCAGTTTTGTTTATTTGGGTGACCAAACCAATGGCTTCACATTTTTCCACTGATCTACAGGTGGCAGTAAAGCGCCAATAAATGCATCAATGCACTAGCAAAGGTAGGAAGAAGACTGAAAGCTAGCAAGCATGGACATAAAAAATGCAGGATATAAAATATTCTAAAAAATCATCACTTAATAGATGCTTTATAAGGATGGAAATACATTAAACGTGTTTGTTAGACCTCAAGGATAGGCAGCTTTTGTTTAGGTGAGAAACACTGAATGTAAACATTTAATACCTTTCAGATCTTTCTAAACTCATCTTCTCCCCCCTCCATTTTTTATCCTCCTTGTGTGTCTTCTCACATCTACCATCCTGCCCTCTCCCTTGCTTCCTCTTTCCCCTTCCTTCATCTTCCTCCTTTATTTCAGTTACCTTTTCATGTCCCCCTTTACATCTTAATGGTCCTTGTTATTTTGCGCTCTTCCTCTCGTCTTCCTTTCTTCTCCTCTGTTTCCCGCTACTACCTGTCTATTGTTTTCTTCATCCAGACTGTCTCCCATATGGGAGGTGAGTGAATGGGCTCTTAGGGCCGTTTCATCTGAGCGGCTACGTAGTCTGGCTCAGCCCCGGGCACCTGCAGATGGCTGGAAGCCAGACCACCTACTGCTGTTCCCTGTGAGTAACACATGAGTAACCACCAATTCCTGAGAAATTCCTGTGTATTCAGAAGATCATGAGTTAGCTGGAAGTTTTCCGAGTGTGCCACAAGGTCTTTTAAACCCCTCAGCTCGCTCATTAGAAAATCTTAAAACTGAACTTAAAGGCTATAAAGCCTTGAAGGCCTTAAAGTTTGCCTTTGAGTCTTATTTTTGCTTTGTATTGGTGCAATTTTGTCATTTGCTTCTAATGACAGACCCCTTTATGGTTTCACTGGTGGCTCAAGCAATAACAGCTGTTTTTTTGTAGTGTTCAAGATTGTTTTCAGTTTAAGATGGTTTTATGTTTTCCTTAAGCAATAAGTACATCTTAAAAGTTTAAACGTATCATGCACATTTCCAGGTCGTTATTTTTTTATTCTAGGGCTCTACTGGAATATCTTTGTATGATTTACAGTTAAAAAAAACTCCTTATTTTTGTTATACTGGCCCTTTACAACCACGCAGTTCAGTCTGTCTGAAACATTTTAGCTCCTGTCTCTTTAAGGCCCCCCTCCAAATGAGCCCACTCTGACCGTACGTAAACTCAATTCAATTCTCATTCTTTACTCAAAATAGAAATTTCTCAAATACATCCATAAATGTTCGAATCCCAAATGCAATCCGAAATGTGCGTGTGGACAACTGGAATGACGTGTGGACAAACGAAACAAAAGCTACAGAACGGATGGCCGTTTGTGGGCATGTGCAAACAATTTGATGTTATCACAAGGAGGAAGTAGAGGTAACTTTGCAAACAAAGTGTTCAGAGCAGGCTGAAGCCTGTGCTTTTGACTTTCAGGGAGCATTTTTACATAAATTCTACTCAAGTTTTGGACCTTTGACCATGTTTAACATAGACATCCAACATTATAGTGTAAAAATAGCAGAAAATCACAAAAAGGATGATATGTCCCCTTTAACTTTCATGAATCTGTCTGCCTGAGAGATAAAACATCAAGTTTAAGGAAAGTGCAAGGATACCTAATCTTTTAAATTGTGCGCTAACACATGTAATATACGAGTCTTGTAAGTCACAGCAAACCTGTTGTAATAAAAATTCAGTCTGTACAAAAGTGGTTGACTGACCAACCAAACGACATAGCAACATTGTCGTACCTAGAGCCAGCATCAAAAAATGTTTAAATGTCAGCATCACTCTTTTTTTTGTCAGTCCCTTTTGGAAGTGCTTTGCATGTTATGGACTGGACTGCATTTCTATAGCACTATAGCACCTTCTGATTAGTCGACGACTCGCTCTACCGCCTGCACTAAAGCTGCGCCAAACTTGTAGCACCAGGTACTAGCACCAAGTACTAACTAGGCCCGACCCTGCTTAGCTTCTGAGATCAGACGAGATCGGGCGTGCTCAGGGTGGTGTGGCCGTAAGCCAATTTATTCAGTTAACTTTAATTTAATTTATTTCAATTCAATTTATTTTCAATTCAATTTTTTTTCAGTGCAGTTATGAATGATGGAATTATTCCGCATTTCATTTGTTTGATTGCTTCCCAAGAGCTTGCTGTGTGCCTGATATTGTGCTTTTTTGTGTTCAATACAATCTCATTCATAAACTGAAATGTGATTGTAGTTGAGCAGAGCGACGCAGACAGCAGTTGCCACTTCACGGATTTTCCAGCTTGCCCAACCAAAGAGAAAGCAGGTTCTGGGGGGCTCTGGCCACAAACCCAAACCTGTGCCCATGACCCACATGCCCTGCAGAGCATCAGCACACATAGAGCTACTTGCCAGTAAGTCATCATGCATTGTATCTGATCATTCACCACTCTATTATGGCATTTTTAAAGGAATAGTTCAGCATTTTGGGAAATATACTTATTCACTTTCTTTCTGAGAGTTAGCTTTCTCATGTCTGTAGGCTCAATATTAACTACAGCCAGGTTTAGCTTAGCTTAGCACAAAGACTGGAAACGGGCAGAAAATTAATCTGCAACTATTTTGATAATCAAATAATTGTCAATAGTCATTTTTTAAGCAAAAAAGCCAAATATTAAGTGGTTGTAGCTTCTCAAATGTGAGAATTTGAGACTTTTCTGTGTCATACACGATAGTAAAGTTAATATCTTTGGGTTTTGGAGTGTTGATTTGACATAACATGATATCTGAAGAAGTCTCTTGAGCTTTAAGAAATTATAACACGCATTTTTCTGTATTTACTGACATCTTATAGTCAAAAAAATTAATTAATCGAGAAAACAATTGGCCAGTTAATCAATAATGAAAATAATTGTTAGTTGCAGCCCTAGTCAAGAGCCAGGCTAGCTGTTTCCCCCTGTTTCCAGTCTTCATACTAAGCTAAGCTAGCCATCTCCTGGCTCCTGTTTAGCGTACTGACATGAGAGAGGTATCGATCTCCTCAATGAACTAAGAATCAGAAGTTCCTTCTCATTAATGACACCGGTGGCCGATAAGTGAGCTGCAGTCAGCATCAGCTGTAATGCAGTAATGTTAGCTTACCTGTCCAATAGGAAGAAAGCCAGCTCGGGGGTTGAACGTTAGCGGACTCCATTTCTAAGCTAACATTAGCTAGTGTTAGTCCACAGGCTGTTAGAGGCAACCGAGAAAGTCAGGGAAGGCCTCATTTTATTATTTCTTCACATTCTGTTGATAATTTTAGTTAATATTTGAATGTTGAACTAAAATTCTCACATCATTCTCACATATTGCACCTTTAATAACCCAAACTGCAACATCACCATGTTCTTACTTGCTATTAGAGCTCATTTAGATTACTTTTATCTCTTCAGCCCCTAAGCATGACCACCCCAAGTTCGAAGGAGAGCGCTCAGTATGCTGGCCCGTCTCCAGAGCGTCCAGAAACTACATTGCCAGCCAGAGACTTCTGGAGCTGTCCAGTCCCAAAGAGAGGAAGGCTTTGTTTGAGGGATACGACCCGTACATCGTTAGCCGGGCAGCCCGCTCTGCCAGCCCCTCACCTCGGATACAGCAGCTGTGTCTGCCGCTGCCTCGCAAATGTAGCTCAAAGTAGGAGGGATGATGCCAAATGTCCGTTCCCTGCAGTGATTGTCCTCCTTTTTCTCGACCAAGAGTGTTATTGTGATGAGCTATTTTTTTTCTATTTAAAACTACAAAGGCCTTTTGTTTGTTGTCACATGAACGGGCACAACAGTGGAACGGCACGGCCCTACTGTATATCACCTTGTTTACTTGTTTACATCTCTGCAGTTAAGAGCAACTCTGCAACTCTTCAAACTTCAAACAAGTTGATAGACGAAGTAAACCAACTTTTCAGGACACTTTTAGGACGAAGCTGGTGGGCATAAATCAAAATCTGTTGGATGTCGTCATACAAGCATCACAAACACGTGTATGTGTTTAATGCGTTTTTAATAGCTACTGTTGTGCTCATGTGTTACATTAGTAGTCTAATTATAAACAAGACAACTTGTCTAACTGCAGGAACGTCATAGGTAGACCATAAAATAAAAATGAATGGCCTGGAGCTAAAATTGCTTGGAGACATCTTACAGTTCACATCCTGTACTGCATCATTCACTTCTTAATTGTTTTCTTAGTTATTGTTAACATGAGGCACAGAGCCAGTGAGTCAGCTTTGCAGTAAAATGTTGATATATGAATAATACACTCCTGAATGCTAAATAAAATATGTTAAAAAAAGATGCCAGATTAAAACATGAACTATAATTTGAGATTTTGTCTGACTAAACTTTCCAACTGTAAATGGAGAAAGTGAAACCTGTCCAAAAGTGTAGTTGACGCGCAAACTTCAAACATGTGCTGGACCAAACAATGTAATAAAGAAAGATGATGTAGACTAAAGTTTAGTTTGTTTAGTGTGAAGATGAGCATGTAGCTCGAAACGTCACTGGTGGATGTCTCAATAAACTGCATCTGGAGATACAGAGTGCGGACCTTCGTCCTTCTCGGTAAAGTGAAACCTGTGAAAAGTTTTTTCCTCGTTGCTTGAATTTCACGTGGGGACACTGAATTCTCATTTCGAGGACCGCCTCGGGACCCGGAACCCCAGTTTGGGAACCGTTCGGGACACAACACCGGGGCATTTGGCGCCGGGGCGGAACAGATATGTGTCTACATGCTGGCAGGCTGCTGCTCTTCAATACACGATGTAGATGGACACGCTGAGACGCACAGGGTGTCCAAGTTCTGGTGAGTGGATTCCAATTCAAAGCTTTTTTCAGTCATGTTTGATTCAGACTGCGTGACTTCATCTGAGACTCTGAATCAGGCAAGAGTAATCATTAACTCTTAAGCAATCAACAATAGACAGGTTGATAGCTCCACCTTTAAATATAATGTAATATTAGCGACAAGACAAAATGATAAAACCAATTTAACCATAAACATAAATGCTTGTAGGATTTATTCCAGAGACTGCTTTATAGGGAAATTATTTTATGGTTTGTTGTTGTCTGTTTGTTTGTTTAAGGATTTTCGTTTTTTAGAGATTTCTTTAATTGTATAACCAGAGCTGAAACATCGAGTTGTCAAGTAATTGATCAACTGATAATCAATCTGCAACAACTTTAAGACTCGATTAATGGTTTGGATAATTTTTCAAGGAAAAGTGCCAAAAGTTTTCTGTCTCAAGCTTCTCCAATGACAACTTAAACTGAACATAGCTATCTGAGTGTGGAGTGTTGGTCAATGACCTTATGGGCTCTAGAAACTCCTGAAGAGCATTTTTACTACACTTTCTGATATCTCAAATGCAATTGGTTTTGGTCTGTATATGTATGTTGCACTGAGTTACCAGTTTATTAGGTGCACCTTTAGTCTAATGCAATCCAATGCATGTGTCAGTGGTAGACAGGGTACAAGTACATTAACTCAAGTACAATTTTGATTTACCTGTACTCATCATTATTTCCATTTTGTGCGATTTTATGGTTCTACTGCACTACATTTGTTTGACGGCTGTAATTAAAGTTTATACAGAGAATATGATTAGCTCATGAAAAATGTAAGGGCAGGTTATATGGACAAAATCAAATATCACAATATTTTTGCCCAAATACCTCAATATCGATACTGCAACAATATTGTAGGGATGACTATTGGTATTTTCACAAAATAACATTTACACAATGAGATTTTTGATAAATAATCATCAGTCATGTAGATATAATGACTAAGTGGGTAAAGGTAAATAATAGAACAGCTAGAACAGTCTAGTTAGTAAAGAAAGTTACATCAGTTTACTGTAATGAAGCCTTTAAAACCAGGAAAAGACAACACTTATGCCATATCTCCATATTATGATATCCAAGATCTAAGACGATATCTAGTCTCATATCATGATATCGATATAATATTGATATATTGCCCAGACCTATGTAATGTTATACATTAAAGTACACAACAGTCTTTAAGATAGTTAAAGTTAGCATTACCTCAACCAGCTGCCAGATTAAAATGCTGTTAACATCCATATGCATCAGTGATAATAATTCAATAACATGATATATCATTCTGTCATGGTCCATTCTGCTGTCTAAGCGGTGCTTTTTAATACTTAATACTTTAAGTAAATGTATGAGTGCAGCACTACATTGTTGCATCTCTACTTTTACTGAAGTGAAATATATCAGTACCACTGAAATAAATCATGTTTGTGAGGCTTGTAGTGTTCAGTTTTGCTGAAATTTTGTCTGAGTAACTACTAGATTAGTAACTCAGTGTATATATGGTCCCATGTTTCACACTCTGGCTTTTAATAGATGGAAAATATGGGGCTGCTCTTGATGAATTTGAGCTCTACACCCAGGTGTAGTTAATACTCGTTTAACGGTAAAAGGTCAGACCTGAAATTCTGCCTTTAGGGCTTGTGACAGTCAAATCAACCACACCCATTCAGGAAGTCCTGATTTGGACTGATTTGTTTCATATAGGTCAAAACACTTCCTATATTGTAATTCCAAGTGGAAACGCTGTAGGAGCTCATTGCAAAGAAAAAGTAGTGAAACCCTTGTTTTACTACACAGGAAGCTATTCTAAGAAAATTATGAAATGTTTAGTCATCGAGGCTGACACTCTGTGAGTCTTTTTAACGTTAGACAATATGAAAAATACACACATACACAAGTCTGTTGGTCTCCTCTTTTTGTGTTTAGTGTGCAGAGTCCTTGTTGTTGCCTTGTTGTGATGGGGGAAAGTGAGTAAGCAGAGCTGCAGTGCCTGGAGAGACCATTTGGCGTTCATGGAGTGGAGCCAGGCTGTGGTGTGGATCTGCCTGCTGGGGGTCGCACTCGCCCTGGGTAACGTTCAGTGTCCTCTCCTTTTTAATCCGGAGTAAACTCACTGAGTGGTGATACGTGCTGATATTTGTGTGACTGCTGTTAGCAGATGGATAATACAGACTGCTGGCAAATGTACAACAATTCATTATTATGTAAATTACATAATATCATCAAGTAGGACCTGTGTGGCTCACCCACTGGGTTAACTGGTTTTGACAGATACAATACATCAATATATACGTCTGGTAAATATGAACCCGAACCTCTGACACTGTGGAACCACATTCATGGCCAGAAACACATCTCCAAATTAATGCTGATGTTGCACTGCATCTACTGGATGTGTAAAGGGGCAATTGTTTGCTAACATGTTACACAACATATATTTAGTGGGCCATATATGTCAAATGTGTGTGTGATGTTCAGCTTATTGTGGATTTCTGCCCCCAAATGGTCAAAAAAAACAATTAAGAAAATAACCTTTGTGAGGCAAGATTGCCATTGTTTTTAACTCCAGGAGTAAAAGTCATTAAAAAAAAACATAATAGTAATGGAAAAGGCAAAAGATAGTAAAGATAGACCATCAGGAACAATATGACTACTGTACTTGAAATCAGCAGTATTGTGACGTATTTTTATTATATATCCTAATTGAAACTAGAGCTTGTTGCAATCTGCTGTGTTGCTGTGTATGTGACAATAAAAGCTCTTAACCTCTTGTATATTTTTGATAGTCAGTTACACAAGTTCCTGAAGTTACTGAAACTGTTCCTAAAAAGGCCCTGACAGTTGAAATAAGGGGGCTAAATATTTGTTAAGAGAGAGTTATTCAATCTATGTCACACCTAGTATGATCATGTCGTTTATCCCCACACCTACTGGCAAGCTGCCAGCAAGACGTGTTGTAACATTTTGGATCAAGACAAACACCTCAGGCCAAATAGCGCATGTAGCCTTTCATAAATATTTGACAATAAATCATATGCATCCTACTTGGTTAAATTGGCTTCAGATATAATTCTCCTAAGGTCTGTTTTTAATAAGTTCCCCAAGCAAGATTCAACCGCATGCATGCAGTAACAGCTGGCTCATAGCACTGATTCACTATCTTCCTTCTAATCTGTCCTATGTTCCTCTTTCGTTTCTTTCATCAAATCTTTGTCCTACTGATTAAAAAAACACATTTTGCACAAATCTGGTATCTATGAAAATTTCCGATACCACTGTTAATGCATTTCATCAAACATATCTACAAATCCATTCCAAAATCCAACTTTCATCACCTGTTTTTTTCTTTAGCCTGAAGATAGCCATGTAACAAACCATAAACACCCTTATTGAAGACTTGCAGTATCTGCCTCTCCATACCGTTAATCCAGCCTCTGTCCACCTTCAGCCCTGCATCCAGCCCTCTCCATTACAACCTCCCAAGCCACCCCTCGGCCCCCGCGGCTGATTGGCTGTGTGTTCCTGAATCGAGCTAATGTCACTTGCCGCTGGGAGACTGGAGATACCCCAGTGACACACTACACTCTGCAAGTTCAGAGGAGGGCTGGGTGAGGCATAACTTTCCTTTAATATGTTAGAAGTCATGCTCAAACACATGTAAATATGTTAAAACATGCCTGTTTTATCCCTTAAGAAGGTCCTTAATTTGTTTAAAATTTGTGCCAACAATCATTTTGTAAGAGTTAGTGTCACAAATGCCAAATTTTATATTATTAGTAATGAGTTGGGAGGTCAAAGAGGTCATAAAGGATATAGTTATAGAGAGAGAAGTGCACTCGCAAAAAGTGTTAATTCAGTCTGTTTTTGACAGAAACATTCAATTTGAAATGTCTGCAGGCTGCGTGAACATTTCTATACAGATCGTGTAAGCATTTTCCCCTGGTTGGCTTGCAGACAGGAAACTGATGTTGTCTAATGTACCACTGATGTCTGATATGATATGTTCAGTGTATTTTAAACTGAGCCTTTTCACGTATCTTCTCAGAATTAGGCATTGCTTGGTATGACTGTACCCTAAAAACCAAACTTTGCTACTTGGCACTTGGACGGTTTCTTTTAAAATTGAATGCGATAGAAGTCCTCTCACCTCAAGAACAGTCGAGAGAATATGTCAATCCAACATGCTGTTGACGAATCCATCTATATTGTTATCTTAGATTAAATATTATCTAGTCAAATTGGATTAGCCACATCCCTGTTGTACAAGAGCAAACTGTTTGTTTTTGCATGGGGGTGTGTTTGTGAGTTTATGCCAGCTTGCTGTTTGATAATGATTCTTTATGCAGTAAGCATATGCTTGGGTTTGTTATCAGCCTTGAATCTAACAATCATGTGAACTGTTGGTGTTCATACACTGAGAAGATAAGAGTCACACATCTTCCACAGTCTGTTGGTTGGGTAATATTTTATGCTTGTCTTTGCCCAAACATTTGTTGCAACTCGGTATTTCAAATGCAGACAAATTGCATAATCTTGCAGTACATGTGTGTGTGGGTGAGTGTGTGTGTCAGCAGGGTTGTATATGTGTGACATTCCTAACCATTTGCGTGACAATGCATGCATCTATTTGGGCATGTGTTTTTGTACCTGTTAGTATGGACTTGGATGGAAATTTGTTTTGTGTGTATTGGTGTGTGTGAGTGTGAGTTTATGTGCTTGTTTCGATGTTTATGTGTATGAGGAGATGTGTCGAACTGAGCCCTTTACAACAAACAGCTCTGTGAGGACGTTCACCTGCACCACGTCTGACACCAACTGTACGGCGGGGATGAACGGCTCATCCGTGAGATTTACTTTTTGCATCACCATCACAGCACACGGCCACAGCCAGGACATACTATCAGAACCTCGGTGTCAGCCTGGTAGGATTGAAGGTGAGGCTGTTGTGCTTCTCCCACTCGTACCCTGATTGTTCCTCTCTTATGCCTTTCTCACTCCTCTCTCTCTGTCTTTCTTAGTGATGTTGCCGCCAGCGATTTTGAACAGCGTAGAGCCAGTCAGAGGGCGACCTCGGTGTTTGAACGTAATCTGGAGCCGCGTTTTGTCTGTCTTTCCTGTGTCGGACTCTGAAATCAAAGCCGGAAACCTGAATTCCCAAATTGAGTTCACAGCACAGGGGCAGGTCTGCCACTCCCGAATATGCCTAAACACATAACCGTACGCATGAAGGAACATACACAAAAATATTCAGTCATCCATATAGCAAAGGTGTAAGGTGCAGCCCTTTAAAATATCAAACATTAAACCAATGCTGTTCCTCAAAGTTAAGACTTGTTGACAGCATAAGACGAATTTCGCAAATTTAAACTCAATGACATCCTGTTTTCTCTTCCTGAGCAAAGACAATGTAAAAGGCTGCAAGGCTTCTTTGGAATGGTTGATTATAAATATCAATAATAATAAAATGCTCCACCTTTCAAGAATAAAGACAAATGTGATGATAGTTTCTTCACAAGTTAAACCTCACCTCACTTTTCTTCTATTTCTCTTCCCCCTACAGCTCGACGTTCAGGTCAGAAATGTGACAGTGAAAGACTACAGCTTCATGGTTTGTCTCTTCAGACCTGACACCTCATATATTGTCAGGCTTCGCCACCGCTACCAAGGACCAGCGAGCTCCTGGAGCCCGTGGAGCAAAGCACGCCAGGGAAGGACAGGAGAGGATGGTGAGAGGAGACAGAGTTGACAAACTTGTGTCTTGTATTTGTTGAAGGTCTCAGTCACTGTATTCCTACTTGATAATGAAGCCACTTCTGGTTTAAATATCTGAGAATGACCCACCATGCACATTTGCCTACATTAAGATAGGAGAAGCATATTTCAGCCTGGGTCCAGGCTTTGGTCATGCAGAGGAGCAGCGAGATCCTTCTGGGTGTCTAAGGGCGCAGAGGGTCTCCTTCATGCTACCTTCAAGGGTGAGCCCAGCCACCCTGCAAAAAAAAAAGAAAAAGAATTTCAGTCACTTGTATCTGTGATTTCATTTTTAAAAGCTGAGGCTTGCGACTGTAAATGTAGAGCTTTGTTTTTCAGCTAAGTTCACTCTTTACCACAAGAGTACACTTCAATGCGACACTACACCAAACCTCCTGTCGATTTCACACTTCATCTTACCTTCACTCTTGAACAAGAGTTCAAGAACAACATACTTGAACTTTTTCACTTGGAGCAGCGACTCACTTCCAACCCAAAGGCGCACCATTCCTCCTGAATCTGAGGATCAACAATTGGCCAGAATCTTCTTTTCAGCACCCTTGCGTTAGCTTTCCCAGCGAGGCTGAGCTGTGTGACTGTGACTGAAGCACTCCAGATCCCTTTTTAACTGTGTGGCTCGAGGAATGGCAATGTTGATCTGACAGTTGGTCCACCACTTTGGTCCAGAATAAAATATCTCAGCAACTTTTGAACTGACTTTGGTGATCCCCTCACTTTTCCTCTAGCCCTATCAGCAGGTCATAGTTTTCACTTATCCAGTGAAACATCTATTAGATGGCCAACCCATCTACTAGATGGGTTGGCACAAAATTTTGTGTAGACATTCATGGTTGCAAGGCAATGCATCCTAATGATGTTGATGATCGTCTGACTTTTCCTCTAGCGCCACCTTGAGGTTGACTTGTGCAATTTGAAATAATAAAAATAATATTCCACAAACTTTCCAGCACATAATTCTGGACAAAATTTTAATTTGTCCAATACTTTAGCAAAATTAATTCCCATCAGCCTCAGCTGTACTTTATGTTTAGTGCTAATTAGCAAATGTTAGGATGCTGTAAGATGGTGAACTTGACCCTGAGAACATTAAGTACAGCCTCACAAAGTCACTAGCGCTGCTGAAGACTCTTATTCTTGTTCAAAAATGGAGACCACCATCCCCATCTGGCAGTCCAAAGGGGCTGTCCTCTGACTCCACACAACATTAAAGAGCTGTGTCACCTGAGACAGCCCAACAATATCCAAAGCCTTGTAGGAGTTACAAATGATGAGTAATAACCGCAAATAAACTGCAGTGTATTGCTTTCTTCCTGTGACAATTGTCACGAACATTTGTTTTTCTGGCACGTTTGCATCCTCTGTTGTCACACATCAGCCATTAGTGACGCCAAGGAGAAAATATTTCCACCTCATACTTTAACTGTAATTACCACTGCTGTAGGAGATGTGTTTTTTCTACTGCTGGCAAAGAGAATGCATACCACCCCTTTGTAAGTTTGTATGTCCTTCAAATTATTCTTTTTTAATTTTTTTCATCCCTTCTATCTACCAGCTCCATCTGAAGCACCAGCTTTCTGGAGGCAAGTGAAAGAAACTGACAAGACCGGGTGGAGATTCACCTCACTGCTTTGGAAGGTGTGTGTGTGTGTGTGTGTGTTTGTCGAGCATTGTGTGTGAATGAGTGCTTATATAATCAAACTTATTTTATCACTTCGAGCTTCAGTTTTACAGTTTAATAACTTTGGATCTGATTAGTTTTTAATCACAATCTCCTCACAAATTGTCGCTAATTTGTTTTTATGTCTCCAAGAAATTATTCATTTATTGCGCTACAGTCTGAGTCAAGTTGAGACCAAAACTGAGACATATTGTTATATCATTGGAGCAAGAGAAAGAGGGAATACATTCTCATATAATCTCTGTTTATGCAACTATTTGATTAAAACCTCAATCATCTCACAGCAACTCACTTTTACTTTGCTGTCTTTTTTTTTCTTGTGGTTTGTGCTTACACTGTTCAGCCCTTGCCTCGCTTTCTGGCCAATGGTGAAGTTCTCTTTTACAACGTGACTTGTCAGACGGAAAGTGCTCAGGTCCTGACTGATCACGGGAGCTGCAGAGATTTGCACAATCTGTGCACTTCCTGTAGCTTGCTTCTCCCTGCTGTGCAATCCTCCTGCGCTCTGACGGCCTCAACCTCTGCAGGAACCTCTGCAGAAGCCCGAATATGGCTTCTTGGAGTTTCTGAGACAGGTAGGGCCTCACTTCAAGACAAATCCAACCATTCAGTGACCACTGTGCACTAAATGGAAGCATCTGGATTTGTTACAGTATGTTTCTCTACAGATCTGTGTTTTCCCGTGCACCAAAAAGTTTTTTTAATAAGTTAGTAAGTAGCACCCCTCATGGCAAGGACAGTTCAGATGATTCTTTTACAAGTAGATATTGAAGGAAAAAACACAAAAGAGCTGCTGCAGATCAGCCAGAGTCCCTGAAAGTGTAATACAATGTTTGTGCTGCAAATTTAATTTTAATCATATTCTTTAATATATGAGTTTCATCATTTTTTTACATTTAGAATAAACATAGATATTTTTTTAATGAAAAATAAAAAGAACAGAAATAATCTAAAATTTTGTTTTATTTTTGGTTCATTATGATTTAGTGGCGGACTGGTTAGTATGTACCGTTTATTTCTTATCTTTTCTCTCCAGAGCCGCCGCCCCCGAGCCAAATCACTCCAAGCCCACTGGACAACAATAAGTTGGATGTGCGTTGGACGGCTCCAGTTGATCAGTCAGTGAGCGGCTTTGTAGTGGAGTGGTTTGCTGTTCGAGATAAAAACAGCAGCATCCTACACTGGGAAAGGCTGAATAGTTCCAACAGAGCGCTCGTCATCACAGGTAATCCAATGATACATATGACGGCTTTAAGGGTCGAAAGTGTACGTTGAGGAGCAGAATTATTTTTTTTTTTGATTCATCGTGACAGTTGTTTATAAGGGAGAGTTACCAATCTTATGTTTATCTTTGTGTTGTTTCAGAGGGAATAAAGCCGATGGAGCGTTATTCTGTTTCTGTCAAAGCACTGTACGGCAAACGAGGGGCGGGACAGAACAGGACGCTCCACGTTTACACACGACAAGGAGGTACGAGATTATCTACATAGTTTATACTTGTGTTATCTCATGTTGAGCTCTAAAAGTAGCTTCAGAAGAGCGAAATGCTCGTTGTAAGGCAACTAGAGTGTAGGGGGCCATTAAATCATTTCAAAATTACTATATATTTACTATATTGTGTCTGACTATGTGTATATACTGTGTCTAAAATAGACACAGTATATACACATAGTATATACACACCGTTTTGGTGAAGCCGCAGCTCTCCTTTCGTTGCATATGTGCCTGCACAATGTTATGACAATAAAATTGAATTGAATCATGTGGCTGGTATTATTCTATATTTTTCTTTTTGTAAACAAATCCTATAAAAAGGGCTTTTTTTTCTATTTTCTGAGTTCCCTACCCCGTCTGTGGCACTTAGCTGCAAGCCTATTGTGCCTACTGAAGTTGTAAGTCTTTAAAAACAAGTCAAAAAGTTTCTAAAATAAAAAGCAAATGTTACCTCAACAGGAGTAAATTTTTTGGGGACTATTTTGAGCCGTGGATTAACACACACTTGGTGCTTTGGTAAGTATTTACAAGTATTTACAGGATGGTGTATGTGGGTTTGACTCAAAATAAACTACAGTTGACATGCTCAATATATGAAGGAAAGTGTCAACCAGTGCAACGGTGTCGTTTTTGGACAACACTGGAGCTCTATGGCACAGAGGAATAAGCTGTATCAGGCTTTGGTTACACAAACAATACTACAGGTTTTGGTCTTTTCACTGGATTTATTGACAATAAGAAAAATGTATAATATCTCCAGACTTATACCTTAAGGAAAATGAAAGACAAATTATGAAACGGTAAGACGAAGAAGAAAAAAAAGCAAAGATGCATTAGTGATTAGGAAGTAGTTGTAAAGTCATATTAATAAATGTCAAGTCATACTGTTTGCTTTGCTGCATCTTTATTTCTTTATAAAGTAGGAAAATGTTCTCTTCTACTCAGCAGCTTGTATAGAGTGCACCATTAGAGGCTCTTTATATGTTGTTGTTAAATGGAGATCTGTCCTGGGGAATCAATTAAAGCCTGTTAGTCCAACATAAAAACTGATGACTTCATGTTGTACCTCGTGCATGCATTACCACCTCATCCGATCTGTTGATGTTGTCTCAATCATGATTTCTGAGACTAGAGAAGAACATCTGGCAAGTGAAATAAATGTAAATGTCCCACTTCTAACTTTGTATGCTGCAACAAGCATAAGAAAGACAAAAACTTAATGGTTAAAAATGTTTTCATGATAATTTTGTTGATTTATGCCTGAGCTGGTGTGCTGATTAAGCCAAGACAGTGGTCCAGATCAGGACAACTTGTTTATGAAGAAACAATATTAATAGTGTAATAATTGTAAAAGAGAATTCCCTTGATAAATATTGTCACAAGCCAAGATTGTCTCTATCTTCATTTGGCAGACAAGGCAGGATTCCTTCAGCTGGTTTAAGCAAATAAAACTTAATCAGATTAGTCGTAGCAAAATAGACAAATAAATCTAAGCTTTCACCCCTCCTGTTTTCATTTGTCTGCCTGCGCAGCACCCTCAGCTGGTCCCACAGTGGAGGTGCAGCAGATCTCTGGCAGCACAGTGGAGCTCAGATGGAGTCCTGTACCTGTGGAGCTGCGTCACGGTTTCATCCGCAACTACACACTCTACTACTCAACCACAAACCAACCAACCAGGAGTGAGTGATAACACACATATCAGCGTGTTGATTCAAAGCAGGCCGCCACATTACATACATGATTCCAGGCATGTGTAAAAGGAGACACTGCTCTGTAAACAGTCCAGCTTAAAACGTCTGAGTAGGATGAGTGTATTTGATTTCATCTTTGAAAGAACTTTTTAGCCAGTGTGGCTCTAAGGATGGTTTGTTGGTCAGTCACGCTTACCACTTTAGTCCAGACTGAAATATCTCAACAACTATTTAATGGATTGCCATGAAATTTTATACATTTATATATTCATAATCCCCAGAGGATGAATCCTAATAAATTTGATGATCCCCTTACTTTTCCCCTGAGCGCCACCGTGAGATTAGCACTTTTGTACTTTAGTGAAATGTCTCAACAGCTATTAAAATGGATTGCCATGAAATGTGGTGCAGGTATCCACGTTGCACGGAGAATGAATCCTAATGATGCCGGTGATCTCCTGACGTTTCATCTAGCGCCACGAGATGGTCAAAATTCATACTTATCCAGCTAAATATCCCAACATCCACTGGATTGACTGGCACAATTTCTCTCAGTATGAATTGTAATGACATATCACCTATAGCGCCACCATCAAGTCAAGTTTGTCAAACCACTGTGTCTTAGTACAACCTCACAGAGCTGCTACCTTGGCTTTAGGCTGTTTGTTTATTAAATAAAAGTGAGGTGTACAGTTGTTTGTGACCCATTCAGTAGATTACCTTAATCCTAAAATAAAGCCTGACTAGTCTTAACAAAAAACAGCTTTTAAAAATGATATACACTATATATACTGTAAGACCAGTAAAATGTCCTCATGTTACAAGATTTCCATCATGTTTGTATCCTTGTGAAAATAGAATTAACACTTACTGAGAGAAAAAGAGGTAAAGCTCATAAATACGTTAATTATTATGTTATTTTAGTTGTTTTATTGTATTAAGATTTTGTATCTCTTTGGCTTTTGTTACAGTTTGTTCATCTCATGTGCCTTTTCTGGTTTATTCAGGCGTGTTTGTGCCTGGTCACGTCCACCGTTACTCTCTGGAGAATCTGTCGCCCGGTAACTACCACGTCTACATGCAGGCCAACACCGACGCTGGGCCTGGAGTACCTGGGGGGATTGCTAATGTGCACATAGGTGGAGAAGAGACACACACACACAGAGAGACTCACTGCCATCCAAGTAGATACATAGCTATATCTTTAAATTAATTTTGTGTGTATGTGTGTGAAGGCTCTGAGGAAATCTCAATAGTGATGTGTGCCATCCTTCCTCTCTTGCTGACTTCTCTGACACTGGTGCTAATGGCCTGCCTGGCACAAAGTAAGAGGTAAGATCTCCATCTTGCACCAAAGATGTCTGACATTAACCAACAGAAATACAAACAAAGTCTAATGTTTTACTGTTTCTCTTCAAAAACAGCCGGTTAGGTCTGTTTGGAGTGAGTTGATCATTACATGAAATAAAATAACTTTTTTCCAAACAAATAACCTTGTAGGGTGAAACAGAAGCTGTGTCAACATTTTCCTGATCCTTACAATAGCAGTCTGGCCCACTGGACCCCAAAAACGGCTTTGGAGGCAAGTAACCTTTAACACCTAAACCCTCTATGATCAGTTTATTTGCCCCCTAGATGCTAATCTTTGCCTAATGCTAATCCATTTTACACATCTAGATCAGTTTGCTATTTCTGGAGAGTGCTGCTCTGCCTGTGAAAAGTTGTATAATGTCTTTGTCTTTGAGCTTTGTCAGTCGGAAAATATAAAGATAACCATGATGACATCACCAGGGTTAGCTTGGCTTTAGCTTGGAGACTAATCATTATAACAGAAAGCCTATGTTACAAACTGAGAGCATACAGTTTGACAGATGTGGGCCTCTAACAAAAGATAGTATGAAGTTGCATTATGGGAGATGTAGGATCCATGTTTGATACATAATAAGTGACTAAAAAAATCAGGGTTTGACCCATTTGAATAATTCCTTTTTAAATCTGTTTCTTGGAAGTCCCACAACTTGTAGTTTAACACTGCATCACTAGATTACTCTTTTCACTTTGTATTTGTATGCTTTGTATTTACTAAACTTTAATGCTAACCATGTCACTTGTCATAGCTATAACCATCAGTGATATAAAAGATACCGTAGGGAACTTGTTTTGTGCTTTTACAGAAAAAATATCCCATCCCGGCAAATTGAGAATCTGTAGGTTTACCCCAGATGCCCAAATTAAATTTGGTCTGATTGAAGATACATGGAGTAATATTTTCCAAAATGAAACGTCTCCTGAACATCTGTGAGCAAACACTGTCTGAAGTCATTAGCATTTGTTTTTGTTTTTTTGTCTTCCATATCTATTCACACAGCAACATGAGTGCTAATGACTTCTAGTTCTAGATATTAAAGTTAAAACTTGAAAGAGCTAAACTCTTCTTCAGGACACACAGACAATCTCTGGTTTGTCATTTGTCAGTCATTTGAAACAGTAGGAATCAGGCAATGTGCTGTTAAAGTTTCAACCACTAGATGGCAGAAAAAAAAGACTTTTCAAACATTAAACCTCACTGAGTTGGTAGGTCAGTCATTACAAACTCAAGCTGTGCAGCCAAACATTGTTCAAAGCCACAGAACTTCATTTAAAAAAAACAGTGTTTCCAAAGATACCAAATATTGCCAGGCTGAATTTGATAAAAATGTATAAAATCATGCACAGGACATCAACAATATTTCCATTGGATTGAATGGTGCAGGCATAAAAAACATGAAGTCTTTTCACTCAGTGGAAACAACATCTAGCCTCAGTAAAGAGGTTGGAATACATATAATGACAGTGTGAAATAAGATTATTTTTTCAGCCTTTAAGAGAAAAGGTGAAAAGATGTATGTTATTTAAAAATATATCCTCAAGCAAAGTTTAATGATTTGACTTTTTTTTTTTTTTTTACCTCAGAATATGAAGCAGCCTGCAGTACCAGAGACGCCTGAAATCAAATACTCTGAAGTTATTTTGCTCAGTAAAACTGATCCGCAGGATGCTGACCTGGATCAGGACTTCAGCTATCAGGGTATCTGTAATATCCAAACATATTCCTCTCACCAGTACTCTCCACTCCCAGTTTCGGTGGCTCGAACGCCTCAAAATACCCGAAGATTTGACAAGAAGTACACCGGAAGCTCAACCAGAGCCAAGACGCCCTCCTCCTCCTGTCCCTCCATCTACTCCAATGTCCTCTTCTCTCAAATTCATCAAACATCTCCTGCACCCATCCTGTGCCCATCATATCTCCAGTTCAATGACCAGCAGCAGAGCACTGTCAGTGTTAGTGACAGTAAACTCCAGCTAGAGGCAGACAGTGTGTCTGTGCTAGGCATGGGATCTGATTCACCTCTCTCTCAAACAGATGAACTGAAAACCTTTTTTCTGAGACAGCATCACAGCCCTGCCTCCTTCTCTGACTTCAGCAACATCTTTCATTCCTCTGTCTTGCTTTCTCATCCAGTTGAAGTCACTTCACCCCAACACCCTTTTTCTAGAAGCCACTTTCACTCGGTCCCGTTGCTCCAGCCCGACGCCCTTACTCGCCCCGACTCCTGTTTGGACACCCCTGCTACCTCCTTCTCAACTTTCCTTCAGTCTGTTTTTGTTGATTTCTCCTACTGTCCTGTGGAGTGTGATCCGTACAGCTCCTCAAATGCTTAGTTTCATGCCAGTGTTACACGGTACATATTGGATTTCTTTTTTATAGTATCTGTAAAAAAAGAATTCTGTGGATCAATGGATCGTTTATCAGAAACAGATCTTGTGTTTTTTTTAATTTAAATTAAATCTAGATCAATCTGATCTGGAGATTTTGGCTTTTTTTGCTGTTCAATATCATAAAAAATGTAAAGAAGTAGTTGGACATTTTGGGAAACATACTTATTTGCCTTCTTGCCCAGAGTTAGTTGGTTTAATCCGCACAAAAACAGAAGTGTGAAGCAACAATTTTTTTGTTTTCTCACACTTAGCCTGTCTCTATTTTCAAACAGAGCCAGGTTAACTGTTTCCCTCTGTTTCCAGTCTTTGTGCTGAGCTAAGCTAACAGCTCTAGCTTCATATTTACCCTGCAGACATGACTTCTCACCTACCTTTCTAGCAAGAAAGGGAATACATTTCCTAAAATGTCAAACTATTCCTTTAATATTATTGTAAAGAGAGATTTTAAACTTTTTGTTGAGCAGGCTTTTCTTCATGATTTATTTCTCAGTGATGTGCTATTCCTGACCCTGAATTTCATTTCACAGGTGTTTTTAGCTCTTTAGCAAATAAACATGCTTACTTTAAGAAATACAGAGTAAAAAATAGAACTAATCCTTGGTTCACGCCTGAAATCTCAGAGATGCTAAGGTTAAGGGATGTAGCATGCGCAAAAGCACGAGGCTCAAAGTCCTCTACGGATTGGCAGATCTTCAGACAGTTGAGAAACAAATGTGTCAGAGCAATTAGAAGTGCTAAGTCAAGTTATTTTGTTGATACGCTGTCTGGTTGTAGTAGTAATAGTAACATTTTGTAAAACAATTAAGGCGCTAAATCATGGTCATGCTTTCTCCCTACCCAAGCATCTTTCTCTAGATTCTGTCTTTGCCTCAGAAAAAGAACAAATCTGTGATATTTTTAATGGTCGTTATATTTCTGGTCATCCGTTTGAAAACCCAACTCCATCCACAATTGCCTGATGAGGGTGAGCACAGTTGTAATAGCAATAGCCCTTTTGGGGGAAGATTGTCTCTTAAGCAGTTCTCTGTTAAGGTATTTGATGCCTTGGCCTTAATTGACCCAAAAAAGGCTTTTTTTGGGACCATTTGAATGCAAGACTACTATTGGCTGTGCGTATTATCGCTTATCCTTTAACACATAATTTTTTAATTTAACTCTTGTATCTGGAAATATTCCTAAAGTGCGTAAAGCAGCACATGTAATGCCTCTGCATAAAGGCAGTGACACCAGCAATCCAAATAACTACAACACTGTCATGTTTTGCCAAAATCTTACAAAAGCTCATCAATATTCAAATGCATCACTTTCTATCTGAGCATTGCATTTTAAACTCCCATCAGTCTGGTTTCAGACCTGAACATAGTACTTGGACAGCAGCATGTAAGGTAGTAAATAATATAATCTGTTCTCTGGATAAGAAGGAGTGTCGTACTGCTTTGTTCATTGATTTGTCTACAGCATTTGACACAGTGGATCATACTCTTCTTTTGGATAGACTCAGATCAGTTGGTTTTGACACAAATGCATGTAACTGGTTTTACAGTTATCTTACTGGCAGAACTCAAGCAAGAGTTGCGGACGGTCATCAATCTGGTTTCCTTTAAGTTACAAAAGGGGTGCCACAGGGCTCCATTCTAGGTCCTAATCTGTTCACATTATACATAAATGACCTGGGCCCATTAGTAAGTAATAGCTCTATTCATTATTACACTGACGACGCAGTTATTTACTCATCAGCGCCCTCTATTGACAACGCTTTGTCTAATTTAAAGTCAGATTTTTTGGCTATTCAAAAGGCCGTGATTAAACTTAAGCTTTAACTAAATTCAGATAAGACTAATTACATGTTCTTCACCAGATCCCGAATGATAAATCCTCCAAATATACCTGGGTATCTGGTTAGATCACAGTTCTCTTAGATTGATCACAGGTGACAGTTTTAGAACCCATCATCATGTCCTCTATGAGAAGGTTGGGACATCACTTACCACACGAAGGGAACAGCGCTGTCTTTTTTTATTTACAAAGCCTAATAAGCTACAATCATCACTTTTAAGACATAGAAATATGAGATACAGTACTCTTTGTGATTAAATCATGACATGTTTGTACTTGTTTGATCCTTAATGAAGGTCTGATCATGTGTTTTTGACAATGTATGATACACAGTTGATACTTACTGTACGGTATTTTTGAGCCATAACTTGCTGAAGAATGTAAGTAACATAAAATGCCACCCACACGAATTGTCTGTAAATACTGTACACACTGATGTTTGAGAATGCTGTTTGTGTTTGTTTTTATTGAGTGCCCTTTTACTTTTGCATGTGCATTCGACGTCATGCCAGTGAACAGAATTTCTCGTCCTCCTGTGTACAGTCCGTTTTTCCTGATGGCAGCTGTTTCTCTTTGTTGATGCAGTTTGCGTTCACTCTTCCCCTCAACATATCATGTATTTTTTCTGTTACGCACTTGCAGTTTGGACGACGACTTGCCCTGTTAGCTGTCTTGTGTTGCTTTGAAAACTCACATACCTCATATATAGCTGACAAACGATGCCAACTGGAAATGAAGTGTGTACGTTGAGCCACCTTTGTAGCAGTGTTTGTAAATGTATTTACTTCAGAGCTGAAGTTTTTTTTCAGTTTACATTATTTGTATGTAGCATTACAATATGCAGTCAATGCATGAACCACCATTTCAACATTAAACATTAATGCTGTGTGATGATTTAATATTTGGATTCACAACTTATTTCTCCTACATAACTTGTGTGGTGGAAGTGTTTTCACCTGAGATGATTACTTTGATCTCTTCTAGACTGGACAGTTTATTCAGTATGTCTGTAAAAATTTGACCTTTGGCCTTTTTCACAGCCAGCGTTTTGCACAAAAAAGCACAGGTGCTACTAATAACATTAAAGGATAGGTTCACAATTTTTCAAGTCTGTTAAAACAAAAGTCTGGAGCTTATATGAGGCTTCAGCAGTCTGAGTTAGTCATATCAAGAGGATATCTGCCACATTTACAGTCTTTTTAGCATCAAACTCTCTCTTTGTGTTTTCCTCGAACAGTGTTTCCCTGTTGAGCTGCAGTGGTAGTAACAAAAAGAGGGACTCTGGCACTAAAAAGTCGGTAATGTTGAAAGATATCTACTTGATTTGACTCATTTTGACTGAAGCTTCAAATTAGCTTCATTTTGACTAAATATCTCATAATTTTGAGTTACGATCAGTGTTTTTGCTTGTATAATTCCAAACTTTACCTGTTTTTGCTTTTCCTGGTAAAAATTATCTTCCATGATGTAGAAATAAATACAAAAGATCTCTATCTGAAAAGGCAGAGTCATACAATATAGATGAGTTACCATTTTGGAAGAACTTAAATCCAAAATCAAGGGAGTTGGCATCATTTTTTTAGTCTGATAATACTAGTTTCCACACATTTTGTGAGCTCCACTCTTTAAAATTCAGCCCAGATTATTTGCATTTACCCAAAAAAGTTAACCACGTGGTATAGCCGGAAATTTTCATTTCACTGAGGATTTGATTACCCAGATCCAGACAGCGAAGATAAAATTGAGAGAGCATTTTTACTTCAGTCCTCAGGGAGGATTTCGGAAAGCCAAATCCTCTGTCAGCCCGCTTTTGGTTCGCTGGAAGACGCGCCCCCATCACCGTGCGTAAAAGGGGCAGAACGAGCGGCGGCGCAATGCGTCCCCTGCAGCTCACCTGAAACAGCGCAGCGCAGAAACACAGACAGGTACACAGAGGAGTGGAGCCGGAAGAACGAGCAGGTCGACTTCTCCTGATAGTACTTTTCCCATTGTAAATCCACGCGTTTCTTAGATTACAGCTCTCTCCCGCTCTTCTTCTTCTTCTTCTTTTTTAAACGTGATTTATTTATGAAAGTGAGGCGGCATCGGAGGAAACATGCCAGAGCAAGGAAAGAAGCTGATTCTGATCGTGGTGGATATTCTTTGTGTCTTTGTTGGTGAGTGACTACGATTCTTTTCTCCTCCTCTTGAAAACATGGCTGAAAACATGATTAGTTTCAGGCTCTGCAGCTCATCTGCTGTGCGTTAACTCGTGATTTTATGTGGCTGCATAAGAAATAGTTCAAGTTTGCACGGTGACGTATGGGACTGTCCAACACATAACATACATGATTAATAAATCTATTACACTTGTTGCTTTATGGTTCTTTCTGCAAGACTGGAAGAAGGCACGAACTCCTGTTTCACTTCATACTCTTGAACTTGCACCATGATCTGTGTCAAAAAAAAACAAACATGCATATATAACTTGGCAGTGATTTTACAGTTAGTAGTGCAATTAAACATTACAAGTCATCATTGGTCTCTATCTTGTTCAAACAAGCCAGAGTATTTCCCAACACTGAGTAAGAATGCTGCTGGGACTTTTTTTCTGGCTGTCACTGAACTGATTTCTTCACCGAAGTCATTTGGGTTAAGATAGGACACATCTTATCTCACTTTCAACTTTTCAAAATGCTGATCTGCTGATCTGCTGATCTGCTGATCTGCGATGACGCGCTCACAATTTGAATTTGTAGTGTTTTCACAGCCCATAGGTTGGTATGTAAGACCATTAAGTGCAGTTTGGCTGCGTGTGTGCACCCATACCTGTCTCCCCCCCCTATGATGAATAATTTCCAGACTCTGTGAACAAACACATTCATACTTCTTTTTGCATATTTATCTTCCTGCACCCTGTGGCCTTTATTCTTTTTTTTAAAGTCAGGGTTAGGAGGAAGAGCAAAGATCATTGTTAATGAATCGTTCTCTCTGTGACAGTTAAAATCCTGTTTTTGGAAACTCTAGACCAGGTGTTTGTGTATACTGTACAGCGAACATAACAGCTTGTTGGGACTTGCTCTGGACTCCGGGGACGACACAAAGCCATTAGTTGAACAGAATTGACATCTTCCAGCTATTTGTGTCACATCTGACAGAAAGAGGCTGTAGTTAGTTGAGGTGCTGAAAGAAGGGAGAAGGTGTGACGTTGTTTTTACTAAGTCTTTTGGTTATTTTGAGGTTTTTTTTTTTTTTTTTTGGTGGAAATACAGTACGAGGTTAAAACTAGAACTTGTGTGCAGTGGAGTCCCTGTGAGGTCAGCAAGAAATACTGAAGGTTACAGAATTTGTGTGGATGTGTGTGTGCATCCAGTTGTGGACCCATCTGTTGACTGACAGGGAGGAATGATAATGACCAGTTTGCTGTTCAGCCCCCTCTTCACTCAAGATGTATGTTCATGTGTGTGCACACCTGACAAGGTGCACCCTGTCAACGCCCTGCATGTCCATTTTGTGAAGGAAAAAAGAGTCCAAGCTTTAGAGGTGTATCTGACAAAATCCATTTTGGTTTAAGGACTCCTTGGACTTGTTGATTAGCTGATTTTAAAAGAAAAAAGTTGTCAAGTTAAAGGTGACTTTTGAATCCTTGTTCCTGTAGATGATGGCTCATGTAAAAAGGAAGTGGTTCAACATTAATTTTTTTTTTTTTTTTTTGTTCAGAGATGTGATGAGTAATGACTAGTCAACTGAAGATTTCTCTATCAGTGGTGAGAAACTGTGACATGTGATTAATGGGGCGTGTAAATTAATCAGAAGCCTTTAAAAAAAGTGAAAACATTCATGGTGTGATTCATTTTCATAGCTTACAGGTGGATGACGATGATGACATTTCTGGTAAATCCAATTGAGAAGCTGTTTTATAGATTAAAAAATCAGCACTGACAAACTCAAATATTGTCATATTTTAAACAAATGCATATGTAGGATCACAATCTGTTTAGGGTCAGTGTTTCCCAACCAGTTTTTGCTTGTGACCCCTTTTAATATGAGGTAATATCTCTTTGTGACCCCATTTCATAGGCTGCATGCCTAAAAGTTGTGAGTGCTACAGTCGAAGTTTGATTTCTTGGATTGTTTCATTTGAATAATTTTTATGAAGTCTGAGGAGGTCAATATATATCAGTCAGCCGATATTATCACAGATATCAGTATCACAGTATATGTTGTCCGATATGTGCCGATATTTTTTTTAAAGTTATATAGGCAGCATTTTATGTGTATTTGATTCTTTCTCTTAATTCAAGTTTAATATATATGTACATACGTTTTTTTGTTCATTGTTTTTTATTTATAGTTATTTATAATTATTAAATTCCCAGTGAAGTTTGCTGTTTCAGTGCACTGATGTCATTTTATACAATAAAGTTTATTGTTAAACTGTAAAATATCCTGCCTTCATTACATATCTTTGTCACAAGTGTTTGATAACCACAGTTGAGGGATCATAGCCAAAAAATGTGTGTTTATGTGTGTATATAAGATTATTGGCCGATATATCGATCAGAATTTTTTTTACTCCCTAATATTGGTATCGGCATTGGCCCCAAAAATCCAGTATTGATTGGGCCCTAATTGAGATACAACCCCTCGAATATGTTTAGAAAATTCACTTAACTGTAGCTTAACGCAGCCCTAATGCTGCAGCCAGTGTTGGTAGAGTTAGTTTGGAGGACTTGGGAGAACATTTGAAGCCTGACTTTTAGTCCCGAGCAGTGCATCATGTCCCAAAAACCCTGGATGCTACATTATCATAATGTGACTGATAGTGTCGTTCAGTAGACCCTCCTCACCTGGTAAATATCCACGTCTTTCAAGCTATACGGTCACATTTTTAACGCAGGCTTTCTTTTATGAATTATTTTCTCAAAATCTCACTAAAATTGGTGCTCGAGTGCCCCTTTAAAAAACTCTTAACATATATCTTTATTACCAAATCCCAGATGATAATGAAATGATATCAGTATTATACAGATTTATTACCCAGCTTTAGTTTTATCACAAGATGTCATTGTACCTTCATTTTTCCACCCTCTTTGTGCTTGTATTGTCTCCTGTGAGGGCTGCTGTTGATCTGTGTGGAGGCTAAACTATCATCAGGTTTGATCCCCCCCTCATTTAGAAAAGTTTTCTGGAGACTGTGTGTGTGTGTGTGTGTGAGAGTGTGTGTGTGAGAGTGTGTGTGTGTGTGAGTGATATGGCCGGAATGTGCTGAATGTCCAGATTGTAACTGATCTCTGAATCTGCTCAGTGTTTTATTTCTCCCTCTTCCCCTCTGCAGTCAAACGTCCATCCTGCCATTATTTGTTACCACTGCAGATAGCAGATTAGTAGATGTTAACCCAACTTGCAACACACACACACACACACACACACACACACACACACACACACACACACACAGATGTCTCCTCAGCAGAGCAGTGTTACACTCTGATACTTCGAGCTGAGTTCAAAATTTAGGCTACAGTTGCATTTTGCATCAGTCAAATTATCAAGAATGTAAAAATGAACTTTTATGAGAACAGATTGCTCTGTTTTATGTGACTCTTTTGTTATTTATATCTCTTTTTTGTTTTACTTTTACCCCCAGGCTCCATCTTTTTCTTTTTCTTTGTCATCCATGGAGTGGACACTTTCAAAAAGCAACAACAGTTAAAGCGAATAAAATCAGATTTGTGTGTGTGTATCTGTGATTTTTTTCTGTTTGACCATCACCCTCTTGTTTAGAAACTTGTTTCCAGTTGTTTATCATGTAAAGCTGATCAAATCCATCTGAAGGAGCTGTCTGAACTCATTGCTCTCGGCTTAAACGCTGTCTTCATGCTGTTTGTCCCAGTTTTAATGGTGTTTGTACATTATGAGACAATGAGGAGCTGTAGTCTTTCTGGGCTCCTGTCAACAAGAGCGAGCCCAGCTGCTACAGAGGTTGCTGGGATCATAGTTCCACCATCACTGTTTAATTACTTTTTATGACTCTGGTTACTTTTTTGTGTTTGTCCGGGTACTTCGGTCTGTGCCAGGGTCAAAACGGGGTTTGATAATGATGCAAATAGTTCTCACACAAAGCAGCAGATTCAGATAAATTTGATTTACTGTATCAGAGGTCAGAAAACATTTTTTAAAAAACTGTCACTTCATTATCTGATCTGTAACCGCAAATCATTTTGTCCTCAGTTTGGCGTCAGGAGCCAAACTCCTTCAGGTCAGCAACCCCTAAAACCTAAAAGTGAATACCAGTCATTCTGAAAATTCATTTCAGTAACTATTTAGTGAATATGAATGACTCACATCCACATACTTATATTTGCACTCTGAGAGTATATGCTGCAGTATTTAATCAATAAGAAAATCTGCAATGCAAAACATGGACCCACTTTTAACCTTCAGGCCTTTTAACATTATCAAGTTTTTTTTTTTTCACCTAATTTAAATATTTACCTCTCACATTTTTTTTAAAATGTCATGACCAGAGAAGGACGTAACAAAGAAACCACTGTTTAATTTTGATGTATTTCTATGTATAACAGATGGGGGTGAGACAGTTAAAAAAAAATGGCTGTTAATGTAAATCAGTGTAAACAAAAGAGGAAGAAAATGGTTTATGAAAGGGAAGGATGAGAGTTGGTTCAAATAACAGTTGTATTAGCATGAATTGTTATATAAACCTACTGGTGGGCCATGAGGTGAACACTAAAAATACAGTTTTCCCGGGTGGAAAGATAAAAAGTGTTGCATTTGTAAATTTAGTTGCATGTATTCGAGAGCATAGATGTATTTCGGGTTGCAACTAACGGTTATCTTCATTATCAGTTAATCTACAGAGTGTTTTCTTGATAAACCAAGTAATAATTGGGTCTAAAGATATCAGTAAATACCAAAAAAAATGCTTGTCCCAAGTTCCCAAAGCCCAAAGTGGCATCTTAAAATGTCTAACATCTTAAAATATTCAGTTTACTGTCATAGAAAACTAAAGATTAAATACATTTTTAGATGAGAATCAGCACTGCAAGTGTATGTGAGCAATGTTGCAATGTTTTGCTGCAGAGGCGACACAGCGAGTGACTGGAAACAGCTGTTGTTGTTTGTCTCTGCAAAACGTTATTTATTCGCGGTTTTAACAATTGGTGACATGTTTAAGATGCTCCTCCATCTGTTTTATTGAGAGACACACACACACACACACACACATAAAACACACAGTATCTGCTTCTGCCAAATATATGTCAGAGTAAAGTGGGTAGTATTGACTTTTGCTCTCTGACATTCCTGTGTGAAAATGAAAGAGAGATGTTGAAGAGAAAGTGTGTGTGTGTATGCAGTTTGGGCTTGTAGAACACAGCATTATAAGAAATGTTACTGTACATAGACTCTGTGTGTGTGTGTGTGTGTGTGTGTGTGTGTGTGTGTGTGAGAAGTATATGCTCTTCTGTGGTTTTAGAGGGCCTCTCAGTACTGTGGTGGTTTAATGTGAGAGAGGAGAATTGAGAGGAGAATTGTGTCCTTTGGCTAAAGGTCACTGTCGGAGTTTCAGCGTTACCTCACTCACACTCCAGTAAGATATGAGCCTCCAAGGTCTGCAAGATTGATTGTTCAGAAAATCTAATTGCTGATGGCTCAAACAATACAAACCATAGAGAGCACATACCTTCACCAAACTCATCTCAGACTGACTGAAAATCGGAGAGCCTTCAGGATTTCGTCTGTAAAAGTTAAATCGGGTTTGAACTCTGCATGAAGTGAAAGAGGCTGGTTAGTTCGTGACCAGAAACTGATGTTTCCTGTTCTCACAGAAACGAACGGGAAGCGAAATAAGGTCTGATTGAAAGTTTTACTACAACACTGGTGAACACCAGAACCACCTTCAGTACATTAGCCGAATGATTCATTAGATGACCTCAACTTTGAAAGTATTAGATTTGCTCTGATGGATAAACTCGAATTTTTGACAAATTTGGTCCCCCTACATTACTTATCTGCAAGAGGGCCAAACAAATTTATGATCCGTTTCATATCCTCATCAATTCTTGAACTGATAACTCATTGAGAATTTGTCTTGAGTTCTCTTTCTATCTCTCTATCCTTTCTTTCTCTTAACTTCTTTCTATCCTTTTGTGGCTTCACAGTAATCTGAACACTAACAGAGCTTCAATAGAAATACATACATGCAGTCATGACAGGGCACAATCCAACACAAAAAGTCTGTAGTATTGTTGTTTAAAGTAGTGATGCTCCGCCTTTTCACACATCAAGTGTTTTTCTACTTAAATGCAGCGGATATACCAAGAAAAAGTTTTTTTTTTTTAAATCACCCAGTGTCGTTTAGGACTTTCCCAGGAAAAATCCCCTGGCCTAACAGGAAGCGAAGCACTTTCTTTCCACCAACAGTTTGCCTGGACTCAATAGTAGATTAACCCCTCCAAAAAATTGATGAACAATGATGGCCATTATTACAGACAAAAAAAAAACCCCAGACACTTCATCAACAAAATCCAAAGTGCTAAATACAATGTTTGCTAGGTGATTCCTGGGAAAGGCAGAGCAAAGAAGTTGGCAAAATACACAAAAGAAGGATCTTTAAACAAGTTAAATATTGGTTTTCTGAGCGCTGAGCTCCTGCTGCAACACCTCAGTGTGATGTGGAACGTTGGTCACAAATCCCTGTGAGCTAACAAACCGTGAGGTCACCCAGCACAGCATAAAGACCTCAAACAAATGTTCACATACAACACTGTTACCTGTAAATGTCTCAGTTATTTAGCCCTTAAGATGAGTGGCCGAGGCCCATGGTGGGCCTGGGCCACTCATCTTAAGGGCTAAATAACAGGAACACTTCCCACTTCCTGCTGGGTCAGAGGTCAAGGGGAAGTTGTACTTGTGTCTGATCCCAAATTCCATTATGTTTATTTTCTCAAAGTGGAATCGGGGGTGCGTTCTTGCCAGGAGAGATTGTGAAAGCGTAAAACAATACTTTCCCTTCTTCCTTTTCTTTCTTTCTTTCTTTTTTTTTTTTTAAATCTCTCCTGTGTTGTTACTGAAGACAAAAAGTCAGCAGAAACTTTTGTGTGTGTTGCGTGTCTCTTTTTAAATGAGAGATTGGAGCCAATTTCTTCATTGTTTGCAGCTGTAAAAGTTCACGGAGAAAGTATAAATCCAACAAAAACTCAACAGCTTCATGTTAAATGTCAGAGAAGGATGAAATAAAAGACACATTTTATTTAATGCAGTACACGCAAATATCCTGCAACAGGTATTAGGAGTCAAATGTGCTCAAAAAAGTCAAAGTACAGCTGGTGTACACTAGACTATGATTAGATTTTAGTTTTGCTTTCAGGTAAAACAATACAATTTTGGGAAATTCCAGATTAGGTAAAGGAGGAAAGGAAGGATCTGATGACTACAGGGAGGAAGGAAAGAACAAAGGGTCAGAAAGTAAGTGTTGTACAGGCTGAAAATATTCTCTAAAACTCCTTTAGATAAAGTCTAAAATGCATTTTGTTTTTAAGAGTTCCTAAAAAGTTGACATTTTGGAGACACAAAACCTGAACCTTTTAGAATATTTCCTGTTTGGGAATAGGGAGCAGTTCAGCATTTTGGGAAAGTCTGTATGCTTATTGGCTTTTTTCCAGAGAGATGAAAAGATATCACTCCGGAGGTGAGGCAGGAGGTTTAGCTTATTAGCCTAGCCTAGCTTAGCTGTGCTTAAAGACTGGGGGAAGCTAGCTTGGCTGCCTCCAAAGTTCCAAAATATCAACCCCCACCATAAATACCTCACCATACCAGCACTTCTAACATGTCATATCTTCTATGTTTCCTCCATACATAAACAGTAGAAACCACACAAACAACAGGTTAGCGATCTGGCTAGCACTTCGGTGCAGCATCTCCACTAGTTGCCTGGCAACCGCACTGTGCCCCGCTGTTGTTTGGCCCATTTTACAGCACCTTCCTCCCCCTAAAACCATAAATTGTCAGTTTTACATTTCAGGTTGTTCAAACAAACAAAATAAAACATGTTCATTAGTAGGTTTTAGAGGTGCTGGTTGGCAGATGGTTGAGCTTTAGACAGAGCCATGTTAGCTGTTTCCAGTCTTTATTGCTAAGCTAAGCTAATTGCCTCCTGGCTCCAGCTCATTAAGGTGATATCAATCTTCTCATCTAACTCTCAGAAAAGTTAAGAAAATTTCCCAAAATGTTGAATTATTCCAGTAATTTTTACTTACTTTATTTATTTACTTATTTATTTGTGTGCTTATTATTTATCGATCTACTGTACATGTTTCCATATTTACTCTTCTCTTGTTTGTTGGAATGAACTGCTCTTTTTGCTCAAAAAGTTGTTGTTTTTTTTTAATGTACTTCCCACTAATACGTCTCCAATAATGGCGAGCTCTTCTGTACTCATGGTCATTTTCTTTTGATTTAAAAGTTGTGTGATCTGAAAACATGCTGCCAAAGAATATACATAATGTAGCTATACATCAAATTAATAAATTAAAAAGTATTAATAATCAGTATGTAGAAAGAAACATCTAGTTATCGATAACACTTTAATAAAGTGACATTCAGAGAAATAAATAAATAAAGTTCTCTGTATCACAGTATATAAAAGTAAAGAAGAAAGAAAACTTGCTTCATGAGAAACGGTTTTATAATATAATCTGCTAATTCCGCCACATGAATGATCTGATCAAGAGTTTGAATGAGCTCTGGAAGTTTCGAGGTAAATTCAGGGAGAATTATGGACTCCTCTCCCTCTCCCCCAAGCTCGACCAGGCCTCTGGTAGTGGAGACCACCCCACCAGCACGGGCCTATAAAAACATACCAGGCCTTCTGGAATAATAGAGCAGATAAAAACAGCCTGTCCAACTCAGATAATAGGAGCTCTCCATGGGCTCGCCTCCCAGAGACTGCTGGAGCATGTTTGATACGAAGGGGAATCGACTTCCTCACTGATGCTGTTGTTAAATAAGCTTAGCAGTGGTTATTGTGCGTGTGTGTGTGTGTGTGTGTGTGTTTGTAAGGCCATTGCCCAACTCTGTCCACTCACATCTCCACCCTGGCAATGTGTAGCCACCAGAGACTTCTGTCAAACAAGCAGTCTCTTATCTAAATGTTATCCTTGCACCCTGCAGAGTAAACAATGGTTGGGCCTCAGTTCAAAGAGGAGCTGAGAGCATGCTTGACCTGCTGAAATAATGAACTCTTAGATGTGAAGAAAAAGGGAGGCTTCCTTTTCATGAAAATAAATTATCTTTAATGAGGAAACCACTTGTTATAAGATCATTAGTGGCACTTGTGCAGAAAAAGGGAACAAATATCACATTAGGTATCGTAGCTTGTCTTCCTCAGTGTTACCAAAAGCAAAGTACTACATGCTTCTCATGTTATGTAGTGCATAAACTAGTAGGTGTGGCAGACTGATAGGTGCTTAAAGGGAACAGTGAATGGGGAAAAAGCAACAACACCCTTAACTATGGCCTCAAAGTGACTATCTATTGTAAGGTTTTTGAATTGGTATTCTTAATTATTAATATTTTCAGATGTGTTTCCTTGTACAGTTCATGCTTCATATTGACTTTTTCCTTCAGTAGGCTGCAGCACTGTCTAGTTTGCATTACTATGAGCTGGTTTTCCTAACTTGTAGATTAAAGGTACCCTGTAAAGTTTTTGTAAACAAAAAAAAAACGGTTTACAATCTTTGTTTTTCACCAAAATGCATTCTGTGTGTGTGTAACACCTAACAAACATTTTGAGGACGTATTCTTCCTCATAAAACATTAGCAAAGCTGATTTTATTTGTAAAATTTTGCAACCTGCATTGTTTACATCCGTATTTGCTAGCTTGCAGTCTTATTCTTCCCTTCCTTTCCTAACTTGATGCTGCAGTTCTTGGCACATTTTCGCCATCGACCAGTTGATACGTGGAATAGTATAAAACTGGAATGTATATCATGCTGCACTCGCACACAGGCTTTCAGATACAAAGAAAATCGGGACCCGCCCATCAAAACATTGCTCCATATCGCTAATAGTGGTCATAAACTCCACAGGGTATCTTTTAAGAATATTTTCCAACATGTCTGTTGTTTTGCTTAAGGTCTACGACTAGGCTTAATCACTTCTTGGCCCATAAACTGTAGAGGATTCTGACACTGCCTGAGTGTTAGATTGGTTGAAATATGTTGCATGTCTTGCTTCTCCAAAGGTATACAATCTTTGTTTCCCCTTTTTAGATGCTTTGCACCTTTAAACTCCTTAAAGGGAACATAACATACTTTTTTTTTTTTTTTTTTTTACTACCACTACTAATACTGATATGTCAGATGTCTGTTAAACGTAGTCAAAGTTTCAAAAAAGCTCCCTGAAAGTCAAAAGCCCAGGCTCAGCCTGCTCTGAACGCTTTGTTTGCAATGTTACTTTTACTTCCTCCTTGTGATGACGTTGTGTTTTTTGCATGCCCACAAATGGCTGTCTGCCTTTGGTGCTAAGTTTGTTGCTAAAGTTGTTCCACGGGTTGTTCATGTTGTCCACTCACACTTTTCGAGTAAAGGTTGAGAACAAGAAGCAAAATCAGATTACTACTATTTGTTTACGTAGCCTCCGGAGCTGGCGGAAATCTGCCGAGGAGCAGCTTCCGGGAACTGACCAATCATAATGTAGTGGGCTCATCGGGAATGGGGGTCTTAAAGAGACAAAGAGCTAAAACGGCCTGTTTCAGACGGAAGCTGAACTGAGGGGCTGCATAAATGGTCAGTATAACATAAATAAGCAGTTTTCTTAACTGTAAATCATGCAAAGACCCACAGTACATTTTTACAAACTCATGTTGTGTCAGCAGACATTGTATAAACTCACATAGCTTAGTTTTAAATTCAGATCCCAAAGTTGCTGAAGACAGTAAGGTTGAGTTTTGGATTAATGTGTGGGTTTCAGTATTTCACAAAGTATAAGATGCCTCCAGTGAAGTGTTAAAACATGCATATAGAACATGCTTTTTTCATGCAGTTCATGGAGTTTTGATAAGTTTTATCCTTCCATACTTTCATATTTAAACATCCTTCTTAGACATAGTCTGCATTCATAAAAGCTACGTTTATTCACTCTTACGCTTACAGTGTGCTATGTTGTTGCATGTAGCTTGAAGCAGAAGAGAGGAAACCTCAGCTGTTATGTTCACACCTGTCATGCTGCCACAGTGTGAATGACCTCAGACTTAATTCACACTCTTGACCAGTAGAGAATAGAAATATGTGTGCATGACATCATGTTGGCATTACATCTCCAAAATTACATGTCTGGAACATGTTTTTCCTTTTTCGTATTCATGTGTCTTCATGTGAGTTCATTTAGTCATGTGAGTTTAGTCTGTCGGAGTCACACACTCTGGAGGAAGGAAGCAATCTGTTAGTGGAGAGCCACTCTTACGGCATTACCCAATAAATATACAGCTCAGGCTTAAGACAACAAACTCCATCCATTCCTCACTCTTATTAGCTTCAGCAGTCCAGCGTGGAGTTCTTGAAAACAGGAAAACTATTTAAGGGTTGTAGTGTAGAAAGTTCCTGACATCATGTAGCCCTGTAGATTGGACTATTGTCCTGCTCAGATTTAAGAGACAGGTTTATGCCCTTCTGCGCCACTCAAACTCTTTTGTTTGCACTCATAGAGAAACTGTCAAACCAAATTTCTGTCTGTCGTGCACACAAAGATGAATACGTGTATTTTTAAACTTCTGGAGGTTATAGACCAGTTTTTATCTGTCAAGGGTGAGTGTGTGCTTGCCTTCAGGGCTGCACATGTCTCTTTAGGTATGTGAGTGTGTGTCCAGTCTTCAGATCCCAGGCCCTCGACTGTGTAAACGGTGCCCCGATGTCAAAGGTCAGGGCTGTTCTGCACAGTGTGTATCCATGGCGACAGGCGGTTCCTCTGTTGAGAGTTAATGCGACCTGCAGAGGTGAAGCTGTTGCCACTGAACTCCCGCTGATGACAAATTCATTTACTCGGCAGAGTTGGACCTTCTGCCCACAGCCAAAGGATTAGTCCGTGAGTGTGTTCTTAGCTGTTTCCTGAGCTGCACTACATTGTGTTGTGGTTCACTTGTCAACACAAAGCTGAAGGGTCTAAGCTGCTCTCAGGATGAACCCCCAGCTCTTACAACACAGTTTGTGTACTGCAGAGACCGCAGTATTACTGTTTTAATGTGTGCGTTCACTTATAGCAGTTACAGTAGCTCCACTAAGGTCTTCTAATTTAAATAATCTTTCTAATAAATGTTTTTTATAATATGTGAATGTCTGTGTACAAATCAAATCCTTTTTTTTTTTAATGTGCAAAAAAACAACAATCACTTGCAGTAATGTCACCATCTACATCATCTTACAGTCACCTCTAATTTCTTTAGTGCTGTTGTTGATATATATCTCTTCTGCATCAGTTTCTTTTTGTTTAAGCCTGTGCTTTTGGTGTAGTTTTGTAGTTTCTTTTATTATATTATCTCTCAATTATCTGCAGGATATTGTTTGTGATCTTGTGTCTTAAAAAATGTCGCAAATTTCAATGAGATTTGATGGAAAAAGTGACATTAGTAACACAGCAAGATAGGACATTTTCAGTTTTTTTATCACTTGTTGCACCTACTTGGATGAAAAAAACTGGCACATGTATCCTATTATTATCTCTAAATAACGGTCGACTCTCCCCCTCCAGCGGCTCTGCCCTCAGCCATCCTGACGCTGATGTTCAGTCCGTACCAGCGAGGAATCTACTGTGATGACAAGAGCATCAACTATCCCTACAGGAGAGACACTATCTCCCATGGAACCATGGCTGCCGTCACCATCATCTGCTCCATAGTCATTGTGAGTCCAATGTACAGTATAGTGACAGAAAAATAACAACTAAATCTGACAAAGGAAGACATCTTTATGTCTAAATGTTTCACTACAGATCGTTCTCTCTCTTCCGTTCACTCCACAGATCACTACAGGAGAGGCCTACCTGGTGCACACCAAACGTCTGCACTCCAACTCCCAGTTCAACCAGTACCTGTCAGCTCTCTACAAGGTGGTGGGCACCTTCCTGTTTGGAGGAGCCGTCAGCCAGTCGCTGACAGACCTGGCCAAGTTCACCATCGGTCGTCCCCGCCCGAACTTCTTATCCGTGTGCGCCCCCGTCGTCTGTAACGGATACGTGCTGCAGATCAACTGTACCGGCAACCCGCGCAACGTGACTGAATCCAGGTGCGGTTACTCAGCGATCCACCTCTCTCTCACAGTCTCTAATAATACAAATCATTCACAATTATACACTGAAACGCACGACAACTGTAATGCTTATGTAACATTGAATTAGATATCCAACTGGAGTTCATTTGTTATAGTGTAGTGTTGTCTTGTTTTTTCATGAATATGTAATTCAGTAAAAGATATAATATGCATCACACTGCAGTAAACTGACAACAAACTGATAAATATGTTTATCTGAATCCTTCTTTCTCACATTGTTGTGACTTAATTCTCTTTTTAAAAAAAGTGATTTAAACACAGTCATTTTGCTCTGCTGCTGTTTTGCTCCTCAGGTTGTCGTTCTACTCCGGCCACTCGTCCTTCGGGATGTACTGCATGCTTTTTCTGTCGGTGAGTGTGTCTCCGTCGCGTGAGACTCTCTGCATCTGTGAAATGTCTGTTTACCGATAACACACACAAGTGACTCATAACAGGAGGAGGTGGTCGACAAAGACGCACGGCTGAAGTTTAAAAAACATCATTGTTGTAATACTACACACTGCACAATGGCCGGAAAGATGACAGAAGCAAAGGTTCGTCTTTTGTCAGTGTTAAGAAGTGAGACGTTGAAAGTCTCCCCGGGCCACTAAAGCATTTGTCACATTAATAGCTCCATGTAGCACCGCTGTGCAGGAATTTGTCTCTCAGAAATCAGTAATTAATTAGTTTGCATTAAAACAAAACTGCATATTCTCATGGCAATTAGTAGAATTGCCCACAAGCAGACTTTCATATCAAAACTAATAAAAGTGATTTTGATAAGAATACAACAGTTAGAGATATTTGTCAGATAACTATAATACATGTGTGTTCATGTTTAATTCATGTCTAATGTCATCTTTTCTTATGCGTCTCTAATCCTTTTCAGTAAAAAGTTCTTTTGGTTTATGTTAGATTAAAGATTTATTTTATACTTATAAGTTACATAGTAATTGGCTAAGAAAAGTTTCAGGGTTTCAGTTGGTTAACTACAAAAAAACAAACCTTATAGTGTCCTTTTTTTTTTTTGTCCATATTTTTTGTACATGTTTGAAATATGAAATATAGACTAAAAACCTGTTTACATGAAACTCCTAAACTTCTTAAGTGTTTCTTGGCTGACTTCTCTCCTGACTTATTCATACACTGTATGCAGTTTACAAATACAAAAGTTTAGTTTCAGCAACCAGTTGAATTAAAATAATAATTTTTTTAATATGTGTGCACAGCTCTATGTCCAGGCCCGAATGCAAGGGAAGTGGACGCGGCTGGTTCGACCCACCATCCAGTTCTTCCTGGTGGCGTTTTCTCTGTACGTGGGATACACGCGGGTGTCTGACTACAAACACCATTGGAGTGACGTACTGGTGGGACTGCTGCAGGGAGCTCTCATCGCTGGGCTCACTGTGAGTATAACAGTGTGTTGTACAATCAGGATTGGCTAAAGATGCATCTGTTTTAAAGTTCCCACTGTGTGTGCAGGATGTTTGTGTGATTCATCCCACACTACCTCCCTTCCCTCAGAGAAGCTGAAGCCCGATCTGTCTCCTTTTCAAGTGAAACAGTGCAGCCCAACAAAGACCAAAATTTATGGAGCATTTAGGCAATCTTTGCTAACTTGTAAAGTTCATAATTTTCAAGTTTACCAGCAGGAAGTTGTCCTCAAACAGCTGACAAAGTAGCTAATACCCGTGAGAATTCCTAAGTACATGAGTTACCACTATGAGTTACCATGTTTTATTGCTCATTATATGATGATTTAAGGGCTACACTGTTTTGGAAAAATGTTTGAGTTTTTCTGGATGAATGATTATAGCCAACTTGAGCTGTGTTTCAGGAAGGGAACCTTTTATGTGGCTGATTTTATTTGTGGAGCTTTGTACAGAAGACAAAATTCTTAGTTTGCATTGTAATGTAAGAAGCTTTTTTTTTTTTTTTTTTTTTCCTTGTCTATGTTGGACCAATGCTTCACTTCTTTGGTGTCTTGTAAGTCCACGTAGGCTGAGCACTTGTATGTGTATGACACAATAAATGACTGACTAAACATATGATGGACAACTTGCAAACAGTGCTGAAGTTTTATGGCAAATATATCCATTAAAGTCCATCAGCCAGATTGTTATTCATTCATATGTCCAGGCTACAAACAAGAACAGACAGTAGAGTTTATGCCTAATATCATTAGTCGCATGATATTTCCCGACTTTATGGTTTGAGAAAGGATGCCTGAACATTAAGAATTTGTATCATAAAATCAAATTAAGTTCCTGGGGGGGAAAAGTCATAGGCAGCCATCTGTATCCCACAATCCACTGCAGGAGGCTGGAGGCTTTAAACTGGATTTGCCTTGTCAGCCTGTCCCTGCTGATAAAGGTTATTTAAAAATAGAATTACTGCTAGGATGTATTGAACTGCAATATAATATCCATTTAATAGATGTTACCTCACTTATTTATTTTTTTTAAAAGATTACAGCTATAATTATTTGTGTGTTTGACTTCATTCTGTGGTTTGGTTTTAGGCAGTTTTTTTTTTTAAATTTTGTTGTATTAAAGCACCTTATTTTCAAAGAAAAATACACCTGCCAATACACACACACTGCAAAGTAAAGCCTCAAAAATTACCACAGAGTTCAATCGACACATGAAAGTGTCCACAACAATTAAAAATAAGTGTCAGGGGCGTCTCTGTGGCCTGGTGTAGTCACAATGTCCCCGGTTTGAATCCAGCAGGAGATGTCATCTCCCTTGCTCTCTCCTCATGTCTCCTGCTTTCATCAAGTAGCATAACAGTTTATTATTTTCGCTTTGAATGCTTTTTATCGACGCTCCCTCTTCTTCTGTTCTTTCAGGTCAGATACGTGTCAGACTTCTTCAAGCAGCGCCCTCCGCTCTGCACGCAGCCGGACACGGCAGAGAACGAACACCTTGAGCGCAAACCCAGCCCGCAGCCTCCCGACTCGCAGCACGGAAACCACTACAACTACTCCGGACCTGTATGAGCACATTACAGCACGCTACAGTCTCTAAACAACAGCTCTGTTACCAAAGGACTTGTAAAGAGGAAAAAAAAACACAAAAAAAAAAAAACACAGTGCAGTAACCACTACCAGGACACCAAGATGCAGACTCGACCTGCTCCCCTCGGACTATTTTACAGCTATGAAAACTCCCATTGGAACAGAAGTTCTGCTGTCTGTGTGGCTTTTTAGTTTGGATGTGTGCAAAACACGTCTGCTGTGTAATGTGTTGGTATGTGTGACAGTGTGCAATGATAAGTATTTTTTATCCTTTTTTTTTTTTTCTTGATTCTCTGTTGTTTGAATTCATGCTGTGACTTAACCGAGATGTGAGCAAAGACTGCTAAAGAGATCTGAAATTTCGAAAAAACCACCAACCAAAGATTTCCTTCTGTCCTTGAATGACAAAACCTTGGAGGTTGAATGTTTTGTTGCGTTTTGGTGTCAGATAAGACTGTTGCTATTATTTTACCTACACTGGAACTACATTATATCTGCCTGTTCCCTGACACTTTTGTCATTTTTTTTTTCTCTGCAGATGTCTCTATATTTTACCGTCTTTAGAAGATGTGCATGTGTAGTGATGGACTGCTCTAACTATATACGTGATTATACATAGTGCTAACATTTTTATTGTTTTATAACTACTGTATCTAATAAATTGTGTAGCTTTTAAAGAATGTATTACCACTACTTTTGCTGTGACGTCACAGTGAAACTTTTTGAGCTGGCAACTTTGTTTCTGGACATTTTCTTTTTTTGTAAACCGACAAATTTTGCATTTCAAATCTAAGGATGACCAACGAAATGGAGACATCATCGGCGCATGTTCATCCCATCAACACATCAGTTTCCTTGTACCTAAAGTGCTTGTGGAACCATTTCACTGTGTGAGTGGATGAAGTCTGACAAGAACTAAATACACCTTCATGGACCTCTTCCTTCCCTCGTTTAAAACGTGTAACCTATTGTGAAACTGCACATAATGTAATCATCCCTTTCCTTCAGCCTGTCTGTTGTTTTTGTGCAGTTTTCTCCATAAATATTAGTCAGCCAAATATTGTCTATGTGAGTGCTTACTTCCACAACAAAAACTTGTTTTTTTGGTTTTCATCGGGCTATTTCTCTGCTATGTTCTTCTTGAGAACAGCACACTGACGCTTGACGGTTCATGTCTGGACCTGCCGCTGACGGTTGTGGGATTCCTCAGTGCCAGAGGAATGGGACCGTTCACGTCAGAGGTTCTTTCTTTTACTGGATCGAGGTTGTCACACTGGACGCACGCAGGGTGCTGTGAATTTTTATGAGTGATATAAAAAAAATATATATATATTTTTCTCACTTTGACCCCCTATCTAGTTCTGTGGATAGTTTTTGTTCTGAGATTTCAGCCTCCACTCCAATCCAGTCGCAGTGGATTGAATTTCATTTGCGGTGCTCACATCAATGAAAAAAAAAAAAAAAAACATGTTTTTCCAGAGAAAGTTTCCTGTTGATCCACACACCTTGCCAGCACCAGTCGATAAATCTGCCATTGTCGATATTCTCTCTGGTAGACAAATTGTGACCACCATTTTAATTTAATATTGCTCATTAATAATTTAATACTGTAAGTCCTGCTTAGTTCATATCTTCATCACAGATCCTTATTCTTATATCACCTGTAATCACCCCTCCTGTTCATACTGACCGTTAGAAGATCCCCTTTAAATGCGCTCACTATGTAAGTGACGTGGGATGAAATCTGCAGCCCTTGTTTTGAGCCAAATGCGTTTAAAAGTTTATCTGAAGATAACAGGAGGCTTCAGCTGTCTGAGTTAGTCACATGAAGTGGATATCTTCCACAATTCCCTCTTTGTGTCTCGACGGGCAGTGTTTTCCTGTTCAGCTGCAGTAGGAGGATTGTAACAAAAAGAGGGAATTTTGCACTACAATGACAGTAACTTTTGAAGATATTGACTTGATCTGACTAATTTGGACGGCTGAAGCCTCGTATTAGCTTCAAATAAACTTTTAAATACATTTTTGCGCAGCAGGAGGAGGACTGTGGATTCTGTCCCCCACTTACATTAAGTGCCTTATGAAGAGATCTCTTAATGGCCAGTGTGAACAGGAAGAATGACTATGGCATGAAAAATGTCTTTGTTTTTGGGCACCTGACTGTTGCTTTAAGACAGACTTGAAAAATTGTGAACCTATCCTTTAAACCTGGCATGGTCGCTGTTAGGTGCCAAGTCATCCCGCGAGAAGTTTCTAATCCGAAGGGAATTCTGTAACGCTTTGTAGTTTTTAATTCCGTGTGACTCTACAATCAAACTTCATTCCTCAAAATGCTAATTTGTATCTGAGTCAACTAGGAGTACCAAACCTTTAACCACAAATGATTTCATCAAGCTGCAGAGGAAATGAATCAGACTTAACATTTTATCAGGCTCCTGAACGCTACATTTCATGACTCCCAAGCTAATGAGCCAGTGTTAAAGGGATTCTGATGCCCTTTCATGTTGCTATTATTTCTACTGTTGACTGCTGTTTCAGTCTTTTTCAGTTACCAGCCGAAGACAAACGACCACTCTTCAATCACATCTTTTATTTGTAAGGCACCAGAGAAGCTTCCTTACTGCTAAAAGGTTGATTCATTCTCATTAGAGTACACAGTTGCTTGTTTACATCTTTTTTTTTTTTTTTTTTTTTTGTTTTTTCACCCCAGGTATCTTAAAATGAGACTGTGTTCATTAACACATTAAACTGGTTTTCTTTGCACGAAAAAAAAAAAAAAGGATAAAACATTTACAAACCTAGAAAACAATGTTAAGTGTTACTGCCTACTGAGAGAATGGGAGAGAAAAAACAGGAAAAAACGACATGGTATACAACATTGTGCCTCTCTTACTGTAGGCTTGTAATGCACACATACAACACCAAAGTCTTCCATGATACACACACGTTAAAAAGCAGCTTTGAAACATACAAAAATGCTTTAAAAAATATGTATATTGATATATTCATATGTATACAAATTGGCCCTTCACAGCAAAAACAAACACACATACCATTCATATGTCTGAGTTTTGCCGAGGAGGTTTTCTACGGAGACTGACGTCAGCATAAAGAGTGCAAAGGACTAACAAATCTGTTCTCGCACTCGCTACATCAAAGTCACATCTCCAGGGAGGGAGACTCTTCAGCCCCCGCCCCCCTCAACACTAGCACAGACAGGAAGAAGAAACACAACTAAAAAAAAAAAAAAAAAGAGAGCACTGAGCCACAACTTAAGTGCTTTTTAAAATAATAGAGGAAAGGTGTAAGCTCTGATTGCGGACATGCTCAGACATTAAAAAGGTGGGTTGTCAAAGCTCTGGAAAGCACTCACATTACAGGGGAACAACAGCAGTGTACCGACGGTCGGCCCACAATCAGGAAGAGGACAAGAAGAGGACTGACCTGGACCTCTTTAAATGCTTAGTAGGCATCAGCCTTGTGAGTGTAACGTCATACTGATGGTCAATGAGAGAGCACTGCTGCCCTCTGCTGCCTCAAAGGTGAACACGCTTATTTCAGCTGCTTCCCAATTTCATACTAACTGCATACATTCAGTACTTTTATATCATACCGTTTTTGCAGTTTGTATACAAGAAATAAACATATTTAATAGTTCTGTACTAACCAGAAATGATACACTTGCGCTCGAGTGGGCGTCAATTAAACTGCAATTTTAGAATGACACTAAAAGACAGAAAAAAATGTTTGTTCTACATCTATGTTTTCCTGTTCTGAGCACTTCCTCCATTTCCTTTATGCATTGCATTGTGGGAAGAGGCAATCAACAGCACACTCAAAAAGATTTTTTTTTTTAACAATTCAAATACTGAATGTTAAAAAAAAAAAGAAAACGAAAAAAAGAAAACAAAATGGGAGGTCAGTCTGATTACTGGGCTAAGTTCACACTAAAAGTGACAAAATTTTCAGTGTATTCAAATAGGGCTGTGAAATGGTCAAAATAGATATAATGAGATGGCAAGTGTTATATATTACATCCAATCTTTATGTGTCAATCAAAAAACTTTTTTGCGAAAAAGTAATATTAATTACAGCTGCTCAGAATCATTACTTCGGACAACAGAAATGTGTAGAACAAGAGGATGTTATAATCAAATTACAATATTGATTCTTGATGATTTTGCTGAACTTTGAGTGTGCTGTTCATGAGGGACACTTTTGTCTCACAATTTAATTCACAAAGGAAATGGAGGAGCTGCTCACAGGTAACCTGACGCGCCGCGTGGTTTGTTACACAGAACCGTCTGAGAAGTCATCGTTGGAAACTGTTTGGAAAAGGACAGGCACTCAAAAAAATACGTGGCAGGTGATTGGATGACCCAGCTATCACCATTTATCACAGGCTATCTTCTCGCCGTCGTCACACCTAAACCGCGCCCGTAGCGGCCAGTAGCTCCTCATAGGACGCTGACCACTGTTGGTTCGGGCCACAAGCGGATAACTTGAAGCCTGACGAGATGGATTCTCCTGTGATCTCGCGACTCCGGCTGCCTCGCAAGCTAAGCTCACAGGTGGAAAAAACTGTGGTAACAACGGTAAGAAGGCTCAGACGAGATATCAGACAGAATAGTTGAATCATTTTGCTCTTTCCCTGTTAAGTTGGCATTCAAAAGTCACTGATGTCTGTCAGAGCACATTTAGTATCATTTCCTGTTAGTACAAAACAGTACATTCATTTCTTGAATGTCAAAGAGAAAAAAGTATACTGTCAATATGAGTAGATAACTTTTATAGAATGAGTAGGTAGTATGAAATTAGGACACAACTTTAAAAGAAACTCTAAATTCAAAACCAACTTTTTATTTTAAACAGGACATATGAATTTGGTTGTAAGCACAAATTCTCATTGTGAGAATCTTGCTATAATGTGTTGTTTTCTGAGGGGACGCTTGTCTGCTTACAGAGCTTTAGCAACTCACCTAGGACACATTCTTCATCAAAATAAGCGTAAATAAAAAATAAAAAAAAATAAAAAAAAAATGGGAGAAGGTCTTCCCCCTGACAGTCACGCACAAGTTAAACAAGACAGGAAAAGACAGGTGCTTGATACAGTATCAGTATAAACTGAAGTGCTCGGCTAACTTGCAGAAATACAGTACTCTGTCTGTCTTGTACGACTGTCTGGCTCTGAAGTTTAGATCCTGTTCAAGTTTGTCTTGGTCGGTTAAAGAGCGGAAAAGCACGGGGGAAAGGGCAGGAGGAAGGGAGGGTGAGGAAGATACAAAAGGTGCTTCAAGAAAAAAAAAAAAAAGAAGTTAAATTAAACAAGTGTTTTCTTCTTTCCAAATCACATTCACTCGAGCACACACAGACACATTTTTGAATGTCTAATTAGCCGGTAACTTCACGAAAAACAACATGTGAAAATAAAGTCAATTTTTTTTTTTTTCAGAGCTTAAATTCTTGTAATTTAAAGACGAGTCATGGTCAACACCATGTAGCGCGCGTAGCAGCAGCTAGGCCTATGAAAACACAAATTAACCCCCAAGCTGGATATACTACAATTTGTACAAACTATAAGTTTTCAATGGAATAAAATCCCCTTCATTTGGGATTGAGGTACACAGCTGAGTGGATGCATCCAGTGGTTGGTCATTTGAAAAAGCAAAAATGGTTAAGAGTCAGGTGGTTTAAGTTTGATGGGCTTGAATACACCTGACAAGCGAAATGTCCCTTTAAAAAAAAAAAAAAAAAAAAAAAAAAAAATCCATCCCATTTCATTTGAGACGAAGATTTGTGCATAAAAGCACAGCGTCACTGTCCAAACAGCTCCAGTCAACATTTTCAGGAAGCTTTGAAAAAAGATGATGGAGCTTTTGTACATTACGAATGGAGGGAAATGAGTTAGAGGGAACGGCCATGTTACTGTAACTGGCAGACGAGGGCCAGTGAGGAGAAAAGAAAAAAAAAAAAAAAAAAAAAAATCAGCGGGACTTAAGAGGAAGTGAGAAAAGAAAAAAAAAAAACCTCACCGAAAACAGATCTGATAACAAAAACAAGTCAGAAAAATAAACCTGTGAGAGGCAGATCCATGTAAGGGAGACTGCTGTTAGCTTTCGTCCTCAACTCTCATTCCAAATGGGAAAACATTTATCTTGGTTAAGCCTAACAACAGTGGCTTACACTAAAAAAAAGCATCTGTTTAAAGTCTAGAAGCCTGAACTGAGTCTATTACCACTAAATAATATGAACATTTAACTCTCACTTTCAGCCATTCAGCAGTTTCATTCTCTGCACATCCAAACGACTCCTAAGTTTCAAACTCTTTGCTTGTCATCATCCCTGCAGTTACTCTTTTACATCACCACTCAGCAGACAGGCAGCCGGACTTACATCAATCTCCATTTACAGTTACAGATTTACCTTTCTACCCCCTCCCCCGTTAACGCCCCACCCTCCAAACCTTCTCGCCGTGTTCGCACTAGTCTGACTTATCCCCGTCCTCTCCTCTGGGCGCCCTCTCCGCGGCGTCTCTGGCCTTGTCCTCTTTCACCGCCTGGGCCTGGCCGTGGGAGTAGTTGGCCAGGATGGAGGAGAGGGAGAGCAGGCCGGAGCTGGAGGAGACGGCGGGCAGGGTGGGAGGGGTGAGGCCCAGGGGCAGCGGGGTCACAGGCAGGGCCAGGCCCTGGAGCTGGGACAGGTGTTGCACCTGCAGCTGTTGCTAAAAAACAAACGATTAAAAAGGCAGCAAGTTAATACGTTATATGAGAGTTTTCCCACATGTGCACATAAACAAATGTCATGTGATGTTTGTGTAGCATGGACTATGGACTGGGATGAATCATGTCTACACTGTGGTTGCGTTACAGCTCTGACGCGTCACTGTTGCAGTTCCCAAATCCACAGGAAGCGTTTCAGAAGCAGAGCGTCAAAAGCAGGCTGTTCTTCAGCAGCCATATTTATAATATTGTTTAGAGTTGTTGCTGATATTTGTTGTTACGTAAGGGTTGAATTAACATTTGCAGCTCATTTATGATTGCAGGAAAAAGAAAAAAAAAACATTATACCAGGCCTGGGCTACTGAAAGTAGGATGCAGTTTTCTGTTTCTATGGGTTTTTTTTGTTAGATTACAGATACTTTGCGACTGTACTTGTTCAGACTGGTTTTAATCACTGAGCACTACAGCACATTGTCCTAGTTTGTATCTTTTTTTCCTGAGGAGTGTATATTAGCAGAAGGAAAACTGTAGCTGTGCTTCTCCCGTTTCACAGACTTTGAAAGTGGAAGTGACAAAGAACTTTTGCTATATGCACGTAATCATTAAATATTAGTCATGCCAATTGAAAAAAAAAAAAATGCACCCTGTGTATGAAGATAGCAGATTAGAGAAACGAGCATGAGCAAGCATGATGCTCCCCAGCATTGCGATCACTAACTCATTCATGCATCTCACCCGTATGATGCTGTTCATCTCAGGTGGTGTGACCTGCTTGGCTCTTTCTATGGCGCCCATGACTTGCTGCTGATGCTGCAACAAAGACAACACACGGTCATAAAGAGCTTCGCAAAGTGAGCAAAGTGAAATCTGAAGAACAAGAGAGGACAAGTGAACAGTCACTTCAGATTTGCTAGTCTGAATAGATGAATAATAAAATATTAAGCTTGTCAAAACTTTGATAGCAATGAAAAACATCGAGGAAAACGCTTTCTCAGATGATTGTTTCCTCAGCGTATTCAGCAGAGCAAAGACTCTTTGTGATGTCAGTGTTATTACCTCCTGTGACAGGAAAGGCAGCACCTGAGCACAGATCCCGTTCAGTCTCTTCACTATTTCAGCCTGAAAAAACAGGAGATAAAAAAAAAAAGGTCAGATGAGGAAACTACCACAGCTGGGATACAAGTAGAAGGATTACTGGAGGCTGTGATTACCTGTTTATGCATTTCAATGTTCAGCCCATATGACATTTCATAGTACTGTAACAGGAGGAAAAGACAAAAATTATAACTGGGTGAAGTTATAGCGTCTGTTTCAATTAGTCAATTGATGGTTGATCAAAATAAAATTAATCAGCAACTATTTTGATAGTGGATTAGTAATTTTTCAAGCAAACATTTGATGGTTCCAGCTTCTCAAATGTGAGAATTTGCTGCTTTTTTATGCTCTTTCTTGGTCCAAACTATAGTAAATCAAGAAAAGGGCATTTATGGTGATAGTAAACTAAACATAAACACAATACAAACACAGCAGAAGTAGCAGACACTTAATAAGTATCTTAGTATATTACAGGAACTCTGATTCAACAGATAAAAAGCCACCGAGAACAAGCGATGACAGCAGACTTACCATGATATAGTGACGCTGCATCTCTGACTTTTCAGAGGCCAGTTTATCACACTCCAACTTCAAACTGGTTAAAGAGAATATAAAGAAGCAAAAGAGGTCAATTTGAATGCAAACGTTCAAGAGAACATATTTTCCAACATATTTTGCTATGCAGTAACTTTCCAAAACTGCCTGACATGCACACCCTCTTCTCGAAGCTTCTGACTCGGTGTGCAGAGGTGAGAAACCAAGTCGAATTTCACTTTGGCTCTCACGCTCTCGTTTTTCATTCTCTACACAACTGTTTCTCTCACTTTTCACATGTACAACCAAGTACAACACGACGAATGCCTTCAAAGAAAGATGTGCATCTGAAAGTGTGCGTCACAAATACTGCGTCTTGCCCCTCTTTGCTTTTTAGCCACCTAATAAAGGCCCACCTAAAAATAAAATCAAAATCACTTCAAGTGCATGCTATATTTAGAATATTTTCACCGCTTTGTCTTGCCACAACAGCACTTTCTGACCCAAACAGCAGATTTGTGGCATAATACAGTATTACAGGAATATATGCGGAGGAATATGGAAGTTCTACGGTTGAGAAAATGTAGTGCCAAAGGAAAGGGCTGTCTAACGGCAAGGTAAAGCGTTAAAAAAATAATAAATACAGCGTACACTTAAACTGACATTGCTATTTTTAGGTCAGCCTTTATTTAGGTGGCTAAAATACGTTTTGCTGGTGTCCCACTCCACAGCAGTACATCGCAAAATGCAAACTATCCATTTTAAGTCAATTGTAGTTGCAATAATAGTGAAATATGGAGAAAATGTTTATGACTAAATGTATTTTGGACACATAAAACACTACTTCTGCCTGTACTGATGATGTGTTGACATATTGGTGAAATAATCATTTGACCTGTGTGTTGTGTGTGTACAGCTGTGTACCTGTGGTACTGTGCTTGGAGGAACTGGAACTCATCCTTGATACGGTCACAGGAGTCAGAAGTGGTGAACTTGAGAGTTTGACTGGACTGAGAGGATGCCTGGTAAACCAGAACAGAACAATGTGAAAATTATTCATAAACACACACAGACCTACAAAATACTCTTATCTGTGCATGTGTGTATGTGTCCTGCTGCTAAAAAAAACCTGATGATGAGTGTGTGTTTGTTCAGAAACAGCAGGTTAACCTCTGAGATGAACCCTTTGGGAGGATACCGTCAGCCCAAACAGGGTTTCATGTCTGGGTTTGAGTGCATAAAAACAAGCTCTATGTTTGACTAATAGCAAACTACAACTATCAAGCAATTATCAGAACAAACGCAGATTTATTCTACAGCTGTGTTTGACACACTGATATGCAACATCTGTCACACACAAAATGTGGTGATTGAGGAAATGTGTTTACAGAAGGCCAGATTAAAAATTTGCTCACGCTGGCCGGCCATATGTGAGAGGTATTTAGAGGCTGTATTAGAGGTCTGGTTATGTATAGACTACACTTAAACCATCGGTCCAAAACTGTAATCCTGGGTTTAATCTCATGCCCTGAACCTCATTACTCTCTAAATAAGTGGCACAAGGGCAAGGGGTTTCCAGTGGGATTATGGGACTAAACAGAGAGGATGCATCACCCAGTTACACAGAGGTTGAATCTCATCCTGCATCCAAAATGCACGATGCACAAATTTAATATGTTTTAAAACAAAAATCCAGTGCCAAAACTATTCACTGATTAGTTGAACAACAGTAAATTTAATTTGTGAATCAATGAATCCTTTAAGTCATTTTTTAAACAAAATTTCTGAACAATTGCTGGAACTTTGGGCTAAAGAAATCTGTATGTTTGACTTTTAAGTTAGTAAGGAAAGATACTTAATATTCATTGTTGCCTGCTTCTCAAAATGATGGAATTTGCTGCTTTTTTACGTTTTATATCTTTATAAATGACAAAATGCTGTTCGGACAAAAGAAGTTATTTGAAGGCACTGGGTAATCATGACAGGCATTTGTTCACTATTTTATAAGATTGTTTTGGACGATAAATGTAACAATTAATTGTAAAAATAACAAAAAGGCTGATCTAATGAAAATAATTGTTAGTTGCATCGATATAAAATATATAAATGATATCTGACAGAGCTCAAAGAAATCCTGCAAGACATAGTTAGTATTCTGTGTCTTATCAATAGGCTTGAAAAGAGAAATACTAATGTAGAATTGCAGTGTTTCAGCTTAGTGTTTCTTTAGGAAGATCTTTAATACAGACTTGCCCCAGAAAGAGGAACAACAGTCACATGTTGTAACCAACATGAAACCTTATATGACCACGAACCACAAGTGCAGGGGTGTTTGCGGCGGTGCCATTTCTCATAGTCTGTGCTATTTTATGTACGCTTGGCACAGCTCTTCCTCCACCTGTGGTTTTTGCAATATCATTTTCTTCACTGGTTGTTGGTTGACAGCGACTACTTCACTTCACTGTTTGGCATTAGTTGGCCATTAGAGCTGTAACTAATTCTTTTCATAAAATTGATTAATCAATCTGCCTGCAAAATGTTAAGAAAAAGTGGAAAATTGGCATTTACAAGTATTCAGAGCCCACAATGATGTCTTCAATCAGCTTTTTTGTCCAACCAACAGTCCAAAACCTAAATTATTCAATTTACTGTTATGGATGTCAAAGAAAAGCAACATTTGAGGAGCTGGAACCAAATAATGTTTGGCATTTTTGCTTTAAAAAAAACGACTAACAACAATTAATAGACTATCAAAACAGTTATCAATAAATGTACTGTCCATTAATTTATCCCCTAATTGTTCCACCCTTTTCAAATGATGTACCTGCAGTTTGAACAGAGTTAATTTGGCCTTGAAGAGCAGATATTTGTCTCATTTTGCTTTAGAGCAGCTTCTCAGACGTCACATCTGAGACAATGTTAATTGACGTTCAGACCAATATATGTAGCAGCATTTGTAATTTTGACTAAATGACTTTATAGATAAAATAATTTTCCACGAGGTGTCCCAGTGGTTGACTCGTGTATTGTCATTTACTGCAGTTTGGTTTGTTGACAGTGGAAACAGTGAATTAAGCAGAAAAAACACACCTGACTTACTCTCAATGACTCCACCAACTTCAATTAGCTGTTTTGAGAAACAGCTAGCTAACGATAAACTATGTTTGGAGCTTAACAGAGGCAGGTTAGCGTTACAGTTAGTAGGTAAGCCATTTTTAAAGCTTTAAGCCGACATCTGCTCTGCGATTTAACGGTGCAAACGTCGTGAGGAGATGTAGAGGCATTGTGAGACCAGCTGTCAGCTACCTGCAGCCAGCAGTGCTAGGTCAGTGTCAGCTGTCGGTCGGTTGCTAGCTAACGTTAGCTCAGCTTGCATTTGCTTAGTTTCCAACTAGTTCAACTAACCAACTTACCGAGTGCCTTGATTGAGGAAACATCATGTCAGCAGTGTGTTTCGCCGTGTTTCCTTAACCGAATTACCAGGCTAGCTGGCTAAGCTAACAGGTCCCCAGATATTTTTTTTAAATGATTGGAGACGCTATTCGCACTTTGTACTCTGTCATCGTTTAAAATAACGTTAGCTAGCGTCAAAGCAGCAGGAGCCGAAGATCGTCTTCTCGTCTTCGCGGCCAGGAAAGCCGCCGCCTCCGAGGATGAATAGGCTAACAAAAAAATAAAAGGGTCTTCAGAGGGACATCAGGGGTTTTTTTTGGAATAACGTTACGCCTCCCCGGGGAAACCCTGGATGTTGACACATGAGCCCCCGACTTTCCTCTGCTTTGAAGAGAAGAGCAGCATCACCCGGAAAACAAACCGAGCAGCGGCGGCGCGGGCGCCCCCGTGTGGCGCAGAGCTGAACTGCAGCGCTCATCACCGCAGGCAGACAGACAGACAGGCAGACAGACAGGCAGACAGACAGACAGGCAGACAGACAGGCAGACAGACAGACAGGCAGACAGACAGGCAGGCAGACAGACAGGCAGACAGACAGACAGACAGGCAGACAGACAGGCAGGCAGGCAGGCAGACAGACAGACAGACAGGCAGACAGGCAGGCAGGCAGGCAGACAGACAGACAGAGCAGCAGTGAGAGAGCAAATGGAGCCCAGAGCAGGGACAAAGAGATATATCTTTTAAAATGCTCCGCAGGTTTTATCCATCTAATCATTATTTGCAGAAACTCAAGAAAGACATTGATGTAAGATGTGGGGAGCTCAGAGAAACACTGGTACATTTATTTCAGTCTTGCCCCCGTACAAAAAACTGTGGAGTGAATTGTCACGATTTATTGCTGATCATATCTACCCTCACTTTTTATTACTTTGGTAAAAATGTATTGTTTGGATTCACTGAATATGACAGGAGTCTCTGCTCGCAGCTCTATTTGATTAATTCTATTTTGACCAAATTTTATATTCACAAATCTAAGCTTCTTAGTCAGCTCCTAAAGCCAAACTTTCAGAGCTGACTGTCTTTATTATATTTCTTCAATATCTGAATGTACAAGCAAAAAAGCTGTTATAACCGCTGTAAGCTTTACAAGATCTTTATTAAATGTTTTTATTTATTTATTTTATTACGACCTTTAGTGCCCCTGGCGTGTTTGTGATTGTAGACTCAAGTTGTGCACACGGGCTTCTGTAAACTTGTTGTATACTTGTTTCAATAAAGCTGTTTTTAAAAAAAGAAAAAGAGCTGATGGAGCCTGAAGCAAAGGCTGGATTACGACAGGACAGCTGGGGCACCCAAAGTCCCAGATTCACTGTGCATCAGTTTGTTTGTTTTTCCTGCAAAATTTTTAGAGAACTTGCACCACAAGTAGGAAGAATTAGAACAATGTGGGACAATTTTTGCAACTGGCACTTCACTTCGCTGAATCATAATCAGAATCTGTTTATTAATAATAAAAATAATAATAATACATTAAATTTGTACTGCACTTTTCATTCATAGTGAAACTCAAAGTGGCCGAGCATGCACACACACAAAGAATGTGTCTTGGCATTTGCTCCCACAAACACAACAGAATGAAAATAGAACAAAAGTAAGGTAGTAATAATAATGAAATAAACAAAGTATTTCATTTAAAATCTATTTACAGAATGGATTGAATGCAATATGTGGAGGTTGAATGCAATATACAATGTTAAGTCTAGTTTGAACTTTATTAATATATTTTGATATGAAGCCAACACATTTATATCCGCAGCCAATACAATTCTGAAATCCCCATGATGTTTCCTGATCATATCAGAAAAGAGAATGCAAATATCACACTTGGAGAAGAAATGGCAAATATAAAAGGGCTGCTTGTGCCAAATAGTCCCAGTTTATGTGCATTTCCTAATGTGGGACAGCTCAGGCTGAAATCTGGGACACTCACTGGGAGGCTGAAAAACCTGAAAGGTGTAAATCAAAGTATAAATTCATACAATAAAAACCTCTCTAGCCAAAGTGTGTGCTGATGTTTGGTCATTTCAGTAATTACCATGTTTTCGCTGTTACTAATTGTATAGCAATGTATTATATCATGTATCAATATTAGTAACAATAGCTTATAATTTGCAATCTGCCTAAAAATAACAAACATTAAGCATTACGAGATTAAGACTCCTGAATAATTATTGTTACTGCACATTTAGTGCTTAAATGCATATTTCACCAATTTAAGCCACAATTATTAAAGTTGACAATGAAAATTTGACTGAAATTTAAAAAATATATGAATATATTATAAACACAATCTGATATTAATTGGCAACATTGCCTCATTTATGACAGATTTATATCCTTAACATTAAATGACTCTAAATCCTTTGTCACTGACCTTTTGACTGGACTTCACAGCAGGTACTTCCTCTTGGAAGATTGCCGCGCCCCGATATATGGCATCATATATGTGATGTCATGTGATTTCAATGACATGACACCTCAGGTTTCATTTGATGGCAGTCCTATTAGCATTTGTTGGAAGAAGTGATTATTGAAGAAGGCAATTATTGTGACCTCAGGGGGTTTCACCAAATATATTTCTGTAATATTCTAAGAAACTGTTGCTTTTTTATTGTTTGTAAGAGCAGAAGAGTTAAGCAGTGAGTTGTGTATTTGTCTTGTGCTGATGTATTATTATTTGTTTCATAAAGTTTTGTATTAAAAAAACAACCTCTATGTGGCTAGTCTTGTACAGGAGGTCAACATCTGGTTTGAAGACATAAATTATGTTGTTTATATTATGCTCACATGGAGAATTTTCCTAAATTGTGTTAAATCAAATTACCCCAAACTGATTGACTCACACAGGAAGTTTGACCTGCATGGAGCTAAATTGTATTAATTCAGCACAGGAGCCGCCTGCTGTGTCTCTGGGCTTGTAATAAAGCTGCATATGCAGTCTGCTGTTGGAAAGTTGGAGGCTACAGGACACATATGCAATGCACAGAGGGTCAAAATACAATTTATGACATTTAAGCTCCATCAAAATCAAACAAAAAACTTATTATTAAAAAACCAGTAACACAATATAAGATTTTATAACTTTAAAGCCCTCTTTGTTTGGTTTTTCTATGTAGCATCTTTCATATTCTGACCAAACACATTTAATATTGCATAAAACAAGACAATCCTAGTGACAACTGGTGCAGTCTGTGTTGTTGTCAGAAGGTGGAGGGTACCGATGGGCATTGTTGCACTTTTGATACTGCTAAGAATTGCCACACACACACACACACACACACACAACTCTCTTGATGTTGTTATAGCATCCTCAAATGCCTATAACTCTATAAAGTTCCCCTAATATATATATTTTAAAAGAATATCATAGAATAATATATCTCCCAAAATGTAGCCAAGAGATGTGAGAGTACCCAATTTAACACTCCAGAATTTTTGGGGTTGCTATTGGGTGATATGACAAAATCTTTAGCATATAGATGAATATTTAAATTATGACAAAAATATAAGAAGTGCTCACAAGTCCAATTTGTTTGTGGGCCCCCAAGTGGCTGTTTGGGGCCTCTGACCTGCTCTATTGAAGCCACAATATAATATGGAAGAGAAAAAAAAAAAGAAAAAACAAAACAAAACTGTAGTTTAAGTAGATTTTGCTCAGCTCTGACTAGTCTGTAGCCTTAAAAGCACTCCAGCAGGACAGCTACACCCAGAAGGATATTCTATAAACTAAATCAAATTAAGTAATAGAAACCAACTGAGACGCCCACATAACTAGGAGCAAGTTTGTTTTCTTGGAGGAAACAAAGAAACCCCATCAGCTCAATCTATGCTTCCATTAGAAGTAGTTTTTTTTGATAAATTTGATGTTGTGGATCCTAGAAAATCATAATACTGATGTTTGTTTGAGATTTAGATAAATACGTCAAGATACAGGACTTTGCTGGCTAAGGTACTGTCTTGGACATTAGTTGAATGACCTCAGAAACATTTCAAGTTACCTCAGACTAGAGCTGCAATGATTGATCGATTGACAGAAAATTAATCGGCAACTATTTTGACAATTGCATAATTGTTTCACATATGTCATATGTGACATTTTGCTGTTTTCTTTGTCATACATGACAGTAAATTGAGTGTTAGACTAAACAAGCAAATTGCAGACATAACTGTGGCCTTCTAGGATAATTGTTAATGCATTTTTTTCCCCATTATCTTTAAAAAAATTCAGACTAAATGATTAATTGATAGAGAATCATTAGTTGCAGTCCTACCTCAGACTTCCCTCGCCACACGGGCCTTCATTTTTAAAAACATGCTTACAACTTCAAACAGAATCATGAAACCCACTCAACACACACACCATCAGCAAGTATAGGAACAAATTTATTTCAATTTAAAACAGATACCTTGTCATTATGTTTCTCTCTTAGAAGGCGGCAATGATCATAAGTCATGTTCATGTTTGAATGAGGATCAGGCAACAGTGGTTGAAACAAATACATGAAACACATAAAAAAATATGGCAAGAGTTATGTAAATCAATAAATCGATAATAACCAACTGATTGGAACCCCTTCATCATCGAGGGCCCTGCTTCAATGAAAACATCCAAGCCCTCACTTCCAACACAAAATAAACAGCACATGCAATTATAATTACAGTTTCTTAAAAAACAGCAGATTATCTTTTAAATCTTCAATCTTAAATACAGAATAAAGTCTTTGTGTGTACTTAATTGTCTATCCTTTTAGTCTCTGGTGTGTTTTTTTTTTTTTTTATTTAAAAAGGGGGGGACCATCTCAGGTGGTGGTCCTTTGATGATGACCACAGCGTTGGCACTTAGAGAGAGCCTGGCTCTAAAGAGAGTGGGGTTGGCACACTCAGTATAATACATAATTTACATTTGGTTTACATACAAAATAAAGAGGAAAAAAAAAAACAGCATTTTATACAACACTACACAACTGACCTTCAGGTTTCATTGGAGTGAGGAAAAATAAATCAAGTGGTCCTAAATAATAGTGTTCTGGTAATGTTTTCTTATCATACAGAGAAAGAAGATGAAAAATTAAAAACACACACACACAAAAAAAAAAATAAGGGAACAAGCTTGAAGTTTTGAATATGCACGAACTTGATGTCCAAAAGATAAGTTAGATTCCAATTATTCCAACAAACAAGCCCACAGGAAGGTACATAACACACCCGAAGGGCCAGCGATGCCTAACACCAGCTTTCACTATTCAAGGCAATAAATACGTGTGTTGTAGTGAAAAACCAACCCTGTCTTTCCCCGCCGGTCGATGCTCAAACGGACAAGAATGAAAGAATGAGAAGTTTCATACAGACTGCCTTCCCTCTTTTCCCCCGCTCATACATGTCGAGATAAAAAAAAAAAAAAAGTGTCAAAAAACACACTGTGCAACACTGGGCTGCTAACAAAACCACCACGCTAACAACAGCCTGTCAGTTCTTGACCATGTGCCAGAAGTTTTAGAGTCAAATGTAGAAGTCATTCTATTAAAAGTGAGCTGCACTCAACACGCAGGAAATCTGAACACTGGTAAATACTTGGGTATCCATACTGCTATATCCTTCCACTCACTTAATACTGGCGCCCCCGACCCATCCAGACCCTCTTTATGACAGCAGTCTCCATCTAACGGTTGGCTGCCTGCTTCCTCAAGACGAGGTTAGTGTCATTTTCAGCAGACAAAATGGCAGTTACAGACCACACTGGCATTTTTAAAAATATACATGTTAGCCCCATTAAGTTAGTGTTCAGACTTGCTTAGTATTTTTGGAAGCATACCGTACTTGTTTAAATTGATTTCACACCTTTTAGGCAGTGTTTGGTTTCTGTTTATTTTCGGGAAATCAAGCTGGAGTGACAAAATTAGTGAGGTTATGATGTAATGCTTTAATAAAAAGAAAAAATGTGGACTTCTCTTCCTGATCGATAGCACCCTAAAGGTTTAAAAAGAATGAATATAAAAGCATTGCGCGGTGCCCGTGGAGATCAGAGTGGCGAAAACCCGTCACTACAGTAGATGATGTGTTCAAGTACTTGTTAGAAAACTTTCAGAGGCGGCTACCAGACTGTTTTTCATGTAAGAAAAGACCAAATTCACATTATCCTTTACACATTGATTGTTTGCATTCCTTAATTTTAGGAAAATGCCGCTTTTTAATGCAAAGTTCACAGCAGCCGGTTACTAATACTCTGATGTCAGAGCTACTCTGAATGCTGACCTCAACAAGTCCCACAAAATTATGCTTTTACAGAAAAGCGATAAAAAAGGGCCACTACAAAAGTGACTTCAGAAAGTTAAAGGTAAAAGCAACAAAAGTGACTTGTCAGACCTTACTGTCGTGAACAGAAACCAGCAGCTGCCTGGAAGGTGGGAATCCAATCTCTAAACTGGAGAAACGGTCAACAATAAAGTATGAGAACTGTAGTTAATGGGTTAAAACATGCAAAAAGCCACCAGCATGGTCTTCAAGGATTTCTTGGCTATCAGCTACAACTCAAACACTCTGGGGAAACGTGCAATACTCATCCTGGTAGTAGTGTCTTTAGTGATAAGTGTTTCTATACTGCATGAGGTATTACAGGTAACACTGTCATACCAACGCAAACAACCAAACGAGAAATAGTTGGAGGTCCGAGAGCCACATACTGGGTCCACCTAATTCACCAAAAGGGCCAGATACATAAAGAAATACAGAGACAAAACTGCTGAGTGTTGGTAAACTCTCTACACACACCTGGCCTATACTTCTTATAGCACACACACAAGTAATCTCCATTTATAAACAAGGATTATTAGTGGATGACTTGGTTCACTGTGGTCCTGTACTCCACTCCCCACTGTCTGATGCCTGATGCACTGTGATAGCCCTTAATGAGGATGAAGGATAAGTCACCTGTACAAAAGGTCAAAGACCAAAAAAGTATATCTGCACTTCACTGGCACTATCAAAGCAAGCCTCAAAAAACTGGAAATTAACAATGCAAAAAACCAACAACAGAATTTTTTGTGTTAAATTACAAATAGCAAGCATGGACCCGCATGGGTCTTCAATCACTGATAAAAAATTCCACCTACGTTCATACTGTACATTTTTCTAGGTATGCATTACAGCGCTGCGTCTATAAACCAAGAGGAAATACAAGTTTCTTTTTTTTTTTTGTTGTTAAAAATCAAACAAAACAGATGTGAGGGCTCCTAAAGAAACCAAACAGTATTATCATGGATGGAGACGTGATGGCAAGTACAACTGGAAATGTCTCAATAAGAAATAGAAAGCAGAGATAAAGTCCTTACTATACCAGACATTCGGTTTTTTTTTTTGTTTGTTTTTGTTTTGTTTTTTACAGCAGTTCAGACTCAAGTAGGCTCCGCCATGAGAAAAGGAGCACTTCAACATGACAGAATCAAAAGCAGTCAAATTATCAACACCTTCAAACCTGGTCCATAAATTAGATAAATAAAAAAATCTTTAATTACTCTTAAATCATCTTGTCACCATACTGTTTTTTTTTTTTTTAAACCAGCCCTAGTTAGTATTACTCTGGAGCCAGAGCTGTTGCAGTAGTGTGGAGTTGTGAGGGTTTAAGAGGCTGGTTGGAAGGAACCTCTTGTCTCTGACTATTGCTCCTTGCCGATCATTTACTCAACACCACTCAGCTCTGTGTAGTCCTATTAATCAAGTGAACAAAATCCATTATCACAGTATCAATACTACCATAAATTCATAGGAAAAAAAAAAACTGTATGCTAGTGAAAGAAGTTGATACTTTTTTTTTTTGTTGGTTTTTTTGTTTTTGTTTGTTTTTTGCCAAAGATGGTGTACCACAGAGCATTTTTGTACAGGAGTGTTTTGTGTATATGTATTTACAAACAAATATACACAAATGACATTTGCAGACTTCAGAGTGTGTTTTCTGTCAAAGGTTCATAGCCCCTCTTCCTCTCACCACTCAACAGCAAGCAATCTTTTTTATAAACAAAGTGACTATACAGTAAAAAAAAAAAAAAAAAAAAGTAAACAGAAGCACATCCTGATATAATGAATGACTATGTCACTGTCAGGAAGTATGTCTGATTGGACGGCTGAGTGACGCAGGTGCGACGTCATCAGAGATGTTACCGCATGGATTCTATTCACACCCTGGGCGTGGGCACGTTTTAATTTTACGGCTTCTATTTTGTTGAATAAGCTACTCGCAGCCCGAGCTGCAGATGCACTCTGTGGGCTGATAAAAAAAAAAAACACACAAAAAAAAACACTGACGTCGTCACACTCCCCTCCACATCTGCTTCTGTCAATCAGAGCGGAGCCCCCGTGTGAAAAGCGGCGTCCTCTCACCCGCTACGAGTGTTTTTGTAATAAGGGTGTGGGTGTGTGTATCAGTGGAGCCAGATGCTGTGAAGGTCACATGGAAGATTGTCCCTGTGAATCCATACAGAAAACCTCTGGAGGAGGGAAGCCATGTGATTAACTTAAAACATTAAAAAAAAAAAAAAACTAATCCCACAGAAATCTTTAAAGGATACTTATCAAGTAAATTTGTAGCTGCTTCTTTTTTTTTTTAGATGTCTTTGTTATGCAAAGTTTAAAAGTTTTTATAGATTTTTCTTATCACCGTTCCATTTAGCCATAATTTGTTAAATAGAAGTAGACGTAGCAACAAATTTCTATCATTAAAAACATTTTAAAAATCTCAGCAATGAATAGATTTTGATTTGCTATTTCTTGCCCTCTCGTGCTTTTTGTCTTAAGTGTGTTTACATATACATTTACTTCATAATATATATTTCTATTTTTTGCGATTGCGATGCTCACACTGGTGGGTACATTCATAGATGCAAGGTGGAGACAGAATCCTCAGCCCCGTCCCCTTGCGTCCTGCGTGCGACCTCACATCCTGTCCCAACACTGTCGAACTGTGGTGGGATTTCAAAAAGGAGCACCGTGCCGCTCGTTGGTCCTCGGATGGTTTCGGGGGATTCAGTGTTCACTTCCTTCCGCACCGGCAGGAGCTCAGAAAAGTAGACGACGGAGGATCTGATCTCACACCACTTGGGATCAACTCCAGAGGGCCAGGGGGTTTGATGCCGCTATCCACCAAAACACAGCTCCTCGTTAGTCGATGCAACACACACACACACACACACACGTACCACACACACACAAACACCAAAGTCCCTTTCAGTCACTGTACAGCCCGTGTGAAAGGTTTGTGTGCCAGATGAAATGTGCCAGAGTCAGCAGCCGGGGCCAAATCAGACACGGAGCAGCTTTGGGAGGAGCGAGGACTCTGACACAACAAGCTGCCGAGCAAAGGAGGAAGAGGGCGAGCTTTGGTGAAAGAGAGGGGTGGCGTTTGCAGGTGGGAGGATCTGTGAATGTACTGTACTGGGAAAAAAAACAAAACAAAGGAAGGGTTCTGTTGGTTGGAGAGAGAGAGAGTGAGAGTGTGTGTGTGTGTGTGTGTGTGTGTGTGTGTGTGTGTGTGGGCATGGTGTGCTGTGTTATGCATGAGGAGTTGAGCGCACACTCTGAAAGAGGTGTGCATTTGTGCAATGGGGAGGAGATGTGCATCGTACGAGAGCCCTCACACCAGGTTGTACTCTTTGAGGTTGAGCTGTAGGATGGTGTCTTTGACAGCTGCAAACACAAAGCGGATGTTCTCAGTGTCTGTGGCACAAGTGAAGTGAGAGTAGATGATCTTGTCACTGTCGGGGTTTAAGTCCACAAACATCTTGAGGATGAACTCCCGCGCTGCCTGTGCATCTCGCTGGGGACCTTAGATATGAAGACAGACAAGAGCACACGGGCACATTTATATATTTCTCCCTATAACAGCTGTTATTTAAAGGAGTAGTATGCAGTAATTTGAGAAATACACTTATGAACTTTCTTCTCGAGAGTGAAATGAGACGATTGATTCCACTGTCATGTTTATGCATTTAGTATTAAGTCTTAGAGAGGAGGCTTATTTTAGCTTAGCATACAGACTGGAAGCAGGGGGAAACAATTAGCATGGCTGTGTCATGAGTTTAAAAAAAAATATGCTGACCAGTAGGGCTGGGCAATATTACCAAAAATCACCTTGGTAACGATTAATAAACAAGATCTTGTTTAATACATCTGTGCACAAGATTTTCTGACCTCATAGTCGAGCCCTTATTTGTAGTGAAAAATAAACAAAAAAACCCTGGATTATGACTCATTTATTCAAAAGTACACTTAGGTATTTGTTTGCTAAAAGAGGAAATTCAAAGTAAATATGGCTGTTTAACATATTTTGCAAATGTCAAAATAAGTAGGTCTAATATAAACAGATCTGAGGTCACTTTTATGACTTATCTCATCATCTTCATAGCCGGGCCTTTAAAAGTGACATTATTTTAGCAAATGCTTCTTCTTCTTCCCAAAGAAGCTGCGCTACTCTGCCATTTTCCAACTTTAGTTCCACTTAGCTTTGTTTCGTCCTGTATCGTATTGAATAAAGCCAAAGTGTGCCCACATGACAGAGAAAACTTTTTTTTTTTCCCTGTATCAGCTTGTTCTCATCTGCACCCGCCCCCAGCTGCATCTCTCCAACACTTGAGTCGTTTTGTCTTCACTGGACACATACGGTTAATTACATCGCTTTGAACTGCAGGAGGACAGTCTGTATGAAGGAATGAATTTATTGAATATAATTAGGTCGGTTAGAGTCGGTTTTGGTCATTTTTTAATGAATTGCCCAGCCCGACGTACCGGCACTTCTAAAACTCACCAATTCATGTGTTGTATCTCATTTGTTTAATTTGTAACGTAGAAGACTACATCATAACCCATTTCAAACTGTCATTTAAAACACTGAATAACTTCACATTTACATAAGCTACCTTTATCGGTCAGAGAGGCTGACTGCCAACTGTACATTGCTAGAGAGAAAAACACAAATGATCTCACCATCGAACTCAGGGAAATAGTCCACCAAGTGTGAGTAGGAGATCTTCTCCTCTAGCAGGTCCTTCTTGTTGAGGAAGAGGATGACGGAGGAGTTTTGAAACCAGGGGTAGGTAATGATAGTCCTGAACAGAGCTTTACTCTCCTCCATGCGGTTCTGGTGTGCAGAGCAGGGGGATGGGAAGCAGAGGTGCGATTAGAGTAATGTTCTGTGGTATCGATACTTGATCCATCTCATTTAGATGTATGCATTCAATACATAAAAAGGCTTAGCTGTGAACACTTTTACGTATGGAGAAGCTTATATTAAAGCAGCATAGTAAGTAACCAACATTTCAAAATACAGAACTGCTAGAGCACGCTTTAACTTATCTGTGTTTCAGTTATAATCATTCCAGGTCAAAATAAAACAAACCATACCGTCATGTTTTATGTCCACCTACCTCGTTGTCCGACTCCACCAGGACCTGGTCGTACTCACTCAGCGCCACAAGGAACATGATGGAAGTGACGTTCTCAAAGCAGTGAATCCACTTCCTCCTCTCTGACCTCTGACCCCCTACATCCACCATCCTGATGGCAGGATGAACATGAAGAGGGGGGTAACAAATGAAGAAGCGAGAAGGAAAAAAAAAAAAAACATAAGCATGTAAGTCTTAGTATCCTTGTTGTTTTGACAGAGGTTTTGAATCCATCAAGAGAGAGATTTACCAATAGCACTAAACTGTGAACCTTGTATATAGTCCAGTAGCCCTTGATATTTTCTAGCGTAGTTCTTCCTTAAACATTTTCAGCTCATGACCCAAATAAAAATATAGTCTTATATCCCGGGACTGATGAAAGCATATTTTTACTATCATGTAAGGAGAATCAGAAGTAGGCCTATCATTTATTTTGGGTCTGAATGATTTGTTAAGAAAAAAGAAAAAAAAAAAAAGGACCATTTAGAAGGTTCATGAACTTTATTTTAAGTAAACTTGTAAACTCCTGATGGATTCAACACCTTAAGAAGATTAATCGGATTCACAACTTCTTGTCCATGATGGCAAGTTTTTAAGAGTCTCTGAGCGAATGTGCGCAGATGTCTAAGTGGCAAAAAAAAAAAAACTACACAAACAAGAAAAAATGTGAAGTGTGAATATGCTTTTGTCCTTGTGAGTAAGTGAGTCATGCATGCCACCACAAAGATGAAAGCTTCCCACTTAGGACGGCTATAGAATAAGATTTAAAATGAATGCCACTCAGTTTAGAAAATCATGTATTTTCATAGGTTGTCAAAAAAATCTGTTCCAACATTTCTGAACAGAAGCAGCAAAGACACTACTCAACCTAGAATCTGAATCTTGACATCAATTTGGAGCTGCTGTGATGAATGACAATCTGATTTGTGTACAAACAAAAAGTTTCTTTTCATATCTGAATGATCTGTACAAGTCTGCATCACTCCTGTTCATCTCAGAAAAGTATATTTATGTTTCTGGCTTCTTTTTATTGCTAACCAATACACTGCAATTACAGGTGCAGCTCAACTTTGGGTTTTAAAGTAAAGACAGAAGCTGTCACAACATTGAAAATCTGATGTTGATCTATCGGGTTGTGCATCCAACGATGACACTTAATAGAAATTAAATTGAGGAGTCATACTTACATCTGATACTAGATCAGTCTGTGCTCCATTTCATGTCATACAGTGTAAGTGGATGCATTCATTTCTCTACCAGTCAGACTTTTTAAACCTTCCCTGGTGTACGTGACCACACAAGAACTACTGGGAAGATTGGAAACTCACTTGGAGAAGACAAATGGGCAAACAGGAGGGACATAAAATGAAGCACAAAAGAATAGATGGAGAGGGGAACAAGTACACAGGTTAGAGGACAAGAGGAAGAGAAGAAAACTGGAAAGCATGAGAAAAGAGAGATGTCAGAGAGATACAGGGGGCACCTCTGATGACGGGATCCTTTTCATGGTAGAAGGACGCCTCCTATGTCACCTAATGGGAAGCTATAAGCTGAGAAGTTTATATCTAAACACGTAGGATGTATATAATTAATAAGAAATTAACTATCACAACCAACTAATCTGAAATTGCAATGGAAAGTTTGATTTTAGCATTTAGACAAGCTGGCATTTGCTGAATCCATTCATGAACAGCAATCCTGGCTGAAATACTGACTGATAGATGTGTGAATCCTCATAAGGTTTCAGCTTTCCTGAGCTTCTCCTTGACAAGGTCACCCTTCGCTCGTCGGGGAGTTTAGGTCCCAGTTTCATTAAGCCTTCATTTGAGACAAAGGATTCAGTAAAATCGTTCACGTCAGGAGCCTTTTTTCTTGCTCAAGCTAGTATATAAATGACATCAGTGCAATTTAACCACTAACCCTGCATATTTTGGTGCACCGCTGGATGCACAGGTGCAAGCCTGCGGACCAGGTGCATCACGGTCTCTGAGAAAGCTGCCCAAATCTGCTATAATTCACAATGCAAGGGTGCCCCCTGGTGGTGGCCCAGTCCACTCTGGTCCACAGAGACCCAGGGCCAATATAGGCCCTGCAGGACCTGCTGCCCAAAATAACATTCCTCCACCGCGGAGAGGACGACCTCGTTTCTTCTGCCAGCCGGAGAGGAAAGGAGGAGAGGAGGAGGAAGAGAGGAGGTGACCCATTTACAGAGACCGGGCACCAGAATGTAGGACTTTGTGTTCATTAGGGGTTGTGTTATGTGCGGCATGATTGCTGTCGGTGGCAGGAGGTAAGAGAAAGTGTAGGACTATGAGGAGATGATAAAATGGTAATGACTTTTAATTTCTAGGGAGGGAAGGGTCAAGAAGAGTACAAATGGGATACAGACACTCAAGGTAAATGGATAAATTAAAAGTCACAGACCATTTCTTTCCGTTAATGGGGAGGACAAATAATGTGGTTTATTTAGGGCTCAGGACAAAAACACATCAGTTGATTTATGAGTTTGATTTCACAACATAACATGGAGGGACTGAGCCAAAAGAGGCATCTTTCTACCTGAAAATGATGCTTTGCAAGTCGAAGGGGTACTCTATGATTCCTGTGGTGGGGATGCGCACCCTGAGCACATCCTGCTGAGTGGGAAGATAGTTGGAATCTGCAATACGATCCAGATCGGTAAGATAACTACAGGCAGGACCGGTCGAGGAAAAGAGGGAGATAAACAGAAAAAAAAAAAGAGACAGAAAAACAGTTATATAAAGCGTGACAGGCAATTACCGCAACCCCCCCTGCCATTCCAGGAAGTGTGGATGAGTCCTGTTGAAGACGCTTCACAGAAAAGGCCACATCTCAGAAACACAAGGGTGTTAGTCAGAGTCACTGCTCCACCATCACTCTCATTCCATAAAACCCATAAGACTTTGGAGGTTAGCTGTTAACCTGCGACTTTAGCTTCATTTGACTCTTATTTCAATTAACAATTTGCAGGTTGCGGATTATGTTGCAGACAGTGAGACGGTATCAGTGACAGTGGTAGCAGTGACTTCAGCAGCAGAAACAGCAGCACCTGGAATAAGATAAAGGAGGTTTGGACAAGTATTATATCAAAGAAAGCAGGAAGCTTGTTTCAATTATTCCATATTTTAAACAGTGTCCGATTGATTCACTTCCTGGGGAATCTTTGACATCATTGCCTAAATCCTTCTTCATCTGGTATTTGGTGGCTTCTCCCCACAAGTTTCAGTGCAGCATGTCTGGCCTTTTGTTTTTATCCTGGAGCCAGAACCTCTACACAATTCTGAACACAAACCACTGATCTCTAAACAGGTTAACCAACCCGGCCCTCAGGCTCATTTGATCTAAATACAACAGTATCTTTATTTTCCTCTGCGGAACAGCTGGGTCTATCCTTGCCAAGTAGCTTGTGCATAAGGCACTTGCAGGTTGGTAACTGTCCTGTAATATCAATGACTGACTTCTGGCAATAGTACCAATATTACACCTGTCATTTTGTCTTTTATTTAATTTTTTTGACCTACAATTTATCAAAACCTATCCAACAATGACAGAGCATTTAGCCCCCCTCTAAACCAGTGTGTTAATATCCTGATAGTCATCAGTGGTTTTTGTCCTCTAGTCATGGTGATGCTGCAGTCCTGGTGCCACGAGGGTACCTGAAGATGACGTTCTCCAGGTCAAATGGGTACTCTATTATGCCTGTAGTGGGAACACGGACCCTCAGCACATCCTGCTGGGTGGGAACGTATCCCTCCGCAGTCACACGGTCTATATCACTAAGGTAACTGGAGATATACATGAACAATGTGGATAACACTGAAATGAAGACATATTCAATGTATCTTTCTCACTCACTCATACACATGAAAAAACAAATGCATATTAACCATCACACTGACATTCCAAACATAGAAAGCACACCATGCATGCAAACCTGGAGCAGCATTTAACTGTAGTACATGAGTTCTACAACCAGGGGGCACTATAAAGTGAGACAAGTGCCTTAGGGCCATTTAGCCTGGGGTCATACATTATTACCATGTAATTATGGCAAACACAAACAACTGCAGAACAAGAGGCTGACACATTTGGCTCCAAACAACAAGGTGCAAACAAAATGGGTGTACTTGCCAATTTTTTATTTATTTATTTTTTTAAATCTGTGGTTTGTAGTACATTTCTTACCATTGTACTTGCACGAGTGGTGACATTCTGACGTCAAACACAATGCCCAACCTTAAATTATGTCATAGTGGACCTGGAGAGCAGTTATATTCTGTGTTAGCACTTGCTAAGAGAGGACACCACTATGGTCTTATGCATTCAGGATAGTCAAATTTACAAATACCTGGTTAGTGTGTACATGGACACTTTAAATACTAGAGTATGTTCATAGATGACAGCTTGTAGTTTTTACAGTTTGAACGTTACTGTTACTGCTCTCTATTACCTGGTTGAGAGGGGTTAAACTCTTGATCAGGCCTCCATTTCAGTCTGACTTCAGGTCCCAATGACACAGTGCACTGGTAAGAAATTAATCATAATACACTGCAGAAAAATGTCTATGGTGGACTGGTTTGTAGGTTTTTCGTAGGAGACAATTAAACTGTGAAAAGAGGTTGGTACATTTTAAAATTTGTCAGCCAATTTGGCAAGTGCATGAAAAGCTAGTACGCCGCCCTGCCCTGTATACATTACAATACCCACAAAGTAATTATACTGTCTCAATATACAGACAACCAAACACACCCAAATTACAGTAAAAACTGTTGTCTTGTGCTCTAGAGACCACTCTGTCTCCTTGCCACATATGACATTAAACCGTCAGTTCCGAGAAATCATAAAAAAACTCATTTCCTTCCTTCCTATTTTTCGTACTGTCATAAAAAGGTGGTTATAAAGAAAAAAATCCATCAACAGCAACATATCTTTACAGAAACAATGTGAGTGGAAAAAGGTTTTTCTGATTTTGATGAACCCACTTTTTAAATTTTATCTGCAAGTTCACATTAATAAAAGCACTGATGCACCCACAGCACTGAAAACCTGGATGTATATACAGTTGCCACAAACACTCACCTATTTCCAGGTAATGCATTAGGGTATGCACAAAGTACACCAAACTAAACCTTATTAGTAGGACTGCCCCCTAATAGACGACCAAACGTTAGTCGATGAGAAGAGTCTTGGTTGACCAAGTTTTCATTTGTCAGTTGGTCGCAGGAAAAAAACAAAAAACAAAAACAAAACTGCATTCGGGAGCTGCGCCTTGTCAAAATTAGGTCAAAGACTAGTACATGGCTGCTGGACTGTGTATGAAATACTAAAAGGCTCCCGATTTAAAACGACGGATCCAGGAAGCGGCAACACTCAGTCAGGGACAGACAGTCGCGTTTACCCAGCTGGTCCCTGCGGTAATTAGATAGTTATTAGATAGTTAATGTGTCGGGCAGGAAATCCAAAGTGTGGGATTATTTCAAGAGGGTAAAAGACGACCCCACGAAGGTGACATGCAAACATTCGCCTATCATCCGTCAACCTTTAAACATGACTTATCATTTGGAACAAGTATCATTAGCCTAACATTAGCTACTTAGCATGGCCACTCTAACATTAGATAGCCTAGATTAATAAATACATTGTCATATGTGCTTATTAGGCTTATCCAAGTGTTTGTGGGGACTGGGGAAGCTAAATTACCTCGTTAACTTAATGTGCATTTCTCTCAAACCATTTTCTAATGCCCCAAAAATATATATATTTAAATAATTAAATTAATATCATAAACGTGCGATGACTAGTCGACTAATGACTTGAACTAACGACTATTAGTGGACTAAGAAAATCTGTAGTCGTGGGCAGCCCTACTTATTAGGCACTAATTTCTTGTCTAATCAATATAAATTTGGATTTGCAAGAAATTAAATCATTACAAATTCAGCATTTTCAGCTCTACAAAAGATAATACATATAAGAAAGAGAAAGAATCCTATTCTCCAGTAAGGAAATAGTTTAGGACTGTTAAGAATCAATAGTTAAATTAACACCAATAAAACTTTTAGTTCCAAACCAGCATCACAGACACACCCGCAGAAAAAATACGTAAGCACACTCACAAATTGTTTCACAGACATTCACACAAATACCATTCTTAAGACAGACATCATGCCCCTTGTCTGCACACACACACACACACACACACACACACACACACACACACAGACAGACAAACGTACTATTTAGTGGAGTCAGAGAGCTGGTACTCTCGGCGGCGGTCATAGGCCTCCTGGATCCCCGGGTCAGACCAGAGGCTTTTGATAGCTGCAATGTAGGGCTGGTCAAACCCATTTATCTTCTCAATGTCCACCTCCTTCACCAGCATGGCGTTAGACTGGAGAGACAGAGGCAAGAGAAGGAAGATGAGATAAGGAGCAGAGAAAAATCCAGATGGAGGATAATGATGAATAGAGAAGAGCAGTAAGACAGACAAGAGGGCAAACAGAAATAATGAGTACAAAGCAACCAGATGAATTTACTTAAATATAATTTTCAGTTTAAGACATCCGAGTTATCTGCAGATAGTTCTCTTCACTGTGTTTAGACTATGTGGCTGATCCTAACCACCTACTTATTTTACTTATTTCAAAAACAATGTTTGTGCTGGATAAATTGACTGCATCACTTCTTGCGCAACATACATTTTTTCCTGGAAAAAACCTAAAACATGCAATTGGTCTAATTAGGAAAGAATGAATAAAATGAACACGTATTTATACTAAAGTTATACAAAAGTGACCACAAAAGATTTAGAAGGGAGTTGTTTTTCCGAGACTTACGATTATGCTGTAAATCACTTTTCACAAATCAGCCCCCACATATAGTCTCCCATCATCTTATCCGGTGATTCATAGGTTGTTTTTTCTGGCTTTAAGTGAATGAAAATGTGCACATTTGCCTGTTTTTCCATTGGAAATGGGTAAATATCAAAATATCACTGTCCTGGTCACAAAAGCAAAGTCTGAAGGGAATAACAGCCATTTTCTATACTTTCTAGGCATAAGCAATTAGGAGCACACTTACTACCCATGAACAAAAAAGGTGGTACATAGATGTTCTTTTCTCTGAACATCACAATGGCCTTTCTTCATACACAGAATGGTCTTTATAGCACATACTAAGAAATTACTACAACTGCTGATACATAACTGTTCCCCTCTGTACCATTTTAACTGCACTTCACAAGCAATTCTACAGGCCTACATGTTTATACTGCCTGTTGCTAACATGCAGATGTTTAGCAGGTATAATGTTTACCATGTTCACCATCTTAGTTTAATGTCTATGATATGTGGTTTTGTAGGTATTTTGTCAGAAACCAAAGTATGGCCCGATGGTGGATGATAAAAAGGGCAGGGGACCACCAACATTAATAATAACATCCTCTGAGCTGGATGTGAAATTATGTATTAAATTTCATGACAATCCATTCAATAGTTGTTGAGACATTTCAGCAAATGCAAAAATGCCGACCTCATGGTTGGCGCTAGTAAAAGTCGGGGAGATTCATCCTCTGTAGCAAATTTCATGGCAATCTATCAAACAGCCTAGTTGTTGAGATAATTCTTTGCAAAAATGGAGAAATTTCACTTCATGACTGTTCATTCTGACAAAGAAATCAATAATTGTGATCTAACCATGACTCAAATTACACAAAGCACAAAAGCTGAAAAATATTCAAAGTGACAGCCCCCACATTGCTCTTTTTTGAGAAATCATAGTTTCCTTGATAGTTTTTCTTGTGAAGCGTATACGACCAAAGCAGAGTGTACGCTTTGGTCGAAGTCTAGGACAAACTAAAAATCTGGTTCATGTATGACCATGCATAACTTCAACACCTATTGTACCTTGAAATGACATGTGTTGTCTCTTTAGTCACAATGTTTAGGTGACTCTGCTGTTCATTCATAATGTAGACCCGTGATTCTGGTCTGAAGGAGCGTACGTTTTCTGTCCTACTGAATAGCGGACTACATTCACCTTGCATCCCAGGTGTAAATCAGTCCTCAATTAGAGGCTCACAATAAAAGACCAGCAGGTCTCTGAGGACTGGAATTGAGAACCACTGTTACATACAATAATAGACTATAATTATGTAATTGTATTGTGCCCACACCACCGGTAACTACTTAATTTTCAGTCTTTTGAATGCACAGTGGAAGCAAAGGCAGGCAAGACATAAAGTATGTTCCCTGCTCTTATTTCTGTTGGTCACTCCTTACCCGATTCTGTTCATATTTGTAGGGGATCTTGAGGTTCTCAGTGGCGCGAATCATGGCCTGCATGGAGGTGAAGATGTTTTGGTAAACAAGTCGGATGAAGCCTCTCTTATCTTCGTCTGAGTAGCCGGCTCCATGGATGATCCTCATCTGCTTGATGAAGGTGCTCTTGCCACTTTCTCCTGTACCTGAACAGGACACAGAACACAGGAGACATCGAGTAAGAGACAGCAAAGTTATGCCGTGGGCACTGTGAGATGGTGCTGCAAAGCCACGTAAGGACTGGCTTGTTATCAAATCTAGATTGCAAACTGTGTCAGACAAAAAGGTCAAGAAGCAAGAGACAAGACACTGTTACCTAAGCAGCCCCAGGGTTTTGTACAGTACTATATAGGGCTGCGACAATTTTTCTTCATTATCTATTAATCTGTCAATTATTTTCTCAATTAATCGATTAGTTGTTTGGTCTATAAAATGTCAGAAAATGGTGAAAAATGTTGATCATTGTTTCCGAAAACCCAAGACACAACCTAAAATGTCTTCCTAAAATCTTGTCTCTACCAACAGTCTTAAACCCAAAGATATTCAATTTACTGTTATAGAAAACCTGAAAATATTCACATTTAAGAAGCTGGAACCAGAGAATTTTTGTTTTTCTTCTTAAAAATGACTCAAAACGATTAATCAATTATCAAAACAGTTGGCGACTAATTAAATAGTTGCCAACAAATCGATTAATCGACTAATCGTTGCAGCTGCAGTACTATATGCTGCACCTCCATCCAAGTCACAAGTATTTTCATAAATGCACACATTTCACCAAAAGCATTATGACATACAATTGTCAACTGTCTAGATTTTGCTATTCCATCTGAAAGGACTGCATTATAGCAACGGTAAATCTCTGACTAATCCAGAAACAACTTCTCACTTGATTTTCTAGAAAATTAACTATATCACAATATACATTTCATCCACCCTCATATAAACAGGGTGAACAAAAAATTAGGGACATCTCTCTCATCTCTCAAGACAATATAGTTCAACAGCACCACAAACTACTACCAACAGTTACTGAATGAAAAACTAAACATTATAACTTCATGAAGGTAGGATTTATAGCAGGGCTCTTGCATTAAACTAGGGGTGTCATGATTTCGATTCCAAATCGAAAATCAATCGAAATGAGCATTCGATTTTGACCTTTGAAATCAAAAGTACAATCAGTAATCCTCCCTGTATTTTTTTCCTCTCTACCCCCGCCTACTTGCGTGTGTCCGGCACACGCCCGAAGAAGAAAGATAAACAACATTTCAAAGACAACACAGCATGGCTTACCGGTAGCCTGCAGCTGCATTACTTTTTGAGACACCATGGCGCTGCCGGAGTCGATGTCGGAGATGATGTAGGCTATGCTAAACACTTTGGTAAAGTTGACAGATTCGAATTTCCTGGAGCAATAACTCATAAGCGAAACGTTCTTAAAACACAGGCGACGCCTCTTTCCTACCATAGTAAGGTAGATGGCAAACTACACCTTAATTTCCACCAAAACGAACTGTCCTCTGAGCTGGACAAATAACACTGTTCTCTATGTACAGCTGGCTGTGAGACAAGTGTGCAGGGACCATCTAAAAAGTGCAACACAAAGCAACAAAAAAAAGTTGTTGCAGGTGAGGAAATTCAAGCTGTTGTTGTAAAGTACCCTTCTGTCATCTAGTGGCTCTTCTTTTTGTTTTTGTGTTTAACAGTTTGTTCCCAATTGACTGATGAAATAAGTTAGTTATTACATTTTAAAATAATTATAATTTGACCATATGGCCTTAGTGTGGTACATTTCCAAAAAAAATATGGCAGTTATATCACACTTGATACCATGTAGCCTCTCTTTTTAAAGAAGAATTAGAAAGTGTGAATGACAGTTGTCAGGGCATAAAACCAATGATCTGTTGATCTTTACAAATCAAGACTTGATAGTCTAACAATGGTGTAGCCATCAGTGCTGGAAAAAAATGTTAACATTGAAAATCGAATCGTGACCTTAAAAAAGAAAGTCAAATCGAATCGTGGATTTGGAGAATCGTGACACCCCTACAATAAACTGCACTCATTTTAGCCAGGGGTACCTAATAAACTGACAATTGTGTATCAATATAACATATACTGTGATAGATTTTATCCATATTATCCACTCCTATTAGACGCTAGTCCCTGTGCCCTCTGATTAGTGGGCAACTCATCTTGAAATCAGGCTCACCCACAGTGGTGGATGAGATGATGACAAGGAGCCAAATCAGTGACCCAAGACAGGTGCTCCATGAGAGGCAAAAGTGACCAAAAATCTTAATGCTAGTTGAAGAGATCCTTGAACATGCAGCAGTCCGTTTTTGTATTTGATGTGTAATTAGTAATCATTAATTCCCAGTTAATCAATAAGCAAGGCAAATGAGCACAACCTGGTAAAAATGAAGCATTAGGATGGTCTAATAGCTACTTAGAAACAAAACTAGATTAATGGGAGACGGCCATGTAAGTCAGTCTCACGCATTATGAAATCACTCTACTGAAATTCCAAGTTGATTAACTAAACTGGTTACGACTGCTAATACGTCAAAGCTTCTTTGTCCTGACGTCAAGATGTTATTGCAGAGTTTGGAAAAGAGAATGAGTCAAAAAATATATCCGCGAAGAAGAGGAGTGTGATGCGGGAAAACACTAATTAACTGAATGAAGATAATTAAGACAAACTGCTCTACATTCATGATCTAACACTGAGCTGCCTCTGCCAAAAGGTGACAGCAGGGGTTGTTGTCAAAAAGGCTGCATTCCTTCAGTGATCCTCCTCTGCCCTCCTGAGTCCATATCTGGCTGTAAGATCATTGCAATATTTCAAGTGGTGTCGGCTTTCCAGATTTACATGTATGGCAAGGAGCCTGAGAAAAGAAAAGCTTACAGGTATATACTTTAAGACATTTATTCTGCTTCTTTCCACACCACAAAATCCTTTATTTCAAAGGGGAAATTACAAATGCCGGTTTTAAAGCTTTTTGAGATCTATAGTGATTGTGCTTGGGGGACGTCTACTGGGCCTAACCCACATTTCACACTAGCCCTCTTGTGTTCTACATGGCCAGAAAGACAACCCCTAAGGCCACCCCCCCCCCCGCCCCCCCAAAAAAAGCCGATGGCATTTCAGTCCTCCTCAAAAAGGGATCCAGCACATCCATGATATCTGCAAACTGAAAGGGAAAGACGAGGAGGAAAAAAAACACACACATACACTCATCTCACCACCACCTACATTCAAGGTTTTTGAAGAGCAGCCATATTTCCGTTACCATGGCAACCCCTCCTCTGTCTCCCTCTCTTTTTCATTCCTGTGTTTTTTTTTTTCCTTCTTCTTTTTTTAAACCCCTCCCATCCGCCCCTTCTCTCTCCTCTCTTTCGTAGCAGACAGTAAATATAACTGTGAGCCCCTCAGGCTTGCTCTGTGCTCTTCATCTTTTGGTGTACCACAGAGAAGAAGGGCCTCGGCTCCACAGAGACTTTGGGGGGGTGAAAAGCTGGTCTGAGGTCAATACCAGGGGGTTACCAGAGAACTGTTAAAAGGTTGGGAAAGATAGCTGCTTCTTTGTTGATGTAGGAAAGATATGCCTTATCTGTGATGCAAAATTTGGGTTTCAACACTCACTCCACGAGAGGAAAAGGACCTTCCTTCATCTTCTCTTCCAACTAAATGTCCAATTTTGGAAAACAGAGACTGGAAAGACTCTGATACACTGAACAGGTCTTATCTTTCTCATTTCTCCCGGATGAATCAGTGCATTGCAGCGAATGCTACAGACCGGAACCTGCAAAGTAGTCAGCCCAATAAAATGGTGATTGTGTTGCTAACAAAAGCAGTCAAGTACAGAGGTCTGTGTGTTGGGCTGCAGTGGTAGTGTCCTAGTAGTGACTGCACACTGCCTCAGCTAAGGAGCAAGAGGATCACTCTCCAGCTTAATGTCTGATTTATTTCTCGTGACCCCGTCACAAGATCTCCCTCCGCTGTGTTCTCTTAACTGTCGTGTCCCTCTTTCACCAGACAACACACTACGAGCCTCTGTCTTCCCTTCTCCTCCCCAGATTGTACCAGCCTGAGCCACAACCATTTCCATGCCCTCACAAACTCTCCCCCACAACTACACCCCCCCCCCCACCCCCCACCCCACTCCCTCCCTTTCGTCACAACCCCTCCTAACCTCCCTTAGGCTAGAAATATGCCTCTCCATTCTCATCCCTCTCTGTCAAGAATTTTGGATATTCATAACTAGAATCCATCCATTCTTTTTTGGTAATGACCTAGAAAAAGGAGGTCACCTTTTAATAGCTCACACACTACTTGGGTTTGATAATGCTTTCTGTTCTAGGTAGGAACGAGTGTGAAAGAAAAAGACAAGAGAGCTTAGATTACGCCCCAATGCAACAGTGCAAGTACACCATACAGCCCACACACCAACACTTGTCTTTTATTGTGTTTTTTGGAACAGCGCGTAAAGTCTCAATCGAGGCTAACCCAACGACGATGAGCACAAAATTAAAACTTGCTCTGCATAGACAAATTAAGGACAACTAGTGAAATAAAAACAGTATGTAAATAGTAACAGCTATCCATCATATAAAGACGCCAAACACTTCACCTGTACCTTCTGTTGCCAGGCTAGCTTTCATAAGCCTTTACATAACGTGACTGATGTCAGCTCGTGACACAATACCTGATGGACTTGACACTGCTGTCTTGGTACAGCAGTTTTGGTTGAGCCCAGGTTGCCACACTAGTTATGCCTCTATGTGTGTGTGTGTGTGCAGAGCCTGCTTTGTTTACACTGTCTGCTCATATCCTATAATTCTTCAATTGGGCTTCACATGCAGGCACGAGTGGCCACAGAAGGCCTTGTGCACGAGCAGGGCCATCTCTGCTAAACCCAGCCTGCCCCTGCAACGCCTCTGACAGCTTTCGATGAACAAGAGGTGGGGACTATCATGGCAAAGCTGCATGCAAATACACACAAATATAGTGGTCAATTAGTATGAACAGTGTTGGCTTATCTTAGCTGTCTTTCAGGCAGCGCAATCTCAGCAGAGAGAAAAAAAATTTGCATAGACATAGCAGAGGTTAAAATTATCAAAACATCAAAATTGGCATCAGCCAGGTGTTAGCTTTTTATCATCAGCGCTCCGGAAGGATACTACATGAATCAGGCAGTCACAAGGCTAACCAAAATGTAGCGTGGGTCTCAATCCTTCACTAAATTAATCTTGGAAACGAGCCTCTTTCAGGCGCCTAAAGTAAGGGATTGTGCCAAGGCAGCCTGGAGCTAAACAACACACACACCAGCTGCCTAACCAACTGTGGACACACACAGATCCTGTGGTCAACCTCAAGGCATGCATGTTACCTCCACTGCGATGGCCCATTTCTTCCCTTTTTTTCTTGCAATGGCCTAGGCCATGCTGAGCAGACAGTACAGGGCTTCAACAAACACACACAAGCATATACAGAGAGGAAAGAGGGCTTTTTCCTCTCTCAGTTCTCTTGCAGCTTTCTAACATGTGTTCCTTTGCTGTCAGGATCCGGGCAAAACACTGCTGCTTTGTGCTGATGTCTCTGCCTCTGCTGAGTGCTAGATGCGTGTGGGTGTCGGAGCTGTAAATTGAATATACATGCTATAGCATGCACTGCACATAATACACACACTCGCAAATTCAAAAACCTTCATCTGACCACCTTAGGACGGCTTTGTCTGTTCACCAGTGAATATGTGCTGAGTGCTGTTCTGGTCGAGTGGGTGTGGGTGAGCCAAAAAAATAAATAAATGAAAATAATAATCTAATACTGGCTTTACAAAAGATTTTGGAGTCAGCAGCAGTGTTTTAGTCTACAAAAAACATACACTCTGCTTGGCTTCTACTAACTAAAAACAGTCAAATCCTTGTTATTGACATTATTTCTTAAGCTATTGCACTTTTTTAGGGAATCTCATCATGGAAATTCTATGAGATAATATCACTTCAGGTCCACACATGGGCAGAAACCATACTTAACGCATCTCTGCTGCACTGCCTTAAATGTATCCACATTTGGTTTGCACGCTTCTCTCATGATAGACCATTCATGTGGCTGGATGATTTCCAACCTTTGTACAATTCACAACCACCATGCACGCCTAACATTCTGCAAAAAGTGTGTCAATAGTCTTATCATATCAAATCCGACTTGAAACTAAAAGATGAGGTGACAGAAGTTGAAACAGTGCGATCAGAGAGAAGTGTGGGCTTTACTGTACACAGCAGCTGGTGGGAGTAAACAGAAACGAACATGCCACCCTGTCAGCACAGAGAGAGCTGGAAGAAACTGGCAGTGAACAGAAAGGCAGGCTACGTCCCCGTCCTGTCTGGGGACCGGGGTAGCAGCAGTATGTGGGACAGTCACCATCTAGCCTCATTCACCCCCATATCTCCAGAGAACCAGCCATGACCCCATTTGGAACGTGTACGCGTGTTCATCGGTGCACGAGTGAGCAATATGAGCAACTGTGTAAAAGACACCATGTCAAAGAGAAGAGATAAAGAGTGTTTACAGGGCTGGCTGAGACCTGGGCATTTCCTGCAAACTAGCATAAATAGAGAGGGAGTCTGGATGGAGACATCGGCTGTGTTTGATGATGCAGAACATACTGTGTGTGTGTTTACTTCACTGAGACTTCAAGATCTGTGAAGTGACCGGTGACCCTTTGACCTTAAGCAACTTGGAATGACAGCAAGACATTTAAAATGTTATACTTGCAGTTCAAATTTTAAATAATCCTTATTAGCCACTGGAAATTGTATAGAGTGAGATAGATATTGAATAAAACACAACCAGGAACACAATCTTAAGTACCACACAAAGTAGTTGCAGTTTTTCCAAGACCTCACATGTAATCCATGAGACACAGAATCTCTCTTTTCTGAAACAAACCTTCATCATGTAACCAGCATAAAATTTATTTTCCAGTAAGTACACTTTTCATGTCTTTTGAAGCACAACAAAATGTTAAATAAACAAAATGAATCAGTTTGAATCCTTTGAAATGCTCCAAAAAAAAGATTTAAATTTTTTAAAAAAAAGACAGATTTTGGGCTTTACCAGCACAGTCATGAACCTCCCTGTGGCCAGAGTTAAATGTACCTGGCCTTAAAGATGCTCAGAGAGAAATGGATAAGTTTTGGGTAGCACTGGTTTTGATAAATAGTTGGCTTTAGCAGTATTAGTAATAAAAACACCATTATGTCATTCACGTAATGTGATACATTTATTACCTAAGATACATTTTTTACCTAAGAAAAGAGATTTTCCTGATATTAATGTTAATATAAAATCTGCAGTTTTACAAGCATCCTACTGAATACTGTGTTAGCAAAACAATTTCATTCACAGCAATGATGCAACCACAGTCACAACCACACGTGCTCAGAAAAACTACAATACGGTTGTTTGTAAGGGTTTTAATTTTACATCTGTTTTTTCCAAAGACTTTCTAATCTATTCTCCAAAAAACCACAGAGAAAAGGTGACATCTAAGTGAACTAAAGCATAAACAATAAATCGGCAGGGGCAACATATATTGGCTGATATTAATTTAACACAAATATGCAAGTATCTGTGTATGTCGACTAATAAGTCACAAGAAATTGCAGCACAGAAATGCCCAAGATATGTTTGAGGTCATTTAGAAAACGTGTCTCCATTACATAATTTGTTCACCACAGAGAACTGACAAGTTTTCTCTTCAACTGTAAAATGTACTGCATAGTACCTATCTTAATCACAAATCTTTACTAACAGAATTTAAGGCACCTTTATCAAAAATGTTTATGTAAAAAAAAAATTAATATCAGCCCGTATATCATTGTCAGATATATGCAATGTCTGTCTCACAACGATTTCCATACTTAAAAGTGTTGGATCTGACCATGATGAAGAGGCTTTCAGTATGACTGATCATCCACATAGCTCCACATTCACCGGCATGAAAAAAGTACCGTACTCACTCACATACACACACACACACACACAACCACTGAGGAGTAGAGCTAGAAGATCCCTATTGCCATATATGATCAAAATAAGACGGCTTGGCAAGAGAAGCAAGGTCAGCAATAAACATTTGAGCCTAACCCCTGATCCTCTTCCTGGTTCAATCAGACTGTTCATCTAAAGGATGTCTTAACCTGGTAACAAGATGTTCTGCTGGAACAGGGAGAATCAACAAGAACAATTCTACCAACAACATTTTTGGCAAACTGTACTGTCCATTAAACTGGGATGATGCGTTATCAAGTAGCCGTCAACATTTTGGGAGTCGAGTTTGCCCCCGTCCGACCCCTTTTTCACATACTGTGCTTAACAAATTCTCTGATGACCAAAAATGCCACACTGACGTAACCCCAGGGATGTTTTACTGACCATCAGACATTCTGTTTCTCAGATTGCATGTGGAACCAACATTTTTATAAAAAGTGAATGCCCACTGGCACACTTGCAGCTTGACTGGGAGCTTACAATTTACCTCGGTCAGCACTTTGGGAAACCCTGAAGCGTTTGCCCTTCCATCTCACTTTACTGACCGTTCGCTCGCTCCAGCAGTTCATTTACCCGATGCAGCAAAGGCCACAGCTCCTGGCCCACTGTGTTTTGACCAAGTAGAGGCAAACCACTGGTCTGTGGAGCAGGAAGCTGTCGGTATGGCCTGATATGGCCCTCAGTGACAGGCAGCCAGACTGTGGGCACTGCTACAGCCTTGGCAGAGCTGTTATTTTATGACCAAGTGGCTAAGCTTGAAGTGGTTATAGCTTTTACCGACAAAACTAACCCTAACATTCACCCGTACTGTATTCTTAAACTTTACGTCTCTGTCTGGCATATAATCAAACCTCAGTTGTTTCGTCTTGTGTTTTGCTATTTTGGCAGTGCACCCTGGCCATATAGTAAACCCTGCCAGGAAAGGAAAGGGAGACTGAAGGAAGGTGGACCTGAATTAGTGATAGAAACACTGTTGGGGGAATGCTACATCAATCTAGATCTTAAACAATTATCAGATTAATCGATAAGATGATTGAAAGAAAACCCATTGACAACTATTTTCTAATCGATTCATCGTTGTCATTATTTGAACAAAATTGTCAAAGATTCTCTGGTTCCAGCTTCACAAAGGTGAGGATTTTACTGCTTTTCTCTGTTTTATATCATTGTAAGCTTAATAGCTTACTGGTCAGAAAAAACATTTTAAGATGGAAAATTTGTGATTGTTCCAGTATTTTTTTTTGCATTTTACAATTAATCAGAAAAATAAGTAATAATTAAATAAGATCTTCAAGTATCATGACATCAGATGTGAATAGGATTACACTGCCTTCAAAAAAAAAAAAAAAAAAAAAAAAAAAATCTAAATCGCATGCCTCCACACGAAAATATTTCATCACAGAAGCTACAGCAGCCTGCAGTGACACATTATGTACAACTAAAACTGGCTGCAAGCTTACATGAAATAGACAACCAATCTTCTGTACATGCACTGAACTGTAAGGTAGCTAATGACCAACTTCCACAACAACTGTCAGAGCTCGATATTCCTCTCCTTTAAAATACACCTGATTGTTAAATGTTCAGACGCAGAGATCTCCTCCTTCCTCCAGTGAGGTGTGGAGAGGCAGGCAGCTCACTGCGAGCCGTGGGCCTGAGAATAATACCAGGGGATAATAGGAGTCAGTGACATCTCAAAGTCTGAGCAGCGGATGTGTTTAACCAAGCCTATTAAGACCTGGACTAATCCTGCCTTACACGTCCTTATCCAGGCGTCCACTGACAGCCTTAACTCACACAGGATGGGCCACTTACAGCATGACTGATTGCAGCTCCTGCTTGCTTGTCTGTCACACTGACACTTTAAATGTTTTTATGCCAAAATCTGGCAGATAATGGAAATACTTAGAAAGCAACAAAAAACACTTAATGAACTGGTGATAAACCAGACGCACGAGCTAGGGTGGAGATAGAACGTAATTGATCAACTCAACTCTTCATCCATCATCTGACAAGAGAAATATGACTGCAGCACATTTCAAATCCTCTGCGCACACACACAAGCACCCCTTTTCACCTGCTCACCCTGGCAGCCAGGTAGAAAAGAGTTTTACAGCGATTAAAATGTATGACACAGGATAGAATATGTCCCATCAACGGTATGGCTCTCGTGTGGCCTACTTCTCTGAGCTGAGGTATTCAGCAGGGAAATGAAAGGAGACACACATGTCAAATATCCAGGGCTGCTTTTGGTGGGCAAGAAATGAGAGCAAACGTTTTGAAACTAAGGATGCAACCTAGATAATTCTAATTGTCCTAAAAATGGACACCTGCTTCTTTTTTCTTTCACACTTATCTGTTGTTTAAATTGAGTGCTGGATCACATCGTGCGCACCCGGTTGAAAGTTAGGCTGCTACAACATGCATGTATACACAATACATTTTTCCTGAAAGGGATGCAAGTACATTTGTGATAAAGCATGGCCTATTGTTCTTCTTTGTTTCCACAGAACTATGAATCAATGCAGTATAGGCCAACTTATTCAACAGCAGCTCCCACCTGCCCACACACCAGCTATATAAATAGCTAACCTACTCAGCTAGACTCCAAGATGAGGGGGCAAATCCCTCAGTATCCTTGTCTAATGGACGGGTAGATTTGTGACACTGGGTGCACACTAAAAAAAATAAATATTGATAAATGAATGCAATCCAAGCAAGGTCTAGCTGAGGCACCTGAAGCTTCATCCAGTTGTACAAATGTTATGCAACCTGGTTTAAAGCAACACTGCACAGCAGCCCCAAAGCTGCTAATTCTTCTATTATCAAGAGACCATCTTCACCTTTTAACCACCATGAGCTAACAAACCACGGTGGCAGTTCAAGAGGTGGTCAACTGGTTAGCTTGAGGGCTAGTCAATAACATCAAACTGGCCCAATGACTAGCATGTGGTGGCCTGTAAACGGTGACATCTTAGTAACTTCGATGCCAAATAAGCTGTTGTCTGCACACCAATGCCAATACATACACTTGAATAAAGAGACAGTATCGCTGGCTGGTAAATTCTTGCAGATACGCACCTCGACAAGACAGTTTGCTAATTTTAACTCCGCAAGCTACAAAACAAGCCACGCATTTCGAAAAAAAAATGCCATAACGTTACTCATACTGGAACCAGGCTTCCAGCTAGCAGCCTTAACTCGTAGCATATTTGCTAGCATTGCCAAGAAGGCCCAAAGGAGGCTAGTTTTCCATATAACGACACAAGACATGACAATAAAAAAACGTATTTCAGGATTAGCATGCCACATACCGAGAAGAAGTAATTTCAGCTCTCTCCTGGAGTCTCGCTTGTCTCGGCGCAGTTGTTTGTCAATTTCTGCATTGATTCGTTTCGACTCCTTCGCCTCTTCGCTCAGGCAGCAAGCCATCATGGACTCCAGAGTCATCCCCTCTGCTTGTGGCAGCCCGGTTAAGACGGGACCACGACAACACTTGCCCACGGTTTCAGCTTCTCCCGAAAACCCCGGTCCTCGCTTCGATCTCAGGGCGAGGAGGAGGAGGTGGTCTGTCGGGGCTGGACGGATGAGTGGACGGGACTAGGGGGGGGGAGGGGAGACTAGCTAGGGGCCTCGCTGTCAAGTTGTCCCCCCCGGCCGAGAACTGCGACTTCACCCGGGTGTTCTCGGCAAATCACGGGAGACTCGGACAGGGGAGGGAGTCAGGAGACGGTGGGGCCTCCCCGAGATGCTCTGCCCGCCCGCTTCTTAACACAGCTAATATTAAAATGACTGCAACTGTTACAGATTTAACCACTCAATACCCGGTTTATATCATTAACCCCCTGCTCTGTCACTGCACGGTCCAAATCCTGTCTTTTCGTCCGTCACTGTGGTCCAGTTCTCGCTTCAAAATCCGCCAAAAGTGGCTGAAAACTGCAGTGTCGCGACATCCAACCCCGTTAACAGTTGATATCTGTGCAGTCTCACCGACGTTAGCTAGCTCGTTTACACCTGAAAAAAAAGCCGTAGTCCTTGCCAGTAAGCCAACGTTAGAGTGATAACCGTTATTGCACTATCCACGCCGCAGCAATGCGACCGTTTTAACTATCTACATTAGCTAACGTTGGCTAAATTAGACGCAACGGCTACGGGCGCTAGCTCCCTCAACAACGCCTCAGCTACTGTGTCAACCCGCAGTGATTGAAACAGCAGGCTGGGTTGAAGGAATTTGTCCGCCTAGCTAGCGATAGCAGGACAGCACCCCATCACATCCTGAACCATTTTTGACGGTGAATATATATTAAAGCTACGACCACAGCCTGAAAGAAGGGATAAAATGCGTGCCGGTCTGGCTGCTTTTTTTATTATTATTATTATTATTTGCCAGAAGTGACTTCACAGCAAACAGCTGGCTTTCAGTATGGCTCGTCGCTGGAACAAGGTGGGCATACACACACATACACACACACTAGTCTGATGCCAAGCAAGGAGGAGGAGAATCTGTGGTGTTGAGTGACAGAGGGAGGATTGCATGAATCAAGTTTGTGACAGACCAATTGACAGAACGAGGCGGGTCTTTGGGTTGGGATCTGGCTCTGAACGCTCAAGTTAGGTCCATGAGATGCAAAAGCCACTATGTATGCATTGGAAAAGGGAAGAGCTGTTTGCACGTCTTTATAAATCCTAAGCACTGGATTTGAGATAAGTGCTAAATGAATATTCTGCATTGCAGAAAAAGATCTTTCAAAAATATCACCTGTCCATCAAGACAGAATAGGTTTAAATGAGCACTCTCCATCAATAGCCTCCAGTATAATGCAAGAAGACCAAGACGAATGATTAGCAAGGTCTGTGGCCGCACATGGACTGTGATACCAGTGACATCTTGTGGTCATAATCATAGTTTACAATTGCATGCAGAAACTAATACAAGCTCAAGAACCAGGCAATAAAAATCAATAAAAGAAAACCATACACACCAATCTTACTTTAAATAAAACTTGGATCTTTGTGCAGCGGTGCACTATATAAAAATGTACAAGACAAAATAAACAAGCACAGGGTCATGATAAATAGAAAAAGCAGTCCATTATTATATAATAGAAAAACAAAATTGTTTGATGAATACAAAATTGGGAAAAAGGCAATATAGCTACTCCTTCATTCTGACCACAAGTGGGGTAAATCATGTAATATTTGAGCAGATGGTGGCAGCAGAGTGATGACATACTCCCACCTAAATCACGTGTGTTTTTCCATTGATGTACAATGATTTTAGTACATCTCACTCAGCTTGCAGGCGGACGTCTACATGGTCAGATTTGGCTTATCTTTTATTAGTCTAAGCTTTCAGTCAGAGACCTTCTTCGAGGCATGAACAGGTAGCAGGTGAATGCAGCAGTATAAAGGGCTGAGAAGCTACCCCTGTGGCAACTGTGCCCAATGCCATAATACCTGGAGAACTAATGACTTTAAACATCCTAGGACAGAAAAAAAAATCAGTAAGGGGAGTTATCACATGCATTACAAAAATATTGTCTATCTGTTGAAATGCCCATGTGATAACATCTTTGTTGGTAAAACCCTTGAGCAAAGAATTAGTGAACACAAAAGCTCCATAAGACGCAAAGATATATGAACTATCCCGTAGCCTGTCACTTTAACAACCACTTACACCCCATTTCCTCCCTTAGGTTCCAGGGCACAGAGCAGATTGCTCTTCATAGAGGGGGTGATGTCGACAGGAGGTTATGCCAGAGAGAGCTTTTTTGAATCCACTCCTCAGGAACAGTGCAACCACTGGGTCTAAATGAGCATTTTGACATGAGTGTTTTGCTATGAATAAATTATCATAGATTCTGTATGTTCTATGTTAGATGATGGCTGTAGCCTGATGTTTACATAGCATTTATCTCAATTGTGGCTTTTTCTATTTTGTTGTAAAAGTGTTCTGCATTAAGGCTGTTTGATATTTTTTTTAGCACCAGCACCTCAGTTAAGTCTGATACTGGGTGAGTGGTGGATTTCTCTCTATTTTTGATTAGTCTGAGCTTTACATTTTTAATTTAAGGTGCATACATGTGCTTTGATATTTAATGTTAACATTGCCATGACTACAGTTAGCATTAAGATATTGGTTAATACTGGAATGACTGTACCACAGAGTGATGTTGCCATCCCAAAAGGACAGCCATGCTGCTTGTGGGGCTAAAATATAATAGTACAAGTACAAACGTTTACAAGGATTTCAGTAACATTAGTCCTCATGTGAACCATTCTCAATTACTCTGCTGTTCAAAATAGTCACAGAAGAGGCGTCGGATCTCCTCAGCATGACTTTGGTCCATGTTGGTTGAGATGAGCGGCTTGTGGCTGGGTTGAGGGCTCTCTGCCTCAGCCACTTCCACCTGCCACTCTGCCTTGAAGGCGTCCCCGTGAGACTCACACATGTTGTGCAGAATGCAGCAGGCCAGGATCATAGTGGGTACCACATCCAGCCCACAATCGTTCCTTTTGCTCAGACACTGCCAGCGTGCCCTCAGCCTCAGCAGCGCCTCCTCGGACACACGCAGCGCTCTGGCAAGCCGCCGATTAAAGAGCTGCTGTGGCTCCGTCAGTGTTGCGTGACTTGCCCTTCTGCCTTTCTCTTCAGGATAGGCCTTCATTAGCCAGCTCTGGAGTGGGTAGCAGGCCTCCCCGAGCAGCACATACCTGGATGCAACAGATGGTTTTCAGTCACTTAAGTAAAATAACACAAGACATTCAGATTGAACAGATATTGTATCTAGATATGTAAAAAATAAACTTTTTTGATGGGATTGTGACAGCAACCACAGGCTTTAAGTTCAATTAGGAGGCAGAGATTTAATTCCCAATTGCCTGTACACTACAAGATGTGTGCTGATTCCTTTTTTTTAAGTCAGTGCAGAGTCTGCAAGATTTTCAAAAACTGGCAAAACAGGGTTATAATCAGGCTTAAAACTGTGTAATGTGTGGATGTCCTAAATGTATAATTGGACATAAATTAAGGTACAATGTCTGAAACAAAGTCTTAATGTTTTTTCACATACTCAGGCATGTGAAGTCCTTCCGATTGACTTAACATAACTGCCATTTCACCTCAGCTTTCCATAGTCTGTTCTACAGGAATACAGGCTGTTTAATTTTATCTAAAAACATATCAATTTGTGTCCTGTAACGAGGACTTCTAATACTAACAAGATGAACACCATTTCCATAAAACATGGCACAGCTTTTAAATCACCACTCCATTTGAACAGATGGTGAATAGATATTCAGACTTAACTTTCACCGCCCACTTGGTCAAACCTAAAGTGCACCAAGCCATCATGTTATAGTCCTCTTTAACAACTGTAGAGATTTAATAGATGGTTAGATGCTATTTCAGGTAGACAGATGAGTGAAGAAGGCTGGATGCCAACCTGACAAACAAATGGAAAGGAGGGAAAAGACTACACTTTTTTCCTGAAGGTAGAAATTAGCATATTGTATCCTTGAGTGCCTCAAAAAATTGAAAAAAAGTCTTTGCATACTTGAATACAGGTGAATCGGAGGAAAGCACAACTTGAATAAAAATGAGAAAAATGGCCGCACATTGTCTCCCTTACTGCTGGAATAAACAACATAATGGGTACATCTACACCTGATGAAGGTCGAACAGACCGAAACATTGCATAAAAATAAATATTCCAACAGTGAGTGAGATAGAGTGGAGGAGTTTTTCTCATTTATCTTTAAATGTCTTCACTTGCAATTAAAAAAAAGATTTATTGGAAACGTTTCGGTACACAGACCTTCATCTGATGAAGGTCTGTGTACCAAAACATCCCCAATAACATTTTTTTAATTGCAAGTAAAGAAGACAGTGTGCGGGAGTTCTTTGTCCTACTTTAGTCGACCCATGGTCTTCTCCGACGCATCTGTCGATCTACAGATGTGCAAAAGTTCTGCTCCTTGATCTTTAAATGTCCGAAATATGTTATTTACTGTACAACTGTCATGCATTTGGCTTAACTTTACCCAAGTGGTTTTCCCATGAAGATAGGTGGTGGGGCAGGCGACAGTCCACCCTCTGCAGCTGTGGCCCACAGGGATGAGTTCTGTAAGATGTCGGCTGGGTCTGTACCTCCTGGGAAACTGGCACATACATCCCAGAATTGCCCCCGCCCACTAACGGCCACCTGAAACACCAAAGACAAACAGTCAAAATGTGATGTAGGACAACTAGCAGGCATGTATTTGCATGAGCATGCAAGGGTGCCTTCTCCACCTGAGACAGCACTGAGAGCCATCCAGCAGGGTTGGCATAGTCCGACGCATTGCTTGATGGGGTGATGATAGCCGTGTGGAGCGTTACTATGGCAGCGGCGCAGTGAGGGAAGCCCCAGTGGGACAAGAAAAGCTGGGCTGAATCCTCCAGCTCCTGCTCATTGGGGGGCCGCAGATAGACAGCACTGAGGAGCGCCACGATGGCATGACACATGTCTCTAACGCACCTGCACACAGTGGACTTCCCCACACCGAAGAGGGTGCTGATGGTGCGGTACTCGATGTTCGACGCTAGACGCCACAGAGCCACAGCTACACGTTTCTCCACCGGCAGCGCCAGGCGGAAGCTGGTGTCCTGGCGAGCCAGACGGGGCCGTAGCTTGTCACACAGGTAGAAGAACGTCTCCCGGCTCATCCGGAACTTATCCAGCCAATCAGAGGGCTGGAATTCTGTCATCACCACCCGCTCCCACCAATCAGTACTTGGAGTGGTGGTCCAGGGACGTGTGCGGATGCGGACGTTGGAGTGGATCCCTCCTGCTATCATCATCTGGGGAGAAGATGATTCAGAATAAAATAAAATTGATTTTCTTTAGATTCATTTACCAATTTTTATCCCTCTAGTCATAATTTGTTAAAACCACTGTTGGATGCTTTTGTCATTTCCAGCATTTCACACTTTTTCTCTTAAATGGGAAAATATTGTTTGGTTTCTCTGGCCACGGCAGATATTATGAAGACTAATTCGACCTGATCAGTTTTTTATCATACTTATCACCAACTTTTATATCCACACATGTAAATACAATAAGCCTTATTATATAACCTTATAATAAACAATATTAGCACTGCAACTAACAATTACATCAACAGATTAGTCATTTGGCCTATAAAATAAAATGATGAAAAATGTCAATCACTCTTTTCCCACAGCACAAGGTGCAACCTCAAATGTACTTTTTTGTCCCGACCAGTCCATGACCCAAAGATATTCAGTTTATTGTCATAGAGGACTAAATAAACTAGAAAATATTCACATTTAAGGAGCCAGAACTAGAGATTTTTAGTATTTTTTATTTTTAAAAAATGACTCAAAATGAATAATTATCAAAATTGACTAATCAGTTAATTGTTGCAGCTCTAAATGATATCTCTTTTATTGCTTATTGTGCGAACAGGAAAGCTGTCGAAACATATTTGTATGTCTTTTACTGTTTTTTATTTTATCAGTCCCTTTTGGGGTCTTGGTTTACTTAATCTTTGCTGCTTCTTGGTACAACTGCAACTGGTGAAGCTGTGTTGACATGATGTACATTTTTGGGAGGCCTCTGACTGACTAAAGTCAATAAGTCTAAAAGAAAATGCTTTTTTACAATCCAAAAATATAGTGATTAGATGTTACACGCACAGAAAGTGTTCTTAGAATAACCTCTATGGCATGTTAATATAATATAAACAGCAATATGTGTAGCTGTAGACAGTATTGGTCATATGACAGTGATCACAGCTGTCTAAAGTTTTTTGGGGGGGGATACAGATGGGGATACAGAGACAGAGAAGGAGGGACTGACCATCAGCATCCTCCTCTGCCTTTGGAAGAAGTACTGCCGATGTCGGATGCGTCTTTGAATCTCACTGCGCCTCTGAATGTGCGCGTCGTTTATGTCTCTCCTGCGCTTCAGCAGCATGTAAGTCATCAGGAACATGACAGACCGCAGCTGCTCCTCTTCCTCCATTTTGACAAGTTCAACCAGGAGGCAGCACGCAAGACATTAAGTTATAGTGAAAGAAATATGCCCCAAACAACTCAGGTGTCCATGTACAACTACTTCCGGTTTTTTCTTCTTCTTGTCAACCAGCGTATTAGGTGCATTACCGCCACCTTTTGCTTCGGAGTGTGGAACAGGGATTGAGTCATATCCATTAAAGGATAAATTCACAATTTTTCAAGCATGTCTTAAAACAACAGATGACCGTATGAACACTGAAAGAGGGTTTTCTTCGCTGTAATCATTCCTCCTGTTCATACTGGCTGTTAAAAGATCCCTTTAAATGTGCTTTCAATGTAAGTGATGGGGGACAAAATCCACAGTGTGTCCACACAGTCATTTTGTGCAAAAATGCATTTAAAAGTTTATCTGAGGCTTATATGAGGCTTCAGCAGTCTGAGTTAGTCAAATCAAGTGGATATCTGCCACATTTACAGTCTTTTTAGTATAAAATTCCTCTTTGTGTTTCCTCGGACAGGGTTTCCTGTTGAGCTGCAGTGGAAGTATAGAAATAAAAAGAGGGACTTTGGCACTAAAATCTGAAGCTTCATATTATCTTCAGATAAACTATTAAATACACTTTTGCACAAAAGGAGGCTTGTGGATTTTGTCCCCCATGACTTACATTGTAAGTGCATTATGAAGGGATCTTCTAACGGCCAGTATGAACAGGAGGAATGATTACAGCAAGAAAAACCTATTTCAATGTTCATTTGGGCACCTGACTGTTAAGACAAACTTGAAAAATTGTGAACCCTGTTTGATAAACTCAAAGAAAATATATTCTACTGTATTCCCAGTTTGACAGGTTCATTAATGGTTTTAATATTAAACTCCACCCTCCATGAGTTCTTCAGGTTTGTGTCTGCTCTTTAGTAACCACCAAGAATAATGATGCCATCTAGTGGTTATAAGTAGTGAAGCTAGTTGAAAAATGAGTAGTGGTCCAGAGAATGTTTCATGCAATTTTACATGCCAGAAATGTTTAATTATTCACATCCCTCTTAAACTCATATGACCACTACTTCTAAACTCAAGTAGTTAAAAGTTAGGCCTACTGAGCTCTTTTCTTTGTGGAAAATCAGTTGTAAATACACCAGCACTGCCAAGACGTAAAACACAAAATATCTGCATGTACACACTGCTAAAGCAAATACATGGCCATCATTGTTGATTTTTGTTGATTTTTATTTTTTTGTTGTACTCTTTAATCAATTGACCTAAAAAAAAATCAGTTATTCTTTGAAATAAAAACTGCTCAGTGTTTGAGATTACTTTGCAGAGCTAACAAGCAACTGCAGTCTATAGTAGCATAACAAATTTAAAAAAAATAATGTTCAATGCATGGCTGGTGTTCTCAGTATTCTCAAATAGGCTACAGAGAGTGAACATATAGTGAGGTGCAAAGTCATAAAGGCATACAAATGCAAGATAGCTGAAATAAGCAAAACTCATATTGAGCTTTCCAACATGCCAGGATCAGGATAGTACAGGGTTATTCTCTGATTTTCAAATACAACTGGGCAACTATTTCTGTTGTCAGGTGGACAAAACATGAGAAACACCATCAGTATGATGCAACACAATCCAAGACCACAGAGTTGAGTCTCTGACAGTCTCAACAAACCTGAAAAATGATACATTTAAAGTCTAGGATTTATTGCAGGGCTGTTGTCTTCAGGACAGGGCGTTACTTTCTAATCAGAGCATTTCATGGCAAAGGCTGAACAGCAATGGAAACTATCAGGATAAAGACTGATGTCAAGGAATAAATAGAGTCTACACAAGGAACTCTTTGTCCTTCATACAGAACAGTAACTGCTTGTTAGGTCAAAACAGATGTCGATTTCTCATCTTTTTCACTTTAATAATGACAGACGACAAACAATATGTTTTACATGAGTGCCATTCTTCAAATAATGGAATTATTAGTGTTTTGTAGCAACCTGCCATTTGGGCAGCAGTAGATTTGTGTTAGAGGTAAGAGAAGGTGCACATAAGGTAATTCGTTACTCTAGGATATACTGTAGTGTGCTGTACTTTCAAAAATTATGAGAAAACAGAGAAGAAAGCTAGGACACAACTTTTACTCGAGTGATAAAGAGCTCTGCTGCTGCATTCTCGAACTCCTTTGCGTCCATGTCGCCACCCGGGCCCTGCGTCTGTGCTCCAGACATGGCCTGAGCCAGCTGGTAGGGAGAGATCTTGGCACTGGCCTCCAGGTAGCGAATAGCCTTCAGGTTGGTCTCCAGACAGGAATTGGCTTTGGTATTAGCATTAACGCAGCAGTTTGCATCACAGCCCTGTGAGGTCTCCAGGGCTTCCTTTAGGGTCCCCAGCACGGTCAGGCACAGCGCCCGCGAGGCAGGCCCTTCGTCTGGGCAACACACTTCAGCGTAAAGCTTTTGAGCCTGCCGGATGTAGTCTGAGAAAACTGCACACGTGAGCACACCGTGACGGAAGACGTCATAAGGGACAGCCTCGTGGTCTTGGCAATGCAGGCGACGGAGGAGCGGAGCGGAGGTGGAGGCAGGGACTCCGCCCTCACTGCACAGGCACTGCAGAGTCTGTGTGTAGAGGCCTCCTCTTACCCCTCCACCTCCTCCTCCTCCTCCTCCTGTGGGGCTGTGAGTGCAGGAGCCATCAGGAATCTCATCTGGACGTTTACACAGACCAGTGAGGTTCAGGAGGTCATAGGCTACACGGACGTTGTTGCTGAAGGCAGATCTGGGTTTGGAGTGAGAAAGGAAAAGCAAGTCATTGGTTAGTGTGTAGCAGTTAGAAGGAAAACTGTCTTTCATTATATTCCAATTCATTTGTGGGGGGCTAACCTACACTGTACTAATGGCAGAAGGTAAATCATAATCAGGGGGATGATGATATGGCAAAATATCAGTACAGTCTCCACACTAGTATAATACTGTGATATGTAGTCAATACACTATAGTACAAAGTGTCTCAGTTTTTGATAAAGGTATGACATATACTACATTGTCATTTGGTATTTTTGCATTCATTTATTATTTAATGGTGAGAGCAATGATGACTCTGGAAGGAGATGTTGCTGTTGAATCTTTTAAATGTCATTTTTCAATGCTGTGAGCCCAACACCAACACTGTCTGTATGGCTAGACAGCACTAGAGGCCAGAAATGTCTCCTTTTGTAATTTGGGTAAACCTTAAATTTACACAGTTAGGATTAAGATATTACGATATGAGCTATTACTAAAGGCACAGGTTTATCGTTGCCCTTGCTGCAGACATTTTAACCGGAAAGATTCTGCTTACTCGTAGAACTGCTCTGTTGAATAAATGCTGAATGTTGCACTTTATCATTGCCGATAAAATTGCACTGTACTGTGCGTTACAGAATTGCCTGTTTTGGTCATTGTGAGTTACTGTATGACGTCCATATCATGCATGTAATCACATATTGATTAAAACTATCACTATGTTTTTCACAGTGACACGAAAAGGATGCTGCAACAAAGCAACAGAGAGAATGAGCTTCAGTAAAACAGACATTTACATTAATAAGCCTGCAAAATATTGACTAGCTGGATAATGAAGCCTGGATTATTTAAGTGTCCAGGTTAGCACAGTCAGATAATATATGAGGGTTTGATCGTTTTTAGAATAATATTCGTGCTGAAGGGGTTTGGATCTGCAATGTACCCAGACCTCTGAGAGTGGTGCGCCAGCCGCAGGTGCCACAGCGCCCGGTTGAGATGCTGCTGCTCCGGCGCGCCTGCGCTCATCGGGCCGTTGTTCAGATGATCTCCATCGCCGCATCCAGCTGTGCCGGTGGTCTCTGTCACGGTGGCGAGGTTGCAGAAGTGGTCGGCCAGGAACCCGATGGGATCATCCGACCTGGCCTCGACCATCTTCAGGATCGCCCCGCGGAGCAGCTCTCCGACTCCGGCTTGCGACAGAAACTCCCTGTCGCTGTCCGATTTGGTGGCTTTCCCCTCGGGCAACCCTGGAGGAGTCACCCCGGTCCGGCGCTTCTCCTTGTCCGCCATTCCTGTTGATGTCCCGTGTCGCAGCAACGGCAGCGGAAGTGATTACAGACCGGTCGGGAAACAGGAAACGATGTTTCTATTTATGATCTAATGATATCTAGCTGTGCAGTTATTAAAGTGGGAAAAATGGCCTGAATAGACCCAAAACAAAAGACTCTAAAACCTTATCACTACCACTCCCCTCCGCAGGTCTTTGTGGTTGCTATAGAGACGCTGTCTGTGATGGTTCAGTCCCCCAGGCAAAAACAGATGATGGGCCCCATGACCCAGTTCCTCCCACTCTATGTACTGTCTACAGTTTTTTTCTATGCTATTATACCATCTTTACTACTTTTGTTGTGTAGTAAAACAAATGAATACAAGAATAAACAAGATATAGTTTAGTACATTGATGTTTGTGACTCTTTTAATTGTGTATGATGGCAATGCAACCCCAGTGTTCAATATTTCTTTCAATATTATTCAACATTATGAAATAAATATATTCAGAGGAATAAATTGTGTAAAATGTACAAATAAACCAACAATTTGTCAAATAATTGAACAAATTTTTAGGGCTGCAACAGTTAGTGGATTAATCGTTTAGTTGATGGAAAGAAAATTCATTTTTTCAAGCAAAAATGGCAACCATGCTCTGGTTCTAGCTTCTCAAATGTGACGGTTTTCTGTTTTTCTTTGTAATTTATGACAGTAAATTGAATATTGAATACGAGGTTCGAGACTGTTAGACAAAATAAGCAGATTGAAGGCATCACTGTGGAATCGTTAGCTGCAGCTCTAGAAAACTCAACTCACTATATTATGACTTATTTGGTGATTGAGACACATTTTAGTCAGTGCAAAAAGTACTGAGGTTCAATACCTCAGTCCACACTGATTTGAACATGGGATTGCTGGATAGGAGCAGAGGAGGGTTAAAACAGACAAACAAAATAACTCATATGTTGAGGTCAAACAACAATAGTTAAACTTTTATTGTAGTATATAAATAGCCCGTGTTACTCGTTAACAAAACAGTCAAACCCAGAACATCGTCATTTAGCTTCACACAAAAACATAATTGCATGGCTATAAAAAACAGTGACAACACAAAATACAGTAACCCCTCATTTATCAAGCTAAAGTATTGTACATTCACAGCTGCAAGACCAATACCACATAACCTAACTGAAGAAAGACACAACCACCACAAAGGGGAATAACTGCATTTACCTTTTAAAATATTTTATAAATAGTTAATTTTGCAAAAAAACAACTGCGAAATACATTTTAAATCAATAGCCTGCCTCATATAAAGTCAGACTGTCTGTAGGCTTCACATAGGCCAGTAGCTGTAGCAAATCTCTTGCTCTGTTCCTTATTACAATTATAATATGCACATTTTTCTGCACCATGCATTTCTGTAATAGGCTAGGACTTGCTTCATGCTTAATAGTACACAAATAAGTAGACTCTGCAAAGTTTTCCAACCACTGATGTTTAATGATTTTGCAATGACAGCTTGATCGCAGAGGGCCTTTGTTCTTTTTATACTAGGTGTCAAGTTTATAAATGTATGGATTTTCAGTTCCATTTTGGGCTGTAGTGTTATAACGCACATGCTGCATCATCGACATGTGCACAAATGCCATTTGTTAGAGATATATGGTTCCCGTTGGTGAGGGCAACCTTTTTCAAAGAAGCCACGTTGCCGTTGATGTAGGTGCTGTGTAGAGGCAGAAAGTTTCTCTGCAGCTTGTGCTCCAGTAACATATGGTTCTGAGGAGGGAGGCCGAGGCACGCTCTGAAAAAGACAAGTGGGAACATAGTCAACCTCTGTCACTAAAGGAAAAGCACAAGATTTTTTGTTAAATGTAAAATAAAATGTTTTGGGGAAACAGCAGAAACACAAAGGAAAGGAAGTCCAGGTGTCGTATTGAAACTGGTGGATACCTCATGATGTTTTCTATGGAGGCTCTCTGACGGAAGAAGGCATTGATAACCGGGGTCCCTGACGGGACCAGTGGGGCCTTGCAGAGGAAGGAGAGCAGCGCTAAGACGCTGTGGAAGGACTGGAAGTCCTCCTCCCCCTGAGGCCGGACAGTCACACGCTGACAAAGCTCTGTCAGGATCACCAGGTCCAGAATGATTGGGCTGGCTAGTAGAGAGTCCTGTTGTAAAGAAAGAAAGATGTGGTGAAACAGTGTACAATGGTGTAGTACAAGAGGGGGAGAGTTAAAGACATAGAAACAATATGCCATTTTTAGAACCAGGTTTTTTTGTGCGATTACAGAACCTGATGGCATATGTTTTTGTTTGTAGATAAATTAGACAATCCCAGTGAATATTAGCACAAACCGGTAGTCTATGTAGCTTTCAGCTCATTCAACTCAGTGGCTCGCTTTGCTGTCTGCCACTGTCTTTTTTAATGCCACTAGGGGCGCCAAAGTCAGACATTTCCTAATTCAAAACATAGTGGCTTTAAGTAGATTTAATAAACAATACTTAATCAACTGCATTTTTCAAAAAAATTTTTTATCAATTTGTACAAATTCACAAATGAATCTAAATTATTTTAACTTGCCATTTTACAATTTAAGCATGTACACATTAACACAATAGTAGTTCATTTGTGTGTAAAAATAGCGGTAGGCTGAAGCCGGTATGCCATGACATAAGTATGTCAACGATCCGCATGTGTCTCTTTGAATTAGCTCCAAGACATGTTAAGAGGGATTAAGAGTAATCTCTGTCACTCCTCAGCCTCCCTCCTCCACAACTACTGTCAGATAAAGAAGAATAGCTCTGAATGTTGTCTGTAGCCGACAGTTAGCAGTTTGTACTCTCACACTGAAAACTGTCCTAATATGGTAGTTTTGCTCATTTCTAATACATGTTTTACAGCACCAGATTAAATGGCTACTGACCTCACAGGTGTTGTGCAGTGCAATAGTATTGGTCCCCCCCATCATTATTTCAGAGGTGTATTCATCCATGGCACGCTTGCTGTCACCCACATAGGGGACGTATTTAATCACCACCTGAAATAAAACACATAGAGACACATTAAGAAGCCTGATCAGCTGTTTCCTGTTAACATCCACAGCTCATTCTCTTTCTGTGTTTGCATCTCTCTCTCTCACTCACACAGTGGTCAGGTTTTTCTCCAGGTTGGTAGAGGATGGTGTTGGACTGCACCATGTCATCCACTACGTTGCTCTTGGAGATCTCTTTGGAGCGGAACTGCTGCGGAGCCGACAGGTTCTTCCCATCGTTGTTTCCAAGGTGATTGTAACTGACAATGGAGGTCGGCTGTCAAGTTGAAAAAGAGGGCTTAATAAAATCTTGTTGCTCAGAAAAATAAATGGTACAGTAGGGTTTTCATGAAAGGACCATCACATTAAGTTGTGAAATACATTCCCAATTTATGCTCTCCATATTGACTGGCGAATTATCAGACTGGCAGGCTGGCTGGCTTTTCATGTGACCTCATATATATTATAACCATAACACAAGATCTAATTCATATCAGTTAATTGCTTCAGTGATCCCCATCCTGTCTGCCCATGCATTCCGTCTCTCACCTTGATACCTGCGCTGACCAGAAAGTCCACAAGCACAGACTTGATCTTAGTCTGACCGGACTTGAAGTCGTCTCCTCCGATGAATACCCCTTTCTCCACAGCCAGCTCTATGGCCCCTGGGACGAAGGTGTTCTGAGGAGAGCCGTTGATGTAGGCGCAACCTTCCAGTATACTGGCCACTGCAAACAAAGTGGAGGGAGAAACCTCTGCGCCAGCCTGATGGACGTTAAGAAAAAAAGAAATAATGATAGATACAAAGTGTATCATCATATAACACTGAGGAAGAAAGCTTTACTCGCAAGGCTACATTTCCCCCAAGACTCTCTTTACATCATCTCTCTGTAGCACAAGTCCATTGTCGGCTTCATGACTATCTAAAATTGAGCTATTTGCTGAAGATCACAAGTCTGTGAAATAGACTATTATCATTGCTGACAGCAATGCAAGCATGCTGAAGACAGTTGATAAAATAAAAACCCACCCAAGAGGGGCAAAGCTTAATTTTCTGATATAAAAAGGAACTGCTTTTTTTTTTAAAAGACTGTTTCACACTCTTTATGGCATTTCATTTACAAATCCACAGTGTGTGTTTGGTGAGCTAATCTTTTCATCCTAAGCTTTATTAATCACAAAATGTGATGGAGGATTACCGTTTGGTCCTCAGCATTAGTGAGAAATTAAAGTTGAATGGTGGGATTCATGACTACAGGCCAGCAACACAAGTTAGGTTGGTTTCAAAGACAGTTAAAGACTTTCATTATAGGATTTCTACTGAAACTTCAGGATTTGTGCCTTTAAATCTTGCACTCTGCCGATTATTTTCTCGATTAATCAATGAATTGTTTGACCTACATAACATCAGAAAATAGGAAAAAAAATGCCTGTTGCAATTTCCTAGGTGTATTAGGTGTAACAAAAGCAAAAGCAGCAAATTTTCACATTTAAAGAACCTTAAACAAGAGATTGTTTAGATTTTTTATTTAAAAATGACTCAAATTATTAGTCAATTATCAAAACAGTTGCAGATTAAATTTCTGTCAATCAACTAATCAATTAATTGACTAATCGTTGCAGCTCTACTTTAGTGCATGTTTTAGAAATCTGTAAATTCCTGAACCAAACTCCCTTCATGCTTCTGCTCTCACCTGGATTGCAGCTAGCAGGTTCTTTGCAGTGTCGTTGACCCCCGGTATGATATCACAGAAGCGCTCGGTATTGGCCGTCCACAGAACGATGACTTTGTCCACACCGCTCGACTGATGGAAGTCCCTTATGTCAGCTCTGATCTGCTCCACCTGGAGGACCATTTACTCTTTCAGTCAAAGTTACAAATAACATCTGAAAAAAAATACAATCTAAAGCAGAATAACTTGACAAAGAGGAGAGACATCAGTAGTCATATCCCTCAGCAGTACCTGCTCTGCCATTGTCCCGGTGAGGACGTTGTCGGCTCGACTCTCCTGGTTAGCAGCAATGAATTCTGGGATGTAGATGGACGGTCTGGGTTTCATGTGGCTCATGTATGGTTGAAGCTTCTCTTGCAACGACCAGTCGAGCACCTGAGCTCGCTCCATTGCAATACTAAGATCCTTTGAGGAGATATCCCAGCCTAAAGACACATACACACAAGTTTTAAAAAGAATGTGCTGTAATCTGTTACAGCTCTTCCCTTATGAAGCACAAGGGTCCATCTCTGACCACCACCTTATGGAGGAGCTCTCTGCCCTCTAAAGCTGCCCTGGAGTCAGATTTCCTTGCCGTTACCTCACTCGCCTGCTCACACACACATAATATCTGGTCCACATTCACACACACACTTCTCAGTAGAGGTTGAGCTGAGTAGCAATTGTCCGTACCGTCAAAGACAATATCATTAGGGTGAACCATGGGTAGGAGGTCACGGAAGGGCACATTGACCTCGCCCTCGGGCCCTGATCCCAGACAAACCGTAGATGCCTGCAGGAAGGAGCCGAAGTAGTTTGCTTTCTAAAGAATGTGGGAGAGAAAGGAGAGAAAAAAACACTATAAATACTAAGGAATGTCCTAGTTATCAGGTTTATTTCAAGTGAGTAATGCAATGTATTTAATCCTATAAACTAAAAGGAAAATAACCGAGTTGCAAAGACGCGTAAGAAAGTAACAATACCCATATAAGGGGAAATCCCCAAGACTAGAGTTAGGTAAGCTTTTAACACTCTACTGAACATGTCAGCATAACCAGCTTATAATGAGTGTCGGCCACTGTATCAGGAAACATACAGTTGGCTCTATTTATAAAATAGGACAAGAACGTTCTCTATTAGTGCCCTTATGGTAGCCTTAGGTTTTCACATCCTATTATAGTATTAGTTATGAATTCATTCACTGTCTAGACCCTTTTTTCCCCCCACACACTATTGCACTATTTATAAAAAAGAGTAATTGTTTTGTAGTTTTAGCTACAAATGTACACTTCACAGTAACAGTTGCCGTGTTCCAAGAAAACTATTAGTGCTGCTTTTCCCAGGAATCCAGTGGTTTTCTTATGTGGATTCACCGTCCCAAATACCATGAATTTCAAGTCTATGCATTGTTTTTCCCACACCATACTGGAATAAATGAAACCTGTATGTATGTGTACAGGCATGTTTGTGTCTCTTCTCACCTTTACTCCACTTTTGGTTTTCCAGGTAAGGCCCAGTTTGTTCGCCAGTACAGCTGCTGTGACGGTGGTGCCGTTGTTGCCTCCCCAGCCAACCAGCATTACACCCAGTCTGGGCACACGCCTCTCGGTGCGGAATGTCATCTCAGTGGTGCGCGGGCTCACCTGTAAGGAGCAGAGTCAGTGGGTAACCATGCAGATAGCACATTTACAGATGCATGTGTGTGCACAGTTCCACAAAGCTTTAGGAGGCAAAATGTGAGAGAGGCTGACTTACTGTGACTTTGTTCTCATCTCTGTGCACCGATGTGGTCTGGTAGGAATACTGAGACACAATGTGTGTATCCGTGTACTCCACATGAGGGCTGTTGATATGAACTGACATGTTGGCAGAGTCTGCAACAAGATAGGAGAGAAACAGGGAATGTATTCAAATTTGTCTCTGCCTTTTAGTCTCTGTGTGTGAGCCCTGGTGTGAACATGGCACTATGGGTAAAACTGCATTTCCTCAACACGTCACATCTAACTTAAGGCTACGGCATGCTATGATGAAATAGGAAGAGATAACTTTGTCATGCCTCACTAACTGAAACAAAAAATTAAGCAATTCCTGTCAAACCATCAAGTGCTATTTCATCCCATTAAATACACAGAAATAGATAAGTTAATAAATCACACTTCTGAACCAAAGCTAAACCCGGAAACTCCCCCACCTTTTGGTGCAAAGATGTCTGGATGTCACCTCGTTTGAATGAAGATAGTCTCGTTGCGTCTCGCTGAACGGTGCTCGCCTGTGTGATAGGAAAAATCCAGGTCCTTTTCGTCTAAAATGTGCCGGGTGGTGCCGACTCTGCTCGTCCGACTGGTTTGACAGCGCGCACAAGATTATCCTCCCCCGTGTGATGGTTTCAGCTCAAAGAGCCAATGAGGCGCCTCCGTCTCTCTTATATAACCCGCGAGGATGGAGAGGTTTGAGAACCGCGTGTCAGCAGCAGGTTAGGGGCTTATATGTGCCCCGTCAGGTTCCTTATGGGCGGGATGGCCAACCTGCAAAAAATATCCCATTCTGGAGATTTCTGGTTCAAACCATTAAATACGCCTGAGATGGGCTCAGGCTGTTTCTTTCCTTTACAGAATAAAGGAGGAAACAGGCGGAAAAAATAACGCGAAAGTGCCCTTTAAGACAGTGGTTCTCAAAGTGAGGTCCGGGGACACCCAGGGGTCCTTGAGGTGGTACCAGGGGGTCCCCAGCAAAAAGGGGAATAATTTATTTTCACTATAATTCCATCCAAAAGTAATACAATGACAGAATGTTTGACTTTTTTGGTTGTGGGTTTCATACATTTTCTGTATTAAAACATCTAAAAGCAAAAATCTTATCAATATGAGTTGCTGTTGTGTCAAAAAAAGTGCCATGTAGGGTTCCCCTAAGTCTAACATACTTAAGTGCAGAATTGGGTGCCCTTTTAATGAAGAAAAAAGAAATTAAGTATCCTCTAGGGGGCCCCAGGCCCCCAGGTGCCCCTTTATGTAGGCTGACCATTAGGAAAATAAAGCACCCTTAAAACATTTTTGACATTATTCCATTCAGTTGATTTTGGTACAGTACTACTCACTACTTTACTCAGTTCCTTATATTCTGAATCACCCTATAAAATGTTCATCTTAACTGGGGATGTTGCCTTTTTACTAAACATGCACCGTTGTTCTCTGCTGATGGGGGCCCACTGAATGTATCAGGTGCCCTTTATATTTTATCACCCCTGCCCCTCAGAGAGCCGGAGTCCTCCACTGATGCAAGATGTCATTAAGTTGTCTCACAACCACCAGGCAGTGGAAGACAAGGTGTAGGACCAGCGGTAGAAAGACAGATGGAATAAAAGGTGGTTTATTCTTGATGCAATACATTCACAAACAGCAACAAGCTGGTAGGAACAAATATGTAACTGACGACTTGCAGGAGACTCCTACCTCTATAGCAGAAGATCTGGCACACTGGCAGTGGAGTACTTACTCTCTTACTTAAGCAGGCAGGCGGTAAGATCAGGTGACTGGAAACAGAGAAACTCAACTGGGGGGCGACAGGTGAGGTATGGCAGGGTCTCTGAAATGACAACATAATCTTAATTTAAGGATTTAAATTTCCTGGGACTATTTGATGGGGAAGGAATAAAGTTATTAAGCACAAAATACAGACTGATATGAAGGTGAACTAACAGGGGAGGATGTGGAACTGAGGTGGATGGGGCAGCCGTCGCCATGACAGCACCTGTAGTATTACATACATAAGTATATGTATGTAATGTAATATATAACATTACAACTAATGGAGGACAAACACATGATGTAATAAATGCAATGTTCATGTATGTTTTTGAGATGTTAGAGCATATGAGTGGAAAAAAACCTGATGTAATATAATAACTTTTGTTGTGTTGTTGAAGTTATTTTTAACTAATAACCACTGAATACAATTATAGCCAAAACATTAGTAGTTATGTGTTTTGCTCTAATAAGATGAACCGTTTTAAAATGTGTGTAGGGGGAAATCATTGTATCATCCAGGGACATTCAGATTATCAACTTCTCTTCAAAAACAACACAATTTGTTTAATATCAGTTCTTTGCTTTCTTTGTGCCAGTTTATCAGAGTTCACTCATATTGATATCAACAGAATTGACCGCTTAAAAGAATCCCTTGTGTATGTTTCCACTCTTTGACAATCCTCTTACAGGTAAGACCACAGAAAACCAGAGAACATTTTATCTCTGGTATGCTGTCAGACATCTGCCTGAGGGCTTCAGCAACCTGGAGCCTGAGCTCCTCCAACCCATCAGAGTGACACTAACCACACAACTAAACTGGCAACCTGTAAGATGATCCTTGCATTCTTCTGACATAAGATATGTGACCCTTGACCCCTCGACGTGTGTAGAATGTGTTCAGGTGATAGAGATAATGGTCATGGAGACACAGAAAAAGTACTAGTGTCTTATCAGCTTTATTAAAAAGCTGTAGAGGAGAGATATGACATCATTGGTTATTATAGAGTGCATCCCTGACAAGGAATTCATGATAAAATTAAGGGCAAACACCACCTCACTGTTCCTTTTGCAGAAGATTAAAAAAGAGGCTATATTTGATCAGGTAATATAGTTCTGCCATTTGGAATAAAAGCTTTTGTTTAGGGCTGCAGCTAATATTTTCATTATATATTAAGCTACTGACTTGTCTCAACAGTTTTTTCCCACCTAACTGACACAAAATATATGAAAAAAAAGTAAATACAGGTAGTAAACAGAATGGACAAAATTGGTGCAGCAGAATTGGGGTTTAATTGGGTTTTAGATACCTTGAATGACATGTCTTTGACTGATGTGAGGTATTCATATTTGTTTGCCTTTTCAGACATTTCCAGGTAATAAGTTAGATATATCAGAGTTTTTGGAGAGGTTTGAGTGTTCAAGTTGTGTTTATGAGCTGTATATTGATGTTAATGGTACTTACAAGTCAGAAACTGGTAATTATGATAACTCCCATATGAGTAGACCACAGTTCCTGTCTACTACAATATGGTAAACTGAGATAAAGCATGGTGACACCATCAGCAGTCGTTTTCTCAGACAGACAGAAAGCTCCCTCCAGAGCCACAAAAGATATTTCCTTTCAGAGTAGTACGCCCAAATAAAGGAGTGCCTATTTAGACATGTGGTCTAATCTGGGCCTGCAACTAACAACTATCTTTATAATTGATTTAATCCTACCTAATTGATTCATCTTTTGGTGTATGAAATGTAAAATGTGATATATGCACAATACTTGTTTTGTCAGGCTAATAGTCCAAAATCCAAATATATCAAAGTTACCATGCATCATATAAGACAAAGACTAGCAGCAAATCCTCACATTTGAGAAACTGAAACAACTAAAAAATAATTTCAGTTATTAACCAAGTATCAAAATTGCTTCTGATTAATTTTCTCTGGCTATAACTAATTGACTTAACGTTTCACTTCATGTCTAATCAATTGCAATTTGAGTTGATTCATCTTATTCATTTATTAATTTTTGTGTTTTGCTTCATGTCACAATCTCAATTAAGGCATTTTTATAAAACATAAAACATTTATAGACATTTTCCAAAATGCAAGGCAGCTACATTTATCAGATAGATAAAACAATTTTATCTTTTTTCTTCAATGGAAGAAATTTTTTTATTGTTATTTATTTATTTATTAGTCACGCTACAATAACAGAAATGTAACTATTTCATATGACGTTGCAGTCGCTCTTTGCAGCCCTCTAATTGGAGGGCGCGTGTGTACGTAGCAACGGTCCGGAAGATGTCGCTCAGGCCAGACCTAAAAAACTTCCGCCTTAAGTTGTAAAGAAAACATAGCAGCTAAAAGGCAATCGACGGCGTAACCAGCCCATTTAAGAAGTCAGACCAAAGGTAGATACAAGTACACATTTGACACGCATATTCCGACTTACATATCTGCCATAAAAGCAGTTTGGTGGCGCGTTTTAGCTCATTTAGTGAATACAAACCTACAATTTACTGTAGCTAGCACGTATGCTACGCTGATAACTGCTAGCAGTTCGCTACCATCGATTTGGTCGGCCCATAGGCCTCATTTGAAAATCTTTACGGCTAGATCGCGATGAATGTATCATTTTACCCGGTCAGCTGTCGTTATGACAATAGATTTTTGATAGTTTTATCACCGTAAATAAAACAGCAAACCCCAAGTTAACGATACATCAGCTACTTTTGTTAGCCATGTCCACTTAGCCGAGTAGCTGTTACCTGCAGCTGACTGCATCCAGTTTTCTAGTCAATGTATCGCGTCAGACACTGTGGTTGACAAACCGTGATGTTATTATACGCCTCAAAAAATATGTGAAGCATTGGACAGCTCATGAGTGGCATATTTCGTTGATAAAACTGGTAGTTGCTCAGCATTTAGTTAGCTGAGAACTGAACTGTACAACCAGACATCACTTTGTCTTTAGTGTCTTCTTGTTCTTTTAAATCTGACTTCTCAAAAACAACGAGAAAATAGAAGACATAGGCTCGCTCGTAATTACTGCTACCTGTTTTCATAATATTTTAATTATTACACATCAGAGTTGTTGTTTGGTCACACTGGCCTTGCTGTCAAAAGCCAGGTAACAGATAACTGTGCCACTCCCCTCCTAGAGGTTAAACAAACTAACAAGTCTTCTCTTCCTGTTGGTTAGTAAAGCTACCTAGTAGACTCTATCTATATTAACTTAGTATTGGTTGGTATATCGGTATCGGCATATATGTAGGTCAACAAATAACAAGAAATTGCAGTACAGAAATGGCAAAGATATATGTTTGAGATGCAGTTTCATAGTTGGTCCATCTGAGAGCACTGACAAATTTGTTTTTTAACTTCAAAATATCATGCTCAGTACATACTGATCCAAATATCTTCTGCTGATACTGAGTACTCAACCAGTACCGATACTGTCCTTTTCTCAAAATTGTCGTGAGAAACTCAGGATTGCTGTGGCCCTAGTTAGCAGCCTGCCGTGACTGACTAAATATATATTTTTTTTAAAGAAAAAAAAGTCCAAATTCTCAGGTTCCAGCTTCTCAAATGTGAATATTTTCTGGTTTCTTTAGTCCTCTATCACAGTAAACTGAATATCTTTCAGTTGTGGACAAAAGAAGACATTTGAAGACGTCATCTTGGGTTCTGGGAAACAGTGATCGACTTTTTTCACCATTTTCGGACATTTTATAGACCAAACAACTAACCAAAGAGATTAATTGATAATGAAAATAATCGTTAGTTGCAGCCCTAATCTGCACCAATAAGTTAGATCTGTGCATTCCTATTAATAACCAAATTTAAGAGGTTATTATCAAAAGCACTTGTTTATTTTCATGTGTTAATGTTATAAATTGATATCAGTTGTCATATTATTATCACATTTTTAACTCTCAAATATTGATATTGGTATAGGCCTCACAAATCAAGTATCAGTTGAGTAATATGACCCAGATACTCAATGTCTTTCTGTACAGATAAAAAAAAATCTATTAAGAACATAACCAAACCTTACTTTATAAATACTCTGCTCTTGTTTATCATAATTCTTTTCCAGGCTCTTGTCACTCTGGAGCTTGTGTGGTTTTTAGAGAGTGTGTGAGTGTGAGTGGGTGAGTGCATGTGTGAGTGTGTGTGAGCTGCAGTTTCCTCCCCACCATTTCACCAAGAGTTGCTCCTCCCTGGAGGATGACAATGGAGGAGATGAAGAATGAAGCGGAGACAAACTCCATGGTATCCATGACGCTGTACGCCGTGATGTACCCAGTTTTCAACGAGGTAAAACGTCTAACATGGACAGCAGTTTCCTTTTTACTAAATGATTTGATGTGGTGCAGTGTTGTTAAGATAAGATATACTTTATTGTCCCCTTTGGGATTTTTTTCTTGGGCTCTGCATCACAAAGTATTTATCTCCAGAGATACTTGGATACTTAGCAACATCCTTACAGTCATTCGTACACCAGAATATCGCACGTTCAACATAGAACCAACAACTTAAGTATTTCACATGGGAATGTAGAATTGTGGTTTGTGTTTGTTGTCACTGTTCTGTAAATGTAAAAGTCAATTCACGTATTAAGTAATACACCATTGAGGACGACATGCAGTCAGCACTTTGTAGAGGTCAAATGTTCTACAGTATGACTTGCATACTGTGTGCATACTATGACTTGCATTTGTATTAGGCAATTAGGCAATTTGTGATAATCATCCGTGCAACTAGACCACAAATGAACACACACTGTGTATTGTTGCAGTGGCATTTCTAAAGGTATATATGGTTGGATATGGTTGCTGAACTGGAAAGGAGGAAAACTGAAAAGCGATATTATGTGGTGTTCCTCTGAATCACCTGTTTGGCGTGGACCTTACACGGTAACGTTATTATACATCCTGTTTAGCTGCACTTCTGCTTGTTTTGACAATGATGTGTGTTTTCCTTTTTCATTAGCTGGAGAGGATCAACCTATCAGCAGCTCAGACGCTCAGAGCAGCCTTCATAAAGGTAGGACTATCTATTGATCAGATGACCTGAAACATGGAAGTACAATACCACCACTTCATGATTCTCACAACTTAGTTCATCCCAGTGATTTTGTGATTGTTCTAACCAATATTGTGAGTAAGGTTCACTTCCTCTTTCTAAGACATTATGACAGGAGACATCTGACTGAGGTCAGAACTGCAATTATCTAGACCTGCGATGACATAACAACAAGGCCACACAAGATTTTGCCTAATGCAAATTTCAGTTCATGGAAATGAATCATAAAGACACCACATGGCGCTGCAACAACTGAAGTAAATCCTAGCAAACAATGGCTACATACATCCTGTGTAATGTTGGAGTCATTGTTGTTTGCGGTTCAGTTGTACTTTTTACATTCAAGAAAAGCTGCGGTTTATTTAGGATTAATTTTCATTTCATCAGTTCCATCAGTTACGATAACACTGTCCTCACCAAACTGAGTGCTGAGATTACAGAACACGCCAACGTTGCTAAAAATAGGTCCAATAAGCACGGGTGGTCAGATGATCATACAGGTTTTTAAAAGCCCCCAGATTAGTCAGTTATTTGAAAGAGGTAAAAAAAAAAAAAAACCCAACCCAAACTGTCTGCCCTTGCTGTACTTTTGCGCACTCACTGGTTTCTTGTACAATGAGGCATTATTGGCAACATGACGAATTAACTCACTTGGAGTTTTACCTCCAGATAAAGGGGTTTAGATAATCTGGCAAAACCTGCCAGCTTGTTAACAATATGTGTGATTGCCTGACCACTCCTGTTTGGTTTTGTCTCTGCGTTTGATGAGTACAGTGTTATCATAACCGATAGATCTGATGGCCAGAGCTAAGAAAATAAAATTGAAGTTGTAATAAACTGTAGTTTTCCTTTTATATTCTTATTGCTCCAAAATTAGAGCCTCGCTGTTTTCTCTTGTAGTGTCTTTTTTTTTCCCCCCATGATTTGTTGGATTCACTTCCTCTCTGGCAATGTTTCAAATCGTTTGAGGGCATGTATGAAGAGTTAAGGACTAATGTGAAGCACATTGTCTGTTCTGTTCTTTTAAGATGTTGTCATGTTCATTTCCCTGCAGCTCATGGCATTTTAACTGAATAATTAATGAAGTCATATAAAATGTTTTCATTAGTTTTTCAATCCTACCCTGTATGATGTTCATTATGCTTGAGTGCCTCCATTTACATGATTGATATTCAATTGAGTTAACTCAGCCGGTATCAATATAACATCAACGGTGCTGATATTCAGACTGGTGTTGTGATTTTACAAGTGATACCTGACTGTAATCATCAGAGAAGACTCTGTTAATGTCTTTTATCTATACAGCGCTGCAATTACATGGGAATAATAAAAGCGCGGCAGCGATAAATCACCTCTGTGTTGCTGCTGATGAGCAGCAGTGTTCACCGTGTGTGCAGATGAAATATTAATAAAGGAGAAGCAGCTTTGTCGATATACAAACCAAAGGGAGATGTCATCACCTTACAGCTGTTTTACTATGCCATTTGTGGGTCTTTAGTTCACTTGTCTCGCTGATTGGCCTCTACTACCCCCGCTGCTTCCTGGCTGATGTAATTCAGGATTGAATTATTTAGGAGGGGAGCTTTTGTGCATCTGACATTCAAAGTTCTAGCTTTGTTCTCTGCAGCTTTGTGTATCTTCTCGCTTCTGTCGGAGAAGACAAACTTAGCTGTACCTTTTTTTTTTTTCCCCCTTTTTTATGTAAATTGCTTACCTCTCTTTCACCCTGCTTGCGTAATGCATCTGACCGCCACCCAGAGTCCTAAATTACCTTTGAAACAGCGTGATAGGAGCTGTGATTAATGCCCTGCTCTTCTTTTGTCAGGCGGAGAGGGAGAACCCTGGCCTGACTCAGGACATCATAATGAAGATTTTGGAGAAAAAGAACGTCCAAATCAACTTCACTGAGTCCCTACTGCGCATGGCAGCTGATGACGTGGAAGGTGTGTATATGAGAGAAAGAGGTTCCTGAAGTATTGTGGTAGGAATCTTTTGTGAGTGACCTAACCAGCTGTACAGTATATATCATCTTTACCTGTGTCCGTGTATTTGTGCCTCCCATTTATCTAAAACGATCACGTCACCGGGACCCTTTTTCCTGCAGAGTTCATGATTGACCGGCCCGAGCAGGAGTTCCAGGACCTAAATGAGAAGGCCAGAGCTCTGAAACACATCCTCAGCAAAATCCCAGATGAGATCAATGACAGAGTACGCTTCCTACAGACTATCAAGTGAGTGCGAGCAGCGTGCAAACACGCGGACACACCAGGCTGTTTCAAGTATGCTCCGTGTTTAAAAATAAATACAGCAATGTACACTTCACCAACAAATGCTATTAATTTGCACATTACAACCAAATGCTGATTTGTCCCGGCAATGAAAATATCTCTGGTCCAGCAGCTGGCCTGATCAAAATTGTTACACCCCTGTTGGCTGATGTGCTGCTTTATACACATACACAGTATCTTGCGTTAAATCTAAAGCCATTATTGGGGAGGATATGGCAAATAACACCACACTGTGCGTATTACAATGGTTAATGAGTTGTTTCTGTACAAACTTTACATTGACTGACTGCCTCTTGCCTGGTGTTGCCATTGCTTTCCCTACAGAGACATAGCCAGCGCCATAAAAGAGCTCCTGGACACAGTCAACAATGTCATTAAGAAATATCAGTACCAGAATCGCAGAGTGAGTACCAGACAGACGTCATATCTGCTTACCGTTCACATGTTTTCTTTGTTTCTAAATTATGTTTCTGTGTTTATTTTCTGCTCGTCCAGGCTCTGGAGCACCAGAAAAAGGAGTTTGTGAAATACTCCAAAAGTTTCAGCGACACCCTCAAAACATACTTCAAAGACGGAAAGTAAGTGTATCTGTTATATTCTGTATTGTGCCAACACTATTTATTATAGAGAAGTTGTGTCAGTTAGGGCTGTTGCAGGTAAGCAGTCTACAGTGTAGGCGATATTAGCGGCCTTTTTTTTTTTTTTTTTTTTTTTGAAAGTCAAGGTATGTTAGTCTGATTATGCGTTGGCTGAATCATGTTGTGGTTCACTAAAACCTGTGATTTATGAATAGAGTTTGGCTGGTATTATTAATACCTTTAAAGGTATTTTTTTTAAGAAATGAATATCTTAATATTTTGGGAGTCTTATTTAGTTTAACTAATCATAGCACTGGATTCATTCCCCCTGGATTCACACAAATATCAAGCAGGGATGAATCATGATTGACAAATGCCTAATCTCATTTCAAGAGACTGTAAATTGAAAGCAACACGACACCAATTTTATCCCTCTCGTTCCCCCTCCTCACTCCAGCTGGCTGGTTCCTCAAGTGAGGACGGTTCTTTTAACTCCTTTGCGAAGGGTAAACGGACTGGGGTGGATGTGGAAAGTTGCAATTATGAATTTTAAATTAACGCACACCTGCCAACCTTGGGAAAATTTTGAACGTTAATAACTTTAGCCTAACGTTACATAATTTGCAAGCTAGCTAGCATTTCAGTTGGCAAAATAACGTTAATAAGTTATATTGTCGGTGTGTCGCAGATAGTTAAATGTGACTTTTCATAGTACTGCATTCAGTGCATGTGCCGCAGAAATAATGATACCTAGGAAGTTACCAGGAGGTGTGTGTGTGGGGGGGGGGGCATCATAGCATTAAGCCTTCCTATAATAAGAACAGTTGTATTAACCAGCTCTAAAATATTTATTTCACCGTAGCCACAGAATAGTCTGTTGAGGCTGGTTTGGGTTTTACAGCTACCTTGTCATCATCTTTTCAAAGTGGTAGCGGTAGGTTAGTGTGAAGCCTAAATGAAACTGTGTTCCTTGGTAAGAATGTAAATGATGTACTGTCATGTGTATGTTTACAAATTATGTACAATAATTCATTGTGCGAACTGCATAGTGATTTGCATTCGACATATCTAAGTCGCCGAAGCGGCGCTCAAAAAATTTGTCCAGCGTTGGCAGGTCTGTTATTGCGACAGTGCTGCAGAGAGAGCTCTATGTGAATGTTACAGGGAAACCATTCAGAGTAACATGGAGCCAGATTAATGCTGAAAAGATTCATTAATTAGTTGATTTGATAACTGTTATGATTATTAATACCTTTAAAGGTATTTTTTTAAAGGAATATCTTAACATTTTGGGAGTCTTACAGTGATCATAACTCAGTCACTGCTCCCAGCCAAGAAGTAGTCCCACACATAACAACTAACTAACTACTTTAAGTAAAAATACATTTGCTGGCTACAAATTCTCAAATGTGAGGGTATCTTTCTCTGTTGTATGCTTCATAAACTGAATAATTTTGGGTTTATTTGGCTGTTCTTGAGACAAAATGAGCAATAAGAGGACATCACTTTGGATCCTAGTAACTTCAGATGTTTTACAGACAAATTATAAATTAATTAAAAAAAGATAATGTATAGATTAATTGATAATGTAAATATTGCTTGCAGCTTTTTTTTAAAGGAAGATTGCTGTTTAGGTCATTGAGCAAATAGTGCATCATGCCGTCCAGTGTTATTTATTGTGATCAACACTGACATAAATGGAGGTGTTGTTATTGTAATATATATTGTAAGTATCTTACAGTATAAGGCAATACAAAACCACCACAAATGACAGCCTCTGAAAAGATGAATGAGGTGAATCAACACTTTTCTGACGTAATGTCATGAAACATGATAAGCTCCGTAAAAGACGGGACATGTCGTTGCTACTAGGAGGTTTGAAGAGAAGAAAGGACGTGGGGGCAGGGATGTTTGGAGTGACTCAGCTGGTCACTTGTTAACTAAACCTTCTGTGTGTCTTTTGAATGTCATGTCATTACGAGCTCGGGCCCATTTCCTTTCTTTCCTCGCAAAAGTTCACAAGGTGTTTAAACAGCGTCTGCGAGCCTCTCCAGTCTGTTTTCCCAAGTCCTACTTTTCTTTGTTCCCAGGGCGATAAATGTCTTCATCAGTGCAAACCGGCTCATCCACCAAACCAACCTCATACTGCAGACCTTCAAAACCGTGGCCTAGCCCTCAGAGACCGCAAAGTCCCCCCCCTGTCCCGCGGGGAGCAACTCCTAGGATGGTGGAAGCTTGAAGAGCGCCTGACCCATATATGTAAATTAGAAAGAGTTGATTTTAGGGTTGGGGGTCGATTCCATTGGAGTCAAGATTCTAGATTCCAGTTCAAGAGACTGAAAAGTGCCATTTGTTTTTTTTCAATGAGGATTTTCCAGTCTTGAAATGGAACTGAATGGGCCCAAAGTCTGGTTGATTGATTTTATTTGGACAGTTTTAATTTATAACCCCGGTCTTGTTGGGAGTAGGTGAGGCGAGGTGTTTATTAAAGACTAATTGCCATTTTTCTAATATATTCATGTTGATCATTTTACTTTTAGCTTCTCAATCATGGCTACACATCTGAGAACGCATTCAGTAGGGGTGTGTCTCAGTCGTCTATACTGGTTTTCTCTTCTCGCCTCCCATTTGTGTTATTTTGCCATGGTCTGTACGCGCAGGATTGAACGAGCACTCGACCGCAGGTGAAATAGCTGCGAGGAGAGGAGAGGAAGCAATGTTGGACATTTAAGAGGCAAACCCAGATTTCATTTCTCTTTATTATCAGACGACAGAAAGCCAAATGACTTCCAGCACAGTGTGCGCCTTACCAAGTCCTGTAACATTCCCTCCTCTCAGAGTGTAATGAAGTGGAGCCAGTCCCTGCTGTTGGGGGATGTAGAGAGAGAAATGCAAGTTCTGTATTTAACTGATATCTGGTTGCAAATGTTCAATAAATAGTTTCCAAATGATGATGCTTTTTTAAATGTGTCCGAGTCCAATATGTGTAAAGATGTTTATTTTTTTAAGAGTGAAAGGAGTTACGTGTTTGAGTGTGAAAGAGAACTTTAGGCTTTATTAAGCTGGAGCTTTTTCTTCCAATTTTTATGTTTGAGTAATGATGGAGGGAACACATTTTTCTTCACAGTGACATCTTTGTAGAAGTAAAAATGGAAGGAAATGGGCTTTCTAATTAAGTCAGCCTTTATAAAGGTTTAATAAGTTGTAACTAATGCTTTAATTAATGTTACTAAATCATTTTTCAATGCTATATAGATCAGTTAAAAGCCTTTACTAAGTGCGCAACATTTGGGTTGCCTGGTAGTGAAAATTCTTTTTGGCTAGTGTTTATTCACATTTAACTTAAAGTCCCCCTGTGAGGCATTTGCAAGCAGTAAACGAACATTTAATAAATGGATATAAGTATTCATTAATGTATATATTCATTAACTCCTCCTGTGCACACCTGTAAACGGATGCTGGTGTATGATTATAATTAGATATTGATTGATAATGTAGTAAAAGGCAGTTGAAATAATAAAATGTCTTTATAGACAAATACTGTACATAAACACTTAAAATATCCTTATAACTGTATTATAGTGTGTTATTTGTATACTGCTTATAAACGCTAAATAGGGGAATTTAAATTGTTAAGGACACTTTCTTAGCTGCAGGGCATCTAGTCGGCAGGCTTGATGGCTTGTTAAAGTGAAATGAAACTTTAGCTTTCATTAATAATTTGACTATAAATGACTCGCTAGAAAGAGGGGTTTTTGACAACCTGGCAACCCAAAAGTTGCTCTTACTAATGATCTATTAATCTATTAATAAAAGTTTTATTAAGCATTAGGAAAACCATTAGTTTTATTCAGAAAGTGTTGCCCAGTTTTCTAATTCAAACAAAACATACGACTGAATTAAGCCCAGTTTGTGCCTGTCAGGTATCACCATTATATTGGAGTCACAGAGCTCCATCAGATCTTCCGAAGAATAAATACCCAGCGATCTTTGAAAAACTCACATTGTTCAGCAAAAGTTTTTTTCAGTTGTTTCTCAAGTTGCACCTCTTTTTCCTAATCCGAACAAAGATGGTAGCTGGAAATGATATATGTTGCACAATTTGTACAACATGACCCAAAGTTTTAAAATTAGCAGTTATATTGGTTTATATTGATGTTTCTTTCCAATATTTTTGTTTTCATACAAATTAACATGAATATTTTGCTTGTGTTTTACAGAAATGTTTCAGTCTACCTCGATAAAAAACAGCCGCAAATTGTAAAAAGTTTATTTTATTGTGCAACAGACAGAATATTTTTTTTTCATCCAGATGGTTATGTTACATCCCAGAGGTGGACTAGGGGAAGCGGAGCCTGACAAACAGATACCATGAAACAGAGAAATCATAATGGTGAAAAAGACCAAACTGACCTACAGTCACCCAGATGAGTGGAAATGTACAGGGTACATTCTTTAACCCCCACCACATCCCTCTTAGCTCTTTTCAGCAAATGTAAATGACCACAGCTCCAACAACTCATACAAAGATCAGTGTCGAGGGCATAAATGTGACATTTCCCCTTGCTTGACATCTGCTCTTATGTAGAGGATTCTGGTTGGTGATTTGTTCCTTCAAATTCAAGTCAACCAATGAGGTTGACCCCTGACTGTCACATAACAGGTTAGATAAGTATTTGAGGTTCCTGGGAATACCTTCATTTATTTCCCCATGATGTCACTCATCTAACTATCTTACTGAGCCAGAAAGTGAAGAAGATTGTTTATCTGCTCTTCTTCTGAGGTATGAAATATGTATCACACACACTCATTTTTTGGCTGATATTACCAGTCACACAAAAAAAAAACAAACGGGGAAAAAAGCTAACTTGCAACTCAAGAATTTGTATTATTTACAGTAAAGCGGTGAAATAACCTTGTAAAATATCTCACAACATTTTGGTGCTGCTTAAACAGTCTTTATCAAGTTCTCTCCGGGTGTAAATAATCCATGTTATCTCCAACGTCACTGCCCTTGCCCTTGATGAGCAAGCACATCCTAATATGAACAGATGCTTCCTAACTGGTCATTTCCTCGGTACTGCTCCTGTCAGCTGAAATACCATTGTTTAGTTCCACGGCACACTGAGACAATAACATTTCCAGCGTTGCCTGGAAACAACACCCTGTAAGAGCAAACCATGAAATCACAGAGGGACAGCGAGGCTCCAGAATAGATCTGTCAAAAGATGGGTCTGCAGCCCCGTTTCCTGCGGCTTGGTAGCTTAAAGCCACACTTTCACTATAAATTGTGGCATTAAAGCTCAAATCCAGGTTTTTTTTTTTCTGGTGAAAATGAATATGCATGTAAAGTGGCGGTTCAACTGTTGGAGATATGTTTTATACAAGCTAGGATGGAGGTACTGAGCGGGACATGGCATTATGATGATACTGCCTATCAAGCCAGTACAGCTAGCCGCTGTTTAGCCTAATCAGATACAGTGTAGATATAAGGCTGGGTCAAGCTGCCATCTGCTCATTGTTTGTGTGAGAGTAGGATTTAAAGGCACCTTAATGATAAGTTAGGTCAGGGCATGAGGCCCAGTAGGTTTTATCATGGCACAGCCTGATACCCACTGCGAGGGCTAGGGACAGTTTAAAACATCATTTAACATGAATATTGGGCTTCCAGAGGAACGTTCACTCAACTTTTGGCACATTTATGGTGTATTAATAACTGTCCCACAAAACAAAAAATACCCCAATTACCTAGTTAACATGATTAAAATGACATCTCCTCCTTCTCCCTCATTGAAAAATCCAGAATCTATGAATATGCAAATATTGTTAATTTCAAAGAAAAGTCCATTCTCAGTGTTTGTGCACTGGAGGCTTCAAGTTTCCACATCACACTTGTGTAAGTTGCATACTGGAAGACACTTGGCCTCCAAAATAGTTGTGATGTTCTACCTGTAGGTCCACGTCTTAAACTGAGATTTTAAATGCACACAAAGAGACTTTCCTCCCTTCAGCAGATGAACGTGAAAACAGCCTTCTAGTGTCAAACTCTGCACATACATCATTCTGCACAGTGAAGCTCAAACATCCAAGTTTTTTTTAGAAGCTCCCTTTTCTTTAGAAAAGAAAAGGGAGTCTGAACACACACAAAAAAAACCCTTTTTTGAGATTACACAATGTTCCCATTAATGTTGCCAGCATTTAATTCATTCTCGACAAGGGAAAAGATTTACTTTACTCACATGAGCTTTTTATTATTTGACAATTATCCAGCAATATGTTATATTATTAAAAATCAGTTATTGCATTTAAATATATAGTATATTTAACAAAGAAGAAAACAAATCAACAAAATTATTCCCTGAGGTCATTATAAGTCATTAAGTCATTAACCATTTGGCTGCAAACAAAAATTTCAGTTATCGGCCATCACCAAGCGCTCACAGGAGCAATGAGCTATTAATTTGTGTGAACCTGCCCTGCCTACAGACTGATAAGAAATCACATGGAGGTTTTCATGATTCCCAAAATTCCCAATTGTGCCTCCTTTGGGTGTGCCATGTATGGTAGTAAAAACAAAACAACATAATACATACTGTATATGGAACTGTTGGCACAGAGAGAGACCTAATCTAGCTAAAATCTGCAATTTAAACAAATAATTAACACTCTCCTTTATAAATAAATAAAATGGATAAATCATTTTCTTATTCATCCCAAAGTTATTAAACCAACTAGACATATGAAAAACTGCGAACTTGGACGGTTTCTTTCAGTCACAGCAATCCAAGCAGCCTTTAAGGAAGCCACTATGTGTAGACTTTTTATGTGATTATAACATCTTTTAAATTATTCTGATGAGATGTTTTTATTTGCAGAAAAAATTTACTCTATTGGTGAAAAGTAGTGCAGTTGATTGCTTTCAGCCCATTCTTCCTATGGTGTTTTTCCATTACCGGGACTTACTGACCTGTAACTGAATTTATTCCAGTTCTGCTTTTGTTTCCACTGACCTCTGCCCGCTTTTGAGACAAGTGTCAAGGGCTACATTTCAGCACCTTTCAGGAGGTGGTACTAAATTTCTAAGTTCTAAATTTATTACTAAGTTTCAGGAAGTACCTGGAAGGTACTCCAGGGTGCTCGCAGGGCTGCTGTCCGTCACTGATCAAGCAGCTGTCACTTGTGATTGGTCAAGCAGATGTATCTCAACTACAACAAAACCCAATAATAACATAACATAATTTTACTTTCTTTGTTTACATCAGGAAGGAGTTAATACATTTATCCTGCTGTCGTCCTTTAAATGACATATCTGAAGCTGTGGCGCTTTTTCAATGACGTACATCTGATATTTCCCTGTTTGTAAAATACAAAAAGCATGGCAGAAATGACCACATTTACCCTACTAATCATTAATGGACAGTGGGTGTATTGCTGTGAGACATTTTTAAATTCTACAACAGGCTTTAAAGGTGCAATATGTAAGAATTTTAGTTTAAAACATTCAAAATTATCAACAGAATGTGAAGAAATAATAAAATGAGACCTTCCCCAACTTTCTCAGTTTACTATAACTGTCTGTGGACTGATTTCTATGTAAAGGACTCTCGTGCCCCCCTACAGCGCCAACAGGGTGCAACCAGATATTTTCCTCAGGAGTTAGTGGATTCATTGTGTCAAACTAAAGTAATTACATTTAAAAAGGTATCACATCTGCCTCAGTTCGTCAGTAATTAAAGCAGATGAGATGCATGAATTGTTCAGTCGGGTTTAATTTTAAAACTCAGCTAGTTCCAGTTTAGCAGAACCCTTTCTAAACTGCTGCAGATGCTAAGTGACACAGGCACAGCAGCAAGGTGATAAGAAAATATACAGCTTGTTGCATTGTCCCCAAGTAACCCCCCCCCCAGATTTAAATGGAAAAAAGAAGCAAAACATCTGCCTAATACAAATCACACCCCTCACTATTTTATCACTTGGTTCTTTCTAGTATCTTTTAATTGGTGATCGGACACCCTGGGGGCTCCTTAAGCCCAAACACCCTAGAGAACACATGACAGCAGAGGTTAGTAACTGCACAAAGACAAAGCAAGTAGTTGCACCACAGAAAAGGCAGATCTTCTGAGATGAATGGAGCAGAGAGCGATATAAACACTGCACCAATTTTCACCGATGCTGTCTCATTTGTCACTAAAACAAAAAACTTGTCGTGCTATCAGAATAATTTAAGATTGCATGGGAGGCATTTAGGGGATGGGCACTGTTCTCTGGGCAATGGCCGGTGTCGGCCGCTGCCAGCGCTGCGTCCACTGACTCTACCCATCCTCCCAGCCGCACCGCCGGTGATGAAGCCAAAGCTGCTGGCAGCTCCACCTGTCAACGGATGCTTCAGCTGGATTTACAATAACTCCTTGAGTGCCAACATTGACCGAAAATGGCCCCATTCAACAGTAACAGCAGATTATCTGAAGTGAATCCCAGTTTGTAAAACTACCTGGTGTAAAAATGGTAACAATGAGTATGTGCGCTCTTGTGTTTATATAGTCAGAGATAGTGAGAAAGTTTAACAGTAACTCCACAATTCAGTGCTACATAGTTCAGTCTTTTCATGTTTTCAGCAAATATTTTCTAACATGTATAATGTGTTAGCTATTTCACTTGTGCCTGTATCTACGAGGCAAAAATTAATTCATTGTTGGTTGATCTGCTGCTTTCATAGTCTTACTGCTCAGATTATTATTTTTTCAAGTTTTTAATCAAAAACAGACAACTACAATGGACTATTCACCCATGGCATTACGTAGCCCCGTGCTGTACTCATAGAACTGGAGTTACATCCAGGTAGCTACTATACTGACGCGGTGTGTTTTCAGCTCTAGTCTTGTTTAATGCACAATAAAACATGATGAATGTGGAGTGTTTGCCGTGCGGGAGTTATCGTGGAGGCTTCCACCGACAATGCCCTCTATATAAACGAAACCGTTAGCTGAGGAGTGCATTAATTTTAATATTCAAAACAACAGACTGAGGGAAAAGATGTAGGCAGAGGGTGGTTAAACCAGATAGACCATACAATACCTCTACAGTTCTTCAAAAGTTTAGCACTCTTCATGTTGGCAACTGAGCAGAAATTGACAGCGTAGTTCTTAGCGTCAGCAGCAGTATCATGGTGGTTTTTGTTGGGAGCAGGGTTTATGGTGGCCCTTAGGTGCAAAATAAGACATTTCAAAAAACAATGGCGCGGTGTCCCACGCCCAGATTTTAGCAGGACATTATTAAATGTCCCTGCTGTTGAAGGTGCTCGTTCATCATCATCAATTTGTCATTCTGAGTGTCTGTCCTCCGATCATCAGCTCTGCCTCTCTGAGTTCAGCAGCCCCACTCTTTTCAAAGCCTTGTCCACATTGGGAATCAGTTTTTCGTGGAAGTCCCACAGTCTTTTGTCTTCATGGAGCTGCTCCAGTTTTAACGACCCCTGCAGAGACACGCGGACGTGAATGATCCGACACACCTCCTGTGGAACCTTGTACAGGTTTCCAAGATTCTTGAGCACTTCATGCACTGAGGTCTGCTCCACCAACCTGTGAAGCATAGAGACATACGTAAATGAATTAAGCACAGTTCTTTGACTCTATGTTTATTTGTCATGGCCTACAAGACATGACAAATTGGGGGCTTCTCCAGACAAGTAAGTTGTGATTTGTTGATCTAGTGCCTTAAAAATGACCTAGTTGAAAACGTCATAGCAGGGTTTTCCCTTTGATTTAATCAGTGCACCTGGTGGTAAATTTTTGTACTCAGAAACTGATAAATTTATAGGAATAGGAAATTTATCCATGACTGCTCGACCACAATCGGAGAAGCACTGATGGCTGACTGATGCTGTGACTCTCCTTAGTACCTTGGCTGAACTATCATCTTATGCGGGTGATATATATTTCTTTGGGGCTCCTCCCTGTAGATGTGCTCCAGAATATTAACTCCAATCACTCCTTTCCACTGAGGCAGGTCAAACTTCCTACTTGGCTCGAAATGGTGCTTGGGAAAGATATGGTTTTCAATGAGGAACACCCCTGTCTGGAGAATATGGATACAGCATAGAAGATGGAAAGAGAATATAACTATTAATGAATATCAAATATGAACCTAAAGTTTGGATATTGATGTAATATGTGTCTTTCTCAAATGCACACTCAAAATACCCTACATTTGGATGGTGCTGTTCGAGCATGTTCATCAGAGGCATTAGGCTGTTGTGTTGGTATGGCATTATTATCTCATCAATGTCGTTCAACAGGACGTAGCGTGACCGGTCCATCGATCTGTAAATACACTCATTAAGCGTGGTCAGCTGGCCAAAGTAGTGCAAGTCCCCTCCGTGCTCTGAGAAGAGCCAGCCACGAGATGGATTCAGATACTGGTCGATGGGCCAAGGAACCGTCTCCACGAAACCCTCCTGGCTGTAACTCTGCAACAGGCGATTAAGGTCTGGGCTGCAGCTGGTGCTATAGATAACCACTCTGTCCACACCAAGCAGCCTGGGGCAAGGTGAGAAAAATGTTAAATGGTTGGTTCACTCAAATTACAAACGAAAAAAAAGGATTTATGATATTCATCTGAGATTTCTGCATCCATCCCAATAAAATGGAGGTGAATGATTTTTTGTTTGTACTGCTCACAGCTTTTTATTATTACATTTAAACTTGCAATTACTGATTATGTCAAGGCAATCCGTCCAAAAGTTGTTGAGACATTTCACTCAAAACCACAGATGTGACCCTTATGGTGGTGCTAGAGGAAATTTCAAGGGATCACCAAAGTCAGTAGGATTCAAAAATCAACAGCAACATCTCTTTCCAGAAACAGTGTCCAGACCTCACTGTCAACAGTTTCATAGGTTCTATTCACTTAGTTTAAGGTAGTCCCAATGAAAAGTATTCAGAGTAAGGTCTGTGGATTATCCAACAGGGACACTGTTTATGGAAAGATTTCAGCTCACGGTAGGTTTCGAGAGATGAGGGAAAGGCAAAACTTTCACGGCTAAATGGATATCTCAAAACCACATTAAATATCTGGATGGCTAGATACCACTAGAAGTAGTAAGAAAATGCGAAGCCACAAATAATGCAGTATCTTAAATAGGAACAAGAAGAGAGATGCCTGTATTATGTGATGCAATCCAGCAGCCTTGTAATAAACCATACCTTAGCAAAGCTAAGGGCTCTATTTTCGTGACAAACTGTTATTTCCTGGACTGTACTGAGGTGTTATCTTGGTGACTCGCTGTGTGCCACAATGGGAGGAGAGGCACAGTACAGGGTGTTGCGATGCCAATGCAGTTAACTACAATCTTGGTGCCAAGAATGACAAGTGTGGCCAAAGTGTCACCTGGACCTCTGCATTTTTATTTACAATATAGGTGGACGTGTGTCTGTGATGAACAAAATGTGATAGAGATTGTTCAGGTTAAGTCTTAGTGTGCTGTCCCTATCAGTACTAGGATCATGTGCATGTCGCAATATGAAGATTAAACAAGCAACAATTTCCTTCCCATTCTGTCATATAAAACAGTCAAATCAAATGAATTTTAAACTTTTAAAACAATTTAATAATTTCAGAAATAAAAAAGGGGCGCACTTGACTGCAATCGGCACGCTGGTTTCACGGAAATAGGGCCCTAAAAGTTGATTCAGCTCATGTTTGACAATGGGGTTTGTGATGTTGCTGTGCTGACCTGTACATCTCCAGGGTCTGTGCAAATTGAAGCACATTGCTGTAGTCTCCAAACAGGTTGGAGATACAGACTGTGAAGTTAAACTGCAACTTTTTCTCTTCCTTCCCATCGGCCTTCTGGTTTCTTATGGGGAGCCAGGTCTGCGTAGGTACAATCACTTTGTCTGGTTGAGGCAGAAGAGTGACATGTGTAGCTTTGCAGTTTTGAGGAATCTGACACATGACATCTGTCGTGACGAAGGGAAAACCAAAGTGGTCTGAGTGTTGTAAAATTGTTGCTGGAGTTGTTGTTCTTGATAAATGGCCTGCACAGCAGAAAAAACAGTGAAGGGGTTGGACGGAGTCTCTCCTGAATATGCCAATGATGCGTATATCCCAACCATTCACTCTTTGGTCCATGTAGGCTGACACCAGCAAGTGCTTGGTGTTGGTGAGGGGGGTGATGGTCTGCTCAGAGATGTTTAAGGGGCAAGTGCTCGGAGGTCCACGTGGCTTTGGGACAGACTTGTTCATTGTGGATATTGTCATGGTGATGGCAATGATGAAGATAAAGATAGTAGAGAGGAGGAAGAGGAAGAACTTCCCTTTGATTTGAATTGCCATTACCATCCAGCCACAGACGAGATGCATTCCCAACCTGCAGCAGAATTAAGAATCACAGTTAAAGACATTAGACATTTGAGGAACAAAGCACACTGATGGTTAAGGCTGGGCTTTATCATTACTGCAATATTCTGAACAGGTGTGAATGCGATCAGTTAAGAAACTTAATTTAAAATAATAGTGTAATCCTGCCATGACGTATGGTGAGAGATTTAAATTGTGGTTATCATTTGACTTAAACTAAGTGCTCAGTGTTAGTTTGTTATTACACCTGTTCCAAATACCTTCATGTCTATTTTAAACTTAGCTCCTTGCTGTGTTGTTTCTTCAATGTGATAACAATGTCTCTTCGTTATACTCTCTCTCCCTGCCAGAGATATGATGCATTGTACTTCTGATTGTATCTTTTGATTACATTGTTTCAAAACCTGACATTGTTCTCTTTGTGTGTTTATTGAGTAATCAATTCTCCGAATCTCTACAGGTGCCGTATGCTGTACAGATTGTAAAGCCCCTTGAGGCAAATTTGTGATATTGGGCTATATTAATAAAAAATTCGTGAAGTGACCCTTTGTTAACTTTGTGGATTTGATGTCACGCCTCCAGCCGTGTCTCTAGTTTCCCTTATGTTTCCTTGTGTTCCCCCTCCCCCTTGTGTTTCCTGTCTGTCTCGCTGTCTGTATGGCGTGGGTGTGGCGCTCCTTCCTGGACTCTCCTGGCTCCTGGTTTCATGCTCATTGCACACACTCGCCTTCCATCAAGTTCATCATCCTGCAGCGTATCTACTCCGACTCTTCACCCACCATTTGCCAGATTGTTGTTTCAGCCACAGTGGTAGTTAACACTTCAGGCCGCTCCTGTGTTATAGTGATTATTTCCTAGTGTTGAATCTCTTTCTGGTGCATCACGACTCATCTGCCTGCCTGCCTCCCTCTCCGCTTGCCCACTCTCCAACCCACTTACCACCTGCCACCTTCTGCCAGCCCACACCATTCTCCCTCATTCATCACCACCATCCATCCATCCATCCATCCATCTGCCTCAGCCAGCCTTCTCTATTCCCCGCTTCCCCCGGCAATAAATCCTTTTCATTCATCTCAATCCTAGTCTGTGTCTGTGTTTGGGTCCACATTACAAATCATAACATACGGCCTCGTGTTTGGTGGTCATGTAGATCCATGCAATAAAAAAATTTTCTCTATGAAGCTTATAATGTTCAGTTTTAGTTGTCAGAGAGGTGCTAAACGACACTGCAGTTAAGACTACATTGTATTTATATTTATATACATGCAATACAATAGGATTTATTGCAAGTGTTGGATCTGTGTTGGGCTTTTAAGGTTGATTCTGATGTTTAGACTATTTTAAAATTTAGGCAGAAAAAGGCAAAAACTAAATTAAAAAGGGATTTAGTGTAGAGAAAACTCTGAACAGTCAGAGCATGACGTGTAATTGAACAGTTAAATTGTATTGGCATTTTTTTTCATCTGATAGGAGGCCTGCAGGACATTATTAGTTTTGCAGGTATTTAGTGATCAACCAAATGATTGGACAAATAAAATTTTGACCTGTTGGGGGCGCTAGATGAAGAATCAGAAGATCACCAAAGTTATTAGAATTCCTGATGGGAATATGAATGTCTGCACCAAATTTCATGGTAATTCATCCCTTAATCATTGTGACATTTCACTAAAAAGCAAAACCGTGGTTAACAGGGTTTGACAATTACTGTCTGTACCAATATTTGTGCCAATCCATCTAGTAGATGTTGACATATTTCACTGAATAACTGAAAACTCTGACCTGCTGGTGGTGCTAGATGAAAAATCAGATCACCAAAGTCATTGGGATTCATCCTCTGGGCACCATGGATATCTGTGCCAAATTTCATGGCAATCCCTCCATTAGTTGTTCAGAATTTTCACTCGAAAAACAAAAACCTCCACAGTTATTGTGATATTTCAGTCAGTCATTGCTGAAAATAACTGGATTGAGGTCTGACGCAAAATTGCTGTGCTGGATTAATAATGGGTTATATCTACATTACGGCTTGCTGCGGTCCTAAGGGGGTGGAATCATGGGAAAAAGTCATTTTTGATTAGCATTAGTCAAACAGGATGTGTCGTGTAACTGAATACAAATAAGGTCTTACGGTCTTCTCACAAAGGAGCAATGATTTCCTAGAGGGGGTGAATTTGAATAAACAGGAAATACTGCTATACAGGCAATTGGGTGCACAATACAGGCGGTGAGGAAATTTTCCTTCCCATTTCAAGACATCAGTTTCAGACAGAACTTCCTCTCTCTCTCTCTTTACTACTTAATGATATGACAATCTCTTCGCAAACAGAGTCACAATGACATGAAACCGAAATCCTAACCCTAACACATTAATCAAAAGGTCTAATCGCAGTGCAAATCATCTCTAACACTCATGCTCCTGAGACAGAGCATATTTCACCTGACCAGTCACACAAATCAAAGTTACACATATTCTGACACTGCCTTACCACTCAGACTTGTGACTTGGACTCCTCTGCTGTGAGACTCGAAGATTTGAAGGCAAAAAGCCGAGGAGACTTGACTTGATGACCCATGAATATTGAAAAATCTGCATAAATACCAGTGGACTTGTTCTCCATCCGGCTGTCTTGTGTGTTTTGCCAAGTTTTCCAGCAGTCTTTGTTCCTGTTTTCCTGTTTTGACCCTATTTGCCTGCTTTCTGACGTTTTGCCTGAGTGATTTATCTCCCGGTTTTGACCTTGCCTGTTGGCTAGTACACTGAACTCTCCTTGCCAGGGCCATGCAGAGACCTTTAGAGGAGCAAGTGCTCAAAGGTAACAGAAAGTAACATGGAATCTTACAACAAACCACATCACACTATATCATTGTCGCCCAGCGGATGAAATCTGAGAGGGAATATGATTCGCTCTCTATTGTTTGTGTGTGTGTGTGTGTACTGAACATCACACAGCCAAAGGCAACATTCCCTGCAGGCTTGACAAGGCACACCTTCATCACAAACTATGAGGACCGACGTTTTGTTAGTGTAATGGTAAATGAATGGCAGGATTAACCCAAGGCTTCAACTAAGTTTGTAATGTTTGACTGAACGGCGTATAAAACAAATACTTTCAAAAACAAAAAAAACCCCTGAGTGGTCAAAAGCCCCCCCACTAACAAACGTCAAAAAGCACAACATTGGAACTGCCATGAAAGGACTTGCAAAAACTTGTGCAAGAGATAAAAAAAACCAAACCACACAGTCACAAATTCTGTGAAGAAACTGCACAAGTTAGCACATGGCTGCCATTTCATAATTTATTGCAATTCAATCTTGTGCTTTGATTATTTGTTAGTAGGGGAACTCTTTAGTTTACATTTGGATAACAGTTTGTGCCTTTAAAAATATTTACCAGAACAGCAGCTTCAACAGCTTTGAATTTGTTCATGTCTCTCCATTATTTTTAGCCGTATTTTATAGTCTTTAAAGATTCTCCCCTTCCCATCCCAGTTGTTGTATGCCTTGTAGTTTTTTTTATTTTTATTTATTTGTAATTATGGGATTTGTAGAGCATTCCATGTTACTTTCTGTTTGAATATGGGTTGCTAAAATTCAACAGGTTATGCTGTAAATGATGTTGGTGTATGGTGTTTGAAAATCTTGTTCCATATGTGCCCCTTTTTAACTTGGAGCACCTGCCCCTCTAAAGGTCTCTGCATGGCCCTGACCTGGGTTGCTCTTTCCTCCTTAAACTTTTTTTTCTTTAAACACCGACACAGTTGTTTTTCTTTCAACAGCATCACATCCTGCGATTGTTCCTCGTTTCTGTGTCCTCTTCCTGATCCCTTCAGTTACTCTGAACATGTAAAAAAGATTTCCGTTTAAAAGTCTAACAAAGCATTAAGCAGAGCTTCAATTTGTGTGGCGTGAATTACAGTAATTGTGTTTAAACAACACACAGAGTCAGCTGTCAAGCTACCCAAACCATCAAGCTACATCAACATTACTGTAATATAAAGCAGCGACATTAGATAAACTGGACGGTTAAAACAACACTAATGTCTTTAGCTTCACTGAAGAGCTTTTCTAGCTACTTACTTTGTGGTCCTTTGTCTGACGTAATTACTTGATGCCGCACATGCCAGTTAATGATCCTCTGAACTCCGTCTCATGGTAGCGGCTCCAGTGTGCCCGCGAGCTTCAGCACGGAGGGTTTGTTTCTTTTTCACACCCGCGTAGCAGAAGTAGCCACAACGGAAAGTGAGGTAGGAAGCCAGTCCGAGTCACTAACGGCTGTAAAGAGATGGGAAGTCTGCGTAAAGCTAAATATAAAATACGACAAAACGTCACTTGGGACATCAAGGGGCAAAGGGACAGGTGCTCGGGCACCCTCAGCAACACCACCCCACCTCCAAAGGGCAAAAGGGCAAAAAGGGCAAAAGCATTTGTTTTTACTGCACTCCATCCGTACACGTGCACACTTGATTTCCGCCGTAAATTCTGGGAAATTACATGGTACATGTCAGGCAGTTACGGTCTAAATCTCTAATTGTTACTTCCTTGTTGCCTTATTTTCTGTACCTACATTTGAGTACCTGTAGGAACCGCTAAGTACAGATTCATACAAGGGATGTATATGGTAAATGATGGAAGTACACTGTAAAACATGTGCTGTATTATAAAGTGTTACCAAGATTGGCCTTTCAGGGCTTTTGATTTAGGCTTAACTTCTTTTGTCTATCATGTCTATCATCAACTGATCTTTATAATATTAATAACAAATTACCAGAGTCAGTCTGATGTTGCTCTAAATTATTCTGTGAATCTGGGGGGTGGGAGGGGCTGTGCTTTCTGGTAACATGCTGCCCCCTATTTGTTTGGATCAGGTGGCCAATTCTTACCCATTGCACCTTTTAAAATCTCTTTATTTAAAATGAAATGTGTTTGAGTCATTGGTTCAATTGTGCGCATTTCGAAGGAGGGGACGCTCAGCCAGGAGGCGTTGCTATTGTAATCGGAACCCCGTGGACCCTCACATCCTTGAAAAACCTGCTTTCTGATACATGGAGAAAGAGAAAAAGGGTAGACGAGGGTCTTTTCTCAAACTGGACCCATATTTATCTGTCTAAATGATAAAAAAAGAGAATTTTGCATAACCCTAACCCTTCACATTACAGCTGCAAAATAGCTTTTCTTCTCTAAACCAATGAGCACGATTTGCCTCTTTTCTCACTGACTGCTAATTAGTTGAACCCTGAACTTTTTAAACAAAACCCTCATACACGTGTGTGTTTTTATGCTGAAAATACAGTAGTCGTCATTTAATATACGAGACGTGTATCAGTGCAGATGAGCCAAATCAAAACAGTCCTCAAGGTGCAAAGCACACACACTGACTGATCTTCGATGAAAAATTAATGAGTGTGTGCTTGAGCACAAGGATTATGGAGGCACAAAGCCTACAGGGATTTAATAGTAGTAAAACAAATTTTTAATTTTTTTTAAGTACAATTTTGGTAATATATCAGAACAGCATTGTGTTTGTCTTATGAAAGTGAAAGCAGGCTCAGTAGTTGACCTATTGCAAAAATAGGGTGCGTGTCTTCTAGAAACGTACAAATATAACAGCAGGGTGGACAACACCAGGCTTTATATAGGCTACACAAGTGACCGATGAAGACTATAAACTGCATTCAATATGGGTGCTACTTGAATATTACAGCAATACTAATAAAAACAACAACACGCGTTTATGCACATATAGCAAAACTGGACTCTATGTGTTATAATATGATATCTGAAGGGTATTTAGTGCTGTAAGACTGGAGAAATACGGTAAATGCTACACATGTTATACTGAGAGTGGGTCTCTTATCGCACCTACGCAATAACATGTATTTATTATAACGGTATTATAACATTGATCGTCTTTTCTACGTTTAGTACAGAGCTCAGCTGAGCTTTACACGAAATACTCGAAAGTTATTAGAAGATTTATTTAATCAAATGGCGAATCAATCTTAATATTAGAAAACAGTAACTCACTCGAAGCTGATTGTAGTGCTCCTCCTGTTATAGAGCAGCTGCCGGGTGAAGACAGACAATGTGGGGAGTAGTAATATTATAGTCCCTGTCTCGGTCTATCCGTTAGGTGTCACTTCTCCTGTGCCCCATGCCAGTCTCTGCTTTTACTTTTTCCGTTCAACTCCCTTGTTGCTTGATATCACTGGGTGTGACCTGCTTTCTGGGGTGGAGCGAAGCATAGAACTGTTACAGGAAACTAAAATGTAATCAAACGTTTTCGCCATTTTTTCAGACATAGACGGCGCAGGCGCAGGTTTATATGGGTTCAGGAGTTAAAAGCCATGAAGACTGTGAGGCTGTTAGTGTAGACCAATACCACACTAACAGCCTCTTACAGCAAATTATTCTATTAATACTGCATGTCATGCAAAGCAACGCACCATTAAAGTCATTATAGGCTCATTAGAGCGAGTCATATTCTGTAGGGATATTATTACATTTCGCATCTATATCATGATCTACTGTAATGTTCATCAGAATAGGCTACAGCTATTTGACTCAGGCAGGACTGAAATGTAAAATTCAATTTGAAATCTCCTACCTGCTGTTGGATTCAATTAGATAGCCTTATCCCTACTCAAACATTGAAACACCTGGTTTCAGAGGTGATAAGGCACAAACAAAGAGGGGAGTAAGACATGAGTCTTGACACAGTTGCAGGCACTTCATGTAACCAAACTTCCTGTGCACTTCTCTTGTATTGAATACTTTTATGTACACTTTTACCAGTAGGTCTTTATCTAAACAGACTGTACATAATAGACCAAAACAAAAAGCATTCCTTATATTGTCTCACTGCTCTGACTGTTTCAGAATCATCTGTCAAATATTGGATCTTTGATGAGTTTTGACAAACTTCATCCTGTCTTAGCCACACAGTATCACACCGAATACCTTTAAAAATAAAAACTCTACTAAATAATTTGCCCTTGGAGGAAAAATACTAAAAGGCTCCCTCCCTTTTCTGCACCACCTTAAACAAACAGAAAAACCAGGACACTATTTAAAGAAAGATTGTGGATACATTGGTGTTGAATGTTGAGTGTGTTATCACTGTGCCACCAATTCTTAAGCCAACACAAGTGGTGAAATGTGTCATGCTCCCTCAAACACTTTTTAAGACATGTCTTAATTTTGTATCAGTTCTTTATATAAAGGCTGTTTGTTATGTTTAGTATTATGTTTATTATACTACTTTTCATAGTGATTTTAGAATTTAGTCCCAATTTTTTACCACTCTGTAATATCCAATAGGAGCCCTGTTTATGTCGAGAGTGATGATTGGTTATTGGTAGTTGTAGTAGTAAAAGTTTAGTAAAAGTCGTTATCCACCAATAGACATCACTACAGAGTAAACATTAACCCTTCTCTCTTCCTGTCTTGCATTTATTGTACTCTCATCATAACAGATAGCACTTTATTGCAGCCATATTTGATTAATGGCACCCTCTGTCTTTATGTGATGAATGTGATCACAAAACAGGCTGGAAAAGGCTTCCCGAATGGGTCATCAATAATGCAAAGGATAAAAGGAAGGGAGCCATTGAAAGCAGAAAACTGAGATAATTTAATGTGTTTAATATGTGTACAGATTACAGGCACTTAATGGCACAAAGAGCACAAAAGGCTTGGCACTGTCCGACTGACTTAAAGTCAGTCTAGGACACGTGCTGACTACAGCAGTTACTTGTATGGTCTTTAACCACAACTTCATCCTGTGCAAAACCACTTGCCAAAAGGCCTGCTGTAGAAAAAACTTTAGACTGTGACATTAGCTTGTTATCGGGTGCAGTAGGTCAAAGGACAATTTACAATGTTTTATCAAGCTTTTACATATTGCTGCCTGGTGTTTTCTGTCAATATGTAACCGAGAGAATCACATTAACTGACATAGAACTGACAGAATTGCATTAATTGAGTCTTGTATTGGTTTGTGTTTATTTATTCATATGTGGATAGTGAAAAGTATTTCAATAATAAATTACACATACACACTATTATAAATATCAGAAGGAACAGAAGGATTAAAACCCAATGAAGCCCATAATATGGACACAAAAGCAGGCCAGAGGTAGCTAAAATCCACACTACACCCCTACCATATTAGCATTTAGTTGTGCATGAATCTTCTAATGTTTTTGTTAAAGGCATACAGGATCTTCCTGAAAAAACATGTATAGACTCATACAAAAATAATCCCTCTCAATCATCACTTATGACCCACTAGAAGTGTGTGGCGGTGTATGTATCTGCAGAGACCCTGCCCTCTACCTGTATTTTCTTATTAATTTTGCTGTGTTCGGGAGGTTTCTGGGTGTTAACCTTTGGGCAGTGGGTGTGTAGCCCCCAGCCAATAACAGCATGCAGGGTGTGAGGTCAGGGCTCGTAGCGTAGCGACCAGGTTACATCGCTGTCTTTTAATGTGCTTCAGTGTTTCCCCTGCTTTTCCATCTCTCTCCTCTGCTGTTTGTGTGTCTGTTTGACCAACACACACACACACACACACACACACGCAGAGCAGAGAGGCCACAGTGGTCAGTATAAGTGTGCGCTTCGGCTGCATTCACACACAATCCGGCAATGCGGCACCTTCCCGCAGGGTTGTGTGGAGGTGTGCGGAGGTGTGAGCGTGTTTATTTGTGCTTTAGAACATAACCACCGTGAAAAACAATCAGAAAATAATGTTTTATTTATCTGATTCACGGCGTTGTTCTCTTCATTCACTCTAGCGCACTCGACCGCGGCTGCTCTCTCTCGCTCTGCTCTCAGCTCGCTCTGGTGTCGTTGAGCCGGGGAGGAGGGGCCAACTTTGAATGCTGTGTTTACAAACGACAACCCACAAAATCCTGCATAGTATACCTGTGTGTTCATGTTCATCAAGTGTTGTGTATCTCATGATCTGCCAGAGGGGTTTGTGTGCTGTGTCAAACTTGTTTTAACAAGCATGTGATTAAGTAACTATAATCTGGAGTAACCTGGATAGTAAAAATACTTGGCAAGTGACTCAGTAATAGAAATGTATTCAGAAGCATATTAATGATGTTAAACAAAATAGAACATACACTGCTTAGAATAATAAATGTGTCAGTAATTCTGGCCCTGGTATTACTAACCACTACAGTCAATGACTGTACAAGACGAGGGTCACATGACCAACAGAGGTTGAATCTTGTAGCACCACTAGTCACTAGGTTGGAGGAAATAGTGCGGATGTCCACTACATTTTAAAGTTAGTGTTTTTTATGATAAAGTTAAAAATAAAACTACCAATTTGGCACCAATGCTTCTAGAGCATCACATGTCATGAGTCACACCACAAGTAAAATTGTTTTTTGGCACGCATACTCTGAGTGTGAGAGAGTATGGTGGTGTGAAATGATCAGTTTGAATCATTTACTGTATATAAAGATGGACGTAGCGAGGTGTGACGTCCCACCCTTATAAGTGTTATAAGTGCAATAATTTCCAAAATGACCAGCAGCACACTTATTAGAGGGCCCAAATTTAGTGACTGAGACCATAATGACTCGTTGAAAAAAATGGACTCAATATTTCTAGAGAGAAGTTGATACTTTTTGAATGGGAGTCAGCCAGCATCTATTGGCCATCTGTGTCATTCTCACTCACACTCATACACCTCAGTAGTACCACAGTTCTTCATATGTTTGATTTCAAATATTGACCACTAAAGAGCACTGCAGCAGTAAAACAGTTGAGAGTTTAGTTCTTAGTTGAAACAGGTCACCTACCCTTGCCTATATTGTACCGAGATGTTTTTAAATGTCCTGCTAGTGCAAGTTTACATTCGTTGTTGGATCGCCATCCGTCAGCTCTACCCCTCTTGAGTGCAACAGCCCTGCTCTCCTCAGCACCATGTTCACACTGGGGATCAGTTTTTCATTGAAGTCCCACAGTCGGGTGTCCAGATGGAGCTTGTCCAGCGCCGGCAGAGTCGGGGTACTGATCGGGGCGTGAATGATCCGACAGACATCTGGCGGAACCTTGAACCATTGTCCAAACATCTTGATCACCTCGTGTACTGAAGTCTGCTCCACCGCCCTGTGATGCACATAAACATTCCCACATGGTCAACCCAACATTCAATGCCGCTATTAAATACCTTTATGTCGTTTCTCACAAAATACCTGTAGCCAAATGAATTTAATCATCTGTATTATCATGTGTGTCAGCCTTGAGGAAAAGATAATAACATCTCTCTTGAGACTTCACTAATTGTATGAAAAATCTGCCTACCTTGGCTGAACTATCAGCTTGTGTGGGTGGTATATGTTTCTGTTGGGCTCCTCCCTGTAGATGTGCTCCAGAATATTAAAGCCTGGCACCCCTTTCCATTGAGGCAGGGGACCCTTTTCGCTTTTTTTAAAGAGGTTCTTGGGAAAGATATGATTCTCAATGAGGAACACCCCTGTCTGCAGAATGTGAGTTTTTGACAAGTTGGAGAGAAAAATAGAACTAAATAGTAAATATGCTAAATACGTTTGGGTAAAATGTTACATTATTCTCAAATGCACACTCAAAATACCCTACATTTGGATGGTGCTGTTCGAGCATGTTCATCAGAGGCATTAGGCTGTTGTGTTGGTATGGCATTATTATCTCATCAATGTCGTTCAACAGGACGTAGCGTGACCGGTCCATCGATCTGTAAATACACTCATTAAGCGTGGTCAGCTGGCCAAAGTAGTGCACGTCCCCTCCATGCTGTGAGAAGAGCCAGCCATGAGATGGATTTAGATACTGGTCAATGGGCCAAGGAACCATTTCTACAAAACCCTCCTGGCTGTAACTCTGCAACAGGCGGTTAAGGTCTGGGCCGCAGCTGGTGCTATAGATAACCACTCTGTCCACACCAAGCAGCCTGGGGCAAGGTGAGAAAAATGTTAAAACTTAAAAAAAAGTTAGTCAAGTTTAGCCACAGTTAGAATAGAGCATCTTGCCCTCTTCCACAGAGTTATTGCTTGCTTCGCCATGCTTTAGTTCAAGAACACACAATAAAAAAGCAAAAGATTTGCATGCACCATAGTAACACTGCACACCCTACCCCACCTCCACACATACATACACTCACAAAGACCAGCAATACCTGTGCATTTATAATGCAATCCAGTACAGTAGCCCTGAAAGTCCCTTTTTGAAGTTTATAATTGCTAAATGACATATGACAATATGCTTATTCAATTTCCTACCAAGAGTTAGATGAGATTATTGATACCACTCTCATGTCTGCACAGTAAATATGAAGCTACAGCCAGCTTAGCTTAGCATAAGAACTAGAAGCACCGGAGAGCTACTTTACGGGGAATTTTGTGACGATTTTAGATACTATTTTAGACAACATCAAATTGCAAATTTTCTAAAATCAAATTTCCTTAAACTTTGATTATTGGCATCTGCAGATATTTTATAGTCTGTTTTATAGTCTGAAGAATTTTCATAGCTGTGCATCCCTCACTATGTGACTGCTACATGTATGGAAATGATGTACTGCTATGCGTATGTTTGCAAATTAAGTACAGTGATTCTTTGTGCGAACTGCACAATGATTTGCATCTGACACATCTCGTTCGCCAAAGTGGCACTCAAAAAATTTGTCCAAGGTTGGCAGGTCTGACCCTGTGACATGCTCTTCTTACAGGATGCCATGCATGAGTGCAAGCACATTTACAGTACAGGAAAGACTTGCTTACAAGTTGGTGACACTGCCCACCACACATCCACTAGATGTAATACCAGAAATGACAGCAGAAACATCTGTATAATATAATGCAGTCCAGAAGCTCTGCAATAAATAGCACATTTGCAAAGCTTGCAATATTCAGTTTGTTTGAGCTCATGTCAGAAAAGTTGATTCAACTCATGTTTGACAATGGGGTTTGTGATGTTGCTGTGCTGACCTGTACATCTCCAGGGTCTGTGCAAATTGAAGCACATTGTTGTAGTCTCCAAACAGGTTGGAGATACAGACTGTGAAGTTAAACTGCAACTTTTTCTCTTCCTTCCCATCGGCCTTCTGGTTTCTTATGGGGAGCCAGGTCTGCGTAGGTACAATCACTTTGTCTGGTTGAGGCAGAAGAGTGACATGTGTAGCTTTGCAGTTTTGAGGAATCTGACACATGACATCTGTCGTGACGAAGGGAAAACCAAAGTGGTCCGAGTGTTGTAAAATTGTTGCTGGAGTTGTTGTTCTTGATAAATGGCCTGCACAGCAGAAAAAACAGTGAAGGGGTTGGACGGAGTCTCTCCTGAATATGCCAATGATGCGTATATCCCAACCATTCACTCTTTGGTCCATGTAGGCTGACACCAGCAAGTGCTTGGTGTTGGTGAGGGGGGTGATGGTCTGCTCAGAGATGTTTAAGGAGCAAGTGCTCGGAGGTCCACGTGGCTTTGGGACAGACTTGTTTGTCTTGGGTGTTCTCATAGTGATGATGATGATGATGATGAAGGTAGAAATGAAGAAGAAGAAGAACTTCTCTTGGGATAGTTTTGCCATTACCATCCAGCCACAGACAAGATGGATTCCCGACCTGCAGCAGAATTAAGAATCACAGTTAAAGACATTAGACATTTGAGAAACAAAGCACACTGATGGCAGAATCTGGGCTTTATCATTATTGCAATATCTTTCATCCTTATAATCACTTTTTTTAAATAGCAATGTATCAAATGACAGCATGTAATGTCAGAGGCGTCGCTCGTAGTGATTAACCTACAGAGAATTATCACCTGACTCTGCTGCTCCCCTTGGTTTTACAGAGCTTTATAGTAGAAGTGTCAGCTCATTGTTTAGCTGTCAAGCTGCAACTTTACTGTTCACCGCTGTCATAGCATCATTTTTGGCCACAGCAGGCAGCTGTTATCAAAGGAAAAGCTCTAAAAACACATTGTATACTACCTGCCTGGCATCAAACGGCAAACAGACACAGTTAGCGACTAGCTGGTTAACATAGTGGAGCCTTTAGCAGCTAAAGAGCTAGATTTCCCCCCCAGGAGTTAAGACCAACAACAGATATAAGGGGGAGTGACATGTACATGTCAAAGTCGCAGAATATGCCGGAGATTCCTGTTCTTGCCCAAACCTTAAAGCCCCAGAGATGGGGTTTCCCACACATGTATTGTCTGAGTCCACTGAACTTCCCCTTAAAAGGAAGCATCATTTCATCCACAGAGTTATGCTCCTCTGGCACCATCGGTAGGTATTTCTCTCTGAATGCATCCAACCATGGTCTAATCTTCCAAAGTTTGTCCTTCTTCTGTTCATCTGAAGCAGTGAGATTGTTGACAGAGTAGATGGATGAAAGCAAGTACTGGACACATTACGTCAGCTACAGAGCCATAGCGCGTGTCGGCTTCCCAGTAAACCCTGACACTATGCATTTGTCCGATACCCATTCGCAAGTATATGCCTATCATTTGTTCTAGCTCCTTCACAGATATGGCCGGCAACTGTCCCATGTTTCTGGAGACTGTGCCCATTGCTCTTGACCATCACATTCTGAAGCATCTCTGAGGACACAAATCTCTAGAATTACTGCAATGGGGTTTGTAGTATACAGTTGGAGGCGGCTGTAAAATCAGCACCTGTGAAGGTTGTTTCAGGGTTTATGAACTCTTTCTTTAACCAGTGAAGCTTTCTACCTTCTGCTTTCTGCCTGCGCTGTGCAAAATGAGGGAGGCACGTCAAATACCTTTTTTCTTTTCAAAATACGTGTTTTACGTATGTATGGTGACGGGACTCACAAAATGTTTCTGAGGGAATAAACTATTCAAACCTGCCTATTCAGTTTGTGTTGGAATCTGAAGGGTTAAATGGAAGAAGCCTCTTTTGTCAGCCTATCGGAATTGTGCGCCAGAAAATGCTGCTTTCAGCTCTGTGATTGGTGGTCCAGCTATAATTTTACAGAGGGCAGAGTAAATTCAAATGACAGTAAAATTGACCTCTAAATGGGCGGGCTTTGTTGTCGCTACTTTATGACAAGTTCAACCCACTGTGCCTATGGATGTAGAAAGAGAACTGGATACAGGAAGAGCGCCAGGCTTTGAAGCCAAACTGTGTAATTACAACGTCACGTAACGCTATTGGGCCCAAAAAGACTTTCCCCCCCTGGACTTACATTGTGAAAGAGACGTATGTTAAGTGTCACAACCCCCGCGAAATGACTCGTTTCACTATCAGAATTTGATCCATTCGATTCGATCACATTTTAAAAATCTAGAAGAGTTGCCCGATTTAATCGTTTCATCCCCATTCAAATTAGCGGAAGTCTCTAGTGAGCATGCTCCATGGGCGCATTGGGCCCATAGAGCGTGCGCAGTATGTTTTCAGGAAGTGGCTTTTTTGGCTTCATGCGCCACTGAGCAACTTTCATAGGAATGAACGGGGCCTCGCCTCCAATGCTGTATCCAGTTCTCTTTATACATCCATGGCTGTGAATGGGTCTGCACCATTACCACGCTGGTACACCTGTGGTTGCGCCACATTTGCCGCCAAATTTCAGCGGCGAGAGAGTTTATGTCACCACGACTACATGGACCATACAAACACAAACAAGTTAAGGAAGACTGTTAAAACTGAGAACTGATGAATATCATTCAGGCTCATATAAAATCATTTTGTGAACTGTCCATGCTGGCGATTATTTGTCAGCTAAGAAAGCTACCTTGGCCTCTGCCCTGTAGGCCGACATTGTTGTTTGTTTGGTCAGCTGAAAATTACGTGATTGCTGCGGCTGGTTGACGGTGCACCGGCGCACTGAAATGGAGCGGACACATCACAAGCTAGCGGGGAAAAAACCAGATAAACAAGCCGGGAGTAACTATGGCTAGTGAGGATGCCTTTTTCAAGATGAACTTTTAATGAAAAATTGGAATTAATCTGCAAAGGAAGACCTACACCAGAGCTAATCTGGTGCAGAAAACCAAAAGGCTTTTTTTTCCAACTCGAGGATTTCGTTTTCAAGTAACTTTCGTTGATGTGATCATCAAAGGGTAAGTTTTTAAAATTTAATAACGGCCGCCGTGCCAGCTGATATTATTCTGGCCGCTGCTGCCAGTGTTGTGTATGTTACTGTTTATTTGGGAAAACTGTCATTAATCATTTAATATGCACATGTTGCTAATGTTGGCTGTGTGTGTGTGTGTGTGTGTGATGTGCAGGCTTATTAAATGTTGGTTTTGTGTGGTAGGAGGGGTGGCTGACTGTCATGCACCTTTATTCTGCTGAAGTGCAAACAGTTTGTGTGATGATGTGATTATTTGTAAGGAGAATTTTCATTTTGCTTAAGAAATTAGCTGTTTGTTTTGCTGATAACTCTCACTCCCTCCGTGCTGTTTGCTCGTTACTTGGCTGGACATAGTTAGCGTCATTTTTGTTTCAGAGCTGGAATTGTCAGAGGTAACTTTTAGTAGAGGACACATTAAGTTGGGCTGGTAGCTTGCTTTTTTCCCCCGACAAGGGAATGGGAGTCAGAGGGCCAAGGTTTAAAAGTCATGGTTTGCTATTACACGTAATGGTTGGAAAAGGTCAGCCTTTGCTTTTTATTTTCTCAATACTACCTACCTTTGGTGTCAATATAATAAAATAGGAATATTTATGGTGGAGGGAGAGTCATGCATTTTCCACCAGTCACTCAGGGAGGCTCAAGGAAAAAAAAAGTAGCTCTGGGGAGGGTCAAGTTAGAAAAACAACAAACAAAACAAAAAACGAAGTCATTCCCCAGCTTTCTGGCCACTTTATTAGGTACACCTGTGCAATCTAATGCTATCCAATACAACAGCTCTGCCATAAATTCTACTTTTACGAAGCTTATACATTTTCAGTTTTTGTTGACATTGTCAGAAAGCTGATAATTCTACTTTATGTTTATTATTGAAATCATAGTGCGTGGTGGTGGTCTACTGGAGTGCATTATATGGATAAGTGTTCCTAATATTTTGCCCTCCTCATGTATGTTAATGGAATACACAAAATATTGGGAACAGTCAATATAATGCATCCCAGTACAACACCACCACCCACTACGACCTCAATAATAAACATACATATGTAATGTTGTTTGTCATAGAAATATACCAAGAATGGTATAATTTTGATAGCTGTGTGATTATTTGTTGAGGAGATATTCATTTTTGATTTTATTACATTTGTACTATGTGTGACAATACAATAATTCCTTATGTTAAGAGTAAATTAATGTTTATATGGTAACTACACAATGGTATTTTAAAATCAAGGAAGTTTCTGAAGTAATAGAAATATAATATGTATTTCAGGTTGAACGTTTTCTTTGTTATGAAATAATAGTCTTGTTGAAAGCTCCACTATAAGTGGTTGAGACAAACTCCACTCAAATCTACCTTTTACAAAATTCGCTAAAATTGGTGGAAAATTGATATAACTAATGCATGGAAACATGTCTTATACTGTTTGTGCTGAACTTGCACAGTTTGTACTGAACTACAGTTGAATTTTCATGCAAGGTGCGAACAGTCACATGGGAAATAGACAAACACTGGTAGAAAGTGTGAAACACAAGAACAAGCTGTAGATTCCTGTAAGCAACCCTATAGCTTAACCACAGCCATCAAAAATAGAGATCTTAATTTTCACAGTTCCCACAAATTGTGTTATGGGTGACAAACAAAGTAGTAGCAAACATTAGCCAGTAGCTTGCTGATGTTCTGATGGATGACCATATATGGGTGTTAGGGGTCTTTTTTGGTTTGGTCTCTGACCTGATCCTTTTTCTTTTTTAATTTTTGACTCCTCCTAGAGAGGGTTTTCTTCTTTGGTAGACAAATAAAACTGGTTTGTATTTTTATACACTCCAACCAAAGTTCCTGACTTGTGCTCATCTCTGAGGTCCTCTAGTAGAAAGACTTATTATGTGTTTAATTGGCTGAAATGTTAGGGTCAGGGCATTGAAGCCGCCCTATAAAACTGGGCGAGTGCCCTTAACCACAGAGTGGGCCACCTCCAGAGATAGCCTGTTAAAGGGCCATCTTGGAGTACTTTCAAACCTCCAACACCTATTTGCACCCACACATTTTTGTTGTGACCAGGCTGTCAGGCATTCCTGACTAAATAGGCCTGTTTAGAGTGGTTCGACGACAGCTGGTGGTTATAGAAGCCAAGCTGAATTTTGGTTCCCTAAGCAGGCTAAGATGGTCTCGCGTGTAGATTTTGGGAACCCGTTCGATACCTAGGTCAGAGGTAGAGGACAGGCGTCTGCTGGTGCCTTATCCACATTGGCAGGGGGTATCGGTTTTCTGGAAGGCAGAAATCATTACAGTCTCATTGAATGTTTTATATTATGAAGTAAGAGTTATGCTGAATTTATATATGAATGTTTCTGAAAGTTTAATCACATAAGTGTTGTTTTAACTGTATTTCACTACAAGACATGGTTTGAGTTGAATCAATGGATGTCTAGACATCATGAGAAGTGTTAATATGAAGGTCCTGAATGGTTTTGCAATATATGGTACGAGGTGATATGAAGTACATAGTGACTCAGAAGTGTGAACTTGTGCATTTAAAAAACTCAAACTTAATTCTCCAGTGTAAGAAAAGTTATTTGCCATCTCAAGTCGAAGTCAACCACACCTTAAGAGTTTCAGCACCCCCGAAACAAAGAAATTCATCAACAATCGGTGCAAAAACGTTTAAAACACACCAAAAACTTATAAAGACAACCTCAGAGGGATTTTCCTTTGAGCTGGTCTCCAAAAAATTCTTGAGCCAATACCATTCTTTTTAAGACGTCTCTTTTCTTTGTCTTTCGACCAAGTATATGCATACTTTAATTTTATTGAAACAAGTTTAGTTTGTTTTTTTTAATTTTATTTGTAACATTAAAGTTGCAATACACGACATTCAGCCACTAGATGTCACACTATAGCACCAACATCTCAGAACAAAAACAAACGCGTGTCGTTTACTCAATAAGGTTGAAAAAAAAAAAAAGAAAGCCGACAACTCATGAAACTCAGATCAAGCTGTCAAACTAGGCAGTGCTGATTAAATATGGATCAAGATTCTGTTACTGCATCGCCTATTTCTTGACTCAAATGCTTTCAGAAACATATTTTAGTGTACTGTTTAGCTATAATTTGAGAAAGTTTGTGATGCGACCGCCATCTTGGAAACCAACATGGAGGATATGGAGGGACTCACATGCACTAACATGCACGCGTAGTCGGACCAGCTACCAAAACAGAACAGAGAAGCTCAGATAACACATACAGAGGGAGTGTGACATCATTCACTGCTCAGGTCGCCATTACTCCACTATATCCTTACATAGCAAATAGTTGTTTGCTGACATCCAGTGAGGCTCAGTGACATTTATTGGACCTTTAAGTCTCGTTTCCACGTACAGTATTTTATTTTTTAAGTTTACACAGCTACTAAATGTAATCAGATTAAACTTTATTCGGCATTAAAATAAGATTACAAGAAGTCAGACAATTTCTTTAGAGAAGCTAAATTAGCTTTCCCTTGGCATTCCCCGTTACAACACGTTAGCCTCGATTTACACATTTCGAGCCACTATTTCTCAACAATTTTCTTTATTATTTTATTTTATTATCATTTATAGGCCTTATTCTTTTCAATTATCTTATGCTTTATCATGTATCCTCAAGACATTTAACTATTAATAAATGTCCTCATTTATCCTAAGAAGTTGTGGTTGTGGTTTCTTTGAGCAAAAAGAGGTCATTGTTCAGACAAAAACTTAGTTTTGAGACTGAATAACTGACCAAATTGAGAATTAAATTCAAGCTTTAATGTTTCCTGTGGACATTAAAGGTATTAATGATCCAACATATTGTTTGTTTTTAATATATGCACCCAGGACTTCCTGAAAAAACTATTTGAACTCTGATTGGCTAATAGTTGGTCCAAAAAAGCAGCTCATGTTGTTATCTGTTATCTGCTGCCAATAACTGCACCTTCAGCTGCAATCAAACAGTAACAAGTGTAAACATTAACTGGAAAAAGACCATGGCTGATCCAAAACTAATAAGTGTGTGTAGATAAAGAAATGAATACAGAGAACTATCCCAAACACGTGGCTAGAGACCACTAAGTTAAACTTAAAACTAAAAAACGGCAAACAAATACCTGCTAATGTTTTGAGTATTTTTGGAAGAAGAATCTACAGTATAACAGCACCAGGCTACAATAAATGTATATCCTGCAGGAAAATTTAATATCAAAAAGATATCTTATTAAAAGATAATGGGATATCCTATTTTTTAGTTCTAGTTGGACTAGAAAAATAATTGATTTATTTAATAATTAGTTTAACTTATGTGGATTGGAGCAGGTGGACCCAAATGCAGGAGACTGCAGGTAGAGCAAGGTTGAAGAATAATGTCTTTATTTTAGTCTCGTGCAGGCAAAAACAAAGCTAGCTGGTAAGAGTGAAACAGAATACAGAACAAAGAATCCAACAAAACTGAACTGAAAACCAGGACTTAAATACAAACTAAACTAATGAAACAACAAGGAACAGGTGGCAATACACAAGTGCAGGCTGAGAGCTGATTGGCTGGGGAAGACAAAGGGAGCAAAGCAGGGCTAATGAGGCTGAATGCCGGGCACATGTGGAGGGAAAAGCAGGCTCGGGAGAAAAAACACAAAAGGCAATTAGCTGCTCTGGACTGAGGACAAATCAAAAACAGAACTTCATCCATGAGTAAACTAAAAGTCTACAATATAATCATGTATAATCCTCTTAATATATAAACCGTCGTTAATAAAAACTGTCTCAGACATAAATTTAATTTGAATAAGTGCACAAGTCACACCGAGCAAACACGGAAAACAAACCTCAGTATTACATTGCTGAGGAACCTTACAAAGGAACCTTTACCAAAAAGACTAACATAAATTGCTGTTGACATAAACAAGAACCAATAAATCCGTCAAGCAGAGTGGTCTGCATATAAGGCTGCATGTAACATCAATTGGACTGAAAGACAACTGTTGCTCTGAGTTTTAGTTCACTTTTGCACCCAGTTACCATGAGAGTCAATTTAGCAAGCAACAGCATCTCAAGTGGTCCCAAATATAATCTACAACCTCTCTTATCTGTCCTACTCCCTCTCAGTCCAGTCTTAAACAGGCAGAAAAGCCTGAGGGCATCGGGTGGACTGGTGGAGGGACATAGAGCCATACTGGGACAGAACCATAACATAAGTAGTCAAAAACATTATTGAGTCTATGCATGTAACATAAACAATAGAGAAATATTTGTGTGCCTACTATCCAAGTTTTTATCAGTGTAACTATTTTATCTATTTTTGGCACAGTCTTGATTTGCAAGTCAAAGTATGTAGACTAAAAGGAGAACTCAACCAATTTTGCTTCCTTTTTTTTCTTAGACATCTTCCCGATTTCAATTGTCAACGTATAATCACCTTCCTGCAAAAGCATTGCTTACTAGAATATAAGTCTTATATTTAGTTTAAATATTACTCATACAACTTACTCAAAACTGAAGCCGTTCTCTCCTCCAGATGTAGAGTGGGTGAACACAGATCAAAGTTAAACAATCATTTGCAGTCCTCTGTGTCTCTCTGGTTTCATGTCACTCTCTCGCCTTCCTGCTGTGCATCTCTGAGCGTAACACCTGCTTTCTCCAGGGTGGAGCAAAGCATGCACCCTGCAGAAAAAAAAAAATCCAGTCATACACTCAAAATTGTACCACAGTCCTTGATCTGTAAAAAAAATGCCTGGACGGTGTTTCTTTGTTGAGCTGTGGCAGAGGAATAGTAACACAAAGTAGTAATTTGGAACTAAAAACACTAAATTTGGAAAATACCTGCAAACTCAAACTGTTGAAACATCAATTTAGCTTCAGCTAAACAGAATGAAAACCAGTTTGCAAATTTGCAAGTGTGGCAGGTCCTCAGGCCTTTTGAGGCATTAAAACGTCACTTTGTCTTATGCAAAACCAGTTGACCAATGTCTCCACCTGCTGTTAAAAACTGTTCTGACAGCAAAGTTTTCATATCTAAAACAATCTATGAAAATGTGAACCTCTGCTTAATTCCTCATTACCTTAATACCTTTTACCTGGATTTCTGAATTTACATATTTAACCATCTGCCACTTTTTTTCAAGATGTTTAGAACAGTGGGCTAATGTGCTTACAGTGAATATGTGGTGAGGTGAGATTTATCCAGCTGTCCTCTTTATTTCTGCCTGGTGTATCCTGGCAATACTAGAATTAAGAGAACATGCATTTTACTAATAAGGCGTTTTATTCTTCCTAAAAAAAAACGTTAAAAAAAGGGACAGACAAGGTTATTTACTACAGCAATATAACAACATTAAATTACACAACTGCTTTTTGAGACCTGCCTTTCTATTCTGAATACTGTTGCTCCCCTTAAATTGAAACAGCCTAAGCCTAAAGGTCTGCCTTGGCTTAATGACACCACCAGAGCCCTGAAGAGGGAGTGCAGAATATCTGAATGGAAGTGGAAGAGTGATAAGCTTCAAATTTCCTTTGAAATTTTGAGAAGCAATCTTCACAAATATCAAGAAGCAGTTAAGGTTGCCAGAACAAAATACTTTTCTGATCTAATTTCCAACCACTCTCATAATCCCAAGGTCTTATTCAGCACCATAAATTCTGTCATCTGCCCCGCCCCCGATATCAGCTTAGATGTGTCCCCTGCCAAGTGCGAAGAATTCTTAAAATTTTTCATTAGCAAAGTTGAGGACATTAGAATGAACACCCCCCTGCACCCGTGACCTACAGATCACATGACCTTCCCTTACAAAGATTGTTTCCATCATGAAACCTGCTCTTTGACATTGCCGGTCCCAGCATCCTCTCTATTATCAATAGCTCCCTGACCACTCCTACCGTTCCAACCTGCTTCAAGCAGCCCCTCCTGTAAAAAACCCTACTTGGACCCTACCTTGCCTAGTAACTACAGACCTATTTCTAAACTTCTATTCCCGTCAAAGGTTCTCGAAAAGGTTATTTTCAGTCAATTGCTGCCCTACCCACATCAAAACAACATCTTGGAAAGATTTTAGTCAGGTTTTAAGGCTTCTCTTCGCACAGTTGGTCCTGTTGAAAGTGTACAATGACCTGCTCCTCTCCATCGACTCCGGTGACTGTGCCATCCTAATTCCTCTTGACCACAGCGCACGTTAGATCATGACATTTTAATAAACTGTCTCCAGTATGGGGTTGGTGTTGATGGCACTGCCCTGAAATGGTTAATATCCTACCTCAAAAACAGAAGCTTCTCTGTCAACATAGACAATTTTTCCTCTCCCCCAGCTAGTCTCTCGTGTGGGATCCCACAAGGTTCCATCATAGGTCCCATTCTTTTCTCTATACACATGCTTCCCCTCAGACAAATCATTCAAAAATATGACATTTCCATCAACTGTTATGCTGATGACACTCAGCTTTATCTCCCCCTGAAACCAAACAACAAGTCCAATCTAGTCAGCCTCTTGAACTGCCTTGAGCACATTAAGTGTTGAAGGCCAGTCTGAAGTTGTTCTGTTTACCACCCTGACTCTGTCAAAGTGATTACCAGCAGTCCTAAAAAACCTGTCCACCCTTGTCAAACCCCATGTCAAAAACCTTGGTGTGATATTTGATGCCACCCTTAAGTTTGACAAGCAAGTCAATGCAGTAGTGAAAGCCAGCTTTTTTCAGCTTTGTACTATTGCAAAAATTAAGCCGTTTCTCTCTTTCAAAGAACTCGAGAAAGTCATCCACACATTTATATCCTCCCGCTTGGACTACCGCAACCAGGCTCCTGACAGGTACCTGGAAGAGGGATCATATTACCCCTATCCTGGCCTCTTTCACTGGCTGCCTGTATGGTTCAATAAATCCCTAAATGGGTGTTTCTTGTATTTGTGATTCTAGCTACATGCCCTGGTCTATACAGCACTTTGGTCAATGTGGGTTGTTTTTAAATGTGCTTTATAAATAAATTTGACTTGACTTGATTTGACTTGACTTGACTTGCTTTTTGTCCCCAAAAGGGAGGTGAGTCCCCACATGTGACTATGTCAACAGATGTCCCCACAACATGAATAATACCAGGTACACGCATGCACAAATACATTACATAAAATAAAACTAAATAAAAGAAATATAAACACAAATTGCTGTCATGCTGCTTGAGAAAAAAAACACCTCTTAACACTTTCAATGGACTACCACTATGTAATGATTTTGCAGTAATTTTTGTGTTGTTTCTTATAAAGTCCAGTCCAATATCTGAGCTGGATATTTATTCTAGCCACTTTCTCTTCCAATTTTTATCAAATTTTTCACATGTTGTACCATATATCCAGTTCAAGTAGATTATGACAATCAATATTGGCAATTGTGATCATTTTTATTTGTTTTATTTAACCTTTATTTAACCAGGACTGTCCCATTGAGATTAAGAATCTCTTTTTCAAGGGAGACCTGGCCAAGCCAGGCAGCAGCACAAATAAAAACACATAGTTACAGACAGAATACACAAAAAGAGACAAAAAAGAAAAGAAAAACAAGCATAAGGAAACTCATATTTCAAAAGAGAAATTTCTAGGAATCAGTTGCATCACCAGGTAAATTAAAAAACCATTTACATCCTGGGGAATCTGCCTCTAATTCTTTCATTTTGGATTTAAATGTGTTTAATGAGATTAATTCGTTGAGTTTCAAGTCATTCTGCAATGTATTCCATGCCGATGGTGCAGAATACACAAATGCCCTTTTAGGTGTAATAGTAGTAATAGTTCTAATTATAGTTACTAACCAAGGCAGTTATCTTGCTGGATGCCAAACTATTTTAAGGGTGAAAGTTGTTTTCCACCAGCAGATGTCACCACAGAGCCAACATTAACCATCATTCATTGATGCTGCATTAGTCTGGTCCTGGCTGTGTTCTATTTGTTGTGCTCTCACCTATATATATATATATATATATATATATATATATATATATATATATATATATATATATATATATATATATATATATATATACACACACACACACACACACAGTACATAGTATACAAGCTCCTACAAGTGTTAGATGAATGTTTTTTTCATTCTTTGAAGTCACTGATAATTTCCTTACATTTTCTAACAAGGTTAAAAGGATCAATGGCTGGATCAACCTGTTAGGGCGCCTAAGGGCAAACATTTTCCATTTTGCCTCTTGTGTATATGCCCAGTCACCTCAAAGATCCCATCAAGTACTGAGCACACAGCAGACTGTAAACGGCAGCCTCATTATTTGCCCAAAGACCAACCAGTAGTCCTATGCTGAATTACTACCTTGCCCCAGGCTTTCTTTATGTCATTTTCTGGTTATTTGATTAAACACAAATTTATGAATGTGTGAGCACAATATAAAAAAAAAAGGGTGAAAATTCTATAACAAATTTGCAAAATTACAAAACCAGAGTCTGCAGCCACACTAGTGGCTCTGCAAAGCTATACTTAGGCACAGCAATGCCTGAGAAAACATCAGCATGCTAACAATGTCAAGGCCAACAAGCTGATGTTTAATAGGTATAATGTTTACCATGTTCTCCATCTTAGTTTAGCATGTGACTGTAGCATGCTAACATTTGCTGATTAGCACTAAATACAAAGTACAACTGAAGTTAGTGGGAATGTCTTTAGTTTTGTAGGTATTTGGTCATAAACCAAAGTATTGAACAAAACATTAATGACTTAATGGTGCTAGATGACAAGTCAGTGGACCCCCTTAGTCATTGCTTTTCATCCTCTGGGGCATTTCACCCAAAACCACAAATGTTAATGAGGAGATCACGAGGACTTGTCCTCTGGCCACCATAGATACCACGTTTTATGCGAAAACATCCAATTGTTGTTGAGATATTTCAGTATTTCAATCAAATTAGACTGACTGACCAATAGACTGATATTGCCATAGAGACACGCTGCTAGTGTGGCTAAATGTCTTTGTCAGCTTTTGTCAGTTGGTAGTTTGGCCTTGGATCCAACAACAACACTAGTTATCCGAGTACATTTTCATTTTCCATACACCTGAACATGCTGACATTATTTATTTTACATAAACAACAGCTACAAACACAAAACTAATGTTATTGGACTTTAATGGTATCTGTAGAATCTCAGTTGTAGCAGCAGAGGATCTTGGGAGCAGGACAATTTCACTGATATTATTTCATTAATATCATTATACAGGAATCTAAACGATTCAGCACTTTTGGAAACACAAATCAAAACAGCTTTGACACACAGGCCTTGTTCATCTACCAAACCAACTTCACACTGCAGATCTTCAAAAGCATAGCCCAGCCTTCAGAGACCACAACTCTCTCATTTTCCCAAATGTGGAAGTGCCTGACCCATATATGTAAATTAGAAAGAGTTGATTTTAGGGTTGGGGTTTGTTTTGAGCTTCTAGATTCCCGATGAAGTGCAATTTGGTTCTTCAATAAGAAATTGTGATGTGTTGAAACAGGACCAAATGGGTGGAGGATGTGGTTGATTAAATTTTTTGATTAACAGATTTTTTGATTAACTGATTAAGAGTTTTGATAACAGTTTTAATTCATAACTCTGCTATGGTTAGGTGTAGGTGAGGTGAAGTGTTTTCTATCATGTTGATCATTTTATACTTTTTTTGCCATATTCTATATGCACAGGATTGACAAAAGCAACAGAAATAATCTCCCACTTATATGTACACTTTTGTCTGCAGTTACCACAGGAAAAGAAGCAGTGTTGGACATTTGATAAGCAGACCCAGATTTCGTTTCTCTTTATTTTCAGACGACAGAAAGTCAAATGACTTCTAGCACAGTGTGCGCCTTACCAAGTCCTGTAACATTCCCCGCTCTCAGAGTGTAATGAAGTGGAGCCAGTCCCTGCTGTTGGGAGAGAAAAGAAGGTTGTGTATTTAAATGGTATCTGGTAGCAAATGTTCAGTAAGTAGTTTCTAAATAATGTATCCTAGTGCTATGTGTGGGGTGACTTATTTATTTTTGTTGAAGGCCTGGATTTTGTCTTGGTATGTGAGAGAGAGAAAGATGGAAGTATTCTAGGCTTTGTGTAGAATAGGTGGCTGGGGTTTTATTTCCAATTTTTATGTTAACTGGGGAAATATATCCTTCTTTATTCTAAGCCCTTTGTGTTAGAAAAAAAAGGCAAAAAGTGGACTGGCTTACCAGTGTACAAACGCATTCAAAAAATTCTACAAGACTTGCGCCAGAAATGTATTTTAAACCTGCAATTTTTATCACCAACTGGGGGACGCAGAAACAGTATATGAAGGTGGACGTAGCGCGGTCTGTCGTCACTCATTGGTTTGCTTTGGAGCCAGTTTGAAGCCCATAGTTGCAGCTAATGGTCGGCGCCATCTTTTCTGTTTGGAGCCAGGACCTTCCAAATAAAGAGTGTGGGGTGTTGATTTTCACACTCTGGAAACACGCCCCACTACCTCGGACCAAAGTGAACACTAGCTTACTGGGAACACCGACCGGTGCACACTTGGGTTAACGTTAACGCTTAGACATCAAAGCTACTAAGTCTTCAAATCTTATTAACGGGGCAATAATTTCCAAAATGACCACCGGCACACTTGGAGCCAGCATCTAGCGGCCATCGGCAGCATTACACTTAAAAAAAACAAAAAACTTCTGCATTGGCTTCAGCCTCAAGCCGTGGTAGTTTCTACTTGGGAAACATGCTGGAAACCCAACATTATCATGTCATCACCATAAGCGAGCAACCACCTTCACATTACACATAGATCCATTTGATCATTTGCTGATATACAAATATTGATTTTAGAGTAGCTTTAAGCAGCCAAAGAAAATGTGAACCCACATGAGCAAGTTTTCTCAGCTTCTTTCTGCTCCAAGTGAGATGCACCACACATGTTCAGTGACCTAGTTTAACAAAACAAGAACAAAACAATTGCAAATCCAATCCTTGTCTTCTATCAAGAACATTTTGACATCCGAGCCCCATGCTTACTTACAGATGCTTTTAACTTTACCAGGCCATTTCCTTGTTACTGCTCCTGCCAGCTGAAAGTTACACAAGGCATGATCACTATTACATCTCCAGTGCTGCTTGGAAACTATCTATCCATTCATCCATTTTCTGCTTTATCCTGCTAACCCAGCACATATTTAGCATTTAGGGGCAGGGTAAAAATGTCTGTCAATATAAAATGTAGGTACATGACATTCAATTCCTGGAAAGCCAGAATAGAAAAAAATAACAGTTTTAGTTGTAAAAATAAACTAGCAGCAAAAACCAGCACAGGAGTCAAAGGGATTTACCCGTTAGGGGACACATGCAGAAATGATGCATCAGGGTTTAAAAGGAACACATTCAGTTGCCTTATTAGTGTACAAATGTGAAATTGTGAATAAACAATTGACCAATGTCTCTACTTTCTGTAAAAACAAAACATATAGCATGGTTAAGGATCTAGATCATCTATGAAAATGAGAGTTTGTGCAAAACCTTTCCCCTCATTTTGTCATGTCATAACTGCATTTTCTGGAGAAATTGTGAATCTTCATATTATACCACCTGCCATGTTTTCTGAGGGGAGGGATGTTCATAGCAGTAGACATACAGTGTATTTCTTGTGTCACAAACTGGGTCAAGGAATGTGACAAGGAGGGAATCCACGCAGGAGTTATACTTAAAACAAATGTATTTATTAAAACAAAAGTTAACACAAATAAACAATAGATAGATCAGCAATGCATGGATGTGTGGGATTTGTGCTGTGGAGGTGTTGAAGGTGCAAAAGAGGGTGCTGCAAGGTGGATGTGGGCTGCAGGCAGGAAGAGAAAGACTGAGCACATGGGCCAGCTTTTATAGTCTGCAAGGCCCAGGTGAACCAAATCAACCAACAACCCTTCACTGCCTGCCAATTGCCTGCTGAGGTTGGCCAGGACAACCTCCTAGACAGTGGGAGGTACGTCACACTTGTGAGGTGAGATCTATCCAGCTTTTTACATGTCCCCTCTGTTTCTGCCCGGTGTATCCTGCCAACGCAGAACTGAGAGCATTTCATTCTTCCTGATTTACAGGTTAATTTTATCTCAGCAATACCCAAGACTTTGAAATTACAAAACAGTTAAGCAGTTACTTTTTGAAAACGTGCTTGCAGTGTAACAAACTGTAAAAGCCATTATAAATCACTCAAGGCAGAAAACTCCACAGAAACATCAACAAAAGGAAATCTCATCATCATAGGCCCTTTAGGTACACCATACATACTGTAAATCAACAAGAATGCAGGAACCTTATAGATAAGACTTTGGTGTTGACGTTATCAATTTCATCAATGTCGATATATATGTATAACCACTTGAAGGTCCCCTAAAGGGCATAGATGCTGCCTTAACAGTGCTGCTTCTTAAGCTATTAATAAGAACAATGTGCAGATTGCCAAGTTGTGAAAAGTCCATCTTGATGATTTTATTCTTTCATATAAATTTTTATAACGCATTACAAAACCTCCTGAGGTTTTCACTTTCTAATAAGTCATCAAGCCCAAAGATTTTGGTCCAGATGCTCAACGGTTCTTTTACAGATGATAACGCATTTATAAATCATGTATTAACCAGGGTTTATCTTATTTATTGTAGTGGTATTACAGGCATTGGGAAAAAATGGAGTGTCATTAAGGTATGCAGTCCAATCAGAGATACAATAGAAGAATACTATAAAATTATCATAGGGTTTTATTATTAGGATACAACATATTTGGCTTTAAATTGGCATTAAATTACTGTAGTATTAGTACATTTCTCCTATTACGCTATTAGTATTAGTTGTCTTTGTATTGTTAAAATCATATTTTACATTACTTCTTCTTGATGTTGGTCAGTTTTGTTTTTGGGGCTTAAAAGACAACAGTATGCTGCCATACTGCTCCTGTCTACAGTAGCTACCTTCTATTTATTAATGCTAGACAAATAGCCTATCGCAAATGAAGCTGTCTTAATCAAGTACAGTCCAAGAGCTCCCTACAGTAACATGTCATGCAAAGTAACCTCCCATTAAGGTCATATGAAGCTCATTTAAAGAAGCCATATTCACTGTATGAGTATTGTAGTTGTAGTATTGTGGTTTTAATATATTCCTTCTCTGCAACTTGCTCTCTGCTCTGTTACCCAGTAAAAGTCTACACACAGTGGAAACACACTGTAACCAATGTGTAACCTGGATACACTTGGAACTTGCCATCATCCCACTGCCTTCTGGTTTCCATTTTCATCATAACCATCGCCGCCATCTTCTCATTGCTATATGGCTCCTCTCCATCTTCATCAAAACCATCATCTGACTGCTCTCTAAATTCCACCATCTTCAGCATCGTACTTCATTGCCTCTGCCAGCCAGGATGCACAGATCGTTGAGGCTGGTAGTAGAAAATTGAGTGCACTCATAAAACTGTTGTTTTTTTTGGTCTTTGGCCAAAATGGTCAGTGTGGGTCACCTGCCATAACTGCCAGCTGATTACGTAAAGTCCCCTCCACTAAAAAATGTGTTTTGCTAATTGCTACTTCGCTTGGATGTTTGCGCTTCACTGCAGAATGATGTACAGTATGTTTGACACTAAGAGACTGTTTTCCCATCTATCTGCTGAAGGGGGAAAGTTTCTCTGTGTTTATCCTCTGACTTTACTGTATGTACGAGATGATTTTGTGGCATCACAACTTGTTTTTGACGTCAATCGTGGTCCAATATACAACTGCTTTTAACTGTGCTTTATGCACTTTTAAGAATTATTAACTAATATATAACATGTTAATTAGCGAGCTTTTCGAGTTGGCTGATTTTGTTATCTTTGTACAGAGCTAGGCTAGCTGTTTCACCCTGTTTCCAGTCTCTGTGCTAAGCTAACTGGCTGCTATTTCCCAAAATGTTGAATTATTGCTTTAAGTCATCTGGCTGCATTGTATTTATTTCCCACTCATAGCAGATGTTTTTGTAAGCCTACTGAAAATTTGTGCTTGCTAGTTTACCCCTTAGTGTATGGCCTTGAATTGGTGAATTGGTGAAATCTTTATCTTTGTGAAAACACAAAAAAGGGAGATTTCTCTAATCTTGCTGCTAGAAATTCACAGCACAATTCCATGTCTCTCCATTTCATTGGTTATGGCCATGTAGAGCTCCTCTTTCTCACTTAAAAACATAGGTAAAAAAATTATTTTACCTTTTTGAAATACAATCACAAATTATAGAGTAAATTTTCTAATCTGTATAAAGTCTTCTGGATGGGTAAAAAAGCAAATTAATCGCCTTTTTTCAGTTTTTACAAATCTGAAACTGTGTTTTAATGACTCTCTGGAGTCTCCTTGGTAATCTAGTCCATAGTTGATCTGGACCTAGTCTAATGTGGTCTGTATGAAAAAATATCAGTGAAATCGCCCTTTTTTCTGTTTTCATAGGCAAAATAAAAGTTTCACAAATCTGAAAGTAGGTTTAAATAGCATTAAGGCTTTTGCTGCGATGTCTAACACTTAAGTGTAAGTGTTAAAAAATGGAGAATCAGCTGTTGAATATCATTATTTATCTGTCCCTTTGTTCTCTCAGGCAACTGCCTGTCTTCGACTGTGCCTCCAAAGTCTCAAAAGCCAACTTGATGAGTGAGTGTTGAGCAGTTGTGAGTGTGTAGGGAAGGTTAAATGAGCGCTCGTCACAACCCTGTGCCGGCGGGTCCGTGTGCATGCGGAGCAGAAATGCTTTCTTGCAAGGATGGTTTTCTGCTCGCGGATAATATTCATACTGTGTGCTCGTATCATGTGCACGCTCCTGGTTTTTATGTGTGTGGGTTTTGAAACTAAGTAAATGCCATATTAGTGCCTCAGTGCTACTGGATCTGTGTTGTGTTTGTATTGTCTTGCAGTGTACATTGAAGTTGACATTGATTTATGCTGACAAGCATGTTTTATACCACATCTTTAATGTATCCGGGACATTAAAGGGCGAACGTCTCTCCGGTCTTTCTAGTCCATCAAATGCCATCTAGTGAATTTCCTCACATCCCTCCATCCTACGCACACACGCACACACACTCACCCAGATTTGCCCTATCTCTATTAGAGCTGAACACAAACACACTAATCACCTCCCATTTGTTGTAAAATCGTCTCACTTTCTTTGTGGAGGTATACCAAAGTCCGATCATTTATTTTCATGGGAGCGCTGCCTTCAGACCATCCTTGTGTGTTGTGAGCTGGAGGCCACAAAGAAAGAGTGATGCATGATGCAAAGCAGGCTTTAGAGAGCCTGCTTTGCATTTGATCGACCTCTTACTCTTTCATCAGCAGCGATGAGAACTTCTCCTCAGCCACGATTAGAGGGGCATGTAGAGAGATGTAAATTTAGACAAGATCATAGAGAAAGCTGCAAGGCTTAGCCAGCCAGAAGTTAGACAGATAAATCAGGTCAAACAGAACAGGAAAAAGAAGCCCCAGGAAGCATTTGCAGAGAGTTTCAATTCAAAATGAAAAGTCCATCTTTTAGAAGAAGTGACACATAGTACCTTTTATTTATATATTGAGGGTGAGTTTCACTGAGTATTCATGATGCTTTGCAGTCACACGCAGAGGAAAATGTCTTTTTTCAAAATTTGCGTTAATTATGTTTTTCACCTCTGTCCTTTTTGCTGCATCATTCTGGTCTTACTACCTATGTTTACATTGTGTTTCAAAATCATGTGCCAATTTTCAAGATGGGGGTGGGGGGGGCAGAATACAGAGACATCATGGCTGAACTGTACAAGCAGGGGATACGGCCCGCTCTTCTTTATCCAGCAAGGCTACACATCACATTGTCCAGTGGTGAAAAGAAGTGGCTGAAATTGGTTGCAGAGGTACGAACAGTGCTGGCAATGACTGATGTGAAAGTGAAGGAACTGATAATACTAACAGCTAACTGGCTAATGGCCTGTCAAACTAATGTTTAGCTAAGCTGCTAGCTTGCTAACTAGCCTGCTAACTAGCCTGCTAGCTTCTTCTAGCTAATTTGTTCAGCCATTACAGCTACGTTCCCGAAGGCTCAACCGTTACTTTTTAAATGCGCTTTCAATTTGCGAGAGTTATAAATTAGCTCCTAAATGTGTTAGTGATATCTAATGTCACATGCCTTGATTACGGCACTTTCCTTGTTCAGAAATGCTTTGGTATTGTCATGACAGGACATTTACCCTTGACTAGTTTGCTTAAAATTGTTAGCCGGCTATATCCACCGGAGATGTGTTCTTGTGGCATCACAGTACATGAATAAGGAAACTTATGGGCTAATAAGAAACTGTTTATTACTGGGGTTCAAACTTTACTTGTTGTGGGAAATGGGAGAAATTGAGATGCAAAATGGGAAGTTCTGCTGTTAGACAAATGAATGTGTCTAAGAGTTTGCTACTATACTTTTGGCAGGTCTGTGTGCTTGGGGCTTAGGGGAGGGTTTTTTTCTTTTTTCTCAGCTGGCACTTTACTCTTCTTTAACTATCACTTTGAGCACTTCCAGTTATATTTTCAGGTAAAATTAACTTTTTACAGAGTCAATCCCCATTGTTCACAGTGGTTGCCTGTTGCCTGCAATTGTGCAATATCTCTATCAAACCTACTGGCCTATTTAAAACAATATGTAATGGATGGGACAACTGTTTCACTCCTGTTTTTAGGCCGTATTCAGACCAAATCAGGCGGTGTGGCGAAAACGCTGTCCCCGAAAACGCTGTGTGTTTAGGCTGCAGGAGTTTTGGCCGCAGTGGCGCCACAGCAGCCTGCGGCGAGAAGGTTGATCCAGAGTCAACTTTTGGAGAAATGCAACCCACCATCACGCTGCTGTGGCCAATCACAGCCAGCGAGCAGGCTGATCAGAGCTGCACAACCCTGCCATGAGGGAGCGCAAAGACGTTACTAGGAAGAGGGGAGGACATTTCTCTTCATTTGATAATGTTAAAAGTAAAGTTCGACTTTGCTGTTGGCTTCCCGGCTCATTTTAAAAAGGACGAAAGAAAAAGAGAGAGAGAGAGCTGAGAGCACCAGCGAGCGAGAGAGAGGGAGCAGCTGTGGTCGGGTGAGTTAGAGAGTGAATGAAAAGAGCAGTGGTCACGAAAAAGCCAGTGAATCAGATCAATAAAATGTTGTTTTCTTATTATTTCACATTTATTCTTCACACACACCTCTGCTCAACCTTACCACAGCGCCTGATTTGGTCTGAATACGGCCTAAGGCAAGAGGAGTCACCATTTTGATTGATAAAAATATACCTTTTGAGCCCTCTAGTGTAATCAAAGATCGAAATGGTCGTTCATTCTCTGATACTCAGGGTTGACCTGCTGATTAGACCCAGAGTTGGACCATTCCTCTTCTAAGCCTGCTGCTGTCCGTAAGTCAGACAACTACATACAGTCCTTTCTCTCTGAATATGGCATTTCAGATGTGTAGCACTTTTTACACCCCACAGACAGAGAATATTTATCTTGCAGGCTCACTCATGAGTTTCAAAGCATCGTGATTTCTGATCACACTCCTCTAGTCCTGGGTTTATCTTTTCCTGGCATTAGTGAAGCAAAGAGACACTGGCGATTGAACTCAACTTTACTATCTGATGAAGGCTTTGTGAAGTTTATAGCAGAACAAATAACTTTCTTCTTTGACACAAACACCTCCTCAGAAGTCTCCAGCTTAACTGTATGGGAAAGCCTGAAAGCACATTTAAGGGGCCAAATTATATCCTTTGTAGCAAACAGAAGTAGTAACCTCCATAAGAAACAACTAGACCTCTGTCGTGTCACAGCCATAAAGAAAGCATTAGACATTGTTAATTGTTAAAGCAGACACTGTACAATCCATTACACAGTCAGTAAAAATTATACAAATGTCCAAATACAAAAACACAAAACAAAAATACAATTATCTTGTATTTTTGGAGATAAAGCATATTGTTCAGCCAGCCCTTTCTCTAAAGACAGTGAACACAAACCAGACAGCTTTATACCTCTCTAGAAGCAAAGTTAAAAACAGTCATGTCCCTAAATGGACACCTCCACAAACCGTTACACCTTCTTACAAACAAGTATGCTTGTAGGATGACCCCGCAGAGACATAATGGTCAGTCAAAAACTTCAAACAAGGATATCCTTCAGATTTAGCTCGTTGTTGTTGTTTCTAAAACAATAGGCTTAAGGCAAAGATATATCTAGCTAACCCCAGAGGTCAGCAAACAACCCTCAGATAGAAACAAGTTCAAGAGTTCAACTAGCCTAGGAGTAGGATTTCTTATACTGCAGTGGCACAGTGACATTACATTACATCACATTGAATTGAGAACAAACATTGACCTCTTAGTTTGAAAACATTTGTAACATATATAATATATACAAGAAATACACCTTTTAAATCTCTCTCGCACCTCTCAAATCAAATCCTCAAACTAGACAAGCAGTATGCCCAGACCCCCACACCTGAATTATATAAAAAAAACGATTAGGACTCCAAAAAGACTTTGACCTCCACTCAATGTATCAGAGAACCTACTGCATAGGACTAAGAGTGTGAACGAACATGCTGAAAGCTATTAGCAAATCAACTCAGAGGTATGAAAGCTAAACAAGTCTTCAGAAAGATCCGTATGGGTAATAGTAAGGTGACGTCAGATTTGACCAAAATCAATGAAAAATTTAAAGAATTCTATTCCAGGTCATACACCACCCAGTCTCCCTCTAACAACAGGGGCATGGAGGAATTTTTCAGTCAAGTAAACATCCCAACAGGCCTGCATAACTCTCATAGCTAAAAAAGGAAAGGATCCCAACGACTGTGCCTCTTATAGGCCCATTTCATTGTTGAGCACAGACATAAAGATCTGGCTAGAAAGTTAGAAGACGCTCTCCCCACTGTCATAGTGGATCAGACAGGCTTTATAAAAAAAACACCATTCTTTTACATTTACTTCCTGGATAAAGTTATTATAGACCTCCCCCTCGGCTTTAATCTTAACAAATTCGATACACTCACAACCCTTCAAACTCCAGTGTGGGGCTCGCCAGGGATGTCCTTTTAAGCCCTCTGCTTTTTGATTTAGCAATTGAACCACTGGCTATCACTCTATCTGGAGGGAGGGTGTCGAACACAAAGTATCGCTCTATGCGGACGACCTGTTACTATATGTTTCTGACCCAAGTGCTTCCCTGCCTGCTGCACTCTCACTGCTTGACCAATTCGGCCAAGTCTCTGGTTACAAATTAAACTTACACAAGAGTGAACTATTTCCAATTAATGAAACTGCATTAGAACTCAACTATTCGGATACACTGCATAAAATTGAAAAAGAGTGCTTCACTTACCTTGGGGTCTCCATCACAAGATAATCAAAGAAAACACATCTTCAAAGAAAACTTTGTCAAATGCCTCAACCAGGTTAAACAAGACATAAGCTAACTCCTCCTGACACATATCCCTCCCTGCATTACTGGGAGCGGTGCTCCCTCTGCTCCCTGGGTCGGTTGGCAGTGCACAGCTCCTTGAGGGTGTGGGCCCAGTTCAGGAGAACAGCTGCAGGTTTACAGGTGCCTTCTCTTCTGAGCCCCTCTTAAATCAGGGCTGAAATGCACTGATCAAAAATAAGATCAAAATAGCCTGGGAACAGGACATAGGCCAATCACTATCTGATAACGTGTGTGATGCCATCCTTAAAGAGGTGCACTCCTCTTCTATTTGTGCTAGCCACTCCTAGTTTCAATACAAAGTTGTATATAGAATTATAGGTAGATTAGAGACAGTCTTCAGTGAGTCGTGGTCATTTGAAAATGCAAGAACCTGAAGAAAAAAACAGCCTACAGGCAAGCTAACAATTTAACATATATAAGGAATAAAGCACCAACACACAATTACACTAATCTCTGTTTTGTTGAGTGGAAACACCTGTTTCAGAAGCAGATAACTCAAAAGCTCTGCTCATAAAAATAAACCTCTCTGCGTGCTTAATACTATCAGGAGATGTGAGAAAACATGTTTTTCAGGATCTGGGTCAACTGACCCTTTAACTTCTAATTTACGAGTACTCCCATCTGGACTACAGATCTTAAGTTGTAGTGAGTATTGCTTGTCGTGCCATGATAGACAGCCGTTGGATTTGCACAAGTTCAATTTTGTTTCTGGTATCTTGCTGCTTTTACAAACATTCACACCTGGGAGTAGAACCCCTGTCTGCTACTGTCGACTGCTGAGCGGCTCCACTGGAGCATGTGAGTGCTAACTGCCTTTCTCATTCATTTTTCCAGAGCACACTTTTCATAAGCTGACCTGGGGAGCTGCACCAGAATTTTCTGTCTAAGGCTTTTACCTTTATGCTACCAGAGCCGGTAAAGTATTTATGGAATTAGTGAAGTTTTGGACTTTTTGGATGGATATACAGATAAGATAAAGACACTAATTCAATATGTCTGAGGTACAGTACAGTGATCGCCACTTTCCCCTGGAAAGAGGAAATTGACAGATTTGGGTTTCAACTCTAGAGCTTGTTGTGAATGTGGTGCAGTCAAAATCAGACTTGGGGAAAAAAAACAACCAAACAAACAGGATTAGCTGCAGCCACAGTTAATCCCATTTTATTGCTGATACCTCCATGTGTGTGATCCGTGTGTTTGTGTGTGTGTGTGTGTATGTATGCACTTTTATGGATCATGTGTGCGTATGAGGGCGTTTTGTTATTTAGTGTTGATGGAGGGATTCAGTAACTATCTCCTTTTTTAGATTGCATAAATTATTGTGTTGGAAAGCATCTGTGTCTGTATATATCTGCATCTTGTACGTGTGTGTGTCTCATAACATGAAGCACACTCCTGCGCTGTAAATCAGCTCCCTAAGGTATCACCAGCTCTCAGCTCTCCTCACATGTTGTGTAGCCTCATTTTCAGCTGCTGCGCGCAGACGTTTGCATGTACGTAAAGAGGGGAAAGAGGCACAGCATAGGTGGGTGTGTGCATGCATGTTAGTATCACATGTAGGTGTATGTACACACTGCACCAGCAGCACTATGAAAAAGAGTAGGAAAAAACAACAACACAGTGAGTTGAATAATGTGTTTGATGAGGGAAAATGTGTAAGTGAATGAATGACTGTATCGTTGCCCGTTGTTATATGTGCTAATTGACTTGATGTTTCTGAGCCATTAGACTGTGTATTTCCATTGGCCAAGGGGCAATTAGCTTATCAGGCAAGAGCACACATACTCGAAACCACACAAACACACACACGCATACACACAAACATAGATACTTGACAGTTTGATCAATGGGTGTCTTACTGACCATAATGACTCGGTACGGCCCCTTTCAATGCAGCACAGCTTGAGTCCGAATACAATAACCCTTTATCACAATCTCAGACATACACACGCACATGCACGCACATGCACGCACACACACACACACACACACACACACAAAAACACTAAATAAAAGGCACATCAATCATAATCATAAGCACCTTTAAAGACAATACAGCTGAGAAGAGAAGGGAAATGGCATATCCCTAATTACTGTCTCACTATTGTTTACGCCCAATTATCACACAGGCACACACATATACTGTATGTGTGTGCGCTCAGGCTCACACACATGCACACAGTGGCACTGAGGGAGGATGATGAAGTTTCTTTAAAGAGAAATGGGTCTCATAGACCCAGAAGAGCTCATAGTGCCACAAATCTTTCTCTCCTCTCCTCTCCTCTCCTCTCCTCTCCTCTCCTCTGGACAGACTGGACATACAGTCTGGTTTCTTTCTCTCTCACGCACACACACACATAAGTCAACAGATTCATGGATTGGTTTTCCTCTCTCTTTCCCTCAGAGTCTAAGTGATCTATCGATCCGGTGGATCTCTCCCAGTGACCCATCACTGAGTGACCCACCACTGAGCTGGGAGAGCCAGCCATCCCCGGAGATTGGAGCAGCTAAACTGTCTACCATCGATTAAAATGAGTCATCAACGCACCTTAAGAATGCATTTATTTTTCTGTGCAGCTTGTCAATGTGTCTATGTTGGCATTGTGTGTGTGTGTTTAGTCTGTGGGGGGAATGTTTGATTGATTGTGCAGTACATTATGTATGTGTATGTGTGTGTGCTCAGGTTTAGTTATACTTGAGAGGGCCGACCTAACAACCCACTGCTCTTGTGATTCTGTTTGGTCATTCACTGAATAGTTTGACATTTTGGGAAATATGCTTATTTTCTTTCTTTAGGGAGTTAGATGAGAAGATTGCTACCACTCTCATGTCTGTGATATTGGAGCCAGGAAGCCGTTAGCTTTGCTTAACAAAATTACAAGAAGCAATGGAAAAAGCTAGCCTGGCTATGGAGTAAATTCATTGTAACAATATCTTATTGTTAGCTCAGAGTCTTGTCACCACATTTCTGTCTGTGTACTGTATTAAATAATCAAGATACAATGTTAAGTGAGCTTTAGAGATGCTGGTAGATGTATTTTTGAACTTTGGCTAGCTGTTTCCCAATGCTTCCAGTGTTTATGCGGAGAGGATGTCTTGGCCCGGATATCTGTTGTGGCCAGCAGCTACACCAAAACATTGGCCGTTGCCCACAGAGGCTAAATTGCTGTCAGACAATAGCCGACAGGTTCTGAGATTGCTCGGTGGCTTAACCCGGCCTTATACCATGGCTGGCCCAACTGGCTTGATAGGGAGTACCATCATAATGCCATGGCCTGCTCAGTAGTCCAGCTGTCATTCGTATTTAGCTCTACTAGCCTTACTATAATAGTTATATCAGAAAACTTTTCACATCTTTTTCTGGCCTAGTGCACCTTTAAAGCATCCATACATCCTACAGTTCCTGGCCCATCTGGCTTGATGGGCACCTTCATCTTCATCTGTCCAACAACCATCGCTAATCAATTGGCTCCACTAGTCTTACCAATAGCCACTAATTAAAAACCCCTCTAGTAGGAGAGTGTTTTCTTGAATTATGTCCCTTGACCCGTTTTACCAAGAAATGGAACATGGTTTAGATATGAATTTGTGTGTGAGTGTAAGAGTGCCAGCAAGTCTGCAGGGTCATTAGGTGGGCAGCCTCTCATTAATTGATGTTTCGTTGAGCTGGACCCACAACATCGATAAGGCTCAATAATGTGTTCCAGCATCCCAGAAACATCTCCCCTTTACCTGCACACACACACTGAACACTGTAGCTGGTTATATTTGTCTATAACAATAAAAGACAAATCTTAAAAGCAAAATCATGTTAAAATCAATACAACATATGTGTTTGGCAGACTGATGTGATACCCAGAATTGGCCAAAATATACTGTATGTGGGTGCCAACACTGGCCAAAAGTAAGCTCAATTGTACCCAAGTCTGCAACATAAAATATTACCCGATCTGGCTGCCATGTAAAAGCCATAGCTGGTGGGTATTGCATCGCCTTGCCAAGTGTGCCGAACTCAGCTGCAATCCGCCCCATCTAGCCGTTTGTATGGGGTATTTTCTTTTTTCCCTTCATGTCACAAATTTATAATATCTCAGCTACGTCTGTTGGTGGAGTTCTAAGGGAGTTGTTTTTTTTAACATGATGGCAGAAGCTATTCCTGTGGGTTTATATGCTGTAAGTGTGATTTTGCGCCTTCTCTCAATGAATGAATGAATGGAGAAAAGGAAAAAAACAATTTTTTTTTTACCAACTGCACATTTACAAGACAAGTCATGGCCCAGAAGCTACACAACATTCGACAGGATTAGAGTTAAAGTTGGATTTAGGGTTAGACGTGAAGCATTTAGCTGTAGGGGTTTGATAAAGTCTCCAGCAAATGAATCGTAAGTCAATATAGTGTCCTCACAGGTGTAGCATAACCAACATGTGTGGTATGTGTGAAAATGCTCATGCAGAGTGGATCTTTTTTCTTTGGCCTGTGGGGACTCTTGACTACAGTCGGCATCGATTTTCTCAGAGGAAGTCAGCTGCTGTAAGTGGAAGGTTTTTTATTGGATTTATTTACCCTCTTTTCTTTCCCTTTCTATTTTCCCTTCTCTCTTTGTCTGTCTTCCATCCTTTCCCTTGTTCCCCTTTGCTGTCTTTGTCTGTCTTTCCCTTCATCTCTTTGTTCTGTTCTGTCATTTTCTTTCTTTCTGTTTCTCATTTACATTCTGCTGCCGTCTCTCTCTCTCTCTCTCTCTCTCTCTCTTTCTCCCTCTCCTGCGTCTTGTGTTTTCGTCCTCTGCAGCCCGCCGCCGTGAGACAAACAGGACAGTAAATTTGCATTGCAACACATAGTTCGCCATCACATTCTCCGCTGCAACTGCAAGTAGCCTAGATACTGCTGAAACAGGCACCTTCCCAACTGTTTGCCTCTCAGTGACGTTTCCTCTACCTCCCTTCTTCACTCCCCTCTTCATCTCCTCAAGAGCCGCCGTCGACAGGCTGCAGTAGGATAATTGAGAGTTCTATAGATCGCATGGGGAACATCGATTCCCTCCACTGCTCTATTCTCTTCTTACTTTCAACTACACCTCCCCACTCCACCTCCCTCCTCACCTGTTTTTGCGTCTCTCGCTCTCTCTCTCTCTCTCTCTCTGGCTGTCACTCTCTTTCTCTCTCTCCCTGCCTCTCATTCCTTCTGTGATCACAAGTTGTAACTGCTGTGATTCGCTGCATAGATAATTCAACCACCTCCTGTTCTATCTGTCTGGTAATCTGTCTGTGTATCTCTCTTTCTGTCTGTCTGCCTGCTATACCCATGGCATATTCTCTATTGTGGCCAAGTGGAGAAAGATGGATGGCAAAATAGCCTCTGAGGCTGACAAAAGAAATGAAGAAACAGAGGAGAAAGGAGCAAAATAGAAAGCAAGGTGCAATTTCACACATATTGAGTTGCACTCCCTTTTGCACTCAGCAGTTGTCTTAAGGATTTAAAATCTTCTTCAACCTGCCTTTTCACCTTATTTACATTGACTTGTCAAAATGTGAAATTGGTGAGTGGTTGTTGCTTTTACCTGTTTTCATTTGGTTTATTTTAAAGAGCAAGCTGCCCTATTGCGTGCATATTTAAGCACTAATATACAGTAATCCTCACTCTTCTATCCTTCCAGTCATGCTAATCCTTTACCTTTTAGTGCAAATAAATGTCAGTTACTCCCCTTTTACAATTAAAACAGCACAATGGTGAATAAAGCTCATGAAAGCTTTCACATGCGTGCCTCTAAACACCCAGCAGAAGCAGCAGTTTGATTGGATAAATAGGAGGACTGGATAGTTAGCAAGAGTAACAACAGCAACCGCAGCTGAGCAGACAATCGAGAAAGCTCCGCCTGCAGAAACATCAACATAAAATCCAAGGAGAAAGATTCTTCTCTTGTTTGAATGAGTGCTCTCCGCAGAGTTAAGTGCACAAACACCACAGAAACAAGTAAAAACTGAGACATAATAAAACAAAAACAGGTTCTCTCATATTACCACTTTAACATTTCAAGGCCCAGACTTATAGAAACTCAACATTTCATGGAGTAAAGACATATTTTTCAGCGTTGACATATATGATAAGAGTGCAGAATAAAAAGTGGAGAGAAAAAAAAGAAAAAAAATCCTCTAGCCAGAGCAGATGGTTGTGTTTTCTTGGCTGTTGCAAGGCTGGGTTGTTTGCACATTGATCTGCCTTTTACCAGGGGTGTTTGGTCCATTAAGGGTGCTGGGGCACCGCCCCTCCTGCAATTGCAATTGTGAAATACATGTTAATGAAAAATCGTTGTTGTTATTGTTGTGTTGTGTTGTGTTGTGTTGTGTGTGTGTGTGTGTGTGTGTGTGTGTGTGTGTGTGTGTGTGTGTGTGTGTGTGTGTGTGTGTGTGTGTGTGTGTGTGTGTGTGTGTGTGTTTGTATAAATTTCAGTTGTTACTCTCACATAAATCATACATAATTACAGAAAGGTGCAATGACTAATGAAAAAGCGCTGCCTACAATCTTTGCCTGTGTGCCGAAGGGTGTACTGGCGGTATATGTGTAATATGTTGGGCTTTTCCTGGTGGCCCCTGATTGGTTGACGCTGCACACTGAAAATAATTGGATCTGGGGTGGAAAATTTTACGCCCAAGAAATGTTGCCAGATTGGGCTGCTTCCTTATTAGTAAGTCGGGCAAAATGTACATGGATCATTGTGGTACTGTGGTGATAAATGTAAAATGAAAGCGAAAGTGGCCACCTAAAGATACTTTTTCAAACTTTTAGAAAACCGCTAGCCTAGCTGCTAGATACACAGAGCTACCTTGAGCTACCTAGTGGAAAAGTCACGCCACGCCAATTCTTTGGCTCGCCTTGACCAGCTCATTCCTTCCTGCATCACTCTCGCTCATTGTTTCACCTTTAAGCAATTACTCTGGCGAGCTGTTCGCAGCCATCCCTGGAGGTGTTATTTGAATGTCCACTTCAGTTACAGTGTTATATGAAATGTCTTCATATATTTCTTATATGAAAAGTTACATTTTGGTGACTCATATGTTATATATATTTTAGTGTCTCTTTGAATCCTTGAATCTTGAATGAATCCTTCTCCGAGACTCACCGGTTAATGTCAAAAGTGCATTGTCACCCAGCGAAAAGTAAAATAGTTTTTCGTAGTCTGTGAAAAAGTTGACATTGTGGAGATAAAAGGTTTTCAGCCAGAGATGGACAAGGGCCCTAGAACATTTCAAGGATTATAGATATTGTGTCAGAGATACTGTTGAGTAGTTGTCACAGGGCCCAACATTTTGAGCGGTGTCCCTTGCCTGTAACAATGGCGATATGTCTCTAATTTGTAGACGACCTAGTATGTCAAAGCACTGTCATTTTTCCGCACCAAGCTTTAACTTCTATGCTATTATTTGTCCAAGAGTAATTCTTAAGGACACACATTTTTAAAAGATATTATTCTTTGTCTTTTAATGACAGCAGTCAGCTAAGTCCTGGGTGGTTTTTTAAAAAAAATAATAATTTTCACTTATTTCCAGTCAAGGTGTTGCTCAACTTTTGCACCACACTGTTAGAAGTAATTAACACTCAGCTTTGTAGCCGAACAGTCTGACCTGTTGCGGGGGCAGCACCGCAGTCTAACTGTCTGCTTCAGCTTGAAATAAGCTGCAGCTGAAGGTGGTCTTCTGTAGTAGTGGCGTTTCCATCTACAGCTGGAATACAGAACAAAATTTCTCTTTGAAATCGGTCAGAATTTTAACTCTCTTCGTCTTCACAGGGTATGTGCTGACAAAGGGAATTTACAGTATTGAACTATGGCAATTAACAAAAGGCAGTAAGGAAGAGGAGCAGGCTGAGGAGGGAATGTCTCAAGGAGAGATGAGAGACCCTTTACTTCCTCATCAGTAAATCCTTGCTGACGGGCACAGAGGATTCTCTCTCCCTAGCTTTTTTTTTTTTCACTCTGTCTCTCTCTGTTTTAATGAGCACACACACACTTTCACACTTTCACACACCCCCACACACATACTCTCTATCCCTATTCCTTTCCCCATGTTTGTGCCTTTCTTTCTCTTCTGACACACACACACACACACCATAAAGAGCAGAGATTGCCTCATTCTATCATCATTGGCCTTATTTTGAGCGAAGCGTGTACGGGCACACACTGCAGAAAAGCCTAAGTCAGGAGGAGAGCAGCGTCTGGTTTCTATCAACAAAGCATTACATTATATTCAAAACCACCTCCTCTGTTCGGGCTTAATCTAATGGCCCATTACGCCCACCTGTCATCATGAGAAAATATGGAGGAAAAAAATTCTACCTGATGCCTGTCTCCCATGTTAGAATAGGGATGAGCATCTTCCTGTCATTTATATATGTGTGTGTGTGTGTGTGTGTGTGTATGTGTTTTTGCACGCATATGTGGACTATGTATATGTGGAGCGTGCATGCATGTGTGTCTGTATTGGTGTGTGTGTGTGTGTGTGTGTACAGGAGGGGATTGTTGATCCCCTGGCAAGCAGAACTATCTAAACAGTCTAAACAATGGCACTTTAAAAATCCCCCTGATGCACACACACACACACGCAAACAGAGACAGACACACACACGCTCACACTCGCACACTGTTTGTGATCTGGCATGTGATCTGTGAGAATAAACCCCAGAGTGGACACTGTGACGGGGGTGATAGCTCTTGTTTATCTGGAGCTAGAGCTCGATGTTTACCACAGTAACATGCAGGTGTGTGTGTGTGTGTGTGTGTGTGTGTGTGTGTGTGTGTGTGTGTGTGTCTGTGCCAGCACATGCATGCGTGTGTACATCTGGATGTACGTGCATGCACATGCCTTTTTTGGACCAACTCAAGGCTTGTGGTTGCCAGGCAACCAGATAGAGAAACTTACAGTAAAAATGATCCCACTTTCTCGTTGACAACACCCAAAATAACCCAAAACTGAGCAAACACACCCACCTCCATGTTAACACACACTCACTCACACACACACACACACACACACTATACAAAGCACACCCACTTAACACACTGCTATGACAACCAGGATTAACTACATTGTGACCTTTGTTTTGATCATCTGTATAATGTGTGTGTTAGCATCCTCGGCAAGATCCAAAATAACCAAAGCTGTGCAAATACAGACTCGCACACACACATATACTACACAAATGTAAATTAAGACACCTCAGTTAAGTATGCAAAGAGTGAATTACCCCCCCCCCCCCAAAAAACAACAACAACAAACAAAAACAAAACAACACCATGAAAATATGACAGCTTGTGTGTGCAGCCCTCCTTTCAGTCTCCTCTTGTTCTGTCTGTTGCTTCGCCCGCCACCTCTTGATCCATTGAGAAAATAAATGCAATCCATTATCATTATAGACAAGAAGAGATACAAGGACAAAGAGAATGAAATGCCTCGCATCGCTTCTTTTGACACATTCATCACAGTTGTGATGAGCAGGATAGGCAGTGCGCCTCACTTTAGCAGCTGAAACAAGACCGGGTAAGACTTGGGGGCCGGAGAGGCTTGAAGTGACGCCCACACTAATGTTCTAATCTTATTCCTGGGCCTATATTTGGAACCCACCCATGTAAATTTAGGTTTTGCGGATGCCTCGACACACTCAAGGCGCTCCGTTTTCTATCTCACATTTGAATAAGTCTGTTTTTCATGAGCAAATCTATTCCACGATTACACAGCGAATAATTACCTACAGCTGAATATGGAGGATGAAATCATTATTCACCGTCAGATTATTAATCACTACTCAAGACCTGATCTGGCTCCTCAGCTGTGAAATTATAGTTCTACTTTAGCAAACAACAATAATGGACTGTACTGAGTTGAACAGGGTGAGAAGGAGGGAGCAAAAGAGAAAGAGAGAGGGACTGAAAGAGAAGCTGAGGAGGAAGAAGAGGGAGATTAGCAGAGGGAAATATCACCTGAGAAAAAGAGAAGCTCAGGTGGAAAACGACAGATGGACAGAGAGGGAGGGAGGAAGAAGAGGAGGAACCCAGGGAAAATGAGTTGCCGAACAGTGTGCTGGAATCCACAGTAATAATTACAGCACTAGCTCCTTCCATTGTGTGTCTTGGGAAGCCGAATCCAGCCACAGCCAATTTCACTTCATCTTTATTGAAGCTATTGTCAGCATCCTGGTTGGCATAAAGCGAGGGGAGGGAGGGAGAGAGATGGGAAATGGGACAGAGGGAAGTGCTTGGGGAGAGGAGACAGAAAGGCATGATGCATGAAAGAGCTTCTGGTGGTTTTTCAGACCGCTCGCTAAGCCCCGCCCCTTCTTAGATACTGTTGCTATGCCTATCAAGCTTTTTGTTTTCACGTAGAACATAGTTTGCAATGATAACGGTGGCAGATTTACTGCTTGAAGTTATTTTGAAACAGCTGGTCTTCGATTTCATACAGAAGTAAACAAAAGCAGGCTTCTCATTTTAAGCTAACGACTGTGAATTTTGTCGCCTGAAATGACAGCTGTCGCTCGCAGATTTAATCAGCATAAGCTAATGCTAGTATGAAAACTGCGGGAGTTGGTTGAAATGTCCATCTACAGACAGCAACCCTACCCAAGGGCCTTAAATATGCGTATGACGAGGGCATACCAAACAGCACCTACCACAGCTAGCAGGCTTGGACTGGCAATCTGGCAATTCTGGCAAATGCCAGATGGGCCAGCCCACCTACTGGGACCTAATGTCAAAGGTCAAGCAGGAAATGATCAAATCAAGACAGAAAGAGTAGAGTTTGAATCCAAAATAACGCTAGCCTATATAAATGGATAACGGTCCCAAAAAAAAAAAGTGAAAATCTGATGCCACTGCCACACAAAATCCTGTTAGCGTTAGCATGCCTAGCAGCAGTGATAACATTAACAGTCCACCGCCAAATGAAGAGGAGGAAGAAATAGTCTGGACAGATGAGCAGGCTGATGTGGAGAGCAGGGGCAAGAAGAGGAGGTCACTGCAGAGGATGAGCGAAAGGTGCGTGACAACCTCCAGCAGGTGACACTGCTATCGTTAGCTCATGTAGTGACAGTGTTAGCAGCGGAGCTCCGGACCTGACCCTCTCTGTTACGCAATTGGTATGCGAGCGCAGCTTTTCAACTTTAAAATTCATCAAGAATAGATTATGGAGCATATGTCAAATTTGTTTTCTTTGTGAATTTACAGATTGTAGCATAAGTGCGCCGAGAGCTGGGTTGCCCATATCAATTGTCAAAAGCGTGCCTCTTGGGCAGCCAACTTTTCCTCTAGCTATTTATTTTTTTATTACATTATTTTATGAAACCCTGTAAGTACATCTGTTGTTAGGGTGTCAACTTGATATCTTGATATCTATTGCTTAGTCTTTATGTTATAAATAGCCTGATATTGCTTTATGCAACTCATAAGTGCGTGTGTTGGGGGAAAATGGGGCCGACTCCAATGCAAACCAATGGGTGATGTCACACCTCCCTATATCCATCTTTATATACAGTCCATAGTGCATACAAGATGTAATTCTAAAAGACTGCAGCTAAAGCTAAAGTATAATAAATGAAAATGTAACATGTTAAGTGTTCTAACTCTAGTATAATATATAACTCTATATATAATATCTAGTTCGGTGTGGATACAGAAAAACATCCTTGAACAAGCAACACGGGGATTGTTATGATTTAATGTCAGTGTTTTCAAGTATGCTTCACTTTTACAAGAGAAAAGAATATTGAGGATGAGAAATAACCATTGAGTCTGGCAAATGTAACGATACCTTACATAAGTTTGTCTGGAGTTGCTAGAGTGTAAAACTTCCCCAAACCAAATAAAGAGCAGGACAGAGCTGCTAACGTTACCCTAAACTCTGATATACTAGCATCTTGGCTCCCACAGGGTGAATGTCCCAATCCTGAACAGATATTTTTCTGACGTTACCTTTACCTTTGGAAATAACACTTGTTTACAACCGAAGGTGGTAAGCTAGTTAGGACATGCTAACGTTGTAAGAGCAGATAAACACACGGTTTTATCCATTTCACTTTCACTCTTGTGTTTTTGGTTTTGGAAGAGCTATTACAAAAGACACCACCCACATCCAAACTCTATAAATGCAGAGTATTACAGCCACATGCACACCTCTTCGACATGTGGAGAAATTCAAAGCTTGACAGACCCACCATTATGGTTGTTTAGATATAATTCGATGATTTCTGTTCAGAGGCGTTGTTTGTCAATGTTGAGTCAGCTTATGACTGACTGTATGTGTCTGTGCTTCGATGTATTTGGTCATGCTTGTTGTGCTTCATGCATGTGTTTCTGTATATTACATGTATCTGACTGCGTCCTCTGTATGTGTTTGTATTGTTGTTCCCTCTGCTGCAGGAACTCTTTAATTCCAGGAGTCTTGCTGAGAGCCATGACGAGTGATGCGTCCCAGAGCAATAATATTCAGGGGGTAGTATTTTACAACATACTCTCTGTTGGTATTGAAGTCTTTGGAACATTGCTCTGCTCATTTTCATACATATTGCCTCTTTTGTCTTCTTTGGATGCACCTCTACCAAGATCCATCACAGAAAGAAAGTGTTTTCTTTAAGACGTATCTTACCGAAGTCAACACCGCTGAAATACCCCTTTGAAGCGATTTTTCACAGCGGCAGAATGTGTTCAGTGCTTTTTTAAACACACACACCTCCAGAGGAACTCAGGAGCAGTCAACCTACAACACTGGCAGCCTTGGGAATCGGCTGTAACCACCAGCATTCAGGCTTTTTTCTTCCCTGTACTCAATATAGATTGTTGCAACAAACACAGAACTAAAAACAAGACTCTTTGTTAGAAATTATCGCACCCTGACAGATTAAATGCTATTTCCTGAGTCTAACTGACTAATGTTTTTTATATATAACAGGTATACAGGTATTATTATTACTTCAAAGTAAAAGCAATTTAGTGGTGCTAATACCGTTAGATGGCTGTTCATGACCTCCTGTGAAGATGTGTATGCTAAAATGTGCAAATGGAAATAATTGGCACCTACTCTCACAAAATAATTGCTGGCATGGGCGCAAATTCTATTATCATCAAAAGTAAAAGTCTCTCAAGCACCTTTGCTTAAACAAAATTAATAAAAACATTTTAAGAGAATGGGGTTGTTGGAGTTATTAACTAATACTTTCCTAAATTGATATGTAGTGTTTTGGAAAAGCATGTCCTCCAAAAGCAAAATGTGCCTTTAGAGTTCATGCTGTAGAGATTAAGAGCCGAAAGGTTACCAACACTATTTCTCAGTGTAATCCACTGCAAAGCCTCAAAGTTAAGCGTTGTACAAGACACCATATAGGGATACTTGTGTGAAGGATTATAAGGTGTCATCAGATAACCAACCTACACAAACCATGAAGCTGGACCACAAGAGAAGACAGCATCCCAGATGTCGACTCACAGCACCCCGGGCCAAAATCTGCAGCCGCAGATAACAGCATGGCCTCAGCAGTCTGCAGAGGGTAAGGACTTCACTGTTCGCGTATGAATTTGACCACCAAAGGTGACCGTGGAAAAGAGATCCTTATCCTTGAATGCTCACTCCACTGTCGGTTGACATTCATCTGCTGGCACTGAGCCCGGCGCTTCAGTTGTTAGCATGTGGAGTGGACATCCCAGGCCTGACCTGCCATGACACTGCAGTAATACTGTTTCAACGGGAAATAACATAAGGCGGGTGCAAGTCCTTGTCAAGCTAAACACCACCTTGCAGTCTGCTTGACACGTTGGCAGTTTCCAGGGTGTTTTATTTAGACGCAGCAGTTTGTGCAGTACAGCTAAAACAGAGGAGAAGGTATTACACTCTAGGGAGTGCATTAAAATAAGACCAAAACAAAAAGCAAGAAAAGTACTTCATGAGGTCTAACCTGATCAGACTTCTAACAACTAGAGACAGGAGGAAATTAACAACATACAGTATACTTTGTTACATCAAGTTAATACAGTACCAAAGCTGGAAAAACTAGGGTTTCTAGAAAACAGGTACTAAAATACATTTAACAGAGCTGAATTTTCAGCTTTTCTATATATGGAATTATGAGCATAAGTATATAAACAATTAATAAATGATTTATAGCACACCATAATGTAGTTATAAACAGATATAAGGACATTTTTAAAGTCCCCCTTCACTCAAAAATGTGTTTTGCTTATTGTTACTTCACTTCGATGTTTGAGCTTCACTGTGCAGAATGATGTATGTGCAGAGTTTGACACTAGAAGGCTGTTTTCACATTCATCTGCTGAAGGGGGAAAGTTTCTCTGTGCTCATCGAGTTTAGGACATGTACCTACGAGCATGACATGAGACATCACAACTTATACAAGTGTGATGTGTCCAGTGCACAAACACTGAGAATTGAGACATCTTGTGTCCAGCAGTTGTTGTTGTTTTTTTTGAGTGAAAGCATATTCATACAGTAGATTCTGCACTTTTTGATGGGAGAGAAGGGTACATTTTTATTTTTCAGGATTCTAATGAAGTAATTGAACTTTTTGTGTGGATAAAACATATTATACACTAATTATTATTCAAAGCAGAGCGTTTTATATATCTTAAAACATGTCTGAAGGAGATATTCAAGTGTTTTATCAATGCATCTTTCAACAACCATGTAACATCTCCTGTGACGCATCCATCACTGGTGTATAACAGATAATGAATGATTGACAATATAATATAACACAGTTCTAATCATACAACTTGTGGGGGGTTAAATAAAGCGCTACCTATTGTTTCAATTCAGCTCTGAATGTTCACCAGTCTTTCCACCAATTTACTCGTCCTGTGTAGCACTACACAGCCTGTGAGAACAGTTGTATGTGTGTCTGATTTGGAAACCTCAATTTTTAACAGAATGCTTGCAGGAAATAGAGTTTGATACATATGGGAACCAAACAAGGATGGCCTAATAAAAGATCCTAATGAGTTGCAGTATGGGAAGTGTTGTGTATTCTAGGGACTAGATCCCATTTATACCTGATATTAACATGCAGTATGTTTGGCATCTGATTACGAGCCTTTATTTATTAACGGCTGTGTCTCAGGAGGTAGAGCGGGTCGTCCACCAATCAGAAGGTCAGTGGTTTGATGTCCGGCTCCTCCAGTCCGCATGGTGAAGTGTCCTTGGGCAAGATACTGAAAACCAAATTGCTCCAGATGGCTGTGCCATCGGTGTGTGAGTGTGTGTGAATGGGTGAGTGAGCATTAGAAACATTGTTAAAGCACTATATCACTCCTGATGAGCAGGTTGGCACCTTGCATGGCAGCCTCTGCCATCAGTGTATGAATGTGTGTGTGAATGGATGAATGTTGGCATGTGTTGTAAAGCGCTTTGAGTGGTCGGTAGACTAGAAAAGCGCTATATAAATGCAGCCCATTTACTATTACTTTGCATTTACAACTGGTATTAAGAAGTGTTGTTATTATGACCAAACAGGTAGAGCTAAAATAGTGTAATAAGCACCTAAAATTGTAAATTCTACATGTATTTTCACATGTACACTTATATAACTAAAAATCATGCCTGGTATGTGGTCTCATGTCCTGCTGTCAATATAATATTGATACAGTATATCTCCCAGCTCTCATACAAAGCGATGAAGCAGAAGAGGGAAAAAAAATTACGAAGTGTGCAGCTGAGATAAAAATGGGACTTCTAAAAACATTTACCCTGTTAGTTTTGACTTCTGACCCCGTGCCTCCTACGCTTGCCAAAATACACCTTCTCTCCAAACACATCACTTAAAATTGAAAAATGGACAAAAGTATATTTTTAGATCTGCAGACACTGGAAAAACTCAATAGAAGAAACCAAGAAGAACAAGCCCTGAGAAGTGGTGCTTCGGGTGAAAACCATATCTTTCTAATTCAAACTAGCGTGACTTTAAGGGTAAAGTTTTTAATGAAAAAGATTATGGTATTTCTTTATCATTATAGATGGTGTGCAGTAGACAGAGGCAGAGTAGCTGTGAGGTGAAGCAGTGAAGGTAGAGATGGAAAAAGGATAACATGCAGCAAGGGTCAGGAAACAGATTCAAACTCACAAATTTATAGGGGCACAAGGCCCGCTCCTGTTGAGCCCTTTTGATCCACCAAATTGACCTTCCATCAGTTTTGGACTACAGGGAGCTATTTGTAAGTTGGCAGCCATCAAGGCTGAAAAATGTCTTGCAGTTCCCCAACAATCAGCCCTGCAGAGCTCTGACCAGAGGCAGAGCAGCGCGGTGGGCTTGTCCGGCTGTGCTGACGCCACTGGGCTGCCAGGCTGTTTGGTAATCAGTGAACTGTTGCAAACATTAGGATGCTTTGTCAACCGGCCCGCAAACAGAGAAGAGAGATGAGAGCAACTCTGGAGATGAGTATGATTTATAATACACGAGAAAAATGGTGTCACTAATCCCGCCAGAGCAGGAAACACAATGAGGACTGTCAGCAGAACACTCAAAGTACAGGGGGAGATAACATTGGTACTGAAAAGACCAAAAAAATCCAACAAACATTCTCTATGAGCTACTGATTCATTAAAAAAACACAACATTCATCCCACAAAAATAGAGACTTATTAGAAGCTCATTAGAAGCTCCTATATACAGCTTTGTTTTTACTGTCGGTTCTTAATCTGGAGTATAATAACCCGGAACATTTAAATAGCTTTCATGAACATGTCTCAAATCTAGTCTAAGTACCTGCAGATCTGGACTGTGAAGTGTGGAGAGTTTCTTCAGCACCCTGAAATTAATTTAGACATGCAAGAGTAAAATAAAAACCAATTAATCACCAACTAATCAGAAAGGTGACAGAAAACAGAGAATTGAAACAAAACGTGAATGTCAGCAAGCAGTCGCATTCTTCAGCCCCGTTCCTTCTGTGTGTTGTCAAAACTGTAATTATATTTTTATTGTAAATCTGACAGTGCATTAAAAAAATGTATTCTCAAGCTGACAAAATGCCTCATTATGCTTTATATTGATACATTTGGTTGATGGGCAAGTTCTTAAAATAAGAAAAGACTATTTCACAATGAAAAAAACAAAACAAAAAACAATTATCTCTTTGCTACAGAAACTGAAGTTCGACTTTGTTAACGCTGAATGACTCACTTTCTACCAGCCTTTGTCTTCTATTTCAAATGTTGCTCACAGATAACATTCATAGGTAGCTCTGAAAGCATTGAGCTGAATCTGAATTGCCATTTGTGAATTGAAGATTCAGTTTCTCTTGTTTTTTCTTAATACAAGAGCATCATGTCTGGATGAAAAGATATTGAAGATAGAAATTAATATGAAATCTACTAACTAGTCAGGCAGGAAGATTCTAATCTGTAAATGTGATACTTCAGACTACCACATATTTTACTTTATGTTATTTACAATGATCTACATCATTAGTTTCAGGAGATGCCTCTCCTTCATTTATAAGCAAAGGCACTTGATGACAAGTTAGATTTATTTGATTTCTAATTATATATCTGCATTCTTTTCGACTGAAAGAAAACAATGAATTTTAAACAGACACTGCAGGAGGCATCTTCAGCCATACAGTCAGCGACATGACATGAGGACAGATATGTTTTGCTGCAGTGCAGAGCAAAACATGAAATGATTAAATGTGATGGGGGCCACAAACCATCGGCAAACCCACCACGTTATACTGAAATGTGTTGTGTTGTTTTATGAAAATGCAACATGACTCTAAGGTCATGTTTCTATTCATTGGCTCCTGCAGTATATTGCACAATAGCCATGCTAAATGATAACACTACATGCTCTCAATGACAATGCTAACATGCCGATGTTTTGTAGGTACTGTTTACCATGTTAACTATCTCAATTTAACATGTTAGCATGCTAAAATTTGCTAATTGCCACTCAAGACTAAGTGCCGCTGAGACTGATGGGAATGTCATTAGTTTTGCAGGTATTTGGTCATAAACGTAAAAAAGTATTGGACAAAATAAAATTTTCAACCTGATGATGGTGCTAGATAAAAAGTTAAGGCATCACCAAAGTAATAACAATTCATCCTAAGGGGAAGATGAATGTCTGTTCCAAATTTCATGGCAATCCATCCAATGAAAAAAAAAAAGACAAGGTCGTAAACGCCAGTGGCTCAAAACTACCTATATTAATGTTTAATTATGACAAATGCCTTCCAGCAGCAATAGGAATCATGACCGGAGCAAAGGAGGAAATCAGATGACGTCAATATATAGCGAAAAAGTCTGCATATGGAGGAGATTGGGGTGGTTGGATGGTTCAACAAAACATTGGACTTTGCCACTGGAAACTGTTTCACATTTCCAACCGCAATCAGGACTGTTTTTTAAAAACCATGATGATCATCCCCTAATCTTAAGGAAGTAGTAACTTCAACCCACGTTTCCCAAACTATAACAAAGTGCTTATTTTAACCAAAACCCTGATCTTGCCCTAAACCTAAACCTTTGGGCCTAAACAGAATGAGACCTCAACCTTAGTGTTGTTACATCATAAAACGTCATTATGTTTTAACAGTGATTTGTAATAGTCTTGGAAAACATAAGCAAATTATGTCGTCCTGCCGATTACTGCCGATAGGGGCGATAGATTAGAAAACGTGTCGTGTCGTTCTGGAGTGCATGCAAAGACAACTTGGTTGTTTAATTTGGAGGACTTGTTGCACCCAATAGATTTAACTCAAAACCACAAACGTCAGCACCAAGGTGGTGCTCAAGGCAACATCATAGGATCACCAAAGTCAGTATGATTCATTATCTGGGAACCACATAATGAATCTGCACAACATTTTGTGCCAATCTTTCATGTAGATGTTGCGATATTTCAGTCAACATAGAGGACAGACCGACCAACAGACCAACATACAAACATTACCATTCCTAGAGAAACGTTTCTCTGTATGTCGCTATTGTGTAAAGTGCCCCCATTACACGAAACACCATATTGAAAAATGAGTGCAGCTAACATGTTTATTCGATACGTCGCCTAAATGAAGCCAATCAATTCGAAATGACTGAATGTCACACAGTTGGCTTACTCGGCTTGTCAGAGGCTGATACTGTGAAGCTTTGCAACATTTATTGTTATTCACCCCACATGAGATCTCAGTGTTGGTCAGGTGAATCATCAGTCTGCTTAGACCTCTCTGTTTGCTTTAATTGATCTAAATCATTTAAAGGCCTAAAGACTGTATCACTTATGAAACATTAGTAAGTAGGACTGGGTGGGCTGGTTAAAAGTCATTATCAGGATCTTAACTAGGATATTATTCCATGTTGATTATTCTCAAAAAAAAAAAGATCAAAATGATCATTTTTATGTAACTGTGTGTTGATTACTTTATGCTGTTATTTTTGGGCTATTTTGTAAAAGCATGTATCTCAAGAGGCTTCCTGGTTGAATAAATTAAAATTTTAAAATATAAAGTCCACAATGGAAATAATGGAAAATTAATGCCCTCATTCTCATCATATCAACTAATCTACACTAAAACTGTATTACATGAGAGCAGGCTTCAGATGTCTATAGAAAAATCTCCAATACCTAATTTTGTTAATTACAGCTTGCTCACCATGATAACATATCATTGTATCATCGCAATCCGATAATTATTAAACATCAGTCATAATGGCAGAGTAAAAATCACGAAGAAGTGAAGAACTGTCAAAACTAATATTTATTGCTATTAATGTTTGCGAATATAAAAATGGCAAACTGTGTCACATCTGCCCTCAGGCACGGAGGAGAAAAATTATTTTAACGAGGACCTCTGACAGCTGGTAGAGAGTTTTTTTTTTTTTTTTTTTTTTTAATGATGTCATTTTTACAGTTTTGATTTGCCTCTAGTTATCAAACTCATTGAATACCTCCTTTCCAAACTTTTAAAGAGCAGGAGTGGAGAAATGTCTCGGTTATGTATTCGCTGTAATGTGCTGTTATCCTCTAGCAGGTGAAATCCCTGGCTACAGTAGGTTTGGGCCCCGCTTTGAGCAGCCCTGAATGAGTCGTAAAGCAGCTACCAACTCCTCTTTTCTGTTTTCTATTTTGGTCCAGCAACGGCCCACCAAGACACCTTGTAGCTCTCCAGCTGGATGCTCAGTTATTGTGCAGGAGTAATGGCCACGAGGCTCCTGTTAGCTACTCTAGGTTTCTTCCCAATCTGTGGACTCCCCGCGCGGTCACTGAGCCGTTCTAAATCATGGCCTCTGATACTGGAGAGGTATCAGGGAATATAGTAACAGACTGACGCTGAGGCAGGCAGACAGGGACAGGGAGAGGCAGATGGACACACACACACACACACACACACACACACACACACACACACACACACACACACACACACACACAGACTGTGTCCACACTGCTGCGACTGTGAGTGAAAGCGTGACTGTGACAGTTCTGCTGTGGGGTTATCAGTGGCCAACAGAGCATGCCCAGACACACATACACAAACACACAAATACAACCTCTGACACACACACACACAATCCTGAGGGCTCTCCAGTCACTGTTATGTACAGTCAGAGTCTGATGGGAGCAGACTTTGCCTTTTCTTTGCCTGCCATCATCTCTCCTTTATCCACCCTCTTGTATCTTTTTGGCCTTCATCCACACATCTAGCTCTTATCTCATGCCTCCCTCCTCACCTCACCTCCCCCTCTACCTCCTCTACCTCTCCTTCTCCCCTGATCCATGTTATCCTCTTAAGTAAAACACCCCAATCATTCTTCCCCCGTCATCAGCAACGACATCAGCGAGGTCACACACATAGACAGACGAGCCCCTTGAGTGGGTGTGCGAGCGAGTGCCGTAGGTGCCTGCACGGATGCTAGCCAGGCAAATATGGGTGTCATCATCTGAGAGATCATACCGCATGAGCGGGAGTGTCTGTCTGACTCCCTCCCTTAGATTTTTTTTCTCTTCTCACTCGCTCTCTGCAATAACAGTTTCACACTCCCTTCCCCTCTCCACTGGGAGACAAACATTAAAGAGCTTTCTCATAATGAGGGGAAACTACAGAGAAAAGACCCAAACTACACACACATACGCCAATGCATGCAGACACACGTGCATGGCGCACGCACACGCACACGCACGTAGAAACGTGTACACATGTCCCATAGTTACGTAAAGGTTACGTAAAAGGCATGAATATTAAAAGGAATGCTGGTGCTTGGCTGTCATTAAAAGTGTACATACAGTTATGTATGTGTGTGTGTGTGTGTGTGTACATGGACATACATTGATGTGTCTGACCATCATTAAAATACCTAATATTTTATGAAGAAGCTGGATGGAGGAGATTCTCTTGCTGTTTAATTAGAGCTGGTATTCATTACCAGCGAAGTATCATTAGCAAAGTTATAGACGAGCTCATCCTCAGCCATCCTACAGTCGATGATGCACTTAAACTGAGTTTGTAATAGTAATAATAACAATAAATTTAATTTAGATGGCACTTAAAAGCATAAAGGCAGGAAGAAAAGAAATTGTAAATATATAACCCCTTATGCCAGGTTCAGACTGCACAATGTTTTTGACTTTTGAAATGGTCACAGTGTCAAATCACGTGTCATAAATTCTTGTTGTGGCTTGGCCGAGAGACCAATCATCATTTGCCATCTTTCATGACTTTATCATGAAAGATAAAGTGATAACGGCATGACATGAGGTTATCAGACTTCGCTGTTCCACCTGACAGCACCAACAATGAATGTTTGCTCATGTTATCAGTTTTATGAATGAAAGTCACACTGAAAACATTTATCTTCACTCGACGATGAAGGAGGACTCTGTCGTTTTCCTTAACGGTCGGTAGTGTGTGGGCGCGCGGTATAAATGCTGAATGTGCGTAGACGCTGATGTCACACCCTGAGGTGGGATTCATTTGGTATAATGCTCTTGACAAGGTTTACAGGTTAACTAAATTTCAATAAAACACATCATTCCTCTTTCGCTTTGAGTAGTTTACAGTTGTGTGAAGAAGAGTGCTTTGTGCTGCCAAGGATCAGCGTCATAGAACAGGTCGTTTGTTCCCCCTGAAATGTTTTGAGGCTTCCCAAATGCTGCGTCAGCTGTCTTACACTATGACGCACTGCACGGGATAAAACACATAATTGTTGCACCTGATGCTCATTTTTGTTTGTCAATTCCTGCCCCATCTGTTGGGTTTGGGCCATTATCAGACTGATATTGTGTAGAATTCAATTTTAAATTCTGGTGGAGATTTCGAAAGATACCAAACATCTCAAGGCTGCACTTTGGAAAAATATGTATAAAATGTTGAACAAGAGAATATTTTCATTTGATTAAAAAGTAATAAAACCTTGGATTTGAATATTTTGAAAGGTTGGAACAACTTTATACAGAATGTACTGTATGTAATACTGTCAGACAGTGTGGAAGAAGAAGCTTTTAATAAAGGAAGAATCGAGAAGTGCGTTCATGTATTGATTGATCAGCCGTGAGCTCCAACCCCTGACTTTGGTCTTCTCTGATTGGTTGGAAGGGCAAGGTTTGCTTAAAAACTTGTGAAGGAACTATCTCTGTACAGCTGTCAGGCTGTTCAAAGAGCCTGGGTCACAGAAAGATATGCTTTGGAGCATATTTCAACTAAAGAAAATATAAGAAAAAACCTACATACTGTAGCTTTAAGGGACGACAAAAAGGGCGAATTCTATGTTAAGAGGTTAAAACCATCCTCTTTATTGGGAAGATGCATAACTGCCTGATATGAATTCCAGCTATACACTGTTGTAAAAAGTTTTATAATGAGGTGAGTTACATAAAAATAAAGCTATATTCTGCAAATTTCATTGCAAATATTTATGATATTTATGAATTTTTACTACAGACTGTAATGAGGATCGGCCTAATGTAAGCTGCAAGCAGCTCAAGCCTTCAATAAAACATGAACTCATAGTATTCTGAAAGGTATGATAATATAATATTTACAGTTATTATAATGGTGCTTGTTCTCTTTAGCAATGCAGAGTGCAGTCGAGGGACAGACTTCTCTTTGCCTTTTGGGAGCCACGCCGACTTGTAAGATATAATACAAACAGACACTTTGGCAGTAATATAGACACACGCTTTTTTTTTCAGTAGGTGTTTTTCCCGCAGCTCATAGTGTTCACTCTTAACAGACTCTTCTAATTGCTGACGCTGGCCGAGGGAATATATAAAAAAAAAAAAAAAAAAACCAGAGGGTTAATGAGATTCAGGTGCCACTCTTGTCTCTTTCTACCTCATAGCCACAGCTCAACCCCCCCCCCAACAGACTTCAAACTGCCTCACAACACCGGAGAGCAGGGAGTTTTATCAGTAAAACCAAAAAAACAAAAAAACCCAGACTTCAGTGTTTATCTCCTGCCTTGAATGAAGTATTACTGCTACAGAAGTTAGTGTAACATCTAAAGCTCACTGCTTTTAGCCTTTGTCCTTTGGTCATGTTTTCCTTCATCAAACCACTTCTGTGGGCCCAATTTAATTCAGCTCTGTCCAGTCTGACATGGTACTTGTAATAAATATTTCACATAGAAGTGTCAAATGTCTTGATGATGAAAACTACAATGCACAATGACTAATTAACTCACTGTCACATGCAAATACACTTAACATACAGCATCACATCAATTTTTCACTTAAATTGTCCACTTATTGTACAATCTTAAATGTATGATTTAGATTCAAGTCTCATCTCCGATGGCCTTCTAGTTTAAAAAAAAGATGAGAATTTTATTGAAAAAAATCATAGATTTTGTTTAACACCAAAATCTAATAGATTGTTTCTTTACCCAAGTTCAGCAAGTTCACCAGCCAGAAACGCTGGATATTTCAAAATTAGTCCGCTCCTACCCGGAATCAGTTTGCCCTGGAATTAAGAAACCGTTATTCAACACTGGCTGACTCACTAGAAAATGAGACTCATGACATAAACACCCAGTGGGACTCACTTAAAACAGCTTATGTTGAGTCAGCAACCAAACTCTTGGGCTTTAAGCAGAGGAACCAGAAAGACTGGATAACAACTCAGACATGGCAAAAGATCTCTGAGCGGAAACACCTAGAAGCCAAGATGATGAGTGCAAAATAGACTCCACAGCCAGATTCAAAAAGCCTACAGCAACAAAAACAAGGAGGTAAAAAGGAGTGCGCGCCAGAAGGGACAAACGAGCACTCGTGGTTGGACTAGTGAGGAGAAGGGAAAATCTAAGTACCCTTTATAAGATCACCAAACGCCTGAGTGGAAACAACACCAAGCCCTCAACTCCTATACTGAATAAATCTGGCAGGAAAATAACAACAGAACACCAGGAAGCAGCACGCTGTGTTGACCATTTCCGAGATGTGTTTAATCGGCCAGAGCTTGATGAACCAGCCAACCCCTTCCCTGCAGCTAATATCCTGAACATCGATGTTGGTGCCCCAACTGTAGAGGAGGTAATAAAGTCCATCAAAGCCATGAACACCAGCAAGGCTGCAGGTATTGACTCCATCCATGCTGAGATGCTAAAGGCTGATCTCTTAACATCTACAAGGGTCCTGACTATCCTATTCAGGAACATCTGGAATCCCCATGAAAGGAAACCTCCAGAAATGAGGCACTTGGCGTGGGATCACGCTTCTTTCCATCTCCAGCAAAATCTTCTGTAGAGTTATGCTGGACAGAACTAGTTGCTAAAGACTGTGATAGGTGGAGGAACATTATCGATGCCTTATGCCCCATTGAGGGGCGAAGGGCATAATAAGTAAGAAAAGTTTCTTCACCCAAGGCCTGTCCTCTATTTTTAATGAAGATCCTTTATTTTTTTAAGATATCCATCCTTGTTGGAGGCAACAAAAAGATGATCCTATAAAAAAATGGTTATGAATCAGATGAGTTATAACCATTATAAAATAAACCATGATAAGTTTTACTCCAGTGATGAGTCAGTGTGTATGGGAGCAGATCTGGGTATCTCAGTTGGGAATTAAATTCATCACACACATGCCAGACATGAAAACCTGAGTTGCACTGAAGTCGCATTCAAGAAGCAAATCATTTGGCTTTACATTTGACCTGTATCTTGGCTTTACTGCCTTCAAATTTGACCCATGATTGTTTTTTAAACAAAGAAAGTCTTAAGCTTGTTTGGTTTAAATTGAAGAATCAAAAAGATTTTCTAACCCTTTAATGCATCACTGTGTGGGCCTGCGAGCAACAGGTGTTTGACACTGAATCAAAACCCGAGTCTCAGAGTCTCAGAGCAGCTTTCACTGGATTCAAAGTACAAGTTATAACCTTTGCAGTCATGGACTTCAAAGACCTTAAGCTAAACAGAGTGTTATATACAGAATGTTGAAAAAAGACTCAGATTACATTCAACTTTAAAAAGGCTTCTGAAAAACACATTTACACAGGTTGGTGCTTTCAGCTGTTAGCACTAAGTTAAGCTAATGTTAACTTTTAAAAAAGTTTTACCTCTAACAGTAACTGATTTGTTAAAGAGAATGTATCATGCACATTTCCAGGTCTATATTTTAATTCTGGGGCTCTATTGGAATATCTTTGCATGATTTACAGTTTTAAAAAATACTTATTTAACTTATACTGGCCCTTTATGCAGCCCCTCAGTTCCACCTCTGTCTAAAACAGGCCATTTTAGCTCCTGTCTCTTTAAAGGCCAATTCATGCTTTCTACATTGTGGCTGCGAGGGTCCACGTTGGTCTGCATGACGTAAATTTCATCATCCGCCCATGTCTGTGAGGTCCCCGTGGACCCCTCTGTGGACATCTGCAGACAGCCCAAAATTTGTGACCGTGCAGACTGTACACATTGCAAGCACGCCAACTGCGCATGTACTAGAAAAGCAAAGAGGAATGCCTGTCTCATCTGCTGTATTTCTGTACTGTACTGCATTCCTATTCTCATTAAGCTGTTGCTTTTCTTTTTTTGACTTTCTCTTGTTGTTCAGTAACATACAGGAACTCCTCAGCTGCATTCAGACTGAAAACATCCCTGTGTAAAACAATACAAGGGGCTCTGTTGGTGTGGGCGTGTTGTTTAAAGTACCGGTGAGACAATGAAATACGATCCAGCAAGTCTGGTCGAGTAACAGATTATTGCATTTAAAGGCTGATCAGAAAAACACTGCACAGAGGTTTGTAATACTCACAGACTGGATTTTACAACTCTGGAGAGTTATCACGCTGCAACCCTGCTTACTACTACACACACGTGAAGCGTGTCTGTGTTCGCGGATACCTGATTGAAGTATGAATGGAACCACGTGCACATCTGTGGTCCGCATGCAAGTCCACAACACGGAAAGCATGAATTGGCCTTAAGGCCTCCCTCCTGATGAGCCCACTCTGTTCTGATTGGCCACTTGGCTCCGTATTTTGCTTCTTTGTCCCATTCTTTACTTGAAATATAAACTTTTCAATACACCCGTACATGTTTGGGCCGGAATCTGATCTGAAATAGAGTGGAACATCCTTAGCAACAAAGACTATGGACCAGACGGCCATTTGCAGGCATGAGCAAACAATCTGATGTCCGTTCGATGGGGAAGTAGAGGTAACTGTGCAGTGCTCAGAACAGACTGAAACCTGGGCTTTTGAATTGAAGGCAGCATTTTTCCACACATGCAGGGTTTAAATCACGGGGGAGCTGAGGGCAGCTCGGCTCCCCTGAAAAGGAAATGAACTCCCCTGAAAGCCTACTTTGAGGAAATTTAGAGGGAGCTCTAAAACATTTTTTGTGTCACAGGTTATAGATTTTGATTTTATGTACATTAAGGTTCCTGAAATAAATAATAATAGTAAAAATATGTCAATGTTGTGTTTATTCGCTCATTACATTCCAATTTCCGAACATTTGTCTCCACTATAATAAACACAATACTGTGGCTATCCATGCGTGGCGGCCCATTCAAATCACTTCTTTTACGTTGCCACGTTCAAGTAGTGAATAGTGACGTTGCCTCCAGGATGTTTTACTATGCAGTAGCAGTGCAGTGAAGTGGCTAGCTCTGGGTCTGAAAAGTGAAGCCAATGCGGAAGTGCCTTATACCTGCATTCTTTCTAATGGCCAGCAGGGGGCGACTCCACTGGCTGCAAAAAGAAGTCCAATTGTATAGAAGTCTATAAGAAAATGACCCTATTCTCACTTGATTATTACCTCAGTAAACATTTTCCTAATGAGTTTATGGTCTCAATCACCAGTTTCAAGTCTTCTTCAATGCAGCATGATGTTTATTTTGTAAATGATGGTCCCATTTAGAGTAAAATAGACGATAAAGCAGGGTATTCTTTAGGGCGTGGCTACCTTGTGATTGACAAGTCGCTACCACAGCGACGCTGGTTACATATCATAACCCCAGAGTATAGGCGTAGCCCTCTAAGAGCTGTCACTATTTCAGTGTTTTCAGTTCATGAAAGTTATTTTTAACATTTTGGTCACCTAAAAAAGTCTTGTTCAGCATTTGGTTATACTAAAAGACCCTCTAAGGAGTTGGCTGTTCAGTTTTTCTGGTAAGCACATTTTGTTTTAAAACCTCTTTTTTGCTAGCCAAAATTAGCATACCAATTAATATCACAGTTAACATGAATTACGGATGCATCTTGATAAGCAAGCTAGCTAGTGCTAGCATTAGGGTTAGCTCCACCTTCTTGTCTAAATATGGTCACTTCTGGCTCCAAATCCAAGATGGTGACGGCGAAAATGCCAAACTCAAGGCTTCAAAACAGTAGTCCACAAACCAATGGGTGATGCCACTATTTTATACAGTCTGTAGGCATTTGCATGTTGTTTTTAGAGTGTGGCTGTTGTCTTGCTAGCCTATGTTTTGTGTAAGACCAACAGTTAAAGTTGTGGGCATGTTCCGATGTTGTCATGTGATGTAACCTAGGTCTGGTCTGTTTAGGAGCGTAGCGCAAACCACTGGACGATTCACTGTGTGGAGTTTTGTTCTTGTTGTTGCTTGAATGATATAAAAACATTGCAACAGTGAATTGTTTTTCTATCTCTTTGCAGTACCTGCATGGCTAGATTTTCTCTATATGAAGTGAAATGTTATTGACAGTATTAACTGTATGTAGTAACAGTAGTATGTTTTTCGCAGTAACCCTGCAATTGACCACGCATGTCCATGTATGCGCATGCATGTGGCACATATTCAGTATCTTATTTTTGAAGTATTCCTATTTGACTGCAGACAGATAAAATTAAATAACATTTTAAAATAAAGAAGGGGCTTGCTGCACACCAAAAAATTAAAAATGTTGTTAAAGCAACACTTTTTTGCAAGTAGAAGAGTTCATTATGCTGGTTTGTCAATTAGGAGAGCAAATCACAGGTCCTCATTTCTGATTCTTCTCCATAGCCAGCACCTCATTGAATAACACTACTGTGCTTCAGATTTTAATGTTGTTTATTGTGTTTTTGTTCCATTTAAAAATTGTATTGTGCTTTAAAGTGGTTGTAATTGTGCTTCATATTAAGCCTAATTAATTATTAAAAGGATATATTCTTCTGCGGGGGAATTTCATGAGATAGTCACATAGTTAAGCCCAAACCATTATGGAAACTTAAGACTTGAGTTGGATCTCTGCTTTGTACACATATTGCACATAAACCAAACCAGGGCAACTGCTATACACACTTTTCCACTCACTATGTGATCCTTTAGAAGAGGTAATTGCCTATTTGTGCGACAGAAAAAAACCCACTGTGAATACCAGCGATGATATAAACACATTCCCGCGACAGCAAACATCAGAGGTCAACAATTCATGGAGTCTCGCCAAAACAGTGCGTACTGGAAAATGAAAATGTTCCAGTTGCCACATCATTTCTGCTCCTCACTCAGGGCTTCTAAATAGCATATTGGCATGGACATAATTACTGCGTGTAAAACGTACACAGTGGAACTGAGATGATGTTTAATACTAAGATGCTTTCTGGAAACTGAGCCAAGGACTGTGAGAAAACCAGAAGTTGTGCTGCTAAGTGGATTATCACAGTCAGTTAAAGAAAATGAAAGTCCAGTCTGGTGCAGGCGAACCGAGCTCGCCTCCGAGATCGAATGCAAACAGGTGCTCAGTGTCCAATCCAGTTTTTTTGATACGCTGTTTGATCTTGAGCAAAAGAGAGAGAAGAGAACAACTTCAGATGTGTGCCTTGAAAGAGAGTGAGGAAAATAGAGAGAGGCTGATGGAAAGAGGGAGAATGAGAATGTATGGTTCAGTGTTTCTATGAGGCTGAAATTAGAGGAGAAAAAGAGCTTGAGAACAGTCAGGTGTAATATAGCAATAATCAAACCAGAGGGAAAAGAAGTACAAGTTGAACAGGTAAAACTGGGAGATCTTGGAAGCAAAGGAAGCTGCTAAAATGATCAACATGCACATGACAACTGGTAAAAGTGGATGTTATATGTGTATGCGTATTGTTTTATAACCAGGCCATTATTTGAATAACAGCAGGCACAGACTCCCTCTACATGCAGAGCTCTCGACGTGCTAATGCTGCATTTACATTGCAACATTTAAAAAGCCCTTCTGGGTTGGAATGACTTGAACAGAGCAGCACATTCTGCTCTGCTGAGTCTGCTCAGCTGTGCAGTTTTCAGTTAGTTTGCTGTGTATTTATTCAATTCAACAATTGGGTATCACAGTCTTCTAACCTCTTGCGAAGTTGCAGGGTAATCTTACTTATAATTGCAAATACACTCTCATAAGAAGTTTTGTCGAGCTTGAAAAAATGCAGAATAGTGCATTTGGTTCAGATCTGGATGGCTTAATATATTTGATATGATTTACCGCAGCATCTTCAACTGCTGCAGTCAACATCAGCAGTGCCCCGGTGTCCCATCGTCTCTCATCATCGTGTGAATGAGTGAAATTCATTTTGCCATCAACTGTCCACATGTGGCTGAAGTATACAAGAGCTGTTTCTATCGAGGAAGAAACAGCGGGGGAGAGGCAGAAGAAGAATGTCCCGTGGAGTGACGGAATGAAAGAGGGAAATAAAAATGAGGGCAAACACAGCAGACTCTGGAAAGCTTTTTCAAACAGAGGTTTTACACCTTCCAAAAACATCTACGGCACCACTCTTAATTCCACTTTTCTCATTAAAAAATACACTGTAATCAAGACTTATACAATCTGTTATACTCTTAAGTGCTGAAACAATTAGTCAATACATCAATTAGTCAATCAACAGAATATTAATTGCTAATAATTTTGATAATTAAATAATGTCATTTATTCAGTAAAATTGCTGGTTCCAGCTTCTCAAATATAAGGATTTGCAGGGTCTCAACTAAATATTGTTGGGTTTTGGACTGTTTGTTGGACAAAACAAGCAGTTTGGGCTCTGTCAAAACTTTCTGACATTGTATAGTCTAAACTCAAACTGTGAGGCGCATCCCCCGGTGTCAGGCGGAGAGGCATTGCAGGGAAACTGCGACAACCAGGACGTGTAGTGGGACTAAAGTTGGACGAATCCATTTCACGTGCTTCAACGCTAGCAAAGCATTTTTCGGATTAGCAAGCATCATTCAGACAGCCCAAAGACATGTTGTACAAGATGATGTTTTGTGAGTAGGAAGAAAAGAGAAACAGGTAACGCTCATCATGCAAAAACACTGTACACTGACAACACATTACACCCCAGTTAAGCCAATAAGCCACTTAAAGATCCCCTCCAGACATGTATTAAGACATACAAAAGTACTCTGCTTGGAACAATAATGTGTATCTAATATGTTTTTTTCCTGGAAAAAAAAGTATAATTACCACGTTAAAATCCTTAAAATGGCATCTATTCCCTCTCCACACATATATTTCATCTCAGAATTTTAACTCCTGATGAACATTGGACCAGGACTGGCTTCAAAACTAATTGTGATGTCACAAATCATGCTCGTAGGCCCACTGCTTACAATCTGGTTTTCATGGAGAAACTTTCCCTCTTCAGCAGATGAATGTGAAAAAAATCCTTCTAGTGAAACTCTGCACATACATCATTCTGCACAGTGAAGATCAAACAACAGTAGAAACAAGAAGAAAGACACATTTTTGAGTCGAGGGGGACTTCAAGCTTTTGCAGAGAAAACTCGAGGATACTGTGAGCAGGAACCAGTTGCACCAGCTGTTTGACCACACAGACTAGCTCAGACAGAGAGATGAATTGTTATGAAACATATATTCAAACCTACTAAGTGCCAGGTGGAACTGCACAAGCTGGCTGAACAAACCAACTGACGGATCAAGCTAACAACTGACGGATCAAGCTAACATGATCAAGCTAATGTTAGCTTGATCCGTTTACACTGAAGAGTAAAAGAGGTTTGAGATATGGTCGACATATCTGACCTGACACTTAAAAAATTCACAGAAAAACACACAAACATTATGCCAGTAATGTTAGACTAGCTTAAATGACCAAATAATGTTGGTTAGCTTAGCATAATCGGATGTTTCCCTCTCACTGTGAACTGCATTATTACTACTAATTCTAAAACACACATTTTTCTCCAGGTATGTAGATATAAATAAAACAAAGTCATACCAACATTCACAAAGGATTGGCAGTTAAGTTTATTTTATACCATGGTCTGGGTAAATACTCTTTTCTGATTGGCCGCCAGGTGTGCGTTAAAAAAAGTGTATTGCACACGTAGTTTGGCTCAAGTTTGATCTAAATTCATGCTACCCACCCTGTAACTATAGCAACATTAAAGAGCACAGCTGTCAAAGATTACTCATTATGAAGTTTTGAAGAATAGGACGCAGCAGAGGAAAAAGAAATGGAGAAGAAAAGAAAGAAACCGAGAGAAAAACGGCACAAGTTGAAAGTTGACGTTACTTTTTAGGGTTACTTTTTTCATTTGCGCAACAGAAACAGAAACTGAACTTAATCTTCACTCATTTTGATACTAATTTCCACAACATGAATGGTTGATAAATCTTAAATTAGCATGGTGAGATGATAAGGCGCTTCCAGAAGGTGGGCGTGACAGAAAAACCAACCAAAGGAAAAATAAAAACAGAAAAGTAATTAACAGATTAATCAATTATAAAAACGTTTGTTGCAGCCTTACGCTCACTTGTTAAGAAACGGACAAAAAGGACTTCAATAGTCACATTCAGGATGTAATCAAGTCATCAAATTAAATCGATTGCATTTTTGCAAGTGTGTCGGCAGGAAAGAGTTGGTAGCCTGAGGAGGAAATCTGCAGCGGCAGCAGCAGCAGCAGCAGCAGCACTGAAACACGAAACACTCAGCTCATGAACTGTGAACACTCCCAGCCTCTGGGTTGTGTTTGCTATTGTGGCCCCCGATCCCATTGTCCCACCATTGTTAATGATAATGTCAGCGGTGACGGGTGCAAGGTGTGTGTGTGCGCTTTACAGTGTGTTTGCAGAGTGTGCAAGCCTTTGTGTGCACTGTGTCGCTGTGTATCAGAGCAGAGAGAGAGTGTGTGTGTGTGTGTGTGACCAGAGGTGACCCAGTGGTGTCCCTGCTAGTCCGGAGCAGGGATAACACCCTCTGGAGGCGACGCTCATTAATCATCACATTCAAACACAGAGAATTCAATCCATCCTCCCATCCTCTCCTCCTCCTGCTCCTCCTTCCTTCTCCTCCTCTTCCACTCCGCAGCACCAGCGCTCCGTAATGGGGTCACTGCTCCCATTTAACAGAGACAGACAGAGGAGAGAGAAAGGGAAGGGATGGGTGGAAGGGATGGGGTGTAGTAAAAACGAAGTGAGATTAAATAAGAAGTAACAAAGGGGGGGTGGACGGCGAGGGAGGCAGATATAATAAAAAGAGGGGGAGGCAGGGGGTGCAGATGGGGGGAGAGAGGACGGAAATAATTACAGAGGGAGGTGTTTGAAAGTGGGAGCGATTAAGAAGAGAGGGAGGAAAGGGGGGGTTAAAAAAATGTGCTGGAAAACAGTAAAGTCTTTTCCCCTGATTAATGTCGCGCAAGAGAGAAGCAAAACATTGTGTTCTTTGGAAATGTGGAGAAGAATCTTTATAATATGCCACTGTGGGGACCCAGCACTAATTATATGACTGTGTGTGTGTGTGTGTGTGTGTGATTCATTCTAGTGCTGGAGGACAAGCATGTGTACATAACCAGCACGCACAGAGATGCACAAAAGCTGGTAGACATGCACAAACACACACTAGCTAGCAAGCGACGCCAGGGGACCTCGGTGGAACTAGGTTCCTCCTCCTGCTGCATTATTCTCTTTGGAATGTTGTTTTTATTTCCTGGTTCGAAACTGCAGTGCATCGCCCCCGGTTATCCTGCATCTCTTTCTCTCTCTCACACACACACACACACACACTCACACACACTCACACTCACACACAACGCACTGGAGCACTTCACTCATCCTCGTCCCAGAACCACTTTCGAGAAAACAGCCTCTGACAGATGCCCCAAACAAAAGAGGAAACTGGAGGCCACAAAAACATCAGAGCCTGACAAAAAGCGTCCCCCCCACCACCACCACCCCGCGCACACGCCCTCGAAATAACAAGTTCATTCTATTTCCTGGTGGACAGAGGCCCCGGAGATGTCGATGATGTCGTCCCTCTGCAGTTAAAAGCGCAGCGGCCGAAGAAACAATCATAACTGTTTCATGTAGTCGCAGTGATTCCACCCATTTCAGAGCGGAGAGAGGTCTGGGCCTTTGGTGTCGACTCAGGAAGCTCTGTCTGCCAGAGACGAGGAAGCTAATTTATATAAGAATGGGATGGAGATTAAGACCTCTGAGGGTATTATGGATTTGGGGAATTAAGCATAATGGATTTCATGTAGGGCTTTCTTTTACGAGTCCCCGTTGGAGAGAGGTACGCAGTCTTGAGAGCAGATCTGATTCATTCCACGGCTGGAGAATTGGCTCGTGCACGAAACCAACCAGCTCTCATTCAGTAAAACACACACATGCACGCCTTTTCTTATGCCCGCATTCATATAAACAGCAGCTCCCCAGGATGAGCCAGGGCTCCTAAACTGTCTGAACTAAAACGCCTTTTGTCATCCCCAAGTGTATATTTATGAAGATTTTACACTTCTATTTCACACCGCTCTGGTTTTTTTTTTAAACATGGATTGGTGGAAATCAGCAAAGCCGCAAACAAATGAAACGCACAATGCGGCAAAGTGTCGTGTTGTGTGAGACAAAGTGGGACCACCAGGAGTAAAATCCGTTTTTTTGTAAACAGCCTTAAAATTGTCTCCCCGTCAACAGGTTTTGAAGACTAACTCTTAAAAGTAAAGGGGGTGGACGCAATAATATGGACACCTGTACCACGTAATGCTATCAGGTGCAGCAACAACACAAACCGCAGCTTCAGAAATGAATTCACTGAATGCTGCAGGTTTAGGCCGAGTATGAGTCTAACATATAAATATTACTATTAAACATTAAGTGTTACTATTAATTATTACTTTCAGTTGTATTAAAATTGCAATTACACTGTGTGTACAAGGAATACTGATTTGTGCTGTTTTTGTTCCTGTCTTGCTTTATCTCACACACACAAACACACACACACACACTGTCTACTCTGTAAAATAGAGAAGGGTGAACTTGTTTTGGAGATTTTGTTCTTTCTGAATTTCTTTCTGGGTTTTGGTGAAAACTTGGATAATGCTTGTGAACTAGCTTTTTTTTTTCATCATCTTCTTCTCACCGCGAGGCTAATCCATGAGTCAGTTTTGATTAGTAAACAACCGATTGCCATTTTCTTGTATTGATTATTTCAAGGTGTTCCTTGTCTGTGATGTTTAAAGCAGTATTAACTGGTAATTGAGATTGTTGGCTACTTGGAGGCAGCAGAACAAGTATTGCCTATTTGCTAAATATCTGGCTCTTTAGCTGCTAAATGTTCCACTATGTTTACTAGGTAGTTGCTAACTTTTTCATTGAAAATAGCTCCCTTCTGCAGCTGCAAACAAGCTTGATGAGAGCAGTAAGACTGAGCCAAAACAGCAAAGATACAGCCAGTGACATTTCTATGTGAGTTTGTCAGTATGAATGACCACTTCCACATCACACATTTGGGTCATTTGACCAACTGTTGCTAGCGCAGATTTAAATAACTTGTTGGTATTTGTGATGGTTTTCTAACTAATCCTTGGTGAGAGCTGCATATGTTCATGTAGACATTTAAAACCAGTTGGCTAGTTATTTCAAAATGATGGATGGATAGATAAAGTAGCAGCAGATGTTCTTATTGCACTGTTGCACTGAATGCATATTTAGCCCATCACAAGTGAACCGAGCATTTGTGTGTATGAGAGAGAAGAGTTTTTGACATTAAAAAGGTTACATTTAAAGCATCGCAGTGGTATAGTGGGATGGGACCCTTCACTTTTTCCTCTCTCCCCCAGTTTCCTGTCTGGTTTCCTGGTTGGCTTGGGTTAAAATTTCAGCACCGAAAACCAAGGAAGTTTCTAGAACTAATCAGTAAATCAAAACGTGTGAACTTTGCGTTGCGGCTTGCTGGTTTTAGATGTCTGATGTGCACAGGACCTATAAATCACTGTTACGCCCCTGCGCCCAGACACATAAACATAATCACACTCCCAGTTTCACAGCGGCACTCGGAGGGAGAGAGGCAAAGATATTCTGGGTTATCTCTGTGAGCGAGTGCCTTCCCCTGGCTCCCACTCCACTCGCCTTCCCCACCAGATAAACATGTTGTTCCAAACACTGGTTTAACACACGGCGACGGGCGGAGATTAAGGCCGACTTAAGTTTATCATAAATGAAGTGCAAAGTCGACAGTTGTGTGGCCCACTGCTTCTCAACACTAAAACTACCAGCTGGGGTATTTAGAAGGTGATGGGAGCTGTGCAATAGCAGCCATCAGGCATTCCAATGCTGAGGTAGACTCTAATCCTCCTCCTGGCTCACTCCTGACAGGGGAGGAAACAAGTCGAAACAGCAGGGAGACACGTTCCCAAATCAGAATTTATGGAGCGATCAACGCTGTCTTATAGTTGTTTCAGAGAGACACTGATCCCCAGGCTTTGTGTGTGTGTGTGTGTGTGTGTTTTTTTTTTTTTTTTTTGTAGGTCTAAATCTAGCGAATAATCGGCATCTAGTGAATGTTAAAAAAGGGGAAAATTGGATTTTAAAAACCAATAATACCAATATCTGAGTGAAAATCAAATCATTTTTAAAAATACATTTGTAGCACAAAAGTGTAGTTTAACTATTTATTGTTTTTTTTATTACTTTCAGGGATGCATTATCAGCAGGTCTTTCACATTTCTTCCCAATTTTCTCTTCACTTTCTGTTAGTGGGAATATTTTCTGAATGTTGCAGTGAAGCCGAGGCGAACAGTGTCTTCTTGCAGCAGGAAACACAACACCTTTTTGGATGTGTGGGGACTTAAAATGCGGGTGAAAGGATCCTCTCTTTTTAAAGAATCTTTCTGTGAAAACTAAAATATAAACACCCTGTTTGCCATTCTCTCATCCGTTTTCCTTATTCTGTCTGTTTCTTTCCTTTCACTCATAAACCCTAAAACTCACGTAAACATACACATAGACATAAAAGCACACACACACACACACACACTCTGAAAACTGTCAAACAAGGCCTGTGATCTTCATGTGATGTCTTCAACGTCAACCGGGCCCGGTCGCTGCCATCTTAGTGTCTCCACACCAGCTTACCGCAACAGCAGAATGACACCGTAACAGACACATATCAGCTTACTGTAATAACACCTAGCCAGCACGCTGAATAATCCGCCATTTTGCTTCACAACACTGTAAATAAGTATTGTCATGTTACACTAGGAGGCACAGAAATCTTCATCTTCTGACCGTAACTGTTTGGCAGACACGTAATTGAGTTTGAAGTCTTTGCAGAGATCATGTGGGTGGCGTCGCGTGCCAGAGAGCAGACGCAAAGCGAAAGGCGGCGAGAAAAGTGTGGAATCACAGTGGCAAATGTGCTATCTGTCTCTGTTTCACATGTACTGTAAGTGCTTTCTCCTTCTCCGTCTCTCTACCTACAGTACAGTAACTCTCATCACGCACACAAATTAACAAGTCCTCCAGCAGCCTTAAGCCTGGAAACACCCGCTCGCTGATCTTTCTCCCCTTCTTTTCATCTCCTCCCATCCTCCCCTCAAATCTCCTTCTGTCCTCTTTAGTCCCTCTTTCCCTCCCTACCTTCTCATCATCCTCTTCCTTCCAGCATCCTCCTAACCCTCCCTTTCTCCGTCTCCCTCACTCCCGCTCTACGTCTCTCGCTCTCTTTGTAGGTATTTCCCTTGCTGATGTTGTCCATTGAGAGCCAGTGATTGTCTGTGGGTGAGAGCAGAGGAGAAGAGTGGAGCCGATTACTGCAATGCAGAGCAACCAAACAACACCACGGCGCTGCAGCAGACACCGTGTGTTTGCATGTGCGTTTGTATGTACAGTTTGTGTACATATTTATGCGGACTTTAGATTACTTGTGCATTTGTATTTGTATATAGAAAGCGTGCACACATTTGCAGCACTGATACAATAATGTAAATGTTGACGTGTGTGTGTGTCTGCGTGTGTATTTGTAAGCGATGACCAGCTCTACCACAACTATTTGTCATGCCCAAACACCAAAGCTTCTGCAGCTATGCACCATGACTTTTAAATAGATCTCTTTTCACTGACATCAAACCATGCCCAACTGTGCATTTTTAATACCCTGCATGTTTATGCAGAGAAGAATATAGTTTCATGCCTTCACACACACACACACACACACACACACACACATGCGCACACACACGCACGCACACACACACACACACACACACACACACACACACAGACGCGCACACAAGCTCAGAAAGGATCCGCCTATCGCAGCTCAGCCTAAATCTATTATGCAAAATGACAGTGTTTTAATCAGGCTAATTGTCCAGCTCCTCGCCATGTCTCTGCCATCTCTACTTAACCGATGCCACAGCCGTACTGTTTTTTTTTTTTTAAAGGAATAAATGACACAGCGGTGGAGGAAGAGCGAGAGGCAATCTAAGCCACAGAGGCCCACAGGCGTTTGAAGTCTAAAGACTCTTTCATCCTCGACTCTGGGAAATGAATGATTTTTTTCACACAGTGACAGGACAGCTCTGACAGGACCCAAACACATGAACCATGGCAAAGCTGTCAGATAGTCAAACACACGCGCATACACGCGCATACAGGGAAACACAAGTGCAAAATACATACACACACATACAGCTGGAGCGAGTCCAGAACTGTAAGTGTTGCAAAAATCAGGCAGCGAGGGCGAGTGAGAAGTGAGCGTTAAAAAGTGAGAAAGACAGAAAGAATAGGACGGAGAGAATGATGCTATAATTAGTCGTTTGTTGCTTTAACTGGCATTTAGTTTTAACGGGGCTTCTTTGTCTGTAGACACAATGGGGCTGATGTGGCACGAGTGAACTACACAGCTTAGAGGATTAAGGCTGGACTGAGGCTGTGGCGCCGCACTCGCTCTCACAGCCTCGCACACACACACACACACACACACACACAAAGAGAGACGCACACTCATCGAGCTGCACAAACGCCTAGGTTCACACACTTTTCTTAAACACACACACCTACAAACAAAGGCACACCCCTCTGTATACACACACACACAGTCCCGCGTGTGCGCACACACAAACGCACCCACAGGGGGATTATCTGTGCAACAGAGTTCTGAACACTGGGAGTGAGGAGGCGTCTGAAGAACTGTACTCATCACCGAAGGATGGAAAGAGCACAGCAGAAAAAAAAACAAAACACGTACACACACACACACACACACACACTTCGGTGTGAGCTACCTGTGTGTCGAGCAGCATATAGAACAGCATCTCTCCGTGTCTGTCCTGTGAGGCTGAGCTGACAGCCAGAGCAATGAGAGAGAAAGAGGGAAGGAGAAATAGAGGAGAGAAGAAAGAACAAAAGAGAAAGGTGAGGAGGAGAGGAGAGGAATAAAGCGCCGCAGAAAAAGAAGGGAGACAGGAGGGAGCAAATCAAACAGAGAGATGAAAGGAGATCAGAGAGGGAAGATGGAGGAAATCATTTAGAAAGAAACAGAGAGAGAGATGGAGCAATTCACAACCTTGGCCTTGGGGCCGCTAGCCTTACATGTCCTTATTTCACAAATAGATTGTATTGATTTTATACCGTTAATGTGGTAGATTTCACACTATTAGCTTCTATCGCCATCCTTTAGTGTGAGGAACCCTGCAGGCTCTCAGCTTTGCTCAACTCTCATCTGATCTCTCCAACACGCTGCGTGGACAAGCTTACAGGCTTAGTATACCTCGAGCCATTGCTTTCATGCACCATTATGGCGATGGTGACGGAGAGAGTGAGTGTGCATTTATGGGGGTTAGGGCATATGTGCGTGCGCGTGTGTGTGTGTGAATTTGTTACACAGTAGCTGCCATTGCAAGGTTTTTACGTAGCACCCTTTATTGTATTTCGTGGGTCGGCGGTAAGAAGGCTGAACCAGATGCAGAATCATCCTATACATTAATATAACATGATCCCTTACAGGAGAGCTTCAACACGCAAAAACTAAGAATAAATATATTCACAACTGCCTCTACTATTGGTAGGAGATGAAAGCATAAAAAGGTACCTCTGTAAAAGATAATAATCGATAGTTGATAGAAGTGTCTGTCTTTTTTTTTTTGACAAAAAAAAATGCCTTCGTCCTGGTTTTTGTCCATTGTTTTTTTTTTTTTTTTTTTTTTTGCCATTCAATTTTCCTCTGAGAAATACTTAAAAATCAATACAATAACCTCGGTGCCTTTGTCCGATCAAAGAAAACGTGGAGCAGAGGTCCTTGTGGCCTCATTAAGTCTGGGTGAAGAAATCCAAAATGCATCCATTGTCACTATGTCCTTCTGTATGTCGGCCTTCCTTTGTTTTGTCTTGCATTCAAAAAAATAATTTCTATATCCTTTCCTCCATAAAAGCAGAACCTTTTTTTTTCTTTCATTTCACACAGCACCAACTCACCAACCCTTCCTGGATAAGTCAGAAAATGTCCCTCAACTAGCCCTGTAAAAATTCAACTGGATGTACGTAAGCAAATTAAGTTAACTGGATGAGATGAAAATGAACTGAACTGCATACAAACAACTCCAATATTGACTGAGTATATTATTATTTTTGGCTCATCCAGGGAATGCAATTATTCGGCGGCTTTGATTGGTTTTAGTCTCAGTCGTCCATCAGCGTCCCATCCGTTGGTAGTCAAACCTCTTTGTTTAGATAAATAGATCTGTATTCATAGAAAAATAAGCATTGACCACACTGCTGGCTGTTCATTGCTAAGGCACTTGGCTGTTTTCAGTCATCTCTTTCTCTCCCTCTCGCTTTGTCTCTGTCGTTTCTCCATCGTACGTGTCCGCCCAGCTCATTCCACACCTTCCGGCTGTCACAGTTTATGACTCTGTGTTTGATGTTGCAAAGAGCTGGTGTGTTTCACCTCCACGCAGGTCTTTTGAGAGTGATAATATGAACATTTACGCCCACCACCACCACCACCACCACCACCACCAACAACAACATTTCGACTCTCCCTCATTGTGGCGCTGAGTAGAAAACGGAGCCCGTAGCCTCAGAGCTTTACGATTGTGAGGCGTAATGGAGGAAAAAGTACTGTAGTAGCTGCAGCTGAAGTTTCGCCTCCAGGCAGAGATCTGGGATCAGCTAACCCTTGCCAAATACCAACCTATACGCCAGAAGTGGGGAAAATACAAAAACTGACCTCAGCTCATTATCCAGGAATAAACATAGTGTGTAGTGTAGTCCCGCTCCCCCACAGGCTCCTCTCAAAGCCATGCCAGCCTCTGTACAGGAGTCATTGTTACTGGATGATTCATCACCAGAGAGGGAGATGATGAGGTGACAAGAGAAGAGGGACAGCAGAAGAAGGAGGAGGAGGGAGAGGAGGAAGAGGAGTGTTAAAACTGGTATGAGCGGTCCAGCACCTCCATGTAGTCTGGTGTGGTCCTCAGTCTGGCTCTCTGCTCTCCTGCTCCCTGCTCACTCTGGCTGCTACTACTGCCTGCTGTGGAGCTGGCAGTGGTGACCACGAGCGTTTGGTCGGGTCTGGCTTCCTGTTTGGAGTCTTGGGGGTGAGGGTAGCGGGGCGGCGGCCTCGCGTACCTGTCTGGCAGGTCTCTGAACTCAGGGGCAGGGAGTCTGAAGAGACAGTCCACCAGTTCGACCTTAGGCGTGGGGCCCTGGCTGTCGATCACTGTGGGGCAGAGGATGCCATTTCTGTGCAGGCCGGCGAGCGGTTCCATCGCCTCCGTGACAGTGCTGATGGGTGACGAGGTCACCTCCAGAGTCCATTCCCTCTCCTTCTCTACTGCAGAGCAGTATCCAGCCTCACTCTCATTGGAAGCTGCAAACGTCTGCTGCTGCTGCTGCTGCTGCTGCTGCTGCTGCTGCTGCGGTCGCTGTTTCGCCGCTGTATCCTGCTCCTCTTTGTAGATGGCGTTGCTACACATGTGCGAGGTTGCAGCAGGGTCGGGACCTTTAGAGGCCGCCTCTGGGGGCAAGATGGTGTCATAGACGTGGTTGTGTTCAGGTGGAGGTAGAGGCGGCGTCTCTGGGAGGCCGTGGTGATGGTGGTGGTGGTGGTGCGTCTGCTCAGTGAAGATTCCACACTCCATCTGGATGCCGGCCAAGTCTACCTCTCCCTGGCGACGGAATGGCAGCTTGTCCCTCCTCCTCAGGGCGTAGGCGATTAGTGCCGCTGCCGCGAAGAATGCCGCAACAAATAACACCAGCAGGCTGAGCACTAACACAGACAGAGGGATTGAATCCTTCCCCGGAGGGATCACGGGGCCCAGGCCTGAGTCGGGGTAGCCAAACGATACGCCTCTGTCTGGGGCTGTGGAGGTGGCCGTCTGCTCCTCCTGCTCCTGGTCCTCCTGGGGCTCCAGCTCAGGGCAGAGCAGCTCCATGGAGAGGGAGCGGAGATCTACGCCTTTGGTCTTTTCCGGGGAATGACAGACCACCTCTCCCACCACCACCACGGCACTGAGCCCCTCCAGCCAACGCTTCAGTGGAGCTGCTTCACAGTTGCACTCCCACGGGTTCTGCTGCAGGTCCACCTGGAGAAATACATAACACCACAGCACATTGTCATCGTGTAATAGTACACTAATTACTGGTCTGCCATGCAATAAAAATTCATGAATCACTTTGTGGAATGTAAACACAAAATAGATCATTTTGCTGACATCCTTGTGATGTATATTAGTAACTTTGTCTCTTGTGTTGAAGAATAAGCCAGTAGCTAGCACTCTAATAAGACGACAACAAGAAAAATTATGTTTTCTCTGCTAACTTTGCCTTTCATGAGCAAGATTATATGCAAAATGAGTTTTTGAGCATTTGCATAATATAATATAACTTTCCACAATGGCCAGTGTCTCTATACATTTTTTTTTAATATGCAGGAGATGAACAGCTCTGATTACAGTAAATAATACCATTATGGGGTCAAAACACTGAAGTGCTTACATTAACTGAATGGCGTGCAAAAAGCACGATATAATCTCAATAGTAGCGAAAGATCTGAGCAGTGACCAATTCAACTTCCACCACCCACAAGTGCTCTCTTTAAAACCTGTTCACACATGTACTACAGCAGGTTATAGGAATATTTTAGTTAACAATAAAGACCACTCAGAGTTTACATAAGTGGTTATTCACAAAACTCACTGGCAGGTTTGTGCGATGAGTGTGAGAGAATAGCACAGCACTTTGTTTTTTAACAATAGACAGAAAGTGATGAAATTCTCCCCTTCTGCTATAATCCAATAGGTATGTGCGTAAATCCATTTTCTCATTGCCAACTATTGATTGCGTGTCCTAAACCAAACTAAAATATTCAGTTTGCCACACTTCAAAAAGGCTAAAGCTGATTATGCACAAAAGGAATCACTTATAACACATTGTATTGTCTGCAGAAGTGATCTGTTCCATATTTTTAGCAATGATGTTCAGTGATGAAAGCTGATATTCTCTCTGTCACACTTCCAAGGAGCTTGCACAAATGTTGTCATGCTAATTTGGTTAGGCCATCTCCCTGGCCTGCAGAAATAAATGGATGCTTTTTTTTTTTTTTTTTTTTCGTAGAGATGATTCAGCATTGCTGTTGTGGGAGCCATGGTACGACAACTTCCCCATGCCTCACACCGAACAACAGGATGCTCCTTCACTTAATTGTAGTTAGCCCACTGTGGGCTTTTTGTGTGGCTTTGATAATGACATAATTGCGACTGGAGGGTGAGTAGAAACAACACTCAGTTTGAACACTTCCACTATATTAAAGCTCCACTAAAAAGTGCAGCGTTCTATGTTTTGGCATGATTGAGCCGCACTGAACATTAAAACTCGAGATTTGTGACATTTTAAATAAACGCAGTGTTGACCAAAATGTCAGCTTGTTTTGGTAGTTTCGTAACATTTATTACTACAATCTTACATCTGATTGAAATTCTTGAAGCATTTTATTCCCAGGTATTGTTTGCTTTTACACAGATCCCGAGGGCTCTATCTCCTTCTCTTTTGCAAGCATCTGTCCAACATGTCCAACACCGTTTACAATTTAAACGCCTGGTCACCAAATGTGTGATTTGCTGTCAACGTGTCAATCAAGGCTCTGTTGTGAGGGGAAATTACAGACCCTCAGTAAGGATCCTAGTATCAGGGAAAATGCAAGTGCATGAAACCATTATATATATTTTTGGGAACATGGAGGTTTTTAGTAAATTCATTGCACTTGAAAAGTCACATACAGGATGTTAATGATAAAACATACTTAGCTTGACTTAAGTGATGGCATCAGTTTTAGAAGGAAACTGCAATGCCTGAGCCGCACAAGAGTAAATTTGCTCTTGTGGGTTTTATCACTATTATGGAGATCAAGGATCAAGCAATAATTGTCCAGATTTTATTTGGGAGCTATAAAAAAATCACATCAGGGGAGAAATTCAGGATGTTCTCACTGAGCGGTGTGTGAGAGGGTTGTCACAGTGTCTAATAACTGATCACTTTGCCCATACAGTAATATCCTGTCAGTCATCAGAACAGCTCCAGTTGGTTCACAGAAATATAGTCAATATAAGCAGGTTTTGGAAGTTTTGATTGCAGGGATTTTGCTGTAGTCTCTGGTGACGTGACACCCCTGAGCTTCGGCTTGCCGAGCCTTCTCCATAATGATGAATTTCATTGTCTTTTGAATAATACACAGAAGAAGAATCTGCAGCATACGCAAAATACAGTGGGTTTTTTTCCCCCCTGAAAAATACATATAACATAAAATTGGCTAAATTATATGTAAAATGTTATACACACAGAGCCAGAGAAATGCATCAAAGGAATTCACTCTTGCGCTGATAGATTTCATTGGTCTGTGATGTCGAGTGCATTCCAGAGGAGTTTTTTTTAAGTGTTGTAATTTACTTTCATAGTGTACTCACGCTCTCCTCGCCTGCCTCGTCGACTTCTACCTCAGATAGTGATTTCACATATTTCCCAGAGCGACTTCAACAACCCCTTGAGAAGGGGCATGAACTTGTTCTATCCAGCGGTTTGTGTTTCATGTAGGTGGAGAGAGAGAGAGCGATAGTAATAGCAAAGAGCAAAGAGCAAGAGTTTCTGGTCCATTGAGGCTACTGTCAGTGGAGAAATTGGCAACTCTGCCTCCGTGATTGCTGAACATCAGTGCAACACGGTGAGTCTAGAAAGAAGCCCTTGATCTCTTATTCTGAGAGAAAACAAACACTGACTTTTAATAGATATCTGTTAGATATCTGAATTTTCTGTGTTCAAAATGTGCCGCAACTGCTATGGAAATATGTAGACATGACATGAGGACTATGTTTAGCCTGTTACCTGGAGAAAAATACAATACCAAACAACAAAACACATCCAGAAATGGAGTTACTTTATCTTTTTTTTTTCTTACAGTTTGGCCATTTTTAATGGACTATACACACTGGAAAGAACATCAAAAAAGAATCTTACTTCTTCAATAATCCAATATTATCGTTTATTACCTCTCTATATGTGATCATATCACTTTTCTTTTTTAAATAAATAGTAACAACTGACCAGAATCTGCGTTATATCTGAAATACTTGAAGATATATATTTGTGTAAATATTACACAATTTTGTTCTTTTAAAAACAGAATAGCACTAGAAAAAAAAACATTTGACTCAGCTTGATAACAATTAACTTTTTACTTTATGTGACTGTGAATACTAGTAAATACCATAATATAAGGAAATAATAATGATACTAATTATGTCAGGCCATATCATGCATCCCATAATTGAATACAAGTGGTTGTTCTGTGCACTTTAATACTAAATGACTATTTTCTTCCAATAACGATTATTTACAGCACGGTAAACTGGTCTTAGTGGCATTTAATGCTAAATCATACTGAGACAGTTGATGAGACTAAAAGCCATCTCCTGCCCTGCAGAAAACACAAGTGTATGCTAAAATCCTGGTATTTTGCAGGTGGTTTTATTGAGATACTGTATTTATGTCTTAAACACCTGTCGTGGTTGTACTTTTTTGCTGTGCTGTGCAAATTCAAGACAAATCTTGGCTTATACTCATAAGAAAATATAACTTGTTGTCAATGCATAAAAAGGTGGAGAGTTTGCACTTATACAGTCAGAATGACCACAATTATTAGAATAATACCCAGGTTGAAAATACCATAATTTACCTTTTACACTGCTTAAATAGTACAACTCCTCCTTAAATAGCAAACAAGTATAACATACAGTTGAGTATAAATATTAAATGAGTAATGCATAATATCCCTGATTATATCATAAGTGTAACAGGTTAATGATGTGTTAACGCCAATTCAAGCTATGTTGGGCATTAAATTCAATGCTTTCTTGTCAAACCTGCCACCTGTGAATGCTGTGTTGTTTTTGTATCTGACAGCACACAAGGTGAGACGTGGCTGCGGGCAAGTTTCTTGATTGCAGTTGGCAACGATGAGAGAGTGCTGCCCTACTACACAACATTTCCTTTGCGTTTACTGAGAAAGACATATGTATTCCTGAACTGTACATATTTCTGGCATCCACTCAGATGCTGAGTCACCTGACATGATTTCTTTTAAAGGGGACTTATCATGCTCAGCTCTATATTTGTCTCCACTAGAGTAGCTTTGTATGATTCACAGTTCAAGAAATTCCTTATTTATCCTACAGTGGCCGTTTGTGCAGCCCCTCAGTTCAGCCTCTGTCTTTTAACAGGCAGGCTTAGCTCCTGTGTCTTTAAGGCTTCCCTCCTGATGAGCTCACTCTGATCTGAGCTTTTGTTAGTGATGCTAAAAACCGGTCGACACAACATTTGTTCAGCGGATCAGTTAGAAATAATGCAGGGACGTATAGTACAAGCAGAAACAGCCACAGTGATGATATTTAATGAAGAGCTGCAGACGACCAGCACACCTCCAACAGGTAAACAACTTATTGTACTTTACTGTGCTGTGTAATGGAAAAACACTCACAGCATGCCAGCTCAACTCGAGCCATGGCTCAGCGTGACTACCCTCAAAACAATAGAAAAATGCCATAATGTTAGCGGAGCGGAGCAGTGATCTTGCGCGCCGTGCGTTGAGCAGATGACCATATAAAGAAATCTGTCACAAGCTGAAGTCAGCTTAAGCTAAAAGTAGGCTTGCCACAGTAGTTGGTGTTACACGGTGTTCAGGTATGCACCAATTACGTTAATTGCCCACCGCCAATACCGTCAGTTTGCTTTTTTTATAGAAATAAAACTCATTTAGTTCATTTTTGCATATCAGTGCCCACGTTCATCAAATAAAAAAACTGCAATTATTAACTCAAAGTGTCTGCTCGTCCACAGCAGCAGCAGAGTTGCAGCACAGGGTAGCAGAGTGATACGTCTGTCCTCTCTCATGCTCTCTGCTGTAAACACACGTAGCTGTTAGCGAGCAGCTGTTCTGATGTCTCCCCGGGTCTCGGCGCTTGTTTTCAGCAGAAAATCTCCCACTCTCTGCCTGCTCAGCCTGCTCTCGGTGTGTCTCTCTACAGATGGCAGGCTGGTTGCTCCCGTTCTGGTTCTAAGTGGCGGTCGTCCTCTGGCCCGTCCCCGCATCTGTGTGTGGCTCAGACTGGCTGTACATGGAGGACGACCCGCTGGCAGCAGCCTGAAGCCCGCCATCACTAACTCTTAAGTAAGGGGAAGATCTAAACTAAAAATCTAACGTTAAAGATCAAAGTAACAGCATCGAAAATGTAATATTGGTGTTGTCATGAGTTTATTAACTGGTGGGGAAATTTCCTCACCGTGGCATCCCTAGCTTAAAGTAGAAAAAACTGTTGGAAACCAAGCGTTCAGAGCAGTCTGATGCCGGTGCTTTTTGCTCACAGGGATTACTTCTACATACATTTACCTCATTATTTGACACTTTGGTCACGTTTAACATGAACATCCAACACTGTAACATTATATATATGACTGAAAATATGGAAAAGCATAATAGGTCACCTTTAATATTTCTTTTTTCAGTGGCTTTCTTTGGGAACACTCTTTAGTACTTGTGGTGCTATTAAGAAATTATAGACGCAATAAATATTTTACATTTTTGTTTAATGTCTCACTAATTGTTACCTTTTAAATAACAGGGAGGTATTTTTCATAAATACTGTATCTGTGCATGTATGTGGGTGAAGCTGTATAATCCTGTTCTTGATGGTGACTCTAAGCTATACATGCTGCTGCTTTATGATTATCAAAATGGACTTCTTTTTACAGCAGCTGCGAGCTTCACCCTGCTTCCATCTGTGTTACCCTTTGATTTTACTGTGCAAACCCTGGCTCCGAAAACGCACGCCGGCGCCCAGAAATCACACTTCCCGGGCTTCAAACAGGCCAGCAGTAAGTTAACAGGTGATATCATTGTCACATTATTTTCTGCAGTCCACGGGCAGCACTAATGTGACTTTGTCAGAGTAATAACAACCCTGGTAAATGAATGAATTCAATTACTGTGCCACAGATTTTGAGCACTACAATGGTGATACTGCTGGGCTTTATGAATATGGTCCGCGGTGTACTTCCATTTGGTGAATGCTTTAATGCTCTTGGACATCAGAGGCGTATAACAGCACAAAAACATAATACACTTCTACATGGTTCTTCCAGCTCCGTAAACCACTGTCGTCCTTCCCCTGAGCAACCATTTAGAAACAGCCTCTGAACTGCCAGCCTCACCCACACTACCTAGGATCAGGAATTTTCCACGGAGCAAAGTAAAATGGAAATTCACAATGACATTCGGGCTAATCCACACCCACCTTACCTCATTCTACTCTGGCTGTCTAAGAAAAGCCTGGTACTCTAAATTTGCTGAAGTGAGAGGAGGCAGGATGGAAGAATGTAATACCTCGGGTATCGGTGCATTGTGTACGGCAACCAGTCACACAATGCTGCAGTCAAATGTGTGAGGTAAGGTCTAACGCTAACTGTGAATTCAACACATATTGTAGTTTATACAGTCTGTTTACTTAGAGGTTTGCTGATTACAACCGTGCTCAAAAACTCAAGGGGTTCGGCTTTCTCCAGTTTAGCTCCTGATTTATTAAGACCACTTATGCAAATCGAGTCAATTGCAATTTCCCAATTAGAATACCTGAGGCGCAAGCATGGTCCCACATGCCACAGCAGAGCTCTCAAAACAACAGATGATGCAGATGACGAGGAAAACTGCAGCTGTGCTAGAGGCCAGGAGATCAGGGTCTGCCAGAAGTTTTGAATGCGGGTATGTCTTCATCCAAGATTTCAGCTTGTTTTGTTTGTTTCATCAAGCTGTGATAATATAATGTGTCGTGGCAATCTATTAGTTCTTTTAATCTTGCCGGCTGACATTTGAAATAAATATATTCTCCGTAATTATGCACATTTTCATTTAGTAAATCAACAGGGGTGATCCAATTCAATAATCTCTGTTTTTCACCCTGCCACTGTCACTCAACAAAATGCATGTTATTTGGCCTAAATTTGCTAAAAGCCTCTTGCCAAGTATCTGACTCATTTACACACACGCAGGTTATCAGATCACCGTTTTTTCAACCATCCACCACCTGCACTGAAACAACCACAATTCATTCAGTGAATACAATCTTCAGTTTGCACCAACCTGTACCAGTCCGGTGAGGTGCTCCAGCACGCCCTCCATAGGAAGATGCAGAAGGTGGTTGTTTCTGAGATTGAGGCGTGCCAGGTTCACTCCAGAAAACACACCGAGAGGGAGGCTCCGCAGCAGGTTGGCGTTGAGGAACAACAGCTGGAGGGACGGCATGGAGTCAAAAGTGCCACGGTCAACCTCGCGGATCTCGTTGTACTCAAAGTAAAGGTACCTAAAGGAGAGGAGAGGTCAGTGTTACAGTGTTTGTATACATACAAACTGTTAAGGAGCTTTGGAAATAGGGGTGTAAATGGGGCGTGGTTGTATTAAAGGAAACTATTGCTGCCTCTTAGTATTTGGTGACATTTGACAACAAAGAAACATGAAATACAACATTAAAAAAGCCAATTTAGTCTTTGTTTTAACTTTGTATAAATAAGTAATACTTGATTCTTGGTTAGAACCCAGTATGCATTTTCCCTTTTAAAAATTACTAAATTTGAAGTGTTCAGTAGGTAATTTATCTCTCCTGCATCCCAGCCTGATAATTAAATAAATTAATATTTATGTAAAGACATCATGACATAAGTTTAATTTACTCTGCACTTTTGCTGTTCACAGCTGATTAGTTGATCAGTATCAGATAATATTGTGTAATTTTACACAGATGACTACTTACCCTTTCTTTCACATGCCCAATCATCATGTTAAATTTACGGAGCTTTGAATTTTTAAGGTTTTTTTTTTTCAATAATAAAGATCAGTGTGAACTTAGGGAAGAAAAGTATTAATCGACTTTTCCTTGCATGCAAGTCAGCCAATATGATTTCATTGCTGAAATAAGTAATAGGTCTGGTTTAAATTACTTAGCACTCACTTGCCCTAGAGTCACTAACAAAGGCTAACGAGAGGTTAAGAGGAAAAAATTTTTCAATGTCTTGAGAGGATCTTTATTATTGATTAATAGTCAAATTAATGGGTCTGTGGATTTTCCGAGCCTTATCTTAAAATACAGAGACAGCGGACCTGAGAACTAAGAGTGAAATTATACTCTGAATTTGATGACAACGTGTCAAATTTTGTCACTTTTCTGTTCTCATTCTTTACACAGCGAAACATGAAAGCTGACCCGCTGCCTTCATCAAACACCACAATGTTTAATTCAGTGAATAAATACAATTACTGACTGTAGATGTTTGCTAAGGTCTGTATACATTATTTGCAAAATTATCTGTGTAAGCTTAATCTGACAATGATACATATGTATCATTGTGACAACTGTTTGTTTTTTTTATAATAAGCCTTTCCCCAAAAGCAAATTTCTGGTATCATCCAGACGTCTTACCGCCTTATCAACACCTCTGTATGCACATGCAAAAAAACATTAATTTTCACGTTGTCACTCATACCAGGCTCACACCTCAACTGAAGCACACCATCAGGCAGCGTGACTAACAGATGACACTCCTGGAAGAGAATGGGCACCTTTCATTTCAATCAAACTCCAGCAAAATGGTAATCAAAATGTTCTGCTCTGTGTTACGCCAGTATAACGGTGAAATTAATTTCCACATACTTAAAAACGAATGTCTAAATACCCGAGCTGACATGTGGCTTCAGTTTATGAATTTGCTTGAAGTGCAGCGAAAGCAACGTGCTTGAAATGCTGTCAGTGATCCAAAAATCCAGGATGATCCAAAATATTCTACCTTAGATTCTGCAGCCCCAGGAACATGTCGGGGCTGAGCCTCTCCAGGTTGTTCCCGTTCAGATAGAGGCTCCTCAGGCTTGTCAGGCTGGAGAAGGCCCCCTCCTGGAGGTAAGAGATGCGGTTGTTTCCCAGGTGAAGCAGATCAAGGCTGGAGAAATTCCAGAAGTCTGTGCGGTAGATCCTCTGGATTAAATTTCCACTAAGGTACAGCTTACGGCCATTGAGCGGCCGCGGTGTGAGCTGGGACACGTTGAGGAAGCCGTTCTCCTTGCAGTTGACAGTCAGGTCCAGGTCTGTGATGTGCAGGTTGCAAGTGCAGCTCAGGGGACAGATGATGGGAATGGGGGGGCGTGTCTGGTAGCCAGCCACGGGGGGATTCTGGTTGGGCATCAGACTGCGAGATGTGGGGGATGTTCTAGAGGGTCGAGGCCTCTTTGTCGGCCTCGGGTGCCTCTCCCTGTCTTTACGCTCTGCAGAGGAAGAGGAAGATGAAGTGGAGGAGGTATGAGTATTCTGGCGGGAGCCGTGGACTATTGAGGAGGGTTTAGTCGGCCTGACACGTCCAGGGTGGGAGTTGGGTTTAGCGTTAGGGGGCAAATGTTGGGGCTGTGACCCCCCTGATGGGCCACCACCTTCTGCTTGTAGCTCTTTATCTGGGAGGTCAGCACACAGCTCTTTGCGGGGGATTTCCCTAAGGTCCTTGCCGTGAAGGTGGAAGGGATATTCGCAGGTAACATCCCCGACTACAGCTGTGTAGGGGATCTGACCCAGCCATTGTTGTAGTTGCACTGCCTCGCAGCCACAGTTCCAGGGATTCTCCTCCAGCTGTAGCTCCATCAGGGAGCGACCAACATACTCCAGGGTCCCAGCATATGCAAGGCTCTTCAGACGGTTTCCCCGCAGGTCCAGATGAGTCAGAGACACAGATCTGGAGCAAGAGAAAGAGGAGGGGGGATAGTTAGGTAGGTTAAATGGAAGGACAATGTGATAGTAAGGGAAAATAAAGTTTCACACGTTCCGTTGCTGAGAAATCTGCTTTTTATCTGATGATTAATCCGTCTTCTATGATATGAAATAGTATGCCACAGAAACATTAATTCAACAACAGTACAGACTGGCTAATTGTGTCTGACACTGATATTCCTGCAGATCAGCCCCGGCATAATTCAAAAGCTTTGCAGTGCAATAATCAGATTCTAACCTGAACAGATGAGCAGGCAAGACAGGGATCAGGTTGTCGTTTAAGATGAGAACCCGGAGCTTGTAGAGGAACCTCAGAGCACCGCTGTCTATTCGTTTGATCACATTGTAGTCAGCCTGCAGGTAGGAAAGACAAAATGTGATGAACATATAATTGCTGCAATTGGAAAATAGACTTAACTCGGCAGGAAAGCTGCTGCACTGCCAACTCCTTTTGAAAACACACAGAGACCTTGAGAAGGTTTTTTCACTGGGGTCACCTGCTAGCCATTGACTATTTCTGTCACAGCTTTTTTACTGTAATCTTAAGCAAATTTCTCAATAATCCTGTCAATCATGGATAATCAGCATGGATTAAGCCTACCTGGAGGTATTCCAGAGCCTCTAAGCCAGTGAAGGTATCATTTCTGAAGACCTCCAGTTTGTTCTCATGGAGGTACAGGCGTCTCAGTTTGGCCAGCCCGTGGAAAGCTCCCACTCGGATGTCCTGAAGTGCATTGTTGCCAAGGTTTATCGACACTGCGTTGCCAAGGTGCTGAAATCCGTTGCTATAGAGACGCCTCAGAGAGTTCCTCTGGAGGTTGAGTTTGAAAGGGCGGACCCACGACTGTGACACCTGAATGATTAATTAGTGGTCTGATTAGTTATCTTATTAATTACATGAATTTAACAGTTAGAAACACCCATAAGGCACATTAGAGACAGGATATTAGACTTGGAGATACAGATCACCTGCCATGACAGCGCAATAAAGTGCAGTTCCACATGCACGACCAAAAAATGAACAGGAATGATACCTGGCTGACATTAGTGAAGCCCCGCTTATCACAGTGCACGTGCAGCACGCCTTCTTTGACCTCGCACGTGCACGGCTCGAAGCACGGCTCATCCACTTCCTCCTCGGAGTTGTCCACCAGAGGGGTGTGTGTGGAGGTTGGGGTAGGGGTGGGGGTGTGCGACGCCCGGGACAGACACACACACCCCAGGGCCACTGCCAGAGTGACCCACTGCATCCTCCTGCTTCTCCCTCTCAGCTCAGCAGCCTGGGGCTACAGCCCAGCATTGGCCCTTCACCGCACTGCACGGAGAGACACAGGACATGCATGCATACATTCAGACAGACAAGCGCACACACACACACACACACACAAACACACATATGGTTAAAAGAGGGCAAACAGCCAGGGAAGCAACAGAAAAAGTTCAGGATGAATCAGATTGATGATACATCACAAGCATACTAAAACAGACAGAAAATAAAAGTTAAATCACACAGACTGGAGTGTCATGGGGACAGAATTGCATTACATTGGAATAATGATGTATAGGCCAAGAACTGGAGGCCACAATATGCAGTGATATGAATAGGACCATGGCAAACATATGTAAGATGTACTCAGCACCGGAAAAGAGAGCTTGGGATTTACAGGGTTTACAAAAGCAGGAAATATTGACTTAAAAACAGCCAGCTGGACAATCTCTGAGCTGCTATAGTGTTGCTTTTGAATTAAAAAAAATCAAATACTGACATTGAAAATGCAAAACAAAGGCAAGCATTGGGGCTAGTTCACCTGTGATTCACATTTTATCATTTTCAGAGTGGCTTTTTGGACAAGTGTATGGTGGGGGGTTGGGGGGGCTTTTGATGAATATATTCATTTGTTTTCTCAAAAGCCCGGTGAAGCTGAAATGTCACGCATGTGTTGTTTTAATGTATGCAATATGAATATGGGTAAATGCAAATCAGATTCATAATGCTTCTGTCTAATGAACTGCTCCATTTAATAAGATGAATGGCAATCAGAGAACAGAAGGATGAAGCGCAAAATACCCCATATTATCAATCAGCAGAATATGGTGAGGTTATCAACAGCCATCGAGTCCTGTCATACTCATTATTGTGATAATGACAGTGGAGTGAAAGCATCGCTGTGAATCAAAACTTCAAATTTGTCAAAAGCGCTGATGTGAAGGCAGCGCAATGACGGACAGAAACATGAACTGATGGTGATAGTGATGGTGGTGGTGATGATGATGAGAACGGCACTGCAATAACAACAGATTGAGGAGGGTGTTCGTTGACAGTTGCAGTAGTCCTGGAAACAAAACCAACAAAAAAAACAAAACAAAAAAAAAAAAAAAAAAAAAAAACAGCTGAGATGTGAGTCTTGCATGGGGATATTTCCTCTCAAGTCTTAATGAGATCTAAATTGGATAAAGCATCTCGATCTGCTCATACAGTGTTGAACACTGCCATGCAAAATGCAATAATGATCATGATGGTATGGTAGCTGTAATCATACAGCAATAATCTAGCATCAGCGAGTTAGACAAGGAGGCAGAAGTGAAAACATCACCGCCCGGGAGAGGAAGAGCAATCACAGAGATGATTATGACGGGGAAGATGAAGGGAGAGGTGGAAACGAGAGGAGGAGGAGGAGGAGGAGGAGGAGGAGGAGGAAAATGGGAACAAGGCGAAGGAATGGAGTAAAGGAGAGACAGACAGATAAAGGAAGAGTAATGGGCAGAGAGTAGGTACAAAGGAAGAGGAAACGGGTGAGGTGGGAGAGAGAGGAGTGGGATTGCATAAGCAGTAAGAAGTCAGTCAAGGCTGCCACTCAGTGAAACAGCTGAAATCTGATATTGATTACATCAAAGCCCTCCTCCCGCCCTGCACACAATGTACGCCGGCCTCGCAGAGAAACAGCGCTGGAGCCAAGTTACATGCGTGAAAACAATGCGAGAAAGGTCAAACCATATCCAAAAAGAACGCTTTTATAGCCTGCCAAGTACAGAAACAGGTAGCTAGACACGTGTAGATGAGTATGTGCTTTCATAACAAACCAGTGTAATGCAGCAGCACTTGTTGGACAAGCCTACAATTCTTATAAAACATGAAGCAAAGTGAAAAACATGTTTTTCTTCCCCTGTGAGATGGGGAAAATTCACCCATTCAACTGGATTTTCTACAGAGCATCTATGCTTCACATAAAAACCCGCAGGACAATCTAGGCCAACATGCTCAATAGTGTTTGACAAATTGGAATACAATACGGAATACAACCCATTCAGTGTCCCAGTAGGTCTTTGGAGGAGAGTTACGCAGTCGTCCAAGAAAATGCATTGTTTATCGCTGGGCCCGAAGCCCCCTATATAGAGGAGATCAATACTGAGTCCAGATAGACCACTGGGATCCCTCCTGTTAGATTCTGCTTTGGTGGACGGCCATCTCTCCTTAATAAGAAGAAACACAGTCAACACTCAAGCTCTTTCCTCCAATCAGCAGAGTGGACTAGTCAGCAGTCGGCATAGCTCTGCATCATTATGTTAACAAGAAACGAAAGGACTTATGTGTTGACTGGTGACAGCACAGCAGAATTTAAAACTCTGCCTGACTATCTATCTATCTATCTGTCTGTCTGTCTATCTGTCTGTTTGTCTATCTGTCTGTCCTCCCGTCCAGTCCATCTGAAAACAGGCCTGACACAGGTGTGGCTTCCCTCCCTGTCTTTCTTGATTCTTTCTGGCTCCAAGTTTTTTTTTTTTTCCCCCCTCTCTCTCCTCTAGACCTGCACACTGACGCAAGCGAACTAGAGATGACGGTCACTGCTTATTCTTCACCATATTATTCATGTCACATAATTCCCGTGTCTACCTCTCCGTCCTCTCTGTCCGTCAGACTACAGAGAGCCTCACCAAGCTTCACACTGGCTTTTACATGGGCCCCTGCTCCCAACACAGACCCGCACTATCAGGCAAGCAGCAGCATCACAGATCAAATGTATGGGACTATCAGCCTGGATAGCCCATAGCACTCCAAGAAAATCAATTAGCCCCCAACATTACAGCACACACATTGTAATAGTTAGCAGAATTAAAGCATGACCAATTAAACAGCCTAGTCATTAACAGAACCTATTAAGACATTTACCAGGCTATGTATGAAAATCCTTGGCAGAGTAACGCAATCCAATTGCATTCCCCATTGTCTGTCTCTCCCCACCAGCCTCTCTGATCCACACAGCGACGCTTAGCAGTGCAGGGATGCGGGTAATACTCACTCAGTCCGCCGCCAAAGAATTAGGGAACGACCGAGAAAACACTTTAGAGGCTGACTGTCGACATGTCGTTCACATTCAGCCGCACTCTTCTCCCTCTCTCTCCTCTCCTGTAGCGGCTGAGGCGGATGGGGAGGGAGGACAGGGGAGGGAGGGGGAGGGCTGGGGGGGGGGACCAGAGCACGGGGGGGTGGGGGTGTGTGGGGGGGGACGTGATAAGACTGCAATGAGGTGGAGGATAAAAACGGAGAGAGAGGGAGAGAGAGAGAGAGAGAGAAAGAGAAAAAACCGATTGGCTTTAGGATGCAGGTCCGCTTCTCCACAGTGCAGCCTGTGGGAGCTGCGGCACTGGACCGCTGGACAGGCGTGCAATGCGCGGAGTTGTAGCCTGCGTAATGATGGAGAATCCTCTCTTCATCTCAAACACAACTGGGTAATTCATAGAGGAGAAAAGGAGGAACGGAGGCGCCGGAATTAATCATGCAATAAGGCGGCGTGCAACTGTTAGTTTGTATATGAAGCACAAAGCGCGCAGGGTGGGTTCCTCCTCGCCAAAGGAGCCAGTTCAGTTCCTCATCATAAACAGATTACTGAAGACACAACAGAGTCACAGACAATGGGCCCCATAAACTTTCTCCTCACGTTGCCCGCGTTGCAGTCTGGTAAAAATACCCCGACTGTTCAGCTATACCGACAATAATTTATAATCTCATTAGTTTATTCATCTCTCCTCTTGCCCTTAAGCACCGACGGGTTTCGTGAAAACGGTGTGTGTTGTTACCATGGCGACTCGTGCCAGCTGGCTTCGTCGTGCACATTCACACTCGCGCGCCCCCGCGAGCACGCACACAGCACCAGTCGGGAAAACTCGGGTGTCTCTTATGAGGGGAACAGCGGAGATTACAGGGAGGCCTGGAAGTCTGCGAGGCCTACATCAAAACACCTGTCTTGCCAAATGGAAGTAGTGGGCGCAACAGATGCCGCTAAGATTGAGCGCGATGAAGCCCCCCCCTACCCCCACCCCCAACACTGAATTTAGCTTTCCACGCCGGCTAGCTGCTAGGTTGCTGCTGCTCCATCAGTAATGCTTCTAAGTGGCAGGTATAGGCCCCGTGTGAGACCGGGGGTCCCCAATGGACCAACGGCCCCAAGGACACCGTGGTGCGACGGTCTTGAAAACAAGCATTCAAATATCAGTCAGCTGGTTTCATGGCTATAGGAAAAGATTTAATAACAACATGTCTTCCACATTACTGAGCTGAAAGTTCAATTTTCAGTTCAATTTCACATTGATTTCAGCGTGCATTAAGGTGAATCACCTTGAGGAAATGGAGAGGTGAATCTCTCCCTTGCACACACTCTCTCCTTCCTCTCTCTCCGTACCTCTCCCTACAGCAATGGAGGGGAGAGCTCTCCCTGGAGATTCCTATCAGAAACAGTAACAGAGACGGTTCCAGTAATATCAGGAAGATGTAGATGATGGTTATAGATTTCAGGGCTCTCAGGTGCATTAGGCTGTATTACAGCTTCCCCACAAGACTACTTACCGCTTGCTTGCGATGGAAAAAGCCTGGCATGTATGCAGAAGCAACATGAACACATGCATTTGAGATTGCTCACAGACACATACACACATTTAAGTCCCCCATAACAGATGCAGTGTTGCAGCTGATGTGTATAAATAAGTTTCAACAATGCATATAGGCTTTTGCTGAGATATTATTTTCAGCTTGGTGATGCCAGATCTGTGGCAGGGGTAATGTGATCCCAGACCTGAGGCTATATCGTCTACCTCGGAGTGTAACAATGCTCGTGACGGAGAATCTGGGAGAAAAACATTCACTTTCCTCACTGTAGTGTTGTTGCTGAACCGTGGAGCCTCCCTAAATTAAGAAAACAAACGGAGAGGAACTGAGACAAGATGGTTATCAGGCGCCATCAGATACCTGCGTGCCTGTTCTCTAGGGGCAGGAGCCACTCTGAGCACATAAAGCACTTTTTTGGAGCGTTGACGGGGCCTCTAAAGTAGGGGATCTATTTATACTGGCCTAGTGCTGTCTGTGGAGCTGTCCAGTGCTGAAATGGATGGGGACTCATGCTGTTTCATTTCAGCCACTTCTCCTTTCTTCCTCCTCCACTTTCGCCTTCTCCAAAGCCTTTTCCTTTCTCCCATCTGAATTATTTCTGTCAGATAATACTTAGATTCCTTCTATTTCACGTCCTATTCTTCCTTCCTTCCCTGTTTTCCCTCTTTACTTTCAGACTTTGATTCTCCTGTGGGCTCTTGTCAATTCAGGCTGGTTTACGTGCCATTCTTTCTTTGTTTGGATCTCTCTTGTTTTCGTCTTCCTGTGCACCATTTCTTCTCCTCTATTGTGGATATATAGCGGGAAGTAGTCATCCCATTTTATAGCTCTCTCTCTCCAATTATGCTTTTGTCGACAGGCATTGCATGCGTGAATGCACACACACACTCAAGACTCGCGGACAAGCACACACACTGACAAGAGCATGGTTTAGTCTTCTCCCCTGCCAGTCCACGGGTCAGAAAATCTCCTCACAGCTACATGTTGTTCACATAGTTTTGCGCTGTCCCTTAACACGTGTTTTGGCTCTTTGGGGCCCACACTGCCCCCAGTCTCTTGTTACTCAGTGGGATGAGGCACTCAGAGGCAGGCAAGGGCACCCTGCACACTGGGAAGGAGTAGAAAGTGAGGGGAAGAGAGCAGGAAAGAGAGGGAGGAAAGGAGCAAAGGAAAAAAAAAACAGGCCAGTTGTGGGAGAGAGTGAAAGGGAGACAATGAGCAGTGGGAATTTGGGTGTTTGTGAGGGCTGGCTGAGATGCCTTTTGAAGGGACAGAAGTAAACAGATAGAGGAATAGATAGAGGAGAGGAGGGGAGGATGGCCAGGAAGGCAGGTGGTTCTGTCATTAGCTCCAGATTAAAGCAGAGGGCAACTCCAGAGAACTCACCTCTGATTCACACAGTAGTACTGCAGGCAAGGACAAGCCTCCTGGGAGACATGAAACACACGCACACGCACACACACACACACACACACACACACGAGCACACATGCAGAAGACACAGTAGTGATTCACAGGATTACCCACAGGCGCATGAACACACACACACAAACATGCACACATATAGACATATAACACCCCCTCCTCATTTAGCGTAGCTACACACAAGATACACCGTGACTCACGAGAACATGACGACTCCCACACACACACGCCAGCCACATAGAGCGAACCAACACACACACACTCACACACACACACATACACGTCGTTGAACTAATTAATCAAATCTCCTGTTTTAATTAGGATTCAAATCAGTTGCTATGGGAACCTTGCCCCCTTGGAATCTTAAGGTAAAGACTCTCGTTGCTGCTGCTGCTGCTGCTGCTGCTGCCTCCAATGACTCTACAGGAAGCTGACTGAGGGGGACAAATTCATAATACCTACAATGATTCAGCTGGCTGCATTCTACATTGCGTTTCCACACAGACACATTTTTCTGGGGAGGCCTTAGGTGCCCGATCTGAACATCAATTTGGGCTCAGTCGTAGAGAGGGGCACAAAAGTGGAAAAAAGTGAAATTATGATGGCTCACGTTGCAGCTGTGCTAATACAACATACCTCACCAACAAAAAGCCATATGTGTTGCCAATAAAAGGGGAGGCCCACGGTTTGCGGAGGCCTATCCAATCGATCACTAACGCAAGCCTGCCATTCCTGGAAAAAGTTTTCACACAGCGACTCATGTAAAAGCACTTTCACACAGTTCTAATAGGCTGCTTATCCTCGCTATTACCACAGATGTGCAATTTCAGCCCCGTAGCAATGGCTCGCACCAGCGTTGCTACAGTATGCCTGGTGACAGACCTTTTCTCTGAAAACATCATTCATGGTGTTTTCATAGTGATCAATGTGATATGATTGTGAAAATCAGCTCAGTTTTTTCACTTTCTGTCTGACTGCTTTTAAGCAAGACCAAACCATTCTGTCCATTTAGGTTCATTTTAATCAGACTGGGGAAACATTTACTCAGTGGCTAATATAGTGATATTTTAAGCCATGTGGAGGTTTTAGTGTTAATGTTTCATCTTACACGCTGACAGACGTACCATCAGCATCTTGAATGACATGGAGGGGGAGACTCAAACCCGTAAGTGGAACGGCGCCACATTCATCAGTCCTGAGTGTCTTAATATCAGCTCAGGTGAAGGCTGGACTTGATGAATTAAAGGAAGAGAGGAGAAGGATGCCAAGTAAAGCCATTAGGATACAGGAACTCAGGCGTGTGTCTGGCTCACCGGTTGTCATGGTTGCGGTGTTTATCACCTCTTTCTGCCGACAGAAGCCCAGGGGCAAATCAGATTGGCTTCAGACAGAGAGACACAGAGAGAGAGAGAGTTGGTGAGTGAGGGGGAGGACATATTGGCACAGCGGAGGGGTGAAATGCCAACACGCTGCAGAGAGGAGGCTGAGGAAGGGCACTGGACAAATGTCAATGTGGCCTATTCATGATAAGAGTCTGTTTTTAACCATTTGACTGTGATTACAGGTTTAAGGTACAGTATATCACTGACTTTAGTCCTTTAAAAAAACTTTGTCTTTTCAATTTACTTTTAAATCACTTTCTTTTTTTCTATTTCTGGCTCTACTTTGCTCTCCTTTGTTTGAAAAAAGTATTTTTTTAAACTAAACTACAATTTTCTTTGCTCTCTCTTCCCTGTGGACTACTTGTAAATCTATTGAGAGAATTAATGATTTTACAGGGGTTTTTTGGAAGCCTTTGAAATTCAATGAAAAACAAATATTGGTAGTGTATTAATCGAGCATCTACTTGTTATATTAGTCTCAAAAATCAGGTGTAAAATTTGCCCTACATCCCACGTGGCCTATGCCTGCCACCTAGCGGCATCTAAACCAATATTCCCAGTTTACAGCCTTGTACAGGTGCATTAAGTGATGCGGGGGCTCAACTTCCACTGAGTGCAGTGGCAGTCATGTGGCTAGCTGACAAGACAATTCACATCCATTACAGCTGACACCGGTTATTTAGCAGGCCTATTGGCTAAGGAGATACAAACCCAGTATGACAAGTGGTCGGTTGAACATTCTCAGTCTAGCTGTCATAATTATAAACAGATGGCAGGCAGCAGCTGCTGAGTGCATCCAGGTGTCTCGTCCCAGCGGCTTATTACAATGTAACCACTCCTGACTGGACTGCATAGCGCGCACGTGTTAACGGGCAAACCACGCCTCCTCGCCTCTGGAGCCAATCAGAGGGCGCCATGATGACACGCCGAAACCTCTCAGCGAATCACAGCGCTCCTTGTTGAGCAGACACTCGCATTCACATATGCTGAGGCCCCTTTCTGCTGTCAGCAGGGAGGAAGGTATGGATACATTGTTGTCGCGCCGGCTTCATGAACTACTTGTAAAAGTTTCGTTTTGGCTTTTCCTCGAAAGAAACTATTAACTGAACCCGCTAAAGCTTTTTTTTTAAAGAAAAAAATTGAATATGTTGACATAAAATTCTTTGGTAGCCCGTAGCACTCTTATGTGTTTATCTCTCTCTGTATGTAAATGATAGTGTTTAATTTCTTCTTGGCTGTTTTTATATACTTCTGTGGTTCATGTGTTGCCGTCTTGCTCGCAGACGAGAGCTTCAGGTTTTGTTGTGGTGCTCCGCCTGGGTCACATTTTAGCTGACAACCAGCTGAATAGGGCGAAACCACCAGACAGCCTGTGTGAATAGCTGTATTGTGGGCGCTGGCTGGTGTGTGTGACAGTCCAGGTTCAAACCTATAGGCCTCTGAGTCTTGGTAAATCCGTTTTGTGTTGGTTTAACTGGTTTCTGGGCTTTCAGTTTTGCCATACACGTCTGTCAGGGAGGGTCTTCATCATAGCTGTGTTCAGGCTGACACGGTGTGTTGCTGTGCTGAGGAGTAAATTACCGGTGACAGCGAGCTGTCCTGTTGTTGATGGTCGCGCCTTGCTGTCAGCCCGCAGTGCCAAAGTCTCATCATCTCTGCTGAGGATGCCGCAGACAAACAAATCCACAAACGCCCCGGCGTTGGAATCTTTAGGCTCGGTCCAAGTAGGGGCCTCAGCAGCAGAGCCAGACCCGGTGTGCCGGGAGGAGAGCCTGGCTGTAGGGGACACAGGAGGAGGAGGAGGAGGAGGAGAGGACAATTCTGGAGACAGCGAGATCATCAAGTCACCAAGTGATCCCAAACAGTACAGGTAAAAGATAATGCCACCACACAGGTTAAAGGAGAGGTTCACATTTATTCAAGTCTGTCTTATTAGTATTCACATGTGTGCATTGAAATTTCTGCCTGCTGTAATGATTCCTCCTGTTGATACAAAGATCACTTTCAATGCAAGAGATGGGGGGGGGCAAAAACCACAGTCATCATACAGTGCAAAAATATATTTTAAAGATTATTTGAAGTTAATATGAGGCATACAAAGCGGGCATCTTCCAAAGTTAGTCTGTTTAGAATACAATTTCCCCTTTGGTTACACAAAAAGGATGATTTAGTAGGATTTAGTATGATCTGGAGGAATGATTACAGCAAGTAAAACTGTTTCACTCTTCATATGGCCACCTGACTAATGTTTTAAGACACACTTGAAAAAAAAAATCCTTAATTCAGATAAGATGTTTCCATCCTCCTGAGTATTTAAATTATGCATTGCAGTCCTGTTACATCATTAATTTCCTCTATTCTGCAGTTATTCTCACTCATTGTTATTAATATGATTGTATGTGCAATGAAATACATCTGAGGATACTCTTTTCTTGTATTTGTGAACACGAAAGTGCTGAGGAAATGACCCAGATCCACTAACCCAAATCCAAAAATGAGCCTCTTTCCCACCTCTGTACAGCATTATTGTTCTTTACTGTCGTTTGGTGGGGCGATTTCATGCTATAAGCACACACCAGTGCCTCAGGCCTCTGTGGGGTGTACAGAAATTGCTGCGAGGAAGCACAAAACAAGAAAGTCTCAAAGGGTATAAGATGCAGTTTGCTAGGAGAAATTTGAGCTAACAGCCTGTTCAAAATAAGACAATGAAATGAGCAGCACTCTATTTTAAAGCTCTGTGTGCTGTTTCACCTTTGACCTTACTCCCCTCAGGTACGTCGTGCTGGACAACGGGCTGCGAGCTCTGCTCATCTCAGACTACAGCGGTCCAGCAGCAGCAGCATCAGACGATGAGGACTCAGAGGGAGAAGGGGAGGAGGAAGAGGAAGAGGAGGAAGAAGATGAATCTGGAGACGAAACGGAGGACGAGTCCGAGGATGGCGACGACGACGACGAGGGCGGTGATGATGACGGCGAAGACGATGACATGGAGGGGAAAAAGAAGAAGGGAAATGCAGAGAAACAGGTATCACAGTGAAGTGTGATGTGGAGGTCTATTAAGTGTATCAGGAGAGGAAGAAGAGAAGTTAAGTCACGCTGAAACTGAAGAAATATGAGCTGAAACCAAATATCTGGGCAATCCAAATAAATGACACTTACAGTATTGATGCAAAAGGACTGACAGCACTATTTAAACAGGAAACTATTGTATTGTTAAATAGACAAACTTCATGTGGCGTCCGGGTGGCAAAAACGCTGACAATGTAACTGCAACATCCCCATTCGAGTCCTGCCGGGGACTTTTGTAACAGGTCCTCTCTCCTGTATCCCCTTATTTCCTGTCTCCTCTCTACTGTTAACTATCAAAGGCAAAAATAACCCAAACCTATTTTAAATAAGAGTCTACAGCCATGCTAGCAGCTCTGTGAGGCTGTACTTTGGGACAGCAGCAGCTGAAGTCTCACATCAGCATGCTAACATGCTCACAATGACAATGCTAGCATGTTTACCATGTTCACCATCTTAACTGGCCTGATGATGGCGCTGAATGTAAAATGAGGGGTGATCACCAAAGCTTGTTACAATTCATCCTAAAGTGGACATGACGAGACTTGAACATAACTTTATTGTGTCTGTGTCAGTCTGCAGCAGCCCTGTGTGTTGGAGTGGGCAGCTTCAGTGACCCCAGTGACCTCCCAGGTCTCGCCCACTTTCTGGAACACAGTGAGTAATTTACCAAAGAGGTTCAAGTCATTTTTTCTCAACGTTATTTGTTCAAGGGTTCATTAAACCCTGGATTCATTTATATTGTTTTCTATCAGTCTAGTCAAGAGTTCTAACAGTCAAGTGCATTTGATTCATGTAGCCCAAAATCACAAATTGTCTCAGAGGGCTTTATAATCTGGACAACACATGACACCCTCCATCTATCCTCAGACCCTTGAGTTGAGCAAGACTCTTTAAAGGGGGAAAAAAGAGAGAAACCTGAGGAAGAGCAACCATTTTCTGTATTCCAGTAGTTACTTTGCTATTTTAATCTTTTCCTTAGCCTGTGTTGTCTACTTGTACTTCATTGAATAATTTCTGACATCTCCTCAAATACCTTCCCCCAAGCAACGGAGAATGGGCATGAACTTGTTGCATTCAGTGTGTGTAAGACGGCAAGAAGTTCTTCCAGCCAAAAAAAAAAAAAAGCAGGACTTTCTCTTGAAATGCAACAAATCTTCGGAATTGGATTCCGCTTTATTGATGCTACTGTCAGTGGGGAAATTGTTATATCCGTCTCCTCTACTGATGTGATTGTTGGAACATAGTTCCTGAACAGCCAGTCTGAAAAGAAGCACTTCCTCATTTTTACAGACTGTCATCAAAAGTGACACCAAATTTTTACAACAATATTTAGAGCTTTTCTTTAAGGCTATATCTAAAAAAAAGCTATCCAATTCAATTATTGGTTGGCTGGAAATATACTGCCATGCTGCCTGTGTTTGGCCAAGGTATATCACCAACTAGCTGTGGTGGGTTTTTATATTTTGATTTACAATCTCTCCCCTCCTTTTCTGTAACCCCCTCCCCTCTCACACCCACCTACTGTTTTTTTCGTTATGTCCCAGTGGTGTTCATGGGCAGTGAGAAGTACCCCTCCGAAAACGGCTTTGATGCATTCCTCAAGAAGCACGGGGGGAGTGACAACGCCTCCACCGACTGCGAGAGAACCGTCTTCCAGTTTGACGTCCAGAGAAAAAGCTTCAAAGAGGCTCTTGACAGGTGAGGAAGGATCAGAGGTTTTTGTTGTCTGAGCAGCGGCTCTGAAGAAGTGGACTTCTAAAGTATCGTGATTTACAGATAAATACAAAAACACAGTAATGGGGAAAAGGAGAAAAGAAATGTGATAAAACATTTAAACAGTTATTACATACCAGCTGAAAGATGATAGCTCCTTGGGCACAAAGCCTTGTCCTGGTATTGTGGTATACAGACAAAACACATTCATATCCTTAACTTTTACCCTGTTGGTCACTGACACACAAGGTCAGGATTGTCCTACTTAGTAACTGCTAGCTAGTTTCAATCTAGTGATTAACTAAAGTGGGTTGCACCGTAAAAACTTAAGAAATGTCTTGGCTAGTTAAGATGAAGTTTAGTAGTGTGTAAATTATTTGCTGGGAAAAATCTGCAGCGTGGTTCAGTCAAAAGCAGTCAACCACGTAAACAGGAAGTCACTGTAGTATCGCAAGCTGTAGTATAACTTTCATAAATGACAGTTTTAGTAGGCCAAACTTAAGTGTTAATACTGGGAAAATGTTTTGTGATTTGTGGTACTTGGTCATGTGTTGTTTTTGTGAAATGTAATTTAAAATCTTTCCAGATTACATCATTATTTTAAATGTTCAAGTATCAGGTCTTCCATGAACATGATTCAGTTAGTTATTGTTGCAGTTACTGGCTGTAAATGTTTAGTCACAACTAATCTCCATATAAGAACTAGTTTGTGTGGTGCAACCTGTTTTAATTTAGTCATGCATAAATCTCCACTCAGTAAAAACTTGCAACCCACTGGAGCAACTGACCCGTGTTGTGTGAGAAACTCAGACAAACGTTACGCGCTCAATCAGTCGCCATTCTCCTCTTGTCTGCGGTCTGTGTCAGCCTACATCTGATTGTTCCTGTCTTGACTTGTGTCCTTTCTCTTCGGCTGGTATGTGGCCCCTGATTATGGCCACTCTTTCTCATCCCCCTCTTAGGTGGGCTCAGTTTTTCATCTGCCCCCTGATGATCCGAGACGCCATCGATAGGGAGGTGGAGGCCGTTGACAGCGGTGAGTCTCGGCGCCTCTGTGCTGAGAAGTTAAATTTCAGCTGTTGTACTTGCAGTTAAACTTTCCGTCAGCCGTATTGCTGTGTTCCCCTCACGCATCTCTTTTGCACGCCATCGATCGCTGTCTTCCTTTCGTCGTCTCAAGGTTTTCTGTCTCTCCTTCTGTCTGTCAAGAGTACCAGCTGGCTAAGCCGTCGGACTCCCATAGGAAGGAGATGCTGTTTGGCAGTCTGGCCAAACCTGGACACCCTATGGGCAAGTTCTGCTGGGGTGAGTTGGTAAACACAACCGCTGGGACACAATACACACAGGGCCTCCTTGGGGTATGTTCAGCATTAGTAAACAGGAGCACAGAGACAGACAAAGTTTCTTTTCTTTCTGATATCCAGGCATTTGTATACAATTCTCCTACAGTGTTTTATAGTCCTGTTGAATTGTGACACCACCAGGGAATGCGCAGACACTGAAGCAGGAGCCAAAGAAGAAGAAGATCAATGTCTATAAGCGGCTGCGTGCCTTCTGGAAGAAATACTACTCTGCCCACTACATGACTCTGGCTGTGCAGTCAAAAGGTCAGGAAAATCAAATCTATGTCCATTTATTATATATCAAGAACTAGTCAATTAGTAGATTGACAGAAATTGAAATTGTTGATTTAACTAATTTCATACACCAAATGAATTAATTGAAAAAGCAATCTGTAGATTAATCAACAATTAAGCAATCAGTAGTCACAGATCTAATAAGGATTCAGTTCATCCATGCTCAGCCAGCTGTATATAATCATTCACGAATCAACTCAAATTGCTATATTTCCCAAAACAAAGCCAGACACAAATTATGCAACACATTTTTTCAAGGTTTCACAGAAAATACCACACAGCTAATTAACTGTTGCATAGAAGTCAAATGATGACTAGTGTTGACATTTGTGCTGAGAAAAAAAAATGCTCCCCATGAAACAGCTGAATTGCTTCCTGTTCACACCTCGAGCGTTCGATAAACTGTCTTCATCTAGAAAATCAACCACTGTAAAAGTTTAACATTTTATATAACCCGCATATTAGTGGGAAAATAATGAGGCATTTAAGCTTGTTTTAAGTTGATGTTTGTCTTCCGACATGAGATTTTACTGTATTCTTCTAAATCTGTGGTTATTGGTGGTAACAGTAAGTGTTTTTTTTAATAATCCAGATCCCCATTTTTTCTTCAAATGACACGTGTATCCACCACTGACGGCAGCAGTGCTTTAGCCAGCTACTCTTTCAGAAATGCAGAGGAGCAACTCCTGTATCTGGTTACAGTACAGCCACACAAAATTGAGCTTAGAGGATTCATTGTGTGACGTTTTATTAAAGAAAAAAGTCAATAAGTGGCCTTTCTCCGCCATGCTGTGAGAAATCACTATCTGATCTCACGCTGCGCACAAAACAGGAGTGGTTTTGCAAGCAAAGAATGCAAACACAAAGAGGAGTGTTTATGTCTCCAAAGTGTGATCTGACGTGAGACGAATCCGTAATTTTTTTTTGTGCCAATCCAATTGATGCTACTGATCATGTTGATGCTGGTACCATCAACATGTGTTGATAGTATTGAGACTGTTGGTAGGTATCAGTGTAGGAGAGCGCTCAGTAAACAAACAATTGCTAGATTGCTAAAAAATGATTATCAAAATTGTTGTTGTTGTCAAAATTAATTTTCTGTATGGATTAATTGACTAATCGTTATAGCTCTACGCGTCTGTAATGTGAATTCCTGGATATTAAATGTTTATCTACAGTTTTCTGTAGTGGTCCCAGTAATATTTGCTGTTAAAATGTACTGAAGTATCATATCACATGACATGGTTAAGCTACGTTTGAGTCCAAAAAAAGGTTATAAACGCAGGTGCAACAACAACACTTTCCACTCGTATCTTGGGATGTTTGATTTGAAAGAGAACTTTATTTTAATTCTAATTATAACTATTCTAATTTAACTCCCCCTGCTCTTTCATCTGCTTCACTCTGCAGATGTCTCTTGTTTTTCACTCTGCATCGAGTGCTTTGTCAGAGTGATTGTTATTTGGGGTGCTTTAACTGTGCCTGCGCCTTTGATCTGCCTCTTTCCCTGTCGATGATTATGGAGGCTGCGGTGGAAATTGCAAATGAAAGTTTTGACAGCATTTTGGGTGCAGATTCGGGAATCTTATCTCCACCCGGTAACCGCAGTTACAGTCAAATCAAACGCACCTGCACAATAGTGTATATTTTCACTTTTCATCTCAAGTTAACTGCATAATCATACATGTGAATTCAACTATAATAATAATAAAACAGTTGATAGATTGGGCCTCTAAGGGGTAAAACTGTAGGCAAAACTTAAGTTCTACTCAACACTACAGTTGCTCTGAAACAAATAATAATTCTGAGTTTTCACCCAGAATTATTGAGACGCACTTGAGTTCTAATTTATCCTCCTTCACTCGGTCTGTCCTTTAGAGAAACTGGACACTCTGGAGAAGTGGGTGAGAGAGATCTTCAGCAAGGTGCCTAACAAGTGAGTATTGAAGAAGAGGCACTCGTTCACTGTGAAGAGATGCCGGTGTGATATAGATTGAGTCTGAATATCCTTTTGAGATTGAGCTCAAATGTAAATGTCAAGCCTTCCTCCTTTTCTTTTTCTGCTTTTTTTTTTTTCTTACCTCTCTTCATCTCAAGCATTTTTTTTTTTCAACACGGCACACCTGAAAGGGATCATTTCTCCCTAAAATCAAGCTGAAGTAGTGTTTTCTTACAGATATATCCACCTCTGTTTGTGTTGAGTCATTGCGACAGCGTCGACATGCATATCACCGTTAACCTCCAGATTTTAATGATTTTATTTCAGTTAAAGGATTACATGCTCCTGTATGGGTTGATGAAAATTCTCTCATCTATGAGCTTATAAAATCTTCTCAAGCTCCTTCAGCTCCTTTTTAGATTAAGTAAATTTATTTTCATCAAGTGAAAATAAATAATAAAAATGATTTTTAGAGTTACACACACAGCAACAACATGCTATTTTTGTGAAATGTAAACAATAAGTTGAGACAAACTTCTGCTAGCAACTTTTCAACTATCTCGTCAGTGTAATAAAAACAAAAACAATATTTTCTCTGTTTATTATTGTTTAATTGATGTTAATCAATAAAATATCATGACTGTTGCCTTTCATAGTTCTGTTTTTGTGTCTACAGCGGCCTCCCCAAGCCAGATTTCTCTGATATGCCGGATCCCTTTGATACATCAGCTTTCACTAAGCTCTACAGAGGTATCCATCTTACTGTGCATCTCTGAATACTGAACACTGAACAGTGGCTCCCAATCTGATGTAGCTTGGTTTTAATGGATTACAAGCAAAAAAAAAAAAAAAAAAGGTTAGGAGGAAATACAATCCAGCAGCAGTAAGAACTCTTAACACTCTCTAACTTTTGTGTTTGTGTTTTCAGTTGTTCCTGTTAGGAAAGTTCACGCTTTGAATATCACCTGGGCTCTTCCCCCTCAGGAGAAATACTACAGGTGAGCTAATGCAATGCAATAGATATACAGCACATGGCTCAAGGCACACACATGCAGATTTAGATGGTTCATAACAGGCCGTGTTTCCCCCCTAACTTTAGAGAAATTGCATAACATGTGTTTCTTTCTCTTTTTTTCCATGTCCCTGTCCCCTTTCTCCAGAGTGGTGCCTCTTCATATAAACATAGAATTAGACAAGCCAAAAGATACCATGATTGTAGAGGGATTGCATCAATGTTTTTTGTTTCTCCTTTTCATGATCTCTCTTTTCAGAGTGAAGCCTCTCCACTACATCTCGTGGCTGATTGGCCATGAAGGCACAGGAAGCATCCTCTCAGTGCTCAGGAGGAAGTGAGTGTTATTGCCTCTGTCTGTTTATTTTTCTGTTTCGAGGGTGCTCCAAAACCCAATTAAAAGGTCTTCAATTTGCTCGGTATACACGAGCTTTTTCAAGCTCGGAGGGAGCCCTGAGTGTTTGAGCCCGATCTTCAAACTATACACTTTGCCAACCCACTTGTCAACGTGATTCATACATTCTCATCCCTGGATGTGGTTTTACAAGAGCATTTCAGCCTCTTGTTGATAAGTGGCAAAGTGATTCACCAAACCCTTTAGTCCCACAATACCAAGAGCCCGTCCAACAGTCCCTTTAACATCAGCACCACTCTGAGCGTTTGATAGAATATTCCTGTTTACTGTGTCTGCTATTTTCAGTTGTTGATAAATGACAAGAGTGAGATTTGAGTGTGCTCAGTCTCAATTCCCATTTGAAACAAACTGCTGAGGCAATAGAGTGGTTGTTTTTATTGAGTTCAGACAATTTCAACATCAGGGGCCGAGAGGCTGGTTTCAAATTGGGTCTTTGTTTTCCCCTTCCCCGAAATTGGGGAATGGTCTGTCCGCACATTTGTCTGGGACGCTACCAATTGGCTGTCACAAAGTTTAAAGGAGCATACCACTGTTTTTGTAGTGTATTTACTGTATAACAGATCAATCAAAAATATATACTCTACGTCACTGCGTATCTTTTTAAAAAGTATACTATACATTTTTTTTCTCGTGCTTTTCCTACCACTGGTTTTCAGTTCAGTGCAGTATGAAAACTTTCAGATATTTAAAACTTGCATGATGTGATCCATCAGAGTGAACATCACTTCTACTTGGGTAAAAATGCACTTCAGACTTTTCAAACCTACCTGAGCTTTTGAAGAGCATCAACACACAACAGAAACATGCCTTTTCATACAGATAAAAGCAGATACGATGTTCACTGTGATGGATTACCTGACTCAAGAAAGTTTCAAACGTCTTCAAGTTGTTTTTCATTCTTTAAATGAATGAAAAGCGATGGCTGCCTGCAAGGCAGGACGAACACAATAATAATAATCGCATCTTATTTCTTCATTCTGGGATTTTTAAAGCTGAGCTGACTGTCCCAACGGGAACACAAAAGCATTTGTTAAATTGTCTGCAATCAAGAAACAGGAAGTGACACGTTTTCTACTTGCTACTCTGCTCATATTTCAACACTTAATGTGCTTTTTCTTTCCAGCCTAGTGCAGCGAGTGAAACATCCAGCAGTTCCGTTTTTAAATCAATGTTAATTAATGTGTGTGTGTGTGTGTGTGTGTGTGTGTGTGTGTGTGTGTGTGTGTGATTGTAGGTGTTGGGCTCTGGCTTTGTTTGGAGGCAACAGTGAAACTGGCTTTGACCAAAACACCACCTACTCCATCTTCTCCATCTCCATCACCCTCACTGACGAAGGTTACCAAAACTTCTATCAGGTATCTTTTTTTTTTCTCATTCTTGATCTAGTAAAACACAGACTCAGGCCTAAGCAGAGGAAAAACAGGTAAAATATTTAGGAGTGTACACATTCATCTCAAATTTATAGGTTATCATTCATATCATTAGTTGTAAGATCATAGAGAATCTGTTTTATATTTTTGTAGCCTGCATGGTGCAGATGCTTGAATGTTGACATACTCGACTGTCTGTTCAGCAGAGACTGGTAGCAGTGTAACTCATATGTACCCAGCTAGGACCCAGCTGGCCTATTTGTCTCTGTTTTCAGTAATACAACAGGTAATTTCAAGGAAGCAATCTGTGTTATCAGTTGCTATGACAACTCTTGATCATTCAACAGGAGGACTGTTTTCTAATCTAAAGTAATTAATGGAAAGCGTTTCAGTCAACAAACGTGCATTGATAACTGCCGTACAAACGCTGCGGCAGCCTTGAGGAGATAGTTTTTTGTAATCAAGAGCACTTCATCACGTCTCCATTCAGAGAGGATGAACCTGGAGTCGTTTAGATCAGAAGGTGCTAATTTTCTGAAACACAGTCCACGGCTGTCAAGTGTGGCACGCACGGTGATCTGGTTAAGTCATAGATAAGTCATGATTAAAAAAGTTAAAGCTTGTTTTTAAATGTACTCTATGAATAAATTGACTTGACTTATAAAGAGAGTCCAGTAGGTGGAAGATGGACAGTACTATATACTGTCAGTCTTGACACCAAAATTGCAGCGTGCAGCTGGATTGTCAGTGACGTGCTTTCTGCTGCACAGCTCCTCCCATTCGACACACAGCAAGTCATTACTATAAGAAACTGGTGCAGGACACACAACAAAAGAACTCTGCAAAGCACCTCAGAAAAATGCTACTTCACTTCATTGTAATTACATCAAGCATCGTAGGAAACTTGTCTAAGTGCACTCATAGTGAAGGACAGAAAGGACAGCATTCAACACAGCATACAAATAGAACCATCATATGAAATAAATATATTAAAATACACAAAATATACAAAAAAATATAAGCTACAAACAAAAATACCTTAAATTGCCAAAGGTTGACAATTCAGGAGAACCAAAACATATTAAAATATGTAAAATATGACTAATAATTACAAAGAAAGCCATAAGAAAACAACTAAATGTGCCCTAAAGTACCAAAGGTTTACCATTCGAGAGTTGAATAACCTCAGGGACCTGCTCAGATTTAAAAGAGAGTTGTCTATATTCTGCTGCGTGCACAGCAATTATGAAAGACATACTTTGGCCTGTATTCTCTCTCTTACAAACAGATTGGTCCGGACTGAGGATTCCTTTGTTCACACTTAATGATTATTCCTCTTTATTCACAAAAGCAGAGATGACATTTTCATTTACATGCTTGAATCTCTAGAAGGGGGCGAATAAAGACACACATTAGTCAGTCTCTTCAGTTTTTCTAATGAAAACACCTTTTTCCAAATGAATTGTCATAGCTCGGTATAATAACTGTAATCAAATAATCGTGGTGAACATGATTGGCTGCCTCCTTCTGACATCAGTTTAATTGTTATGGTTTATCAAAATCAACAATACATTTCACATAAATTCTTGTCATTTCTGGTGACAAAGAGGAATTTTTTTTCCAAATAATGAATGTGGTACTGACACATTAAGGCTTAAGCATTTTCACGTTATAATGTCTGTGCGTCTGGGTTTTTTACAGGTGACTCACCTGGTGTTCGAGTACCTGAAGATGCTGCAGACACTCGGACCACAGCAAAGGCACTGTCACTTAAGCACGCAGTCTCACAAAACACACATCAGAGGCACATTATCTACAAAAAAAAGCTTTTATAATCAAACCTCTATATTCTGTCTGCGTGGCTTTACACAATAAGATGGAAAGTAATAAATACAGCATTACACAGGATATTGACAGGTTAATGTGTTTGGTTGTTTGTTTCTTCATTTATATATTTATAGCTTTATTGTTGTTGGTTTTGTTATGTTCCTTAATCTGTCTTAAGGGATGTGTTGATGATGTGATATCTGAGCTTCTGTCTGGGATGAATAACGATAATAATTCTGTCTGTTTTGTCGTGCATTCAGAATATATGAAGAGATTCAGAAGATTGAAGCAAATGAGTTTCACTATCAGGAGCAGGTGAGAATCCACATATTCACGTGCTGCTGTGTTAGAGGCTGTTTGGATAAAAAGTGACTTAATGTTGTGTTTTTAGAAGTATAACTGGGAGGTTAAAAGCTGTGTTTGATTTCCTCTTTCCCAGATTGACCCTATAGAGTACGTGGAGGACATTTGTGAGAACATGCAGCTGTTCCCTAAAGAAGACTTCCTAACAGGAGATCAGCTGATGTTTGAGTTTAATCCAGATGTAAGTTCAGTCGTTCAGGGTTCAGGGGAGTGAATCAGTTCAGGATTTTATTCTAAAATTGTCTTTTTTTTAGATTGAAAAAGGGTGTTAATGAAATAAGTTACTCGATAAAAGAAAAATATAGATGTGTTTCCTGCCTGTTGATGATTTATACGCCTTAATAGAAGTTTGGTGTCAGAAATATGTTTGTTAGAGTTGGTATAGTCTCTGATTGGTGGATATTATTTTGCATCAAAAATTTTAAGTCTAATTGTGGCTTTGCATTTTCTGTGATGAAAGTATCTTCTGCTCAGATTTTCTGCCTCTTACTGTGATTGACAGTTAAAATCGTTCTCGCATAAACAAGTAATTTAGAAACTGAGAAAACAAAATTTGCTCTCTTCACTTGCTGAAAAGTTGACTTTATCTGCCTGTGTATGTGTGTGTATGTGCGTGTGTGTGTGTGTGTGTGTGTGTGTGTAGGTGATCAGTGCCGCTCTGTCCCTCCTCACTCCCGAGAAGTCCAACCTGATGCTGTTGTCACCAGAACATGAGGGCCAGTGTCCCCTCAGGGAGAAGTGGTTTGGCACACAATACAGCATGGAGGGTGTGTTTCTGTGTGTGCTTGTTTTCAGTCTAACAGCTCCTTCGCACAATGTAGGCATTCAGTGAATACAATGTCGTTTTTTTCCCCTTGTGCGGTGATATTCACCCTGATATAATGCAGGCAGCCAGCAGCATAAATGCCAGCATTTATCTCTGTCTTTTGGATGGCAAACAATAGTGTTAGAACAGCATTTAGATACAAAATTTACAAAAACAATATTTCATTTTCAATAAAATGAAGGATTTAAGCCCCTCATTCGAAATATAAATCCAAACCGCAACCTCGTTTAGACTTTTATTTATGGCTTAAATATATAACTTAAAATATTCATAAATAAATAAAAATGTTTTTTCCTCCTTCACACAGACATCCAGCAGGAGTGGATGGAGCGCTGGACAGGAAACCTGGAGCTGAACAGTGACCTCCACCTTCCCGCTGAGAACAAGTTCATCGGTGGGTGAAATAAACTTTTAAAAAAGTTGGTTGTTGTGGCCCAAAACCGCAGCAAGTATCTGAAAAGTGTCCGATAAGATGATCATGAACAAGACGTGGTCCAGTATTTTGTACTGTTGCTCTCCATTCATCCATCCAACAAATACAGTAATCAGATATATTGATCAAACTTGGAGGAACAGTTGCCTTCTTGGCAGTGCATTAGTCACTGATCTAATGGAGATGCTCTAATTCATTGTTAACTTATCCTTTTATGTCTTAAGCCTCATTCAGAGGGGATTTATTTTTCAAGTGGAGGTGGGGCGATTTCAATATTATTGCGCTGGTCAGTGATTTTAATCCCATCAGGAGCGCACACGTCTGTGATTTTTCACTTCCCAACAACCCAATAATAATTACAGCCCCACTTACCAAATGTTTATTGGTGAACTCGCTGGTCCTCAAGTAATTACGATTCTGTCTCTGCTGGTCTGCTTGTGTGTAGCCAAACCGATTTTATGTATATTGAGCTACATGTAATTAAAGCAAAAACAGCAAAAAAGCTCTAAAAAACCCACCGTACACTACTTGCTCAGCACCAAACGTCACACAGACACAGATAGCAACTAGATGGTGAACATAGAGGAGCATTTAGCAGCTAATGAGCCAAATATTTCCCTCAGGAGTTGATAGAGCTTAAAACAGAGCTAAAGGAGAGGGAATATTGGACTTAAATTCATCAGGTGAGCAGAAACACGACTTGAAATGAATGATGATGTTGCTCCGTAACTGCTGGATGTGTAGATAAGCAACTGTTTGCTAACAAGTACACATTACATATCACTAACATAAAAACTTAAAGGTGCAGTGTGTAGAATTTAGTGGCATCTAGCAGAACAGACTTGGTAGAAATGGAATATAATATAGATGGTAAAAGCAACCTAATCAGCATTTTCCTGCAGCATATATTACAAAACCAGATATTGTAATTTGCCAGTGGCTAAAATGCCGTCCAGAATGACATCTGTTATGAGCGAAGAGGGGAAATATTTTTACCCACCTCCCCTTGTAATATTAAACTTTTCCAAATGGGGCTTGAGTCACCACGTGGTGCAAATTTGTTGAAACTTTGATGAGGATGTGTTTCTGCATTCCACTTACTGGCCTCATGGGAGCACTAGACTAAAAAGGGTACACTTTCCAAATTTAAAAAGCCCTAAATCCTTCCCTATCAATCTGACTGACACAAAACATGTTACACAAATCCCGCTACCTTTGAAGATTGTGTTGATCGGGCTAATTGGGGTACATCAATTAAATATGAGGATTTTTAATGCTATCTCAGGCATCTCTGCAAGTCTGGTGCAATTTTGACCCAACTTTCAGGGCTGATACATTTTGGCACTGTGATTGTCTATACATCTTTGGAAGGCGACAGAACAGTATGGCCAGTTTTGAAAAAATGTGGAGAAACGAGGCGTCTTCACTTATTGTCCCAAGGGTTCCTGAATCATTTATTTGGAGGGGGTGACATCTTTCTCTGTGTTGACAAGTGGTTGCATGTTTATCCCAAACTGGACATACTGAATTGCTGAAACTCACACATTATTTATGAGATTGGACCAAGTGAAATGATGTTTTATTGTTTATGTGCATTTTGCTCAGCCACTGACTTCACCCTGAAGCCCTCTGACTGCCCAGACACAGACCTTCCTGTCCGGATAGCCGACAGCGACAAGGGCTGCCTGTGGTACAAGAAGGACAGCAAATTCAAAATCCCAAAAGGTATGTGTGTGTGTGTGACAGTGTGTGTTTTTACTGTGTGCATCATTGAGCATGCCGAGATGTTTCCAGAAGGACATTAAATATCATTAGGGAGATGTTGACACCGTTTGTCCTTTCTCCTGCTGCAGCCTACATCAGATTCCACATAATCTCTCCTGTAATCCAGCAATCTGCTAAGAAGTGAGTTCAAGCTCAGATATGACCTTGAGAAAGTAGTGTTTGTTTTCCTGCTGTAACATTCATTAACATTTGCTTTTCTGCTGTCCCTCACTCTTTTTTTTCCTTTTGTGTTGTCCTTCCTCCATCCTCTGCTCTTCATTGTTTCTCTTATTCATCACTTTCTCCTTTTGTTTCTTTCTCTTTTGTTCCCTCACATCTTTCACCCTCTCTCTAATTTCCTCCATCCCCTCACTTTGTTCACTTCCTGCTTTCTGTTTTCCTTCTCATCTTTCTCACATTTTCCCCACTTCTTTTATTTCTCCCTTTATCCCCCCCCTCTTTCCTCCCTCTCGTTCAGTGTGGTCTTGTTTGACCTGCTGGTCAATATCCTGTGTCACTACCTGGCAGAGCCGGCCTACGAGGCTGAAGTGGCCCAGCTGGAGTATAAACTAGTGGCCGGTGAGCATGGCTTGGTCATCAAGGTTAAAGGGTTTAACCACAAGCTACCTGTGAGTAAATGCATCTGGAGGATAACACACATCCACACACATAAAATACAGGATCTTTCTGGCAATGTATGGCTCACACACTAAGCAGTAAATATATTATTTCAAGGCATTTCATATCCACAATGTGCATCAGAGAAGTTCATACTGTATGTAAAAGTTTGTTTTTGTCATGTCATCACTCTGACTTTTACTGTGACTCTTGCCTATATTAAAATTTTCAGTATTTAAATATCAAGCCAACACGGAGGCCTGATATTGAGTAGACTGAACTTAACAGAATTGAGGCAATAAAGCGACAAATTTCAAATCCTTTCATACCGATTGAAAGTTATTAAATTACTTTCCTACTTAAAATCTACTCCATATCATTAAATGTCACTTTATTGTCATAATTTCTTTAAGTAACCATTGATCACATTTTGTACGGTGCATATAACTGTTTGGTATGGCTTTATAAAATTAATACTTTATAAAAAGTCTAAAAGTTGTAACCAATAGCTTTGTTAATGGTACTGAATAATTTCTTAATGCTGTTTAGGTAAGAATGGAGTCTGATAAAAAAGACACGACAAGTTATTAAATGTAACATAAGTCAGATTCATTCACCATTATTAAAGCCATTAGTGACAACTTACAAACAATTTATGTTTCTAATAAGTATGCCTTATTAAAAAGTATTCTTACAGTATTAAACCTTTTAAAGAACATTTAAAGCCATCCAGTGGTAAAATTATTATTACAAGAGTTAGTGGAATCATTGAAAGCATCACTGCACCAGTTTTCACAAGAATTATTATTTTCTATAAACAAAAACCTTTAGAATAATTAGAATGATGCCATAATCACATTAAAAGTCCCCACACAGAAGCTTTAACAGCTGAGTAAAATTACTCAGATACTGTATATGCATGGTCACATATACATTGTTGACATACACATACAGGATAATGGATACAGGATAATGATGATTCTCCATCTCCTCTCATTTCTCTCTGTAGCTGCTGTTCCACCTGATCATTGACCACCTGGCTGACTTTTCTGTCTCGCCTGATGTCTTCAGCATGTTCGCAGAGCAACTCAAGAAAACCTACTTCAACATCCTCATTAAACCCGAGAAACTCGGCAAGTCAGTCGTTTACCTTCTATCTTTTTTTTTTTATCCCCAGATAATATCGTCTTGCCGCCTAAGTCATCTCCAAGTCTATGATGCCTTCTAGTGGTGAAACGTGTGACAGCCCTAAATAGAAAAACCTCCTGCTCTTGTTGTCCTCTCTTCCTCCCTCTCTCTCTCTCCTTCTTTTACTCCTCCTCCTCTCCCTCTCGTCCATTCCTTTCTCTCAGGGACGTGCGTTTGTTAATCTTGGAGCACTCCCGCTGGTCCATGGTGGAGAAGTATCAGGCTCTGACAGCCGGCCTGAGCAGCGATGAGCTGATGGAGTTCATCCGGAGCTTCAGGGCTCAGCTGTACGCCGAAGGACTGGTGCAGGGCAACTTCAGCAGCTCTGTGAGTGGATGGCAGTTAATAAACGGACATGTAGATTGATTAACAGTGAAATGAAATTAGCTAATTAGTTAATGTTCATGTCTGCACTTGCATCAATTGATTGAGTGCACTTGACATTGTCCTCATGTTTTGCTCGTTCCCTCTCCTCACTCTCTTTCTCTCTTATTTTGTACCTGTTCATTATCCTTTTATTATATTTCCTCCACAGGAGTCAGTGGAGTTCCTGCAATATGTCACAGAGTAAGTCAGCCATTACTCTGAATGCACTTCCTAATGAGAACACCAATACTATACAATGAAATTGATTTGTTAGCTGGCATACACAGTAATTTGCATTAGCTTCTGTTGTTGAATCCATGATTCACCTTTCACCTGCTCCACTCTGTTTTTTTTTTTTTTTAATCTCCCTTCTTTCTTCCTTCCCTCTGTCCCCTCATCACTTCTTCCATTCTTTCACCCCTTCTCCCATCCTCCCTTTCTTCCCTTTTCTCCTCCTTTCTTCTCCTCTGGCAGCAAGTTGCAGTTCTCCAAGCTGCCAGCGGAGGTGCCGGTGATGTTCAGAGTGGTGGAGCTTCCTCTGAAGCATCACATCTGTAAAGTCAAATCCCTCAATAAGGGAGACGCCAACTCTGAGGTCACTGTTTACTACCAGGTACACACATAAACACGTCTGCAGTACTTCTTTACTATCTTAATATCTACCAATTTAACATTGTTGTTTTTAAAGGCACACTATTTCACTCCTATTTTTCTTTCTCTACACTTTACCTAGTCTGGCCCCAAGGCCTTGAGGGAACACACACTGATGGAACTGTTGGTGGTGAGTGTTGAAGTCTTTTACCTCCTTTTTTTTTTTTACCTCATTTCTCCATTTATTCTGTCTGTCCGCCCCGTTATCCATCTTTGACTGAGCTGTTGTTGTCTTTCAGATGCACATGGAGGAACCCTGTTTTGACTTCCTCCGGACCAAAGAGACTCTGGGGTGGGTGTCTTTAATTATGTTTCCATTAAAATAATTTTTACTTTTGTTTGGCAAAATACAATTTGAATCATGTTTCCATTAAACTTAAAAAAAAAACAACTTAAAACTCATCTTTTCAAACTTGCTTTCACCTATAAATGTTTACTATATATTTACCTCACCCATAGTATTAATTCTAATTTATTTACAGTAAATATTCCTTTTTAAATATCTTTTGTCTAAGTTTTAAAAAAAATCCCTTTTTGCTATGTTTTAAATGTTCCTATTTTCATCTTCTTTATGTGCATTTTTCATCGTTTGTGAAGCATATTGTTTTGCATCTTTTTGTATTCATTTGTATTATATCAAGTTTACATAATTGGTCATGCCCCACTAAATCTGATACATCCTGGCATTTCATTTTTGCTTTTCAATATGCCAACTTTTCCGTCTCTGTAAAACCTTTTTTTGACTTTGACTTTGTTTTAATATAGTTTTGCGAATTCCACTCAGGTTATTTTATGCAAAAATTGAAATGTGAATGTTTTTTAAAAACAGTTGTATGTAAATGAACTTACTGTCTGCGCCACATGTCTGTCTTTAATATGGATTTTTATTTTGCTTTCCAGAAGAACTAACTGATCTTGTTTGGAGACTGGAGGATTTTTGTTGGGCATGTCTAAGATTTGCCAGCTAGTAATGTTTATAAGCTTGCTCCAGTTAAATTGGAACATTGCTTTTTGCATTTATCCACAGTTTAATAAGGTCTCTTCTGCAGGTACCATGTCTACCCCACTTGCAGAAACACCTCAGGCGTTCTTGGCTTCTCTGTCACCGTGGAAACACAGGCCACCAAGTTCAAGTGAGTCTGCAACACAATTGTAACCTTTCATTTGCTCAGAAGCAAGATACAATTCATCTTAACCGCTTTCCCAAAACCAAGGTATAATTTATTTTATTATTCACTGAAACCCAAGCTACAATTTATCTGTGTGGCCCCAGTAAGAGAAGCCGGCAGAACTGATAAATGAAGAAAAGAATCAAACACAGCATATAGCCCTTATATAATATACAGGATCTCTTACCTCTCATGAACTTTTCTCTCTCAGTACCGAGCTGGTGGAGTTAAAGATTGAAGAGTTCTTGGCTTCATTCAGGGAGACGCTCAATGAGCTGACAGAGGAGGCCTTTAATACTCAGGTCTGTGTCTGTGTGTATTATTTTGTGCATTTGTGTAAATGTGAGTTTCCCATAGATACGGGAAAAACAGAAAAGTTACAATAAATGATATATATCCAAAAAAAGTCATAAAAATGTCAAAACTTCAAGTTACCAGGTACACATTCAGGTCTGCTGTTGCACATCAACAGCGTATAGAAACACTAACGTACTGTATGTGTGTTTTGTACAGGTGACTGCTTTAGTGAAGCTGAAGGAGTGTGAGGACACACACCTCGGGGAGGAGGTGGACAGGAACTGGGCCGAGGTGGTCACGCAGCAGTATGTGTTTGACAGGCTTAATAGAGAGGTGAGGACACACACAGGCATATTTCCCTTTTTTATGCTTTCGGGGAGCATGTTTTGACTTACGGTTCATTCCTTTACTTCCACATGGGGATAGTCTATCTCTGTTACAATGGGAGCACATTCTCAAATTACTTTCAACCTTTGGTTAGCCGAATATGGAACAAATGCACAAAAAATAAACTCTTATTTCAGTTTACGTCAAATCTTGAACCTACAGTAATACTGCCAATTCACTAAACTAGAGTAGATTAGTAGAGTTTATCTCTTTGTTGCTTTTTTTTTGCTATTTCCACTGAGGTTATTTTATGTACATTCACAGCAGGTAAATGAATATTACTTAGTTTAAAAAGGATATAACTGATGTAATAAAGGCACTCATACCTATTAGTGCTCCCTGTACAGAGGTAAAACCTCTGTCCTGGTGGACGTAACTTGTACTGGACGTGTATTGTACAGTGTCCCCCTGTTAATCTTCGCCCTTCAGATTGAGATGGCCAAATAAACTTATCATATCAAATGTTAACATTTACTATAAAAGAAGTTTCACTAATTGTTAATCAACATTAAAACTTCTTAGATTGTCTGAGTAGAACAGTCTTTGCTTTTCGTTTTTTTTAAAAACAGAATCAGTGTTTGCTTTGAGACTACAGTTTAAACTACAGTGTTACATTTTCAGTGGGTGACACTCGTCTTACCATTTGTGTCTCATTTGTGTGTTTAGATCGAGGCCCTGAAGCACATAACCAGGGATGAACTGATCTCCTGGTTCCACGAGCATCAAGGACAGAACAGCCGCAAACTCAGCGTGCACGTAAGCGATGCTTTCATGTTTGTATGCCTGTGGATGGAAGAGAGCAAGAGAGGGATATGTAGCTTTTAATTTTACATTTCTGTGCACCTGTAAGCACTGCATTTAAGCAAAACTCTCTCTGTTTCCTTAAGGTGGTGGGATTTGGTGCTGAAGAGAATGATGAGGAGGGTGGTGGTAAAAAACAAGAAGGAGAAGAGGGCAAACAGGAGGATTTAAGTGGCTCTACCTACGGCGAGGTGTCAAAACTCACCTTCCTTCCTCCCTCTCCCAAGATGACGGGTGCTATAGCTATCATGGACATTCCTGCTTTCATTGAAGGCTTGCCCCTCTTCCCCTACCACAAGATACTCGAGTAAACTCAGGCTCAGACCGTGAGACAGACAGATGGTTGTGCTTTGCCTCTTACAGAGCCACGTTTGGGGACTCTGCCTCATTAGAGATGTAGGCACTTAATATGTGGAGGTGAATGAAGGTTGAAACAGCTTCAGCTCCTCTCTGGACTGGATTCTCTTCTCTGGGGCCCAACTTTAGATTTTACCAACACAGTGTGCATAAGCAAAAAGCCTGGGAGTGATGATAGAGTCTTTTAGCTAAGTGATAATCTATTCTGCTTTCTCACACTCAATTATTTTATATCCTCAAACACCAAGAGTGCGGGAGCGCTCTATCTATTTCTCTATCCCACACTGACTGAAAATCTTTGAATCAGATTCTCATTTATTTGGTTCTCTGAGCTCTGCTGCTAATACAAGCATGAATACTTGTCTTTCCCACTGTTTGTGTTAGAGCTCAGGCTGAGTTTAATGCCATTTAAAAACACAAATCAACTGTGAAAACCGCAGAAATTGCAGAAATGCTGAGTCCTTTGAACTCCACATGTGTGAATTTGAGTAATCGTGTGCTGGATTTCAAGCTCTGGTGTGTGCTGCTGTTGTTGGCTGACCTGGATCATGCTGTGGTGAAGAAATAAATCAATGAGTGGTGATTGAATGAATGAATGAACAATGTACTCTACTGACTACAGAAAACACACTCTTCAGTTGACTTCACAGTAAAAAGTACACTCAATGAAGTATTCAGACTGAAATTCGATTTTATTTTTGTGCATGTTTCAGTGCATTTCTTCTACCAGCTCATAGTAAAGGTGAAGAAATTTACAATTACATTATTTTTTTACATTTTGTTTATTTTTCTGTTCTGTAAATGCCATCTGAACTGACACACCTGCAATTTCCTTAACATACAAACCATACCACCACATTTACTTGGATCCACTGAGTGACAAACAGAGAGGTCACAACACAAGTGTTAGATGATTAGTGCACGCTGGTGACTCAGTATGGCGTCAGCTGTTTAATTTACACAGGGTTCATTTATGTGAAAATCATACTCACAGACTCTACCTTCTCCCTGAGGAAAAGGTTGTTGCTGTCGGTATTGTGTTTGGCTCGTGGCTGGTGACACTCTGCACTATTGAATGTAATTAAAAACTAATCCGGGGCCCAGCACAGCAGAGCGTGTTAACAAAATTAATATGCCCACAGGGAAGTCTCGTACTGTAGCAAAGTCTTCACCTGCAGTAGTCTCACATATAGTATAATGATACTACCTGAAAGATGGATGGCAAAACAGTTTGCCCGCACTGAAAGGTCACTGTATGGCCAAAAGCATGTACACCCAAATATTCACCCGTCTGTGATTGTTCATCACCTAATTCCAAAACCATGGCCATTAATATACTGCTATCACAGCGTCCTCTCTTTTGGGAAGGCTTTCCACAAGAATATGGAGTCTGGCTGCAGGGGGTTTGCTCCCATTTAGCCACAATATCATTAGTGAGGTTGGCTGCTGATGTTGGGTGATGATGCTTGGCTCAGAGAGTGTTCCAGTTCATCCCAAAGGGGTTGAAAAGGGTTGAGGTCAGGGCTCTGTGCAAGCCGGTCAAGTTCTTACACGCCAAAAATCATTCCTTTGTGTACAAGGGCTGTTTAAACTCCCTGCAGAAATAAAGGTTAATAATAAACAGCAAAGAGCCTCCCCCAAACTGTTGCCACGAAGTTTTAAATACACCATTGTCTAAAATATAGTAAACCACAGTAGAGTATGAATATTTCTCTTAAACCTGCAATACATTTTTGGCCACTTGGAGGCAGCAAAAACTAGAAACACAACTCCTGACATCACCATTTATGAAGATGGTGAACTTGTTAGCTAGCAAATAGCAGTTGCTTATTGAAGAGCAGCATTAGCTAGCATTCTTTTAGTCATGTTTCTGGCTATTTGACTAGGTCCAATATTTACTCCTTTTAATTCTGGTTTTGGTCTCCACTAACTTCCTGAGGAGTATCTCCCTTTTTAGCTAGCTTTTTAAATGCTGCATGATTGTAGCTAGTTAGCTAGTTGCTACTTTGTCTGTCTGCCATTTGGTCCTGGGCAGCTAGCTTATAGTTGATTTTCATAGCTTTTCCGTGCCCATTGTGGCTGAAAAGGACGAAAACAGTGAAGTTTGGGCCAAACCAAAACAATATTCTGAAAGACACTACATTGTATTATATTATATATGGCTGAGAGCAACTGCATCAATCATTTCTCTTCCTCTATTCACTGTATCTGAGCCCTTTCATGTACATCCATTGTAATATAAAATCCCCAAACCAAGCATACACAAAATTACAAAAACATTTGGCCATTTCTAGGTGTTTTTTTTTTTTTTTCAAAAACTTCTACACAATATCACATCTTGAAATAACCTAAATGTCAGTGGAAATTATTTTTTGAGAAAGTAAATTCATCATCATGACTCCTTAACTCTGTAGGAACACAATTGTAATGCACAGTAAACTTAAAAGAGCAGAAATAGACTCAGTGTGCCTTTTGGCAATAATACAGTATAAAATAAAAGAAAGCCAGCTAAAAAGAAGTAAAAATACACCTGTGGGACAGATGGTGTTATTACTAAACCGCCTAATGACACAACGTGGAATTCATCTGACAGGTTTTGGGTGTACGGTAGAAACATGCTGTACTGTACAGCCCCACAGAGCATTCATGGTCATGACAAACAGATCTAATTAGCTTTCAGTTTATTGTGATCTGAGCTGTGACTCCCCAGTTGATCAGCTGCCTTAATCTTCTCTGTTGAGAATACAGGATATTAAGGATGGGCTACGTGTCCTACATTACACCAAACCGCTGTAGCTTGGACACTGATAGGAAAAAAGAAATATGTGAATATGAACTACTAGAAACAAATAGAGGCTGTTGTAAGTTTCAGGAACCCTTCAGTCCTTGTACTGCTGTCATACATCACTTGAACTGTGTCTATTAAAATCCAAGAACATCCTTAAAGAGGAAAAGCCTGCAGGTCTTTTAAGGTTGAAGTACTTGAAAATCTATTTTCACTCTCTGCACTCCAGGATTTACCGGAAAGGTTTAGTGATGTTTCAATCTGGTGAGCTCAGAGGCCACAGGCACTTGACTTTATCTTGGTGTTTATGAAAACACTTTTAAACACTATTTGGCCTTTGGAACAGGCAGAGCTCTTTTAAAGTAGGTGTAATGCTACCTGACTTTCTGGTTAATACCGTTACTTTACCTTTTTTCATGTGATGTTCCCATTAGTTTTGTTCTCCTACCGTAGAGGCGACAGTTTATAAGACAGTTTATTGAGAAATAAATCAGTTCGCGTTTTTACTGGTATAACAAGATTTACTGTAGCTGTATTCATTCTCCTTGTCGCCATAACTCACTGTACTTCAGCAGACCATTTTTCCTGTCACTGGCAATAAAAGGGTTCATATTTCTGTAGTTTATCTTTAGCTTGCAGTGAGACATGTGGACTTCTACAGTAACGCTTCAATTTTAGCTCTAGTAAGGAGGTCTTGACATTATTGCTCTTCCTGATCTCACAAAGAAAAAAGACCAAGACTCTACATCCATGCTAGTGGTGAGGCTGTACTAAACGCTAATGTCAGTATGCTACAGTGCTCACAATGATAATACTAACATGCAGATAATGTTTAGCATGTTCACCATCTGAGTTTAGCGTGTTCACCATCTTAGTTTAGCATGTTCACCATCTTAGTTTAGCATGTTCACCATCTTAGTTTAGCAAGTTCACCATCTTAGTTTAGCGTGTTACCATTTTCACCATCTTAGTTTAGCATGTTCACCATCTTAGTTTAGCATGTTCACCATCTTAGTTTAGCAAGTTCACCATCTTAGTTTAGCGTGTTACCATTTTCACCATCTTAGTTTAGCATGTTTACTGTCTTAGTTTAGAAAGTTCACCATCTTAGTTTAGCGTGTTACCATTTTCACCATCTTAGTTTAGCATGTTCACTGTCTTAGTTTAGCATGTTCACCATGTTAGTTTAGCGTGTTACCATTTTCACCGTCTTAGTTTAGCATGTTCACCATGTTAGTTTAGTGTGTTCACCATCTTAATTTAGCATGTTCACCACGTTAGTTTAGCGTGTTACCATTTTCACTATCTTAATTTAGCATGTTAATGTTCACCATCTTAGTTTAGTGTGTTAGCATGTTCACCATCTTAGTTTAGTGTGTTGTCTGAATGTCTGTACTAAATTTTATGGCAATCCATCCAATAGTTGTTGAGACATTTCTGTCTGGAACCAACTGATAAACATTACCATGCACAGAAAATGTAGCTAGCATGGCTAAAAGTAAACTCTCACTTTGTAAAGAGAGGATGAACTTTCCAACAACTTTTTTTTTTTTTTTAAAACAAACCATTAAACTAGTTTTAAAAAGCACAGAAGAAGCAGCTCATCCATAAATCCTGTGCTTTTGAGGAAAATGAGAACTTGCTTTTCCACATTGTCTGCCTGTGCAACAAAGAGCCATCAGCACTTCTTTGGATCCGGAAGTCACAATTCAGCCTTCGGGGTATGTAACTAGTGTGACAAGTAGTATTGCCAGTAAATGAATTCAGCCTGCACTGTCAACAGTAACCGGTGGTCCCGCTATGAAAGGCTTTGTGACTTTGTCCCGGAGTTGTACCCATGCTGTGTTCTACTGTCAGAAGCCATCCTGTCTCATTCGCTCTCTGTCTCCATCTCTTAGACTGAGTACATACTGTACGCAAAGAGGAAGTGTATCACAAATGCATGCAGACAAGCTCGCCCATGAATCAGAGAAGATTAGATTTGTTTAGCACACACGCACACACACACGCTCTCGACTTCACCCTGTGTAAACTTTCCACTGCTACACTCTGTGTCATTCCTGTTGTCATTCTAATTTCATCTGAGGAACCCTGCCAAGGCAATAATGAACTCAAGTCATGAGGCAGGGGCCATGCTGAGAGCTTGTGTGTGTGTGCGTGCATGACTGTGTGTGTTTGTGTGTAGCGGAGAGAAAATGAAAGAGAAAGTAAATGGGGGGGAAAAGACGGTGTTAAAGAGAGGGGCTGGCCAGGTTTACGCTTGTTTGTGTGCCTCGTGTGTGCATGTGTATAACATTGTGCTGGTTTTAAATTAATCAGTGCAGTGGGGTGTATCATCTAAGCTGCTGTAATGTGTCGACTCCTTTATTCAATTTGAGCAGTAATCTTAGAACTCCCCAATAGCTTGCCTTCACCAGCCCCCCCGCTACAAAGCTAGCTTAACGTATCCAGAGACACACAGAGGCAGAGAAAGGCTAAAGAGATGAGCCATTTTTTCTGGATCAAGATTATACTTAAACAAGTGTAGCCAGGCTAAATCTCCTCATTATATGGGTATTATAGTCAAGATGGACCTTGTTTGCTGAAGCGGTTTGAGATGGCGGGCTCCAGCTGCTTTAGGGAATTATTTATGAAATAATCCTTTAGGTGCATATGAAGTTACATGTGAGGTTAAAAAAAAAAAAAAAAAAAAAAAGAAGATGATTACCCTAATGTTTGCCCTTTTGTCATTGTGGACTTCAGCACCACGGACAGCACCTTTGTGCTTACCTGAACTTTACTGCAATTTTCCTGTTTGACTTTCTGTCAGGTCAGTGACCCCTAAATTATCTTAAAGGGACACAGACCTGCATTTTGTCTAAAATACTTTGTCTTGACAGCAGGAAGAACAGTGTGGTCATTCTCACATAGTTTTAATCTCAAATTTATTGTAAAATCAATCTTTTTTCTATTTGGTGTCACTTTCTCATAAAGTGCCTTTAAAAACGCTTTATAATTTATTAACACTGCAATGAATGGCTTTATTAATGGCTAAAAAATAGTTTACTGATGCTTTATAGACTCGTTATAAACCATTAGTCAGTTCAACTTTTGTGTTGCCAGGTTGTAAAAAAAACTATTTTTTCTGGCAAGTCATTAATAAACATCAAGTCTGCATTTGTAAATATTTTTAACTTATCAATAAATGTAAAAATACATGTTTTTATTTTAGGAAAAAAATGATTTGATTTGTGCACAACAATATCCACATATAAAAACACACTTTTACCTACATATACTTAGCTACACATGAATTCAAAAGGAACAAACCCTTGTGCAGAAGAGGTAGGAAACTACGATGAGTCACAATAACAAGAATAATGAGGGGTGGAAAGGCCAAGAACAGGAAATATATATGCATACATTGAACAGTCAACATTGTACTTGGGAAGTTATTAAGTTTTCATTTTCTAATAAGACATCGGCAAAAGTTGGAAAGTCATCTGCAATTATGAATGTTAATAAGTCACTTTTCACAACTTGGCAACCCAACAGTTAATTACTGACATATAAAGGACCAGTGAATTATTTATTAACCATTGATAAACTGACCAGAAAGTGGTGATAACTTATTTGTCTGTGGACACCCTGAGGCTCAAGCTCTGGTCCACCACAACAATAACCTGTGCTGCCTTTAAAGTCATTTAGGACCAAAAGAAGTTTTCTCACTACAGTTGTAATCTCATATATCATCACAGACAACAAGTGAGGGCTATCAAATAATGTGGGAATCAAATAATCCGGTAACTGGCAGTGGTAGATCCCCGGAGCAAGATCCATAACAAATGTGGGTGTACTGGGCTGCTTCAGGGACATCAGGAACTTTTATTGTGTCTTTAACTTTGCTTTGTATTTTTCATTTTTCCTCTTAGCACAAACTCTACTTCTAACTCTCACTTTGAAGTTGTATCTTATGTAAGATCACGTTAAACAATGTTCTTCTTTCTCAAAGTAACAGGAGAACTTTAGGCAGCTAATTCGACTTAAACTGAATTTTAAAAGTACTTGTCCTCTCTACTTTCCCCCAAAGCTTTACTCTATTATCTTGAATTCGCCAAGAAGATTTTCTGCCCAGATCTCTAAAAAAAAAAAAACATGATTTGCATTAAATTTGGCGGGCAGGTTATGACAGACTGCGTTATGGGACTTCTGCCATCATTCTTAACTAACTGGGACAGGAGTCAAGAAATCTTTTTACATCTGTAGAGAGATCAAGACTTTGGATGTACATTTTGAGAGCTAAGTGTTTGGTTTAGTGAACCTCTCCCGCCACAGTCCAAACTGCTGGGTGACATTATTCCACCAGTTTTACGCTTTCATCTCAGGATGGTGACGACTCCCTGTCGCCCACTACCACTACCACCCCCTCCTCCCCATCCTCCCGGTAAAGTGATATCACACGGTGTACAGCTGACACTGTCGCTCCCCCTGCCGCTCTTCCCACCCCGCCCCACCGGGACCGGCGGCAGCGGGTGCCAAACCGCCCCCCGGGAGCCGCGCTGAGGACGCAGCCATGCCGAGCGATGACACTCAGCAGCCGGACTGCCGCCTCGTCTCCATCTCCAGCGCTTCGCAGAGGAGGATGCCATGAGATTTCCCACAGGCCCTCACTGGCACCTGGCTGTGAGTGAACCGGGGGGGAAAGAGGGGATAACCGACGGCGGATAATGACGTGATGGTTCGGTTGTAGAGAGAGAGAGCACGGGGGGTGGGGTGGGGGGGACTCCGGGCGCCTTTAATGACCGGTGGTGGAGAGGAAATCAACGGACTTTATTGCGTGTGTGTGTATGTGTGTGTGTGTGCAGCCGCGTATTGTACGCTACCGGACCGACCGTTACAAAAAATAAATTAATAAAAAGAAACGGTGTCTCAAACAGGTTGCAGAGATTTCCTTCAGTCTGAGAGGTAAGAATCATGTCTTTACAATCATCCGTGCGCGCCACTTAACGGCTCTGCACCAATTTAACCGCTTAATTGAGTAAAGATGAGCCCAATCAGTGATGTAACAGCTGGCAAATTGACCTCCAGCGACCAAATTAGTGGAAACAGAAGCTATGTTCGTTTCAGAAAAGTATTAATTTACCTGCTAGATGCCGTTTTATATAGTTTGATATGACCTACTCTGATTATTTATATATACCTGACAGTAAGGTGAGTGAAATTTTAGGTGGGTTTACCCTCCATCCTGTCACTGCTTATAACAATTCAATATAGAGAAGACTGTTTGCATTAGACTGAGATGTAGAATCATTACATTTCTAGACTTTGTGGGCAAAAACTACCATAAAATCTGTAATATCTTGCATAATTAGGATTAATTGTGCAGATTTAGTGTAACAATATATAATGTTTTTTACAAGCTAGATTTCATTTAAGCATTTGATGTACTAAACTACAATTTTAAAAACAGTTTCTTACATGGGATAACCCCTGAACACTCACTGAGAATGTGCGAGTGAGTGCGGTGAATAAAAGCAGGAGTGATGAATGATACCAGAGGGGTGAATGAGTGAATTTACGATGTGGGTGAAGAGGGATCCATCCTACTGACTTTCAAACCGGCTCATTTACTGTAGCTGCAGCGCTGACCACATCACTGCCGGGGCCCGAGGCGTCTCCTGACATCACGGTTCTAACTGATGTCATGTCTTTTCTTCCTTTCCCAGGGGGCTTTGCAGCACAGTCGAGGATGCTATCCCCCAGATGGTGACTTTCGCAGGTAAGTTGTGTGTTTTTTATTCTCTCTACACTCACACTCACTGTTCGCTACAGCACAGGTCAAAAGGAAGGCAACTATAAACCTTTTGCCACAAGCTTCTTCCAGTGGTGTCTCTGATCTCTGCTCTGCACAGGGATCCTGCTCTGGGCGAAATGTGTAAGTGCTGACTTATGTTTTAGCTCTTATATCCTCCACTGGGGTTTAGATGTCAGTTTTCTTTTTTTTTTCTTCTGCACAGAATTAACCCCTGCCCAGGCCAGCAATCTAGCTCTTAAGTAGCCTATTCGACTGTATAAGATCCAAAATAAATAACACTGAGGTAATTATGACACATGGTGATCACTCCAAACACAAAAAGAGACCAGAGCGAGCGTACGCGTTGTCAGTCACATGGAAAAAACGGATGACTGAATTCCGTTTAGACTATCTGAAAATGAAATCATCCACTATTCCTCCCCCCTCCTCCTTTTTTTTTTTCTTCTGCTCCTCGCCGCCTTTGTTCCCTCCTGCCCCGGCTGTGGGTGTCTCTGTCCTAGATGTGGATGTGTTCCTCTCCTCACACGCTGAGATGAGTGCTTTCAGAGGCGGACGAGGCAGAAAGTCCCAATTTTACTACCTGGCTAAATTGCCCTGTGATGGAAAAATGTTGTTATAGGAATGATACTTGAATAATTGAAGCCCCCGGGCTTTAAAATTGCAGGCACTCACTGTGATTTCCAGCACAAAGTTGGAGGCCACCTCAACGAAATATTCATATCATTATTTAAGAATGGATATACCAAGGATCCTCTCAGGTACTGCCACCCATGCTCTCCATCTCTCTCCCTCAGCTCTCTGTTTCCTTCTCTCAGCTTCTCTATTTCTTCTCTTTGAAAAGAATCCATATTCATCCACATAATGACTTACTTTTATCAAAATCATCTATCTAATGTCTACTTAAAAGGGAGTTTAAAATGAAACGCTGATGAGTTTCAGCTTTCAGCCCGATATTTTAAATATAACATACTACCTCTCTCACATAGTTCAATTCTGTCTATTTATCTGCAATGATACAGGATAATGAGAAAAAATTAAAAGATAAGGGTTCTCATCTAAAGTGAAGTGAAGGAATATAAAGAATATATAGAATAGAATAGAGCTGCTACAATTAGTTGATTAGTTGCTTAGTCAATCAATGTTTAAGTCATTTATCAGGCAACATTGCCAAACATTTGTTGGTTCCAGGTTCTTAAAAACTATGAGGATTTGCTGCTTTTCTTCTGTTTTATCTGTCTGTCTGTTTTATATTTTTGAACTTTGGTGGATAAAATTAAAGATTTAGAAGATATTTGATGTCACTTGGGGCTCTGGGAATTTGTGATAGACTTTTTAAAAACTATTTTTGGACATTTTTTAGCCGGAGTCAGGAGAGAGTTAGCTTAGCATAAAGACTGGAAACAGGGGGAAAACGGATAGAAACATCCCTGTACAAAATTGAAAAAAATCTGGGGTTTATGGGGTGTTATCTGCCGAACCATTTCTTTGCTTGGAGCAGTGACTTCCTGGAGTCTCTGCTGTTTGCCTGCTGCTCCTGACCAAGAAATAGTCCATCACATCCAATCCCCAAAGAAACCACAATGTATTGTTTTCATACAAATGAAACAAAAGAGATGTAACATTTTAATTAGTGAGCTTTAGAGGTGCTGGTAGGTGGATTTTGTTACCTTTGGACAGAGCCAGGCTAGCTGTTTCCACCTGTGTGTCTTTGTGCTAAACTAAGCTAAATCTGCTGCTGACTCCAGCTTCATATTGAATGGACAGATGTGAGAGAGGTTATCTCTTTTCATCTGACTCTCGTCAAGGAAACAAGTAAGTGTATTTCCCAAAATGTCGACCTACTCCTTTAACTTTAGGTTAAAGTTGAGTTTTCTTGTTCAATTTTCATCTCTAATTTTCATGGTTCACTCAGGCGTCACATGGGAGGAAAAAAGCTCCTACTCATTACCACATAGTCCCACATGGAATTTCCAAGGGAAGCAGTGTTTTTTTGCCTCTCCAGTTTTCAATCAGAGATACTTTAGCGGTGGGATATGTAAGCGTGCGAGCTGAATGTGCGCACACGTGTACACAGCAGTGGTTCACGTGCATGCTCGTGCGTCTCTGTGCATTTAGCTGACTGTTAGGATCGTTTCGTTTCCCGCAGAGAAAACAAATTAAAATATGACACCTCTCTCAGCTGCCTCTCATCTCCTGCTTTTCACCGTGTCAAGAGACGACAAAAACTGCTAAATATAGTTCTGCAAGTGGAGTGTGAAACCTCTTCACCTCGCCCAACATTTCTAACATTATCAAGGCTGAAACGAGATGATGTTATGGTAGCCGGAACAAAAGTGTAATCATCTCAGCAATCATCTGTTTATGAGTGTGTTTGAAGGAGTGAGAGAGAGAGAGAGAGAGAGAGAAAGGGGAATATGTCTTCATCTGTGCAAATAGAGTTGGATGATATCAAAATTATGACATTATTTAAAACTTTTTTCCCACCTTTGATAAACAGACATGGGAGAAGCTTATGGGAGATTTTGGATCAACATGTTAAAGAGCTCTATCCACCTTCCAGCATCATCAATACACCAAATGAAGGAATATCTTTGTAAAAACAGTGTTTATCCCTCCAGCAGAGTTCCAGAGGCTTGTTGGACCAATAAAGTCCTGGACTTATTTCCACTGTTGTCTCCGTCTGTTTTCACAGATGGAGACGGCAATTCTGTCTGACCTAAAATAACGATCTAAAAACTGAAACATAAAAGCAGGAAATCACTAAAAAACAAGAAGCAAAGCAGTTTCAGACAAGTATCTTAGACGCATTATGAAAGTATGCATTTAGATGCATTTAGAAATAAAAATAAAACAATGCATTTTGAGATATTTACATTATATGTAGGAAATCTACAGTATCTAGCTTAACCTTATGTTTTTCCTTTAATTTTGCACCCATCTGTATGCAGAGAAACCAATGACTGTCTTCACTTTTTCTTACTTTTACTTTTTCTTATTAACAAGGTTTCAGTTCTCAGACCTTCTGAGTAAAATTCATTTTTCATTCACTTTTGGATTTGTTCACAACGTTTTTTGATCCTGACAATAAGACTTTATGGGAAATGGTCTCACATCTGTGTGCCCATAATATGACAAAGTGATTTTCAATTCAGTTTTCTTTGCTCCACAAGTCTCCGCATGAGAAAAACAAAAACATCGATATCTCATTATGTCTGTGTCATTATGTCATTAGTTGAAATCATTTTCTAAAACAGTACGCTATGATCATATCATCATGATACAAATCCACTGAGAGTGAATTAGCAATTATATCGATCATCACAGTTCATCACACTCAGTTATTAGTTGGAGTGACAGTGTTGCAGACAGCCAAGGTCTCTCTCTCTCTTTCTCAAACCACTCACTATTGCCTTCGAGCTGCCTTCAAAATCCCTTCAAATCTCAGGGACGTATATAGTCCTCAGCATTTCTCTTGTACAGTGAGGAATGGGATCCTTGAAGCTAACTTGACAGACACACAGTCTTGCTGGTCACCTGGGACTTGTATGCTTAATGGCTTAAAGGAGGTTTTGTGTTCTGGAAATCAGATGCCTGTTGGCTCTTCTGAGACTGCCTCATCCCCCTTCATTTCTTGTCCAAGTCAGTGACTGATGGGATTTCTGGCAGATCCTCTAACTCCTTTCAGGCCCCAGTTTAATCTAAGGGGTTGTTATATGTGCATGTTTGCTCGGATTTGTGTTTGCGCGTTTCCCAGTTGAACCAGACAGCTCTGAACCCGCTGAGAGTCATATATGAACTGCGCTGGTTAAGATACTCTGACAGCGTTAGAGTTGAGTCTCCCAACCTCTGTCACTTGGCGTCTTTATCTCTCTACTCTGTTGGAAACTCTCTAATCTGAGACTTTGCCTCAACGCTCCCTTTCTAGCATAATTTGGCTGCATGTTAGTCAAAATCACTTATTTTAGCTTCCAGAAAGGTTCCATTGCCACTGTGTCTGTGTTGATACGCAAACAGAGCAGTTCATAATTTCTGCATAGACGTGCTATAGCAGCTTCGGCGGTGTAGCACAGGTCTTATCATGCCACGAGAGCCGAGGGAATTAAATTGATAGGCCGAGAGGGAAATGATGTACAGCGTGGTGAGAGCGGAGGAAGTGGCTGAAAGAGTGAATGGGAGAGAGTAAGAAGGAGACATGAAGCAGAAGGAGGACTGAGGAGACACAGATAGTGAGCGAGAGAGAGAGAGAGAGAGACAGAGAGAGGGGAGATGAAGAGATGGAGAAAAGAGGAGACTTCACAACGCTTTTAACGACATTACCGTGGCCCGTGGTGTATATAATTTAGTACGATGACGCAATTGAGGAACTGCACAGAGGGAGATGTCTTTGAGGGAGGCTCACATGCTCATTTCAACACACAGACTAAAAATCATAAAATCGCCAAATATGCAGGCGTTTTCCATGTCAAACGTTTAGATTTATCTACTTGTGTGCAAACCATTTTGCAACTAACTTTTGTTCGCTTTCAGACAGTTGGAAAGCAGAAAGAGACAAACAAGGAAAAACCTTCTGGGTGGATTTCACTGTAAGCTGGGGAACATGTGTCAGGCAGGAGACAAACCACCCAACCCTAAAGTAACATTTGTTTTAACCTGCTGGCTGAGATTTGCCAGTTATGACAAGAAGTGCCAGAATGTTTAAACCATTTCATGCGGCAGTAAGACTCAAATTCACTGCAAATGAACAGACTTTGAAAGCGCATAGCTTTTAAAAAATTACATCAATACGCCAGTGATGAGGGAAAAAAAGCTTTTTTACCAATTTAATTGGGATAATTAAATGTTGTTCTTATAGTGAGAAATATCTGGGTGTTTGAGTAAATTGTCTTGAACAGTAAATAAACAAAATCATCTGGTGTTGTAATTAGGATAATGACAGTACTTAAAATGTAGCATTTTGCCTGAACTCATCTGTGTAAATTAGTTTAAATATATGTCAAAATCATATGTTTTATATAATTATGTAAAAGGTCAGTGTCTCTAAGTGAATTAATGCTTGGATTACCTACCATGCAGGCAGAGGATGTGTGTTTATTTGGTATTTCAGTGTGACTGCCAGTGAAAGGAAATCGAGGCGTCCCTGCACATATTCTATCTCTATCGCACCCGACTAATTTATTGCTTTCTGTCAGATAGACCAGCTCTTAAGGTCTATTTGAGGCTAGACAGTACATTTGCTGTGTGCGCGGACGCCTTGATTTCTTTTTATTTGCAACATTTTGGCTCCTGTGTGCTAATTAGAGCTTTTAGTTTTGCAAAGTAGAGCAAACACTGCGGGCATTTAGAAATCCCAACTCTTGACTTTAATTTGATTGTGTGTGTGTGTGTATTAACCTTTATATTTTCATGCCTTTAACCTGGCTTGTATGTTCTCACCAGTTCTCAATGGGATATTAAAGGATAAGTTCACACTGAAAGAGGCTTATATGAGGCTTCAGCAGTCTGAGTTAGTCATATCAAGTGGATATCTGCCACATTTACAGTCTTTTTAGCATCAAATTCCCTCTTTGTGTGTCCTCAGTCTTCCCCTGTTGAGCTGCGGTGGAAGTATAGCAACAAAAAGAGGGACTTATCTGCTTTATTTGACTAATTTGATGGCTAAAGCTTCATTTTAGCTTCAGATAAACTTTTAAACACATTTCTCCACAGAAGGAGTCTTCTGGATTTTGTCCCCCATCACTTACATTGTAAGTGCATTATGAAGGAATCCTCTAATGGCCAGTATGAACAGGAAGAATGATTACAGCAAGAAAATGTTCATTTGGGCACCTGACTAGTTTTAAGACAGGCTTGAAAAATTGTGAGCCTGTCCTTTAAGTTGTATGTATTTTGTGAACTGTGTAGGAAATTGATCTTTACTTATTGTACTGTGTTTCCTAATGACTGTATCAGTATGCAGTGTATACTATCCAGGGGGATCACATGATGACAATTAGCTATTCAGCCTTTGAGAGGCTGTGTTGAATTGGTCACAGAAGTCCTAAACGATAGAAGATGCACGTACGAATTCAGATTTAGTATGCTGAAACTGCACTGCACATATGCATATAACATGTTGGCCATATGGTTAGTGTGCACAGTAGGTGCTGCTGCATTCAGCATGCTAATCCATCTACATCCTGAGTGTCTGTTTCTCATCCAAAGTGATCCCGTTGGAATTCAGTCACACTGTGGTAACGCATCTAATTATGTACAAATTATGTATATAGTTTATGGATTTATTGTGATTTCAGATACAATGCCATATGAAATAGCTGGTGTGATATTATGCTAGTGTTGCAACTAGTTGATTATTCTGACATTTTTGATAACAAATTAATAGTTTTAAGTCATTTATTTTAAATATTTGCTGCTTTCCACCATTTCACATCATTGTAATTGAATACATTTGGGTTTTTAGACACTAAATAAGCAGTTAGAAGTAAATCACTTCAGATTAATTGCTAATGAAAGTAATCGTTAGCTGTAGCTGCTATAGTTCTGTTATGCCAACCATTTCCTCTCATGACAGAAACCTCGTTCTCTTCCTGTAGGAGTTCCAGCGAGAGGAGGTTTTGAGAGTAACACTCCGCAGGCCTGTCATGGTTTCCTACCTTTTCACACTAATCCATCTCTGCATCTCCTGCTGTCTTCTAATGTAAGTGTCCTTCTCGGCTGATAGAGCTCAGACTAATAACCTCTGAAAACAACATATCATTAGCCACAAAGATATTTTGACAAATTTAAGGGAAAAGTTAAACATTTTGGGAAAAAGCTTATTCGCTGTTTTGCTGACAGAATGACACCTGTTGGTGTGTTGTGTACAAGACACAATTAGGTTAACTTATAGAAAGGAAGCAGAAGGAAACCGAAGTTCAAAAATATACCTATCAGCACTCCTAAAGCTCACTTATTAACATGTTGTATCTCATTTGCTTAAAGGTAGAGTCAGTCATTCTGGAGAAAGATTATTGGTATTTGAACTTAACACCCAAACAAATACACCTCTCCCTTCGTGCTCCTTCAGAAGCCCCGCCCCCCAAATTCATGGACGTGCATCGCCAAGGCAACGACCAAAAGAGAAATATGGCAGATTCCAGAGCGATGCGTCAGCTGTAGAGTCACTTCTGTTCCTCTCAGACATTATCACATGCAGAAAAAAAAAGATTTTGTCTCGTGTGAGCACAACAGTCCATCCACACTCCCCACTTCTCACTCGACCTGCGTTCGGCATCTCTGTCCACAGAAGCAGCCGTCTGTCAGCTGCGGCTCCTGGGGAGGTGAGAGGACAGCGGCCAGACAAACTGCCTTCACCAGGCTGACTGACAGCAGAAATTTACTGAACCAAAATAGTTTGCATGTCAGCTCCACAGGAAGAAATCAACAGTGTTTGTATTTATTGATACATTGATACGGTTAATAGGTTGAAAACACATATACAGCGGGATATTTGTGTGATTTAAACAGCTGCCTGCTCAGATTACACATCACTAAACGTGACAGAAACAGACTTGGAGCGTAAGAAAAGTGGGAGGTCTCTGTTAGACCGTCTCGGATTCAGCTTGGATTGATACGTTTAATAAAATGGAAGCATATCTGTTCGGTGAGAAAGAACTTTTTATGTGAATTGGCCACAGTCTCTCTCTCTCTCTCTCTCTCCAGTTCTCCAGCCCTCACCCACCATACAATGGGTGCTGGAGACGGGGGAGACTGTCCTCACACAGACAGCTGCTCTGATGACTTCCCCCTGTCCTGTGCATGAGCACCAACACCCCCTGTTGCTGATTGGCTGGAGTAGTGTTGTGTAGCTCGCTCTGAGCCACTTTACATGCCCATTTACAGAGCCAGTGCTGTGTATGAACTCCGGATTTTTTTTCAGCGCACACAGAAGAAGAAGCAAGCGGACTGTGATGAGACACTCGCTAAATTTGACAAAAAGTGTGTTGGATTAGAATCACTGATTCTACCTTTAAATGGTACACAAACAGAAATGTAGAAACAACAATTTGTGATTTTAGTATAACTACCGTATTGGCCTGAATATATGATACAATACAATACAAATATACAATATTTTACTCTAGAAATTACAATTGAAAGAGTGTGTGTCGTCTTATATTTGAGGACAATGTTCACAACACCGGCTTCTACAGAGAGTGTTGCATTATGGGTTGTTTGTAGCCTTAATGCTAGGCTAGTGGGTTTCTTCAAGTCTGTTATAGTGTGTCTGTTAGAGTCAGTCAGCACTCAAAGTGTTTTGTTAGTTCAGTTTAACCTGCAGGAGTTTCTGAAGGCTCGTGTAACATGTTTTTCTGCCACGGAGGAAATAAATTCATGTGATTCGAGTGAAATAATGACGTAGCCACGGGTGTGCCAGAGTGTGCCTGTGCTACCCAAAAAGGCAGCTGCCTGACACAAAGCCAGACACAAAGGTTTCATGGACATTAAACGGGCTGGAAAAGGTGACATCATGCGTCAGGTCACAAAAGACAAACAGGAGCAGTTTGCTTACTTTATTGAAAGAAACCAGGCACGAGGACGACACAGAAAGCATGAAGAGGGGAAACTCTTGAATAGTTTGAACTGATTTGTGTATATGACCCTGAGATAAAAAAAATGCCTTGATGAGCTTCCAACTTATACAAAATTTATGAGCCCTGACATTCAAAACAACCTCCTTGAAACTGTAGCATCGCTTCTCCTCCAAAAAATCTAAGTAGAACACACACAGACCGACACCTACTATGCAATTTTAGCTGACGAATACAAAGACCTCTCGAAGAAGGAACTAATTGCTGCTTGTGCGAGGCACATGCATAATGGCAATCTGAGAGAGAGAGAGCTGTCGGATTTGTTGCAACAAAGGATATGACATCCTCTGGCATCGCCAACAAAAAAAAAAGTACTGGAACCGCTGCAGCTGGACCCTGAATTGTGTGTGTGTGGGTTTCAGTTTTGACGGGGTGTCATCATGTCAGGTGGGAAAGCTGGGGGTGCAAGTGCTGCTCAAACAATCTCTCCCCCATGCTATGTACATTGCCACTCGCGCCGCTTTAATCTCGTGATTTCGACAGCTTCAAAAAGTGTCTCCTACTGTGGCCACTTTTTTCCGATCGTTTCAAATTCATTTCATGACTGGAGCCAACGGAGAAGCACGATTTCTACACATCCAAAAAGAGCTTCACCCCGACAGACGCTGTCTCGAGCTTGTGTGTTCCACAGATATTAGATGGAGTTCAAAACCTGAGCCTGTCAGTCCAGTTTTGACTTTATATGACATCATATTAGAAACACTGAGTGAGTTTGCAGAAAGCTCTGGCCAGACCAAAATAGACGCTGAGTCTCTCTTGCGACAAATACAGACCCAGAGATTCATCTTTCTCCTTGTAGCATTTTCTAAGCTATTCAGTGCCGGTGATTTTGCAACAAAAGGCCTACAGTCCCCATCTGTTTCGGTGACTGATTGCATCCATGTGATTGAGGTCCTCAAAGAAACTTTTGCTACATTTAGAAATAACTTGGAAAACTCTGATGGGGAATTTGAGATAATCATCATCGTCACTGATGACGCATAAAGAAAAAGGAAGAGCAAGAACTGGGACGTTGCAGGCACTCACAACAGGAAATTACCTTCCAGTTTTACCAAATCGCATGTGACCCAGGTCTGCACCCTAACTCCTACGGAAATGTTTCCTCTGCTAAGTGTATTTTTAAAGAAACACTTGCTTTTCATTAGGCAAATTTAGGCAGCAGCCTATAGACCTACAGTGAGAATGCACAACACACAATGTGCATTACAGAGCTCATTCTCAGGGAAAGCCTCTGATGAAACAGCGCTTCGCCTGCTGGCTGTGTGAAGCTATCACAAAGGCATACTGTATGTCTCAGCAGGGGAACACCCCGCTGGGTATTTGTGCCCACTCTACGAGAGCTTTGTCCCTCACCACAGGTCTTCTTAGATGGATGACAGTGGCAGACGTACATGCAGCGGCATCATGGGCTTTACTGCATGATACGTTTGAGCTTTCTTTAACTCATTCAGTATTGAACGTGCTCGGCGACCAGTGACACGCTGTCAGCTCTGGGCACGTTACTCACACACAGTCATCTCGGTGGAGAGCTGTTATGTGTGCTACAAGCTGTCATATAGCTGTCATGTATGAGTCTCTGGGACTGCCACATTGCGTAACAACCGTCCCTGCCTACTCTCCCAACATAAGTTAGTGTGTGAAGTGTGTGTACGTGCTCGTGCACAATTTTGCCCTCTCCTTCCTGCTCTGCTTACATTTGGGACTTTCACAGTGCATGGTAGTATATCGTTCTTTATCTTAAAATGTATTTTAAAATTGTAATCGGTAATCTGATTACGTCTTTTTTTTCTGTAACTTTAACGGAATACAGTTACCTTTTTTGTATCCTAATTACGTAACGCCAGTCCATGTATCCCGTTACTCCCCAAGCCTGCCTATGGAATAAAGAAAGCTGCTGCCTCCTTGCTGCCTGCGTCAGACTAGTTTGGCCAGATGGAAATACTACAGGCTCCAAGCAAGCATTATGGACTTGGAGTGGAAGAGCCTGAACTAACAGTATTTGGCCAACTGATCAAACGAAAGTCGAATGGGAGTGACTCGCACCCATCGCTTATTGAAGTCTTAGAGTCATGTGATGAAGATGTATTCCCCATGCGACATGAACAGTTTACTCCGTGTTTTGATCACATTGCCTGTTACAAGCTGTTCCGCTGTTCTCAACAGTCAACAGGATAAAATCCAGCAGCAGAGCAACTGTGCTCACAGGAAGACTAAATAGCCTCCTGTTGCCTGCATTTGAAAGGGAACTTAAACAGACTTTGGAGTCTGGTGAAATAATTGAATCGTTTAAGGCCAAGCCACGCTCTCTTGCCATTTGAGCTGTCAATTTGCACAGGTAGGCTGTGTCCCAATAAAGTTTCATGTAAATGTCATTTGCGGGAATGCTGTGTAGGCCTATGAGCCATGGTTAATTCATCAGATTCAGGTCTAGTCTTGCCTAAGTCTATTCTCTTGTAGGAATACAATAGAATGACATAAAGCTGTGTTATGGCTATGTTGTAGGCAACCCTATATGGAGAGTAATGGAATTTTTATATTTTTGTGGAGGTGTACATCAGTCTAGCCTACTTTGTGTTGTAGAGAAAATTAGATGTGGCACACCCACAGTCTTTCTTCTGGTTACGCTAGTGGAGTCTTTACTGCAGAAAAGGCTTCAAGGATGAGGACTCGCTTCTCGAAATGTTTCCAACAGGAACGAGTGTGAAAGTGTTGTATCTTCAAAAAGTCTTTTTTCAAAAACAACTGTTGGAAAAGGAGGAGGGGGTGCCTTATATTTGGGCCAATACAATATCTATTTTTTGATGAAAAACAGTTCATCCATCCGCTTCTCACTTCTCTGCAGACTGTTTCCGGCTGTTGCGCTGGTAGCCTGGCAACCACACTGTGACAACAAGACGCTGGGAAGTCACTGCGCCGAGGAGCCATTTGCCAAATAATAGTTACACCACGTTTGTGTACAGATTAAACATACACTGTGTTAATTAGTGAGCTTTATATGTGTCAGTAGGCAAATTCTGAACCCAGTCTTCCAGTATTTGTGCTAAGCTAACCTACCTGGCTCCCAGTTTGCGCAGACATAAAACACCTTACCGAGATACTTAAAGTGGGTTTTTCTTTTAATGTATCACCCATCTGTTTCCGTGAGGCCTGAAACAACCCCAGCTGTCTGATAACAGCTGCATGATAACCAACTAGTTACAACATATTTCATCAGTTGCGGTTACATCATGATGGTACATGAATATACTAATTCAGCCTACATTGGTTATCTTTGCAGGCAATATAGAAACCTTTGTTGGACGTAAGTATGCTGAATATTCTGTAGCAAATTTTAGTGTGATCTCCAGCTTTGTCAAATCTACTGTGGCTGTGTAAAAGGCTCATTCACGGTCTTCTTTTCCTACTCTTCTTCTTTTCTCTGTTTTCATATTTCCATCTCTGTTGATCCCCATCTTTCCGCCTCTCTATTGCTTTTATCTTTCTGTGCATTGCTCCCTCTGAAGGGTTTGATGGAGAGCTGGTCGAATGTCAGCGGGAACTATTGTTATAACCGGAGGAATTCTCGCCGGAGTGATACTGCTGTGCATCGTCGCAGTGCTCTGTTACTGTAGACTCCAGGTATCACTGTGTGTGCATGTATGAGTGTGTGCGTCAGACATTTGAAATGAGGATTTTTTTAATAAAAATATATAAGAACTTTCAAAACTTTATATAAAAAACAAGTAAGCTCAGTGATCTATTAATATAATAGGATTTTTTTTATAGTTTAGAAGCAGAGTAGAGATTTCTGGCACAACTTCACCCACTTCACAGGTGCATGGAAGAAGGGTAAATAACATGCATCTTATTCACAATTGGTTGTAGATTCAACATTTACAACTGAGTGAGATGCAAATATACAAGTATAAATAATCTTTTCAGGCTCACATATCTTTCCTTGCTTTAATCCCTGTATAAGATATTAAAATGTAACTAATCCTAATCGTTGTATGTATGCGCACAATAGATAAAACAGTTTTTGGATTCTTCTATAGGTTTTAAGTTTTTAATTATTTTTTAGTGTAAGATTTTACATTTTTTATGTTTTATACAAATATTGTTTTTAATGTAGTTACAGTACTTTTGATTGTATCAATTTAGCCTTTAAAGGTCTTTGTGTGCATTATGTTCATTATTAATACACAAACGCCTCTTGCTTGATTTCTCTGTTTGTGATATTAGGCTATAGCCTGCTAATAAAAATGGCTCTCTCCCCTTGTATCTTTCCTGTCTTCCTCCTGCAGTATTACTGCTGTAAGAAGAATGATTCTGAGGTGGACATGGGCTCCGTGGTGGGAGCGGACCCTCTCTCTCACTTTCCCTGCAACGCTTGCAACGCCCTCGCCATGGACGGCGCCGCCATCACCCCCGTCTCTCTGGATCAGCTGGATGCAGGTTCTCATCACAACCTCTGCCCCACCTGCTCGCCATACTCCCTCCGCTCTGGACTCACGGGCGACATGCGCAACGGAGGGGAGCGGCTGGGCTTCCATACCTACTATGAGAACCCGTCCGTCTCTCTTCCCCTCTCTGCCAACCCGCAGGGCTCCTCCCCTCTGAGTTACTACAGTCCCACGGACATGTTCCCTCCCCCGCCGCGCCCCTACAGCACCCAGGTCTGACTTCTGCTGCACCGTGACGACATGCACACATATAGAAAACTCTTACTTACACACATCTGACATTCACATGCTCTTGTTTGGGACCAAATTATTTTTTTTCAATATCTTCCTGTAGGTGGCGGATTATGATACAGCACAATTACACACACATGCCCACATTCATCCAGGGGGAGCCAGCCCACCGATAGAGCCTCTGTGTGGGCAACAAATCCATGGGCCCACCCCCGGAGAGCTGAAGACAGCAGCATGAAACAGTGTTAGATCAGCAGGGAAATGGTATATAACTCTAGTACAACCTCAGCCTGTTTCATGCAAGGCCAGTTCAAACGTGGTCCTCTGTGACTGAATCATAAGTCATCAGCCGTAAATCCAGGCTGATGCATTCATTCAAGCAATGCTCGAAGGTGGTTTCGGGACACATGGTACAAAAAAAAAAGTGTCCCCAGCCACACAGAAAGACGGCCTAGTCAGTTTGTCATGTGGGTATACAAATTTTAAGCAATTCCCTTAAACAATCAGCCGCATTAATGATCAATTGCCAAATAGTCATTACAAGGTTATCAAGTATGAAATGCATGATTTTCCTCCGTGAAAGCTTATTTTAAACCCTTTTTGCAGCACAACCCGAATATACTGTATTAAGTACTTGAATCATTAAATAAATAAACACAAGTAAATGCTTTAAGTCATGAATGAAATAGAACTAAATAATGCTGTCACTAAAATTTTCTGCTTCTTGCTCTCGCTCCATGTGCTGTTATTCACAGGCTGAACAGGCTCTCACTTCACCTGTTATTCACTAAAAGTTTAAACAATAATTCAGCATAAATTACTTTATTAAACATGCTGTGCAGGACGCTTACAAACACAATATAGCCGGTTCTGTGTTTAAGAGATGTGTAAGCTACAAATGCTTATATGAAATATAAAAACAAAATAGGCAAATTTAACAACTGACAGATGTCTTGATTATCAGTTGATCATGAGGGATTTTAAAACATAGATAAGATTTTAAAGTCTGTACCGAACACAGGTTCAGAATAGCCACGGAAACCCCCCATTTCTGGCTTTATGGCCAAAGACAAGTCTATATTTTCTCTATTTCCACACACAGGTGAAATCTGATCACTGCGGACACATTTTATGAAAATATCAGTTACAACTCCCTCCACCACCACTTTATTCTCTCCCCCACCCTCTCCCTCCTGCTAGTGTTAGATGAAAGGGGTGAAACACTAGCCTGAAACCCCCCCTCCCCTCCAGCTTACTGTACATGAGGGCTAACAGTTTTTCTATCAGTCGTTGTTGTTTCCCAAGTATAGAAACTGCAACACGGAGGTGTTAAGTGTTCTTGTTCAGAGAAAAGACTGTTGAGAAAAGAAGAAGAAAATGCAGGTTTTTAAGCATTTTGTGGGTCATGTGAGAAAAAAAGTACAATTGCTTTAACAGCAAACTATTTGGTTTCAGTGTGAAAGAAAAAAAAAACGTGATGTGAATTTTGTTTTGCTTGTATTTTCACTTCTGGTAAACGGTAATGAAACTTCTGAAAGCCGGCTGGTTCTGAAAGTGTCTTCTATATAAGTTGATGTATTTAACTTTTTCATGTTTACAGAATGAGATGGATGAAAAGAAAGAAAACATCTTTAGACTTTGGAGGTGTTGTAGGCAGAAATGAGAAACTAGGATCATGTACCATATTTTGTTGATCTCAAAGCTTAAGTTTTTGTATCTATAAGCCATTATATCTGCTACAGTAAAGTGACAAGATGCAGTGTTATTCCACAGTACTGTATATGCCTGAATCTATATATTTTTAAGGAGTGTTGTAGTTTTTGTGAGGGATGTCAGGGTTTAGGTGTGTTTTAGTGAGTTTTCAACGCTCTTCCACCTTGATTTTTCCTGAGTTATAATACAGCAGAGGAACACAGTGGAAGAGCATGAAAATAACACTTTTGAAACTGGAAATTCACTTTAAAATTGAGAAAAAAATGCGAAACTCACAATGATATTGAGTGTTACAGATCAAAGACTATTAGTTCAAAGACATATAAAAGATATTTATTCAGTATATTCTAACACCACATTGTTTCCACTGAGCTGTGAGCTTCATCTTCACATCTCCTAACTTTCCTCACCTCACACCCCCTTGTTGTTAAGAAGTATGTGCTAAATTAGATATGTATAACTATTTTCTTTTTGTTAATTTAGATGTCCACAAAGCATACAGTAGGTGTTCACTGCCACTTAGCTAATATACTCAACAAATATGGTCCCTATAGTTTAGTTTTTGTATCACCGGTTCTGTGACGACCAGTTTGTTGCACCACAAAGAGCACCATCGCTGTATCAGAACTGACCTATGCCCCTTCTTATTTTTAGGGTTTCCTTTTTCTTGTTCTGATTGTTGAAAATTGTATTTTTTAGATATTTCTGTATTGCAATAGAATATGTTTTGGTATGCCCTGATACAGTGTACTTTAAACAAAAAAGAAAAATCCACTGTGTTTCACAAGCCTTTTTTTGAGGAGGAATAAATGTTTATATCTGGACTTTTTTCGGGGGGGTCTGTCTTTAATTACTATACAGTGACTCAGACAGTAGATGCACAGTATGTTGAAATCACAGTTTCTGTAAAAAAAAAAAAAAAAAAGAAATAACCACAGACATACGGCAAGTTGAAAAAAAAAAAAGCACACACTTGAAAACTTGAGTGAAATCAAAGACAGAAGTGAAAAGTAGCTACAAGTGGAAACAAAGAAAGAGAAGTGAAACTGAGCTGTCATTAGGGAAAAAGAAGGCAAAAAAATATGAAACGAGGGATTTCAGAACCATAGGGGAAGACATTAAGAGAAACTGTGACGTGAAGTGGAAATGAGACTTACAATATGAGGGGGAGAAAAGTTGGTTTCATTTACGGGTGGAGTTGCAGAATCCTCTTTGTTATTCTGCGCTCTCGCTCTGGTATTCTATCACTTTACCTGTTGGACCCGTTTGCTCTCCTGTCAGGCTGCTCAGGCCGGGACAATAATAGACAGACGGGGACTCAATCATGCCAACACCCCCGGGGCGAAATATCACAAATACCACATCCTTTACTCCCTCCTAATACATCAGCGTTGTGTTTTTACTTGCTGTTATCAGTGAGACGTCTGGCAGGTTTACACAGCATCTGTGCCAGCTCGAGTAAGAGTGTGAACAAAAGGAAGGGATGATAATTAAAGTTTTTGACAAAAAAAAAAAAACATACTGTGGGAGCTCATTATCGCAAAAATAAATCAGAAACAGGCAGGTGGTTTGATTTAATTGAGAGGTGTGTGTGTGTGTGTGTGTGTGTGTGTGTGTGTGTGTGTGTGTGTGTGTGTGTGTGTGTGTGTGTGTGTGTGTGTGTGTGTGTGTGTGTGTGTGTGTGTGTGTGTGTGTGTGTGTGTGTGTGTGTGTGTGTGTGTGTGTGTGTGTGTGTGTGTGACAGAGTAAGTAAGGTGAGCACTGTAGTGGGTGTGTCTAAGGCCTTCGTTCTTTCACACACACTCACAGGTCTCATATAGACCCTGTTGAACCTGTTACTGTCAATACACCTATAAACACACACTCCTTCACCTGACACTGTGTGTATGACTCCAGCTACCACTTATTAGGTTGTAGCGTGTGAACTTGTAGCTATACTGTGTCTACCTGTTGGGATATCTATCTGTTATTCACCTTTGGACTACAAGAGTTTCCTTGTTTTGAGACTTGGACTTTGTAGTATATCCTGTTTAACTCTCCTGCTGGACTGACTGACTGCTCGCCTACAAGTAAAACCAAAAAAAGCGATTCATCTTTCTGAACTGATTCACTCAAGAGATGCCATTTTCATTTCCTGGACTTCAACGTTTTTTGATCCAGGTCTGATTGTGTTCGGCCTGAGCTTTATCTGGTGTGCTCGACACACCTGGTGGATTTTCTCGATTTCTCTGATTAGAGTTGGAAGCTTTACCTGCAAAGGCTGCGCTGGGTTGTGATTGTGTGGGCGTCAGCAGCTCTTGGGGGGCTGCAGATTTAGGCAAGATGATGGAAGAGGTGTCCATGATGATGGCATATGACGCCCACGTTGTGGACCAGATGAGCGAGGAGGAGATCCTGGCCAGTCTTGTGGATGAAACAGGACCTACGTTCACAGTAAGGCTCACTGTTTGATGGATTCATTTCATTATTTTGCTGTTAGAGCGCTGCGTCTAAAATTAACAGCTAAACTGCAATCACACCATCAAGTAACCATTAATTAGATCCAAAACAAGTGCATGATTCTGGCATCGATAGGACTCCTAAAAAGGTTACTACTTTCTCTTTAAAATAATCTTGAATTTGCATGAATAAAATTGAAAATGGCTTATTTTCACTTTGGCATCGGTGCAGTGTGTTGGTGCAAAATTTAGATTATCTTCCTGCATCAACAGATGAAGCATTACTACATTCATGATGAAAGACTGATGCAAAACATACAAAACATAGAAGTCAACGCTCTCTGTTTGCCGTACTTCCTAAACTGACTGGCATGAACAGACTGCACACTGTAACACAAAACACATTCCTCTCTATGACAGATTGTGATTGGCGATATGAGGAAATGGATTCTGATTGTTAGATATTTGAGATATGGAAATTGTCATTTCGGGCTTTTAAAAAAGAAATCCCTCCTTCTACTATTATTCCTTCATGCATCCTAAATTATCATCCTCCCATGTGCTCAACTCTTTCTTATCTTGTCCTTATCCCTATCTTGATCTCTTTGGGCCTGTTCTTGATTTGTCACACTCACACTGCAACCGGCACCCATATCTGTTTGGAGGAGATAGCTTTCTTCGGCTCAGTCAAATATGACAGTTTTTAAAAAAAAAAAAAAAAAATTACAGTATTTAATTAGCCTTGACTCTCTCCCCTCAGGTCCCGACGAAGAAAGCTAAACTGAGAGAAAGCCGGCTACAAATAATGGATGATGAGGAAGAAGAAGAACCCTTGGACAAATACCTGGTCAGAAATCTTTGACTTCCGCTAGAAATTGATAGATTTGAGCGCACTGTCGCTTTAAAACTCAACTTCAGCTTTAGTCCATCTCATCTGCATTTTGAGATATGATGAAGTACATTTCTAAATGCTGTATTCTCTTCTTCCTTTTTTTGAAATGAGCAGATTTCCCTTTTGCAACAGTCCGACTGAGTGTGTGTTCTGTTGTGTCCTACAGGCTCTGATAGATTATTCTGTGTGTTTTGCAGAGGGAGAACCGTCGGCTTCAGCAGGCCAGCCTCCGTCTGGAGCAGGAGAACGACAACCTGGCGCACAGACTGATCACCAGCAAGGTCGCCCTGAGGAACGCTCTGGACAAGGTACTCAAAAAAAAAAAAAAAGGACACAAGAGTTTAATTATAAAATGCAAAATCACCTGCTGGAGGTCATTTTTCAGAAACTCTCAAATCTGGAGTGTAACCCTGATAAAACGTTCACATTCCAGCATTACATGAGCAACTCTGTGCTCGACATGCTCTTACACATGCACTCAAAATGTTTAGTCTTTACACAAATTTCTTTAACCCTTACCATTCAGGTCAAATTTGACACGATTTTTACATTTGAGAGCAGTAAAAATGCCCTAAACACCAAAAAATATATATTTATATATACAGATTTTTGTACATATAGAGGGTGTTCTGGGTTAAATCTGACCAGTAGTTATTCTCACCATTCAGAAATGTTGTTCTTCATATTCTACAACATTCATTGAAATCATTATGACCGTTGTTCTCCTGTTGTGGGTAACATAATCATCTGACTGCGAACGCTTTTCTCCATAAACCAATAGCATAAAAACCTAAAGAATACACTCTGTCTGCTCTCTGAAAGCTTAATGAAGGATTACTCACTCATTTATTAATGACTGATAAGACCGACTCTAATAAAATGGCCTCCAGTGCTAAACATGCTGTCATTTTATGTAAAGATATACAAATCATACTGTAATGATTTAAGTGTGTAATTTGTTTCATCAAATGGCTTAACAAAAGCCTGAAATATTCTGCTGTACACATAATCAGAAAATTAAAGTGGTTGTTTCATTTTCATGTGCAAGTTTGCTAACTGGGTGGCAGAAGCTTGTAATAGAAGACAAGGTTTACTGTACTATTTGTGTATATGCAGCATTCAGGATCCGGCTTATACAGTATTCATGAGTAGAGTCCTATGCATGACACAAAAATAAAAACTTCACACTATCTGTTTACAGGCGGAGGACAAAGTGGACGAACTCACCAAAGACCTTCTGCTGACCAGACATCGGCTGCAGGCGACAGAAGAGGAGAAGAGAGGGAAGGAGGAGGAGGCTGCAATGGTAAGAATAAAGATTTGCATATGGTTTTATAGCACCTCGCAGTCATTATAGCGTGTTAATGTATTTGTAGGTGTGCCTGAGTAAAAGATTTCTTCTTTTCTTATAGTTAAAAGAGGTGTTTCGGAGAGAGTTGGAGAAAGCCGAGCAGGAAGTCAAGAGGTCGTCGGGGATCATCGCAGACTACAAACAGGTAAAGACAATTGATGACAATGTGATTGGTATAAGAAAAGTGAAAAGCAGACTTAAAAAGACTCATAAAGGCTTCAGATGTTAAAATCAGATGCTCTTCCTTCTGCTCAGATCTGCTCTCAGCTGACAAACCGTCTGGAGAAGCAGCAGGCCGCCCACAGAGAAGAGTTTGATTCACTCAAGGTGAGAATGGCTCTCCTCCTGTGGAGCTCTACTGTCACCCCTCATGCTATTATCTCATCCTTTCACCTCATTTTGAACACCATTTTTGCAGGGTTTGATTTTACAACCTCCTCTGAAAATCTGTTCACCCGTTTCAAATGTGGTTAACGCCTCGGTGACTTTATTTTCTCGTTAGGGGTCATTTTATAGCAGCAGGTGTCAGTGGTGTTCAGTTGTTGGCCCTCACTGTCCAGGCAGTCATTTAATATTCTGCCTGTCACTCTCACTCTCCGCCTTTGCAGAGCGCGGTGAAGGCTTGCTCTCATTGTCAACACATTGTAGAATCGGATGAACTGTCAGACGCGGGTCAGAACTCTCCGACAGCAGCACCAGCAGGGGACTGTCTGACGGCTGAACCGGGCCGGGATGAGAACACCAAAGGTCCCAGAGACGCAGAGCAGAGGAGGGAGGACCAGGAGAAGGAGTACTTGAAGGCCCAGATCAGGGAGCTGGAGCAGGAGTTGGCCCAGACCAAACTTCAGATGGTGGAGGCCAACTGCAAGATCCAGGTAAGACCAGACCATCAGACAACAACCATAAAATGGTTGTTGTACAAACAGTACAGGTCAGATCACAGCAGCTGATCATGCTCTGTCACAAATACACATTTTAAGCATGTAAATGAATCTTCAACACACACACACACACACACACACACACACACACACACACAGAAGTATACTGTGCTTCTGGGTACTTTCCAGGAAAATATATGAATTGCCTAACCCCAAACCCAAGAACTGAATTCTTTCAACTCCATGCCCAATTTAGATTTACTAACCACAAAAAAGACTAATATGAAAATTGGGGCTGTGTGTGAAATCACTCCCTGTTTAGTGCATTATACTGTTCACCCTTTTATTTGAATGTCAGAATTCTGAGTGTGTAAATTTATCCGATATTTACTGAATGAAAATGATTAAGAAATCGAATGAGGGAGTAGTGAACGAATGGCCACAGCAGTGATTTCTGACACAACCTAAGACCCACAGTCCAGGTACTAGTGGTGGTGGAGTAAAGCCTTCATAAGGACAATAGAAACTCAGTTGAATCTCACTAAATATCCAGGAGGTAGTGGTGGTGATGGCCTGACAGACAGCATGACAGGATCACAATGATATTAGCTTCTAAGGATTGATGGCTCAAGGAATATGAGCAGGAATATCATCGTTCAGTTAGGGCGACATCAGAATTTGTGAAGTAAAAGAACTCATATTCACAAACTCTGGGAAAGCAGAAGTGACAGAGACGATTAGAGGAAGTCACAGAAAACTACACACAGATGAATAAAGAGTTACGTGTCAGAAAGAATCTTTACTTCTTTACTGAACTTGCACCAAAACTTCACTGCTCATGTGACATAATCCAAGTTTATCATCCAAGGATAGGTTCGCAATTTTCAAGTCTGTCTTAATAATAACCTTTAATAATAATAATAACTTTATTTATATAGCGCCTATCAAAAACAAGTTAGAGTGTTTTACTAAAACATAAAAACAAGAGAAATTACCAGATAAATAATGAATAAAAATAGAATTGTTACAGTAATAATTAGAAGTGAGGTATGAATTACTGAAACACAGTAAAATCAAGTAAAGTAAAAACAGAAGAATAACTCATTCAAGAGAAAGCAATTCTGAAAAACGTTTTCTTAAAACAAATCAGATGTCAGGTGCCCAAATGAGCACTGATATCTGGTTTTCTTGCTAAAATTATTCCTCCTGTTCATACTGGCCATTAAGGGGTCCCTTCATAATGCACTTTCAATGTAAGTATTGGGGGACAAAATTCGCAGTCTTCCTTCTGAGCAAAAATGTATTTAAAAGTTTATCTGAAGAGGGAATTTTATACTAAAAATACTGTAACTTTGAAATATATTGATTTGATTTGACTACATTTGATGGCTGAAGCTTCAGATAAACTTTTTTTTAAATATTTTTTTGCTCAAAATGAGGACTGTGGATTTTGTCCCCCATCACTTACTTATTGGTGATTGTTTGACAGTCTTGAAGAATTGTGAACCCTTAAAAAGTGACTGAAATGCAAGAACATCCATTTGTATGGACAATAACAACATCTGGTTACACAAATATGGACTAAAACTAATTCATGCTAAGATGCTGCTTTTCTCACATACGCCTTTGTAATACTCGCACAGGAGCTGGAGCACCAGAGGGGAATCCTGACCAACGATCTCCAGGAAGCAAAGAACAGCTGGATCAGCAAGGCGTTCACCTCTCTGCGGACGTCCAGTGGGGCGCTTCACAGTTTTAGCGTATCCAAAGATGGGGCTCCGGCAGTGGGCTGGAACCTCCACAGCGGCTCCCTTTCTGGATGGAGCACCAAGAAGCTATCGTGGCCTCACAGAGACAATCGAGAAAATGTCTAATAGCTTGGACTGTGATTGTACACAAGTGCAGATCATCGTATCATGTTAAAGTGGACACTATAGAAGGATCAGACCTGTGTTATGTAAGTGTGAGCTGGATCTTCCACACTGTTATCCACGGTGTTCAATACTATAACTGCTATATGTTATTTTGTACACTAGAGAGCAGTGTAGAGCACAAAATGAGCACCTGAGAGCACCTCAGACATATATTCATTCCCTTTTGTTGTTCAACACTTTCTAACTGCAGTACTGTATCCAATGATGACGTTCTTTTAATATGTGTAAAGCTAATGTGAGTTTCTGTGCATAATGTTTATTTGTAAACCATCTGGATGCAATATTAAAGCAATTATGACAAAAACCTTTTGGAAAAAATTCTGACGCATCAACAGAGACGTAACATGAAACGGTTCTTTCTGAAAGAGGTTTTTTCTGTTATGTCACAGACGCAGGTTCCTCTTTCATTTTGACCACGACTGCTTTTAAAAGTGCTCAGTGATCAGCTGTCACTCAAACACAGAGAGGAATCACCAGCCGGCTCATGATCTCTGAATTTTGTGCATAGACTAAAGTAGAGAGCATAACAGGCAGAAACAGAGCAAAAAACGAAGGAACAATAGAGGAGAGTAGTCAATATCTTGCATAAGTGAGGCTTGATTACAATATATCCAAAAGTATTTAGACAAACTAAACTCAGGGTTTAACTTCTCCTGCCTGACGGACTGATGGCTGTAATGGCTGGCAGTGTGTGTGTCACTGTGACTCTTCTCATGTGTGTTGTTGGAAGTCAAGCGCTGGAACTGCTGGACAAGCTAATATCAGGGAGTAAGTACAAATCTGAGTAAACAAACAGGAGTGTGTGTGTGTGTGTGTGTGTGTGTGTGTGTACGCGTTTTTCTATCCTTATTGGGACTGTTTCTGGTATTAACACTGATCTTATGGGGACCAATAGTCCTCATGGTGAACAAAGTCTGTTCCTAATGTGCCAAAACGTCATTTCTGAGGGCCTGGTTAGGGTTAGGCTGTACAAAATGAATGGAGTCAATGCAATGTCCTAACAAGGATAGCTGCGCAAACTTGCGTGTGTGTTTGTGTGTGTGTGTGTGTGTGTGTGTGTGTGGGTATAACCTGACTTGACACAAATCAGACTTAAGACCAGTTGATTGGAGACAGCTTGTGCAACCAGGGACAAAAGCCGTGCCCCCACTGACCCACTTGGGTCAGTGGTTAAGGTTAGGGGTTAGGGTTAGGCCAGTAGTGGCTATGGTTAGGGTTAGGGTAAGTCTAAAGGAAATGAATGTAAGTTTATGTAATGTCCCCAAAAGTGACCTGCATGTGTGTGTGTGCTTTCAACATGAATTAAAAATCAGGAGATTACACATTAAAATCCACACCTCGGTTTAGTTGTTTTTCCACCTGCATGGAGAGATGGTTGAGTCATTTTTCATCATGCGTTAACATTATGCCATAGTTAGTTAATAGTTTTATTGTATTTTTTTTAATTATTTTAATATTTTATTTAATATTTCATTGATTTTATGTTTTCTAAGTGACACATAAACAAGAGAAAAGAGAATACAGTATCACATTGTAAAAATGTGAGCCTGATATATTAATAAATAAATAATTAAATTAAATAAAACAGCATCTATGAAAACAACTCTGAGAAAACATTAAACTATTAAGGTAGAAAGTATTAAAGTGTGACTAAGGGCAATTTCTTCCACCAGATCCTCCCTCCATTCTCAAGGTGCATTGTTGGTGTGCAAGCTATCCAAACCTGACTCTTTGCTCCTGGCCTGAACCTCCCCACTCCCCACCAACACGCTACATCGCCACCTACGGGTAAATATGACAAACATTTGCTGACCCAAACCGTTGACCCCTTTTAGTAAAACAGACTCCAGTTGTCAAGTGTCATTAAGGAGCTTATTCACTCATTAATATCTGTGTAAATGGGTTTGTGTGTACATTTCAGGGAGCTACACAGACAGCAGGAGACCAAGCAGTGCCAGCTCATCCCACCCGGCTCCTCTTCCTCTGCACAGATCTCAGCATCATCCTCCTCTGATCAGGTACCAGCTTCATTTACCTTTGCAGCAGTCATCTGCATATAATTTGCTTTTAGCCGAAATGGAACCAAGCACAAGTCGCTCACGTTTATACTGAATATTATGATGAAATTGACGCAGTTTTCAAAGGTTTTAAGTATATTTGTTGATCCAAAAACTCACAAAGCTTACAGGCTGAGCTTCGGAAAACCCCTGTACAAATTTCCCCTAATAGCTATAATAAACCACAGACATGTTTGCCTTGTGAGACTGTTAGTGTGCACAAATAATCCAATTTCTCTCTGCTCTGACTGTTTTTTTCTTTGGATACATGTAATGTACTGAAAATATTCAAATATAATATAACATCCTATATCTCTATATATATGTTTTAGCTCTGGCACTGCCACCTGCCCGACTTAAGGCTTCTCACCAACTACTTCATCAACATCACAGCAGTTTATCCCAACGGAAGCAGCACCTGTCGAGGAATTTATATGTTGGAGGATATTGGTGAGAGCTGAAATGATAAATAATCCAGTGTAAAAAAGTGATGAATATGTGGCATCAGTATCCATAGAAACACATTTTCACTACTTACATTGATATGATGATGTTCTGTAAGGACACCTTTGTTAACGTTAAATATTGCTTTCTCTGTCTTTCTTTCTCTCTGTAGTGAAACCAGATCCCCCTGTAGATGTCCGGGTTTCCCCTCTTCATTTCAGAAACTTGTCAGTGGAGTGGTCTCCTCCCCCTACTTGGGCTAACCTGGACATCTTCCCCCTAAAATACCAGATACTATACCAGTGGGCAAACAGGGGCACTCCAATGTCTGTCAAAGTAAGAATAATCTTCATTAAAACTACCCCTTGATGATTGTGTCATAACAACAGTAATGTGATCTAAAAAGTCTATATTTGACACATGCACAGATGCCACATGTGGAAGTTCAGAATTACCTAAAATTTCTAGGTTAGCTCAAAAAAAATGTTCCACTTTGAAAAGTCCCTTTGTCTGTGGAAGTCCTTTGTTTTGTTTTTTTCCAACAAAACAGTGTTGTGTACATAATGCTTTAATAATTTAAAATTTTAATAATTTAATAGTTACTCTGTTTGCTGTAAAACAAAAATATTGGCCTTAACAACAAATCCTAAAGTCTTCAGAAGCTAATGTTTCACCAGCAAATACAGTAAAACCTTTTCTAAAAAAAAAAACAAAAACAAAAAAACACTTTTTATAAAGGGTTTGTAACTAATGACCTAGTAATGGCCAATAAATGATTTAATGCTAATTCTTCATAGATCAGTTGTATAAGCCCTTAATAAGATCAACCTTTGGGATACCAGGTTGTGAAGAATTCTTCTGGTAGGTGTTTATCCTCCTGGAAAAACAATCTGTACCAAAATCCATGTATTAACAACTTATTAACACATCTAACTTTAGACTTTATTGCTTCTTGTGTGAAGTGTGAAGTATTTATTAATGATTACCAAGATTTATAACTGCATTATTACCAAAGAGAAAGGATAAACACCAGCCAGAAGGATTTTTCACCACCTGGCAACCCTAAATTTGTTCTTATTAATGGCTTATAACTAACCTAGAAAGCATTATTAAATGATTATTAACAAATCCTTTAGTTACAACTTATAAACCCTTTACAAACTGGGACTTATCAGAAAGCGGTACCACAAATATTTCCAAATATTGATTGGACAGCAGTCCAGCTGTCCCCTCATATAGCTGCTATGTTTTGATGTGAAATAATACAGATGATGTTTTAATTTACATTTTTTTTCTTCCAGCTGGGCCCATTTGAGAACACCAAGGTTGAGCTGAAGGGGTTGACACCAGGAAGGACCTACCAGTTCCAGGTGTGCGCTAAGGACCTGCTGGGTCTGGGCGAGTGCAGCGCCTGGAGCTCACCTGCAAAAATCACTTTACCAAGAATAAAACTGTAAAGACTCCCTCTTACTCCTTTTTGAGCTTCCAGTGAAGTAAAGAATGTAAGAACTGAACACATTCTTGTTGTTCTTCCAACTGCACAAACAATGCCAGCAAAAGTCACTGATATTTTGTTTTATTTATGAATGAATATATGGATATTATCTGTACAGTGTACAATCAGCTTTTGCAGTTAAATTGTTATTGTTTTTGGTATTTATTGTAATACTGTCGGTTTGTGTTGGTTGAGTCATTCATCTTAACCATAAGACATTGTAATAATTGGTTAAGTTGTTATTAACACTTTCTGACCAATTTTTGACCCATTTCAGTGATATTTTATTATGTTTTTATAATTGTGTGGCAGCTCCATGTTTGTGCAAAAATTAATAAAAACAAGGCCTTTAAAATCAATCCACAGTGCAGTCAGTCAATCACATCCACCACAAGTGGGGTGACAAACTCAGAGTGCCTGTAACCCAGAGTGAAGGACGGTGCTTTGGGAAGGTGCACATGAAACTTCTCCGGACTGTACGTGCCCGGTCCGGGGTTAGCAGAGGAATAATTGGGCTTCTTAGTCCTCCTTTGCATGGAGAAGGAGGGCTGACGCTGGCGGTAAATGTCCGGGTTGGTGCTGTTGTATTTTCCTGGTCCGGGGCTCTTGGAGAGGTCTTCAGAGGGAGCCCCAACCTTCCTCCGGCCTGAGAAGCTGTAGCTGGCGCTGGAGGGTTTGTGGGGAACCTGACAGCCCAGCACATTGGGAAGAAAATAGCTGATGGGGTGAAGAAGACAATATTTAGGTTGAGTTTCAGAGACTTTGATCTCAGATTTAAAGGATAAGGTTGGCAATATTCTTTTTTTTTTTTTAACCATGCTGGCACCATGGCTCTGGGGATGGCCGGTCTATCCACCACTTTGGTCCAGACCAACATATTTCAACAACTATTAGATGGATTGCCATTAAATTTGGTACAGATATGTTCCTCTCAGGATTAATTCTAAAAACTTTTATCCCCCGATTTTCACCAAAAACCATGAAAAGTTAGTCTTTTTTTTTTAGTGTTAGTTTAATTTAAAAAGGCAGCACATTCTTTCTTCTGAAGACATAACGAGGGCACAAAACTGTATTTTAATTTCTTTAAAAGCCAAATGATATCCCTAAACAGCTGGGCACTGTCATTTTTAGCAAAAGTTACTCAAATAGGAGTAAATAGTGCATTTCTTGGGAACAATTTTCAGCGGTGGATTAATACACATGTGATGTGCTAGCAGCTATTTACAGCAGCACACATGATTTACTGCATGTGGGATTGACTCAAGATAAACAACAGTGTCCATGTTCATTACAATAAGACAACATGTCATCTCATTTATGTGTTTTTAATAGTTTTGAGCTCTACGGCACAATACAAAGAGCTACAGTATATCAGGCTTTGGCCACACAGATAATACTTGTTAGTAGCAGGTTTTTCATGGGATTTGTTGACAGTAAGAAAAATATAGAATATCACCAGCGGCTTTTAATCTGTCTGTCCTTCTGTCTTACCTGTTGGGTGCTGGCACAGCATCCACAGAGCGATATCTGGTGCGTGTGCTGATGGTGTAGGACGGTGGTCTGCGGTGAGAGTTGAGAGGTGGAGCCTTCTCTGGGCTGTAAGCGCCCGGCCCTGGAGTCTGGAAGGGCTCACCTATGAGCATAAATTGGTTAGGAAAATTCTTCTTTTCCTTTAATTGTCTTTTCTGTATCACCTTTATCACCTGTGCGCCTCCCTCTGCCCAAAATGGAGTAAGATGGGGTGTCCATTCTGCCAAATCGGGTGACCTTGGCATCAACGTGGTACCTAGGTCCTGGGCTGGAGTCCACAGAGACCACTACAGAAATTAAAACACAAAGTTTCATCCGAAGACACCTTTTGACCTCATAAAATGCTCTGAATCAATTCAAGAAATGTATTTAACATAATAAAGTTACTGTAACATGAACTTTTTATGAACTGAAAACGGGGCCACTGCAGCCAGTCTAACAGATAAAACAGATAAAACACGACAGACTATAAGATTTACATGCGATTTGGTTTGCAAGAACTCACTGGCACTGCTCATGCGGCTGTGGAAGGAGTAGGCGGGGCTGTTGGGCTTGGTGAAGTCATGGTTGATGTAGCCGACTGTAGAGGGAAGAGCGTAGCGTCCAGGGCCCGGGCCTGACATCGAGATGAGGAGGATGGGGACAGTGATGAAGATGATGCAGCAGATTCAGCTCTAAGCAGCAGTATAGCGCACCCACCGCTCTTTGGCTCGGGGCTGTATTGTCTCTGATGATTTCCATATGGAGCTCTTTGACTTATTTTCTATGGTTTTGCATTTTAACGCTCTTCCTCTGCTTGTTTGGGAATATATTTTAAACAATGTAGAAATCTCAAAAAAAAAGTATGGAGCAATGACTATAATGCTTTGAGAGATTTCATAGCAAAACCACTTCAGCTATAATATGGTCCATGTGTATGTACAGACACACACACACACACACACACACACACACACACACACACACACACACAAGGAGGCATATGCCATTCTTATACTGACCTCTTTCTCTAGCAGAGATAATTGGCCGTTTCTTCACCACCTCCTCCATACTCTGTCGGCCTCTTTCTTCCTTCTTCTTTGTCCTCTTCTCTTCCTCTTTGGCTCCTCTGTCACATCGGACACATCCTTTTCTTGTGCGTCTCTCTCCAGGTGATCCACGGCCTCCCAGGATGAATTATACATGACCACGAGGTGAAGAAATCCAATCTTGACTAAGGCCCTGGCTGGGTACGCCCCAACCTGCTCTCCACCTCCTTTACCCAAGGTCCCTTCAGGACAAAAGGTTTTCACAGCCAGGACCAAAAAAGTCAACTCTGTCAGGGCTCAAAAGAGGAGAACCAGTGTTGAATCAGAACAAAATTAGCACTTAAGAGGCTTCTGTGCAGCTAAAAATGTATTAAACATATATATTCAGAGGGAAAGTGCTTTTTTGAAGTAAAACTATCTTGAGTGGTAAAGCACTGCAACATAAATCATATCAGTAGCATGTAATGTAGTTCATTTGTCATCCTATTCCGAGGCATTAGGTTACAGAACTGCTGAATGTGTGGTGAACCTCTCAACTACATGTATGTGTGCTGTAACTAATAGCATCTCAGTGTACAGGCTATTAAAAATGAAAGGACTTACACTGAGCTTCTGTTGCAGGTGGATATTTGCTGGTAATAAAAAAGATGGACTGGTGAGTATAAAAATGTGACCAGCGTTTTGTATTATTTTACTTAGTAAATGTAAAAATGTATGTATGTATAACCACAGCTGCAGCTATGCTCTTGATAAAAAGCACAACATCACATCCTAACTACAAAACTTCCAACTTTTGGGATTGTGAGAGTTTTGCGACTTAAAAAATGGGGTTGCAGCCAGCTTTAACTGCTAGTTTAGCGCCCAGGCAGCATCTGAAAAGTGTCAACTGGGGCAGAAAAGCCCCGAGGAGGATTAACTTTTGGCAAAGACAGAGTCATTTACTTTCCAGTGCCCTCTTGCACTCCCATTCTACTAATTCTACCCCCAAACACAGAGGTAACTAAAGCCTTTAGAGCAGAGCAATGACCAAGAAAAACCCCACGCTGGTTAAATATTAAGCACCAGTGACTCGGAGTGGCCACTAACTCAGTAACAAGACTCTGCTCTGTCAACAGCAGGAGGACAGGAAACACATCCACGCTCTTAAGTTTCCCTGTTTCCCAGTGAGACAATGCAGTGTGTAAAAAGATGTTACTCATTATGAAGAGACTGGGATGCAGTTTCATTATGGAGATGATTTGTCAGAGATATTAACTTTTTATTGCCCCTCATTATGTTTTCATTCCTGTGTGTGTGTTTAGTTAGAAGGAACACCATCACAGATCCCAATTACATTTATTGGAAAGTTGGTCATTGGCCCAGGAAGACCTAATTAGATTTAGATGCATATGACGCCATCATGTGGTCAGCACCTTTTGTTTTCATGTTTTGCTATGAATGCTGAATTGTGAGGTAGAAGGATTCTTTGCTCTGCACTTTATGACATTTAGATCTTTTTTTTTTTGTAAAACACTTTTATTATCACTCCTTGAACATTTTGGATGATTTGATATTCACCATTACATCTTTCTATAGGCTAACTGGGTGCGAAATTATTGTTGATATGTGCATGATCATGTGTAAAATTTGGTCACATCACTAAAAATCTTTCACAATTTATCCCTGAACTCTAATATTCCCCACAGTGTGATTGCCTTTCTCTATGTTTATTTTTGACACATATCTGTATCCAGTTGACTTTTCGTAACACTAAAATAAGTTTTAGTTTAGTCTCTTAAACTGGTTGTACTAACTTCTCTATCTGCTGTTCACTGCTAAGCTGTGTGCTAAGCAGCAGAGAGCAGCAGTGATGCCCTGACTCAATGAGCTACCAGAGAATGATTAAAGCTTAAATGGAAAATATTATTAATATTATCAGTGATGACTGTTCAAATGTGTATTTTCTGGCTTTTTCAGGGACGTCTTTGACTTTAAAACCTGCAATCTTGACTCTACTGTGTTGTTGATATAGTTAAAGGAATTTAATTGGTTTCATAAATGTAGAAAATCATTGCAATAGATAAAATGTTAATACAGAATATTAAATATAGTAAATTACAAATGAAACCTTCCATCTTTCTCTCTGATTTGAGGAGTAGTATCGCTCTACATCATGCTAATTATTGCATGCTTTTTGCTTATTTTGGGTGACATGAAGTGAAAAGAACATTTGTTCTTATTGTCCACATAAATTGTCGTTTGGAAACATTTCACTTCTGACAGTCTGACCCAAATTATCATGTGTGTTATCGGTGTTCTGCTACTCTTTGTTGCACACAACTCAATCCCAAACTGTGTTTCTGAAAACATTTTTATAGGACAACATTTAGAGATCGATAACAACTTCAGTCATTGATATTTCTTTACTAGCTAAACATAACTTAAGAAATAAAACATAACTTTATACAGTTTTAAATATGCTGGTACAATTCAGTACAAAAATAAAGGCAGTGAAACGTCTCCATACACAAACACCATCATGTCATCAGTCACTATCACTCAGAAACACGTGAATCCTGGGTGAACCAGTTTGGCACATAATCCACTTATATAACAAAGTATGAATTAGAATACTGTATGATAATTTGTTACTTTTGTACATCAGGACCACAGTGAAAGATAAAGCTTTGATTGGAGTGTCCATTGACAGCCACTAGATGGTGCTTTGGATCCACAGGAGAAACCCCAAAAAATGTCACAGAATACTTTCAGATGCTTCGGCGACACTTCTGGTTGGTTTGAATCTTTGTGCACATTTAGAGCAGGTACACAGCCATGTCAAAAATCTTAACTGATGTCCGAGTTAGTCATGCTACAACGTAGCCACATGGTCTCTTTCTAGCCATGCAAAGATACCAGGCTGTCCGTGATTTGTCCGTTAGTCTTCGCAGTCCTTCCAGGTTGCACCTTTTCAGGCAAATCAGTGCTCATGTTGACTGGAAAAGATGCATAAAGGAAGGAAATCCCACAGTTTCTCTTTAGATGGCTGGTGTTTCCACAAATTGTCCAGAGCAAAATTATAATTCCCCATATACGAACACAATCTCTCTTTCTCATACACACATAGACAAAAACACAAATCACACTTAACTCAGTTCTTTTCTTGACTTGGTTTCTGCTTGTAAACGCAGCGTGTGCTATGATTTATCCCCTTGGAGAACCTAAATTAAAAGACAAAATCTGTTACAAATCAGCTTTTGCAAAACAGAATGTTTTTACTTTGAGCGTCTGTGTGCGGCACACGTCTGTGTGCGTGTCCATGATTAGATTTGAATGCATATGTCTGCGTGTGCATGCTTCATCCCTGCATTAGTGATGCTTACCTACCTGGTTGCGTGCTTTGTGGGATTTCTGCATCAGCACTCTCCACTGGTCGTACAGCTTCATGGACATGCTGCTGCAGCCGTAGGCGTGTTTCCGCACCCAGCCAAAGAACTGCTTCAGCTCCCTGCGCAGGGTGGAGTTGGAGTCCCCGCTAGATTTGGAGTCACAGGAGCCCGACATCAGCCGCTCTGCATGAGGAGAAGAGAGGGTGGGAGGGAGAGAGAGAGAGAGGAGAAAGAGTTAGGGTGGGTTTGGTGCTCTGCAATGAAACATCTCAATAGAAAGTGAGACAGAGAAATACAGACAGGAGCAAAAATAGAGGAAAGAAAGCAACAAAAAAGAAGTGAGAAATTACTCAAGTATGTGTAGCCGTATGAGTGTGCCAGTATTACTGTAGATATTAACAGGAAGTTGTGGCTCTGAAGGCCTCTCAGAGTGATCTTTTTAAAGCGTCACCCTAAACAGTTTCACTTGCAAAAATTCCCTCCTTGGGGATGTTTCATGGTAACTTCTGGGAAACCCTTAAAAAAAAAAGTTTTTGTAAACCATGATTTATTTTCATAGTTGCAGCTGTCAGTACAGTCAGTTATGAGAGCGTTTTACTCAGCAATTTCATTGATGACTCAGCGGAAGCAACAAACACCGGTAGCTAAACATTACATAATCAAAGCTTGATACAGTTTGGTTTGGAAATTATTTGATTTGTTTCATCATCCATGAATAAAACTGCCAATATAATACAAAACAGGCTTGAAGATCCAAGAAGGTGAAAACAGCACCACAAATCTTCCTCTTCTTTGAGGCTTCCAGCAGTGGGAGAGAACCGTGGGACGTGTGGTACACCGTGATATAAAACAAATTTTAGTGGTACAAATTGCCTCCTAAAATGGACCAAAATGTTCTCAAAAAGTGAGATCAAGAGCAAGAAAAGGCCTTCTGAGTAAATTTCTTACTGTGTGTGTGTGTGTGTGTGTGTGTGTGTGTGTGTGTGTGTGCTCACCACTGTGGGGTGTGGATGCAGCGGTGGGATGGCTCCACTCGCTCCAGATTCCAGCTTTGCGAGAGCCGTAGATGCCCACAGGGTTACAGCGGACCTGGATAAAATACAACATCATTAGCTCTGAAACACAGACCAACTCTGATGTACACCAACGTACACTTTGATGACATGTACACACACACACACACACATATACCTGGACAAAATACACTGTTCCAGGTCTCAGTCCCGCCAATCTACAAGAAGTCTGGTTCCCAACATCATCCATCACCTACAAGAATTTAAAAAAGACACAAACACAGAAGAGTTGAGCGCCCAAAGGTCTGCAGTATTAAATACCAATGGCCATAAACTAAAACACAGGGCAGAGTCAAGATGTAGAAAACAAAACCGCAAACCATGTACAGACCTAAACATGCATGCACACCACATTGTTTAGTGGCTCCTGATCAGCATGTTTATGAAAATATGTTAATGTTAGCGTGCCCTCCGGGTTAAATCTGCGCTCTATTATTTATTACAAAGCCGAATATGCTGAAACACACACGGAAGAGTGCACAGGTATTCAAACATGCAGACAGCAAAGATAGAGGGAAAGAAACGCACACTCTGAGGTTAATAATCTTGTCTAATAGTCCCCACTTTCTCTCTGGCATTCAGTCTGTAAACACTTGTTAAGAAGGACTAAAACAGAAAACAGATCGTGGAAATTACAGGCATCAGAAGGCTAATGATGTGACGTGGGGAAGCCAAATCGGCACAAGTTACCGCTGAGCGTCTTTACAGCCATATTGAAGACATTAACAGCTGAGATGTATCCCTCCATTCCTTAGCATGACCTCATGATTAGGGCCGGTTCAGAGGGAAATGGCATTTGTTTTCACCACCAAACCCTTAAAGCCACTTGGATTTAAGTCTCCTCTCTATTCCTTTCGAAGCAGTCTCATCCCTCTGCCGCCTCTCCACTCCCCTTCTTTTCTTTTTCCATGTTGCGAGCAAAGACTTGCTTATATTACATCTGTGTAATTCCCCCTTAATTACTGGAGAATCTTCACTCTTACCCAGAGGACTCAAATGAAGTCTGGGAAGCAACATCTGCACGGCCGAAGGTTTCACATTGTATTTTTCATTCATTAAAAATTTTAAAAAAAGGTATACACAGTGGCTCTGGCCTGTGTTTTTCTCCGGATCAAAACCTGACTTCTAGATTCATGACTGGTGATAGTTTTTGAGTGGCTCAACTATTAACTCATCTGGCAAAGGAAGACTCAATCAGAGTAGATTAGAGGTGATTACGGCATTAGGATGGGAAACAGCTGGGACAGTGTTAGAGTGATATATCTGTTCGTGTGTAAGAGACAAAGAGAAAGGATTTATGTCCTTATAACTGTGTGTCCTTGTCCTTTACCTTCCACTCTTGGCTGTCCTCCAGTCTGTAGCGGATCTGGTATTTGGCCTGAAACAGGAAGTCTTTGAGAGCCGGAGGGGCCTCCCAGCGAACACTCAGCTGGTCCTCTAACTGCCCGACGCGACTCACACTCACACCTGACGGAGGGTCTGTGGTCACTGGAGGAAGAGGAGACAGAGGGGCTAATTAAATAAGAACATCCTATCTAGAACAATACAAAAATGCCAAAAAATTAACTTGTTCCAGCTTCTCAAATGTGAAGCAATTTGAAATTTCACCTTGGTCTCTTGGAAACCCTATATTTCCCTATATTCCGACATTTTATAGACCAATCAATAAAAATGATAAATTATTGGTGACAATAATTGTCAGGTGAATCTATAAAGAACATAATTCTAGCCTCAGTTTGTGCCCCTCTCTTTTGACACTTTTGCAAAATTTTTAAAAGTGTGAATGTTTGATTATTTAAGAAAATATGGAATAATATCAAATAAGTCATGTATAAGTATAGAAAAGTTAACATAATATGAAACTCCTGGTTCTGGTGGTGCATCGTAGCTAAAAGACAAGCAAGCAAGAGATACTGAATGTCACTTCCTGTTGCCATCTTTTTTTTTTCCTTTGAAAGAATACAATCAAACCTCGTGAAACTGGTTAAACTTTACTTTCCTTCAGTCTTTGAAGCAGCATTGCTTTAATTATTTGACCCACTTAGGGGCAGCAGAACAAGCTGTAAACGCAACACTGTGTTTATGTTGGCTAGTTGTTATGGGCAAAACGTTAGCTAACAGTTGCGTGTTAAGAGACACGGAGCAACACTAGCATTCATTTGGAGTTGTTCTGCCCGATATTCACCTTCTCCTTTTAGCCTCGTCTTGTTTTGGTCGGCACCAACTCTTGAAGAAAATATCTGGCTCTTTAGATGCTAAACCCTCCATGTTCACCAGTTAATCAGTAACTTTGCCTGTCTGTCGTAGGCGAGTAATAACAGTAAAGCTGGGGGCTGTAAAACCAGCTGAAAGACACTAAAACGGGCCATACCTGAGAGGAACTGCCACAGTAATTCTCTGTGGGTTGGTTACTTTAAAACAGTGCTTTCAAATTACATGTAAAAATTGAATGCATTGTTAATTCAATGTAAAAGTATTTATTAGAGCAGCTTTAAGGATTTCAGAAATGTCTTCAAAAAAGAGACTCTCCTGTAATCATCATATAAAAAATCCTTAAATGTACAAACAGCGATGTCATGAGAGGCACAAACTGGGGTATTTTTTAAATTTATTGCATCCATTAACAAGTTTATTTCTATCCTAACAACCTAATGATTGACTTCTGGTGGACAGATGGCCCAGATTATTGTTTTGAGCCATGACTCCAAAAATTCATTGCTTAGGGGCTTCTTTCTACATGTCCGGGTTATGTTCGCAGGGTCAAGAAATCCATTCAATTCAAATTTAAAGTGGTAGGAGTGATGTCTCTATGTGTTACAGCACATTGAAGGATTGTTCAGCATTGGCGGAGGTTTGGAGTCTCTCGAGTACCTTCTAGTTTCTGGAGAGTTGACTTGTGTGAGCTGGGGGGGGCTTTTTCATCTGACAACAATTATCTTTTTGACAAACAAACATGTGGCGGCAGGCCATTATTTTAACTTTCCTCGCGTTTTCAACTTCAGTTCCTTTACATAATGTCGTCTCTTACCGATAAACAAACAAGACGACCCCGGGGGGAGGGAAGAAGGCGGGAAAGAGGGAAGAAGTTGGGAGTTGACAGAGATTCTCTCTGAACTATGAGTGAGATTTAAATAGTCTAAACCCCTGATCATCCTTTTAGAAAAAAAATGTCAGAAAAGTGGAGACTAAAACTAACAAATTGAAGGTTGGTAAAACATCTTATTACAGTGGAGACAGTAATGGTCAAACCAGTGAGTATTGGACATGTGAAACCAGATGGGAGAACAAATGTATTTTTCTCAGAAGCTTGCTCTTCTTTTTCGCATTGATATGAGGAATTAAATTGAGGTCTCTTTAAATTATTTTATGTTGGTTCAGCTAACAAAAACAATCATTTGAGTATTAAAGGATTAAGACAGTACAGAAGCCAAAAACAACTGTGGTTGCATTAATTTTATTTGATCTGTTATTTCAAGGCCACGAGTAAAGTTATTTTCTTTATTTCAGGATAACAAAGTCATTAATCGTCTCATTTTCACAAGTAAACAAAAGGTTGTTTTGTCGAGATAACAAGATAATTATTCTATTATCTTGCAAAAACAAATATTGTTATTTTGATATAACGAGATATTTCATCGTGTAGTTCTTGTTATCCTGAGATAATGTGATAATGAACTCGTGATCTCGAGATAATGGATGAAATAAAATTATTTCGACAGCCGTTCTTGGCCTCCATAGAATAGTTAGAGAGGAAAAGGAGGATTTTTTAAGTAGTGCTCATAATAAAGATAAAGGTAAATGTGGTATTCTTATACATTAATATGTCAAAGAGACAAATTACAGATTAATCACTATTGCTGTTTCATTTCTCAACACATTCTCATTTCAGGATAAGACACCAATACAAGTTGCCTCTAGTCTCTTGTTTCAGAGGGCTCCCCGTGCCTGAGGAATGTAGAAAACTGTAGGTGTTTCCGCCTCGCCTTCATAACTGATTGGACATGACCGTAGACGTGAGTGACTCACAGCGCTCTACGCAGGTGTGGTTGCTTGTGTTTTATGACCTGCTGCTGCTGCTGTGGAAACTGCTCAAATGAAAAGAACGGCCAGGACAACCTGAGCGAAACAAAACGTACGCACAAGTCCAGAAACACGCCTACGCTCTGCCTGCCTCTCTGTTTCTATACTGTTACCAGGCCCTGCCCTGCCCTCAGGGTGTGTAAACAGGTGTGTGTGAGCGTGGCCTTGCGTGCGTGCATACATTAGGGAATGGAAGGGGATTACAGTTTGATGGACGCTTGTTTCCGTGCCAGTGACGCGTTCACCTCTGAAACCCTATATGGTGTTTCTCCCGGTACACTTCCCCGAAACAGGAGTGTGTTAGGAGTGAACAAGGTGAGTCCTTCCAAGCTAATCATGTGGTATTATTTCAGGTCCAAGCCTCAAAAGCCCAAACTCCTCGGGCCTCGGCGGTCTGCAGCCGGCTCAGAGACAGGATTAGGTTAGAGGATCAGTCTGGAACATTCCATCCCGACATAAAAGGGGGTTAGTGAGTGTTTTTTTGTGCGTGTGTGTGAGTGTGTCCAGTGAGCATGAGTAAAGAGAAAATGAGCTCATCAAAAGTGAAGGCGTTTTCATTCGTCACACACCTACGCCTGTCCAGGTGTGTGCATGCATGTGTCTATGAGTGAATGTGTGTTTTTTTTTTTTTTTTGAGGGATAATGAGAGAAGAGAGGAATTTGGTCTTGTTGCATGCTCCGTTTGCTTAAACCGCACTAAGCTAGGCAACGGACCACATAACAAAGCTTTAAAAGGGAACGCCGCTCAGTTCCCATCAGTATGAAGCCGGATGAGTACTTGAACAACTTTTTCCTCCGAAAGCCAGAAGCCACAGAGCTCAAGCCAATATCCTGTCTGTAGGAATAAAAAAGATGAATGCTTCAAGTGATGTGATATTCTTCATCAACATTTTAATACTATCCATTTGAGGCTAAAGCTGAACTCATAAAGCTGGAGGTTAATTCAATAAATTGGGGATAAATGGGGTAGAAATGAACATACAGTTTGCCCCCCCCCCCTTAAGTAGCTTCAAGATTGAAAAGAATAATCTTATTGCACACTATCGGACATTATCACATATGCTGTATTCAGTATTCTGTACCAGCTCTTAGATTAATGATATTTAGAGAGAAATATTCCAAACTAAAATTTGAAAGTTTTTTGCGGCTTCCATCAAATGGAAATATTCTAGTATGAGATTCAGTTTATTCACGTTTCCATGTGCAGTGACAGCCTGACATATCTGGTGTCTTTGGAAAATTTGAGATCTCCACCAGAATTTAAAATAAAGTTTGATGGGTTTGTAGGCTGCACAGCGAGAGTTTAAGGGGTTAAGAAAAAAAAGTGTATCGTGCTCTTTGTCTAAAACGAAGCAGTTTTATCTCTTCAGCAGTGCATTATATTTACTGTCTGCCATTTTATTTGAGGATTCGAAATTCAGAGTTTGTAAATTCATTCACCATATAGTGCCCTCAAAATTTCCACCATAGAACGAAAAAAGTAGTGTAGTGATTCAGTGTTCATGTTAATACTGTAGAAGCTAAAATGTTGAAAGTTCATCAGTCTGTGGAACAAGTCAGTGGACTGCTGAGCCAAGTTGAGCAGAAACAGAATGGATCATGTAACTTAGTGAAAATGGAGTTACCACATTTTGAAGTTTCATTTCGCGTCAAGCTTATTGCCCATACACATCCTGTAACAGTCGTGTTAATGTGGATGAGAAAATTGCCTCTACAAGTAGTGTCCATGGCATTTACACAGTTTCTGCTAATTCTACAGATACATACAACAACAGATCAAAAGTAGATTTTACTTGAATTTCACATATCTGTCATTTTTAGTTTAGTTATTAGTTATTGTTTGTTGGTAGTTGTTTTAGGTTTTTATGTTTTTTTGTTGTTGTTATTGTATAATTTATATAGTTTGACCCTTTAATTTTAAAATCAGTTCACTTATTTGCTGATGTGTATGTTTGTTCTGCCTTTTCTTGTTCTATTCATAGTGTGTGATTTTAAAGTGCGGATTATTTTTTATTATTTTATGTGGATCACAGGAAGACTACCAACCACTTTGTGGAAATTAAATTTAGATAAAGAATAAATAATCTGAGAGGAGAAATTCGCAAAAGCCCTCATTTGTGGAACTAATCACAAGTTGTAGACAACCTGTGATGAGAGTCGCAGGTAGACATTGCTCCATTTTTTGGGGTCACAAGCCTAAAAGGTTTGGAAGCCATTGTCCTGGATTACAGCCTGAGGGTCCGCTGACACCGAGATCTAAGCTCTGAAACAACAGTTAAAGCAAGCGGGTCAAAGTTCACGTCTTCTCATACTCACCCACGTCTAGGATGTCCAGGGTGATGACATCAGAGGTAGCCCGGCCCAGCTGGTTGGAGGCCTCCACCCAGATCTCGTAGGGCGTGAAGAGGTGCAGGTCCCGGGTGATGCTGCAGGAGTAGGGCTGCGTATGAGTGTAATCCTCACACTCCTTCTCCTTACCATACCACCTGTGAGGAAAACAGGAAATACTGAAATATCTCCACACAGCCTTCAATAGCGCATATGATAAATACACGTTGTTGTATCACGTGTTAAGTTTATCTGGCACCAGCCGCTTTATTACGTCCTTATTTACACTAATCTGACTGCAATATGTAATCTCCACGCAGCTGGCATGCCTGTGGGCACTGCATGTCAAATCATTTCCCTCTTGGTGTTTTTAAATTGCTGATTTAATCATTAAAAAGTTTTTACGCCCCATTTGAAACTCATTTTCAAAAATGTATCGTGCTCGTGAAATGTAACTTTTTACAGATGAAGAACTTTCACCCTCTGGTTACTGCTGCTGCTTTTTGTCTTAAAATATGGTCTGCCAAAGAGATAAGGTATTTTGTCTTGATTCCAACTCTACTTCAGCTTGTTTCAGGAGCTTTTTTTTTAAACATGCCAGCATCATAAAACTCATGAAACTGCAGATCATATCATGAAACTACACATCACGCCAACACTACTCATTAAATACGTCTGAAATTGGGTCACTAAGTAGAGTCTTTAACCCTTGGTTTTCACTCCCCTCATTTACGAGCTCATGAAATTACCATAAAATATGTCTCTACATATCATATATGTGCTCAGGTTACTCAGATGACATCAATCGGCATGTCAGTGTTGCTACTAAACATGTCCTGGGACAGTTTTTAGTCTTGTCAAAACTTATAGTGTTATATAACGTAAATTTTAATGGATTTATGGATGTTAATCCTCGATTAATCAAAGTTCTGCTGATTCCAGCAGTTTTGATTTGAGTTATGACTCAGACTGAGAAGAATGGGTGTGATTTTTTTCATGCAAATTGCACCAATTGTGTTCAAAAGGTTTATTTTTAACTTCAAGAAAAAGCAGATTTTCAGATTACGTAGCGGATTGAATGACTTCTAACGGTGAATGTGTTCTGCAGTGTGGCTGTAGTGTGTGTATAGTGTGTGTATATACCTGAGTTTGTACTTGAGTGTGTACTGTGTGCTAATGTTCGTCTCCCCCTTTCCTCCTGGAGCCCAGCTGCAAGTCAGGTCTTTGGTGTTCCTGGACCAGCAGGTCAGATTGACCGGCTTCTCTGGAGGCACTGGGACAGAAAGAGGAAGCGATGCAGAGAGAGGTGGGAAAGAAAAGAGAGGATGAGAGAAACGGGTGAAGAGAAGGGAGAGGAGAACAGAGAAGGAGGAGGTAGGGGAGGAAGGGAGATGCAGGGTCAGTGAGGGTACAAAGTTACCTCCAGTCATTATTTCAGCCCCTTCCTCCTGAGTGTAATTCACCCACTAGTGATGTTCTTCGGAAATTGGTGTGTTTTTTGTATTAATTGGTGTGTGTGTGTGTGTGTGTGCGTGTGTGTGGGTGCGCGCTGTCTGATTTGGTCAGACTCGGGATCCCTGCCAACATTCCTCGTCTCTCAGAACACAGGGCGCTGAACACGAGTGTCGCACAGAGATTAGGATCCTGACTGCATCTCCTTGTGCATGTGTGCGTGTGTGTGTGTCTGTGAAAATGCAAGCATGTGCCCTTTTTCATGTTGTGACTCCTAAAAAGTAATTTTTCATCTGATCACCTCTCACGGTCTTAGAAAATGTTTTTTCTGTGCATGGGAACCGCATGAAAAGGAGCGACAAAGACAGCATAAAACTGTGTTTGTGTGCGCGCGCGCTCGTGTGCTTCTATTTTTGTGAGGAGCAATTTTAATTTTAGACCTTCAGAATGAGGACATTTTGGCCGCTCGTCACTTCAAAAACCTGAGGGAATAAAGGATAATTCCAGTTTATCACAACTTGGATCTTGCTTTCTTAGATTTTGCCATCATTCCTATTTGTAATACGTGGTCAAGAAACATGAGAGATTCAGGTTTTATCATTCGGGGTTTACACAGAGCCGCAGCTTAGCAACATATTTGGATTTTGGGGAAGAAACAAAGGCAAACGGTAAAATTATTACCTGAACTTTCTGTTATGAACATCCATGACAGACATAATGGTTTAATTTTGATCTAACATATAGTACTTGCTGTAGTTGTGTGTGTACACAGTTTTTCCTGTGCAGTGAGGGTTTATTACAAACATTTCTGCTGCACTGACTTTCTGTTTTGCCTCCAAATAAAGTGGTTTAGATATGTTGGCTAAATAACTGGCTTGTTATCTGACCAGTGGTGTTTCTTGCCCTGCCAGACTTTGTTTTCGCGATTTGTTCCCAGATTTCAGCAATTACTGTAGTGAGTACATATCATCATGGCCAATAGAAATGATGGCCAAACCTACTAAATCAGAAACAAGTTGTAACGAAACAGAATTATCCTTTTTATGACATATAAAAATAATTTGCTTGGAATTGTAATTTGTCTCGGCTCCGGTTTTTCCACAAATACAGTTCAATACCTTGTTAAAAATTCTTAAAATTATATCTACTCCTTCTCCCTCTTTGAAAAATCCAGAATCTATGAACAAATTTGTAGTTTTAAAAGTTTTTCTATTAGACAGAAGATGTCCTCTACTTCAATAAAGAGTCAATTCTCAGTGTATGTGCTTAAAGTCTCCACATCACACTTGCATGAATTATATTTTGGACCATGAAAACTAGTTGTGATGTCACAAAATCCAACTTGTATGTACACGTCTTAAACTCAGATTTAAGGTGAGCACAGAGAAACTTCCCACTTTCAGCAGATGAATATAAAGACGTCCTCCAAGTGTCAAACTCACATCATTCTGCACAGTGAAGCTCAAACATCCAACTAAAGTAACAATAAGCAAAACACATTTTTGAGCGGGAGGGGGGGGGGGGGGGGGCTTTGATGCTTGGTTTTAGTGTTCAGGCAAGAATTAGGTTCAGGTTAAGGTGAGGCTTCTCCCTGAAGAAAATAAGGTTACTTAATGATAATTATAAGGCACCACAGTAACAAGAACACCCAAAAAGCACACTGTAAAAAATAAGCAACTGTTTAGAGGTAATTATTAGATGTATTATGTTAACGCTGGTCCTCATAAGCATAGAAGTACAAACACGTGTGTGTGTGTGTGTGTAAAATGATGTCAGACCCGTGTCCTATGAGTGATAGTGCGAGTAATGGACCACACAGGTGGTCAAAGCGTCACACAGTGACACACACTCACAGAGGCCTCTCGCTTGCCTGAAGGCAAGAACACTAAACATAAAATACAGCCACAACTGTGTAGGGACACTTAAAAATCTGCCCACTACTTCCTTGTTGTTTGCCTTTATTCCCATTTCCTCTCCACTCCTCTCACCTCAGTGCTGTACTCCTCCTCTCACTTCTCTCCTACGCTTTGTTTTTCCTGTAACACGCCTTTACTTCTACAATTCCTCACATTGATGCAGAGAGGCAAATGCAGATACCACACGTTCCCCCCAGAGGAAAAAAAAAGGTTATTTTAAGGTTAAAAGGCATCTTAGACACTAAATAAAACATGAATGCAAACAAGCTCAAAAACCATAAATTGCGCTTAAACTTACTCCCGACGTAGAGGCAGGAGCCGGCCAAGATGTGTCCCTTGTGGTTGTGACAAACCAGGTTGTCACCGGAGGTTTGCCTGGAGGCGTTGAGTCCGGCCAGCGTCACACTGAGGTTGGTCGGGCTCAGCACTCGGTACAAGGAGCCGGGCAGTTGTTGACCGTTCAGCGTCCAGAACAGAGAGCTGGCGTGGACGCCGAGGTCGGGGTGGACCCAGCAGCTGGCAGTCAGGTTGGACCCCATGCGAAGGACGGGGTCCTGGGGGTAGATGACTGCTACATCTGGAGGAGGGCAGGAGGAGATGGATATTAGAGGATATCTCAAGGTGGGAAATGGTCCAAAGTTTGGGATGAACACTAGAAATAAGAAAAATAATCTGGAGAGAAAGGTTAACTGTCTCTTTAAACACCCATGGTTCAAATGATTGCATTCACAGGATTACAGATTTAACTATTCATGGATTCACTGATTCGTTGACTGACAGAAAATTAAACTACAACAATTCTGATAATCACACAAAAAAATGCCAAATATTATCTGGTTCAAACTTCTTAGATGTGAGGATTTGCTGCTTTTTTGTTTTATATCACTTTAAATTAAATAACTTTGGATTTGGACTGTTGGTCAGACATCGTCTTGGGTTCTCAGAAGGTGTGATCCTGTGACGGCCCTTTTTTACTGCTTTTTGACACTTTGACACTTCACACTTAATCCAAAAAATTATTAAAAGATTAATCAATGATGAAAATAGTCATTAGTCGCAGGCCTATATGAATTACAATATGTTGTTGGGTCATTTGAAAGTGAAAATGGATGTCATGAAAAAGACTGAATTTAGTCGTTTGGAGAATAATGGTGATTTGCAGCTGACTCTGAAGTCTCGGTGGAGGAGCCTTAAATGCATTAACAGGCAAAAAACAGTCACTGATTGATGATACTGTGACAAAAAATAAAGGTGAGGAAATGTTGATGGATTACCTATCTCAAGATCATTTCTACAGGTTAAGACTAAAATGAAATGCATGAAAATCACAGGGAGCACTGCAGGTTGGGCAACACTGTGAAGAATGCACTATTTTGGGCTAAAGCATGCAAAAACTTTTTTTTGGAACTAAATGCTGAAAGGTGTTATGAGTTTCATTTTCCTTGTTGTTTTTCCTCAGATCTTATTTGTTGTCAGTTTTTAAACCTGTAAAAAAGCTTTTGCTCTCACTAGTGGTGAACAAAACACCGAAAGAATGAAAAAAGGAGAACGGAATGAATAAAGCATAGGAGGAGAGAAAATAAGAGTTTATTTGCTTCAGATAGGGAGGATTTCAAAAAAATGTTGCCCACCTAAGTCGATAGCACTATGAAAACATGCAAGATGATTTCTACAAAGAAACGACTGAGCAGGAAGCGATTTAGAGCGTCAACACTTTGTCAGACCACTACAAATCTGCGCCCGGGGCCACATCCAGTCAGCTGCCACCCACCTCCGCTGACAGACATTGTGTAGTACTTTATGGAGGGGGCTGCCTTTGAAGAAGTTAATTCAGCTGTAACGCTTCACCAGTGTTAATATCATAACCCCAACTCGGCACATTCATGCACACACACGAACACAAGCAAACACGAGCGCAGAGGCGAGTTGTCTTTGTCACCAGATAGGGGGCAAAGTGCAGGGGGCTGTGATTAGCCAATAATATGCTGATCCAGCTGAATAACAATCATTGTTTATGTATTCCAGGCGCTGAGGATGGGACATTTTCCCCCGGAGTGGGAGGTGAAGCCGTCCAATGTACGGCCCTTCAAACACTACAGCAATAGACACAATTACTGCTGTTTATTGCCCCTGCCCGACACGCTCACTGGAGGAAATGGCTTGTAAAATATTATTTGTTTGGAGAGGCTGAGGCTGCTCGAAGCACAGCTCTGATCAGGGCAGGGGATGAGTTTAACCCTGCAATAGTGGAGGATGGAGCAGGTTATCGGGCGAGTTGAACTGGGAACAATGGAAAGGTTTCATTTCAAAGAATTCATTTTTGTCTCATTCTGACTTGTGGCTGATTTATAAGCTTTGTGCTGGACAGACAACACGCTCTTCTTCGCACTGTCATTCTTCAAAGGTACATGACACCCCGTCCTGTTTCTAAATAGCTGTTTACTCCTCACTCATCCATGCAACCGTTTAAAAAAAATCCTCTGTCTGCTCTACAATAGATATATACATGTGGAACTTTTTGAGGGGCCAGTGTGGACAAGCCAAGTGGAAGAAGTCACGCAACATTTAGTGACAATGAGCCGTGCAACGCCATCTGAAAGGAGATCATCGAGGAGACAGCAGTGAATTTTTTTGTTGTTTTTTTTTTTTTTATAGATTTACATTTTAGGTATTTAACTGATGCTCTCATACTGAGAGAGGAGAGATTATCTCATCTAACGTCAAGTCACATTTGGGCAAGCACAGGCAGGACAAATATGAGAAGTTAATTTCAGGTTAAAAAGCTTCTTTTTTTTCAAGCTTTTGCGTGTTTTGGAGTCAGATATTTGATAATAAATGACAACTTCCAACATAAAATTCACTTTATATGCCAACAGGACATATAAACTAAAAACTTTGTGGGAATATGAGCTGCACTAAAAACTAATTACATGTTAGTTTATGACCAGCAAGAAAATTCCACATCCAAACAGTTTTATTCCAGTGGCATCTGTAAACCACAGCAGTGAGTGAAGAGGAAGCACCATCCATTATCACAGCGAATAAAAACAGTAATGACCAATAAGCAGCTATAATAAACAGTAGGGCGGCTTATGATCAAGGGCCATTGTCTTCTTTAAACCCCTAAAACTATACTTTCTTTTATTAGCGCCTTTCAAACAGGATGAATAACAGGAGATCCTCAGTGAGGAGCTGCTCTTTGCCAGTGAGCTCACCATAAAAACTAATCCATCCACTTAGCGGGTGGAAGCAGACATAACTTTGATTTATTTACGTTACTGTGCATTAAGCTGCCGGTTAACATTCTCCAAAACCCGAGCAAATGATGTCACTGTTTTGTTGCGGTCCGTGAAGCCCCCACGCTCTCCATGTGTTAAACGAATTATGGCCTGACTTGTTGAAATTCAGCCTCCTGGGAGCTGCAGCTCGCTGTGCAGGGATACAACAGATACACTTCACCGGGAGCTCATCAATAACCAGAGCTGTCAAGTGGACACGTTTTAATGTGTCCAGAAATCTGATTGGATCCGGTATGTGTCCCAAGCAAGTGAGCCTTATATAAGACAACTTTGGAAAGAATCTGTGGAATCGATGTTATTGAAAGATTGTCTGTATTTACATTTGTCTTGTGTCGTTTTTATCCTCATATGGAAACATGTATTTGTGCTCCTTTTTAGTGAGATTGTATTATTTTCATACCTTTTAACATCACTATAACAATCATCTAATATTCGATGTCTGCAGTGTGTAGTAACTTTGCACTGACTAAATTGTTCTAAATTGTGTTGTACTGTTGTGATGATCCATGTTTGCAGCTGTTTTATCTTTAAAATCTTCCATACCAGAGCAGGACACTGTCACACAGAGCTGTTTACAGTAAGATCTTTGGGTGACACATGGATTAAACCGATCTCAGTGGACCAAAAAAAAAAACAGTCGACCCCATACCAAAAACTCCTTTTCCAAGCAAGACCACGTCTTTGCGCATCGGTGGACATCTGTGTGTAACTTACGTGTGGACAAGGACAGCACGCCGGGAGTGTGCAGCATAAGGAAAATCAAGCAGATATCCAAGACGGCTTTCATTTTCCCCCGGTTCGTTTGATCTCTGTCTTGAGTCCTCGTCCTCGTGTTGTTGTGATGTCGCTTCTGTCGATCCTGGATGGAAATTACGCACAGTGGAAAGAGGAAAAACAGTACGGGTTCAAGTTGAATGCTCCGGATTTTATTAACAAGACAACCCTGTGGAGTAAAGGAGCGCACTAGAAAAAGTGCGACCCAGTGGAAAAAGTCACCCTCTGAGAAGCCATAAGACCACTCGTCCTCAGCAAAGGCTAAAACAATGAGTATATCACGTCCTGCGCGCAATCTTTTCCCTTCTTAATGCTTTCTGCAGCTAAGTCATACACAAGTTCATACTTTTTAAGCCCCTCCTCTCTCTCTCTTCCCACACAGTCGCCAGTCATTTCCCCCTCTTTCCGTCCTTTCACTGCTCTTTTTTTTTCACTCTCTCCCCCCTTCAGTGATGGGTAGGAGAGTCAGAGCCATTCACTTTCACTGAATCACTCTGTCTCTGTTACTTTCCATGCCTCAGGTCCCTGCTTTACAATATTTCACCATAGGAGGCTGTTGAGTCACTGAGTCTTGCAGGAAAGGTCGCCAAATTCAAAAATGTCCTTTTCTTTGTCTCTTTTTGTATTTCTTTGTGTACAGGGAGTGTGAGAAATACCCTATGTTTTCACTTAAATAAAATCTCATTGTACCCTCTTGAATCACCATGTTTTTTTCTTTTAATCTTGTCAGTTATGGCTAAGGCATGATAGATAATGACAGAACTGTATTATACTGTATGTTGAATAACAAAGGAAATCATAGGCTACTGTAGTCCTAATATCCTATAACGCTTAAATATCATAAAAGAATCTGATGACGCTCTGTTGACCCGAGATGTCATCTTTCTTTACACATATCTGGGAGGATGGGGTTATAATTGCATTTTTAAATAAATCAAATTATCTGTGATTCAAGAAATAGTCAGTGGGTCAGAAAAGAGTTTCATATGTTTTCTGACCTTTGCAATTCTTACAACTGACTAATGTTGATTCGGTATTCAATTAACTGGAATTGGCTTTAGAGAAAGTTAACCTTTTTTATTGTAAGATTTCACATAAAACATGACCCCGAGGTCAGTTGTAAGTGTGTCCATGTTAAAGAGGTACTGCAGCGATTTTGTGTTGTACTTCCATATAGTTTGGGGACTTGCAAGAGACAGTTTATAAAAAGAATGGTCAAAGTTGGTGCAGTAGAGGCCGAGATATCCTGACTTTAGTCCTTAAAAACACTGAATCCTACATTGCCCATAATGCAACTCAATAGCACAGACTTGAGAAAGACTTGACTTGACAGGAGACATTATACAACAGTTTTCACAGGCTGAACAGTACTAATCATGGCTGGTAAACTGATCTTCATAAATACATCTTTTCTTTACAAATCTAGAAAATCTCACACTCTCAAAAGCCTTTAAAGTGACAAAAGGTAAATGAGAGAAAAATATTCCAATATTCATCATAAATGTGAATTGTATTGTTTCATCATCCATAACAACACACTCTCCAAATGTCAAAGACAACATATGGGAGATGGAGGCATCAAGACCAACATTTACCATTAAATGAATGTATATACATTATATTTTTTTATCATTCAGTTTTGTCTTCTAATAAAAATGTAATTGTTGTTTGGATAAATTGAAAGCATTATGGGAAAAACCTTCCACATTTTAAACCTACAGAAACCAACGAGCAAAATCTGTTTTTGCCTCCAGCCATCTGATAGATCTTTTTTTTTGTTTTCATATCAAAGGATTTCTTGTTTGAGGAGTGATATGATTACATATAAAACAGCCACCCTTTTTCTCAGAAATAGAGATCACATAATACTTTGCCCAGTCAGCATTGAGCATTAAATAAAAGCCTATAGATAGACTTCTACAGAACAAGAAGGCAAGAAGGAAATTTTTTTCCACAGAGGAAAAGTTGCCCTTGGGCACAGTTTTGGTATCAGCTGAGTGGAAGCTAGACAGGATCTCAGTGGGGGTCCTCTGACGGAATCCACCGACTCTGTCACCAGCGGCTGTAACGGACTCTGGAGACAAGCAGGCAGCGGAAATGCACTCACAATAGGCCACATTGGGATTAAGAAATCCACATTTGGAGCCCAGAGTCTGTCTGGAGAACAGAAACTCTGTTCATGTTCATCACCGAAATGGGCAATGTGACTAATGTTTGACTAATGGTGGCCGAAGACACACACAAGTTAGTCCTGGTCGTCTTCTTCTGGTTGGACCAGCAGTGAGTCAGCAAGAGTCCAGGCAGAGCGTGAGCCTAACACCCATGAAGACCTTTAGGTCCCCACAATGTCCCCCTTTCTCTTCGCTCAGAGGGGACTCTTGTTCGAGGGGCAGTTCCCAGTCGTGCCCTGCGGTTACTGTCCAGGAACTGTGAAAAGAATTTCGTGACACGGCTTGGCTGTTGTGTCACTTTCCGGTCATTTCTCCCTGACGCCTATTCACAGTGTCATAGATAGAATAGTTGATTTATGACAGACGGTCATCAGCGTCTTCGCTCTGTCAATGAAAATGTTGTGTCACTGCCTCAGCTTGTGTGTTTTATGCTGCTATTGTCTTCCTTGTTTATGACCCCACACGCACATCTCCTGAATTTACATATTATACACAAACTCTCATTGATGTTTGCACACAAAATCCCACATTTGCATTTTCTTGCACAAATGCGTGCCATTTAAATACCACATCTTCCAACCAGACAGTCAGTAATCCAAAACACCGCAGAGAGCAGAAGGCAAAGTGTTGAGAGGCAGCGAAACACAGTAAAGATGGTGACGAAAAGTGAAACAGTGAGAGTCAGAAAGATCAAGAGAGCAGTTAAACCAGTGCTGAAGTTAGACGAGGAAGCCTTCCCTGTAATATTGCCAGTCATGTGAAGACAACAGGCTTACATCTCTTTGGCTGGAACTACAACATGAGAACACAGGCTCAGTGTAAACCAATGGCACATGTTGGACAGGCTGGTTCTCTGTGGGAAGCTGTGCTCTCAAAAGCACCTTTTTAGCAGCGTAGTACTACATATGTATCACACTTTGGTGCAGACTTAAATATGTCAACAACTACTGAAGAGATATAGGTGCAGAAGTTCCCCAGAGGATTTTGATGATCACCTGATTCTTCATCTAGCACCACTACAGGTAAAAGTTTTCACTAATCCAGTGAAATATCTCAACATCTACTGGATGGATTGGCACACATTTAGTACACATTCATGCTTCCCAGATGATCTGTCCTATTGATTTGATACCCTGACTTTTCTTATTTTAAGTGAAATGCATTGGCACAAAATTTGACATCCATGTTCCCCTCAGGATGAATGGTAATAACTTTGGCAATCCCCTGACTTTTAATCTAGTGCCACCATCACGTCAAAATTCTAATTTCTAATAATAATAATAACTTTATTTATTTTTTATTTTATTATTGTATAGCACTTTTCAAAACAATAGTTACAAAGTGCTTCACAGAGCATTGGAACATCGAAAGCTTATATAAAATGTAGAGTAAAATAAAAACTAATTCAAACAAACAAACAAAACCACTCAAAATCCAAACACAATAAATATAAAATAAGCTAACAGCAGACTATAGACAGAGAACAGGAAAAATCTTGTCTGTACAAGTGTGTTTTAAGAAGGGACTTGAAGGTTGAAACTGAGATGGTTCCTCTGGGAAGGCGTTCCAGAGTCGGGGGGCCTTGACAGCAAAGGCTCTGTCACCTCTAGTTACCAGCCTTGTTCTAGGAACAGCCAAGAGATCCTTGCCAGAAGACCTCAGACTGCAATTCGTTTCATAAGGTGCGAGGAGTTCAGAGTTGTATTTTGGAGCAAGACCCAGTTTAGCCTTGAAAGTAATTAGTAAACATTTTTTAAACAATTCTAAAATTAACAGGTAGCCAGTGAAGAGAGGCCAAGATAGGGATGATGTGATCACATTTCCTTGAATTTGATAAAATCCTCACTACTGCATTCTGGACCAGCTGCAGATGGGAAAGAGAACTTTGGCTCAAGCAAGAGTACATCGAATTACAGTAGTCCAACCGTGACGAGATAGATGCATGGATGACTTTCTCCAGGTCAGCAAAGGATAAAAAAATCTGTATTTTTCTGGTATTTCTTAAATGAAGAAAACAGGAATGTGCTGTTTTCTTGACTTGGGCATTAAAGCTAAGGTCAGAGTCCTAGGTTTCTAGCAACAGGTTTAACATGTATTGACAGACTACCAAACTTATTGTGGATCGATCGGATCATTTAACTGGAGGAAATTGTTGGACATAAAACACATCCCATTGAGGCAGGATATAAAAGTATATAGACCCCTGGTATCAGTCAGTGTTGCTGGGTGTCATCTGCATAAAAGTGGAAATTAATTTTATGTTTATAAATAATGTCCCCAAGTGGAAGCATGTATATTGAAAATAGTAACGGACCCAAGACTGAGCCTTGTGGCACGCCACAGGTAAGATGGGCAGTGGAAGATGAAGCATTACCAGTACTGACAGAGAATGTTCAGTGGTTGATTTAAACCAACAAAGGGTGGAGTCAGAGATGCCAACCCACTTCTCAAGGTGACTGAGCAAGATGCCATGGTCAACCGTGTGTAATCAGGTGTAATCTGGAGCCTAATAAGAGAGATTTTATTGATGAAGTATGTTAAAAATTACATTGAATAAAACTCTGGAGTTATGGCAGTTGTGAGAGATGAGATCTGAGAAATAGGATGCGTTTGCTTCCTTAACTGCTGTCTGATATATGCACATCAATTCTCTCAAAATTTCTCAGTTAACTTGTAGTTTATTCCATGATCATACAATACTCCATTACTTTAGTTTATGACACCCCCTTCAGCCTTAGCTGTACTTTTTGTTTAGTGCTAATTGTTGTCATGCTAACATGCTAAACTAAGATGTTGAATATAGTAAAAAATCAGCCATTTGTCCCATTTTCACATTTCTAATGGAGCTACATTTAGATTACACAGATTTTATATTCAGCAAAGTAGAGATTGTTGAGGTAAGATTTGACCAAAGTCAAATTTGACACCACAATTTAAAAAAAAACATGCAGTTAAAAATATAGAAATTCCCAATTTTGTCATACACACACATCTCTTGGTTGTACAGTTGAAGTTGTAATAAAAGACCTTTGCAACAGCTGCTGTAATGTATTTTGAGGTTTGCATTCACAGAGAAGAAAGCCATCTTATAATTATAAAAAAATAGTAATTATGAATATTTTTTTGCACTGTCCACCTTAAATGCTAATATACATTGATGGGAGGGGTGATGACTCCAAATCATATCCAATCACGGTGAACACTTCATCTTTTACTTCTCTCCCTTTCATTTCTATATCTTAGACATTTCTCGAACATGTGTGCATATCTCTGACTCAAATTCAGTGAGGAGATTTAAAACCAGCTTCCATTTCAATATTGCAACCTCTATAACATTTTAAATTATATTTCTCTATTAGTATTACAGCTAAGAATAGTGAATGTGTTCCATGTAATATATGTTGTCCTGTATCAGTCTGCCATTGTCTTCCAATGTAAACTGTAGAATATTTGAAATTTACTTGACAGAATGTCTCATAAACATAAAAAATAAATCTATTTGGCACAGACGGTGTAAGAACTTCTTCTAACTAAGCAAACATATTTGGAGCCCTATTGGTTTTGAAAAAAAATGTCATATTTTTGAGAAAGCATTACATAAAGAGACTATTGTAAAGTACATCTACAAAAAAAATATTTTTACTTGAAACATGTTGTTTTCAACATTGCTAATTTCCTCTGATGTTTCATTTTTAGAGCCCAAAAATGTAAAAGACTGAACAAAAATACAATGAAAAATTAAAAACTAATAGCACTTTAAAATATTATTCTTAAAAAAAAGTTTTGTGAAACTTTTGTCTGATCTTATTTCAAATTGCTTACCAGTCATTTGGGGTTTTAAAAAGTAACTGCAGTAAGTTATGTCACTCATGTTACAGTAATGGGGCATTTTCTGCTAATTTAATAACATTCATATAATACGGTCTCCTTAAGTATGTATTGAAGGATTAGTTGGATTTGTTCTGCTAAGTGGATAAACAGCTCATCATCAAGAGACTGGAAAACTCTGAGCAGCAAACCAGGGAATAATCAGAAGGATGGATGCAGACAAGACGAGTGCATGAAAAGAAAAAAAAAACAGTGAGTAGACCGACAGAGACGGGACAAGAAAAGTTTGAGATTGGGTTAGAGACAACAGGAGAACCAGCAGCCACTGAGACAGAGATATTTGGAGAATGAGCGGGGGCAGAAAGAGGGGGAATAGAGAGGGAGAGAGACAGAGAGAGAGGGAGGGAGTAATCAAGGAGAATCAGGACGTTTCCTCTGTAATACCCACAGGCCTCGGCTGAGCCCCAGCTCTGCAATCCTCGCTGATTGGAGGGAAGGGTTTGTTTGAAGAGGAGGTCAAGACCATCAGTACCTTGTTAAGGAAAAGTTGTGTCCAGAGGAATGAAGAAGGCTGACTCCTTCCTGAGGAATTCATAGGGGGATAGTGTGGTGTGTGTGTGTGAGGAAGACAGAAAGAAAGCACTGATGTTGGAGAGAGAGCGACAGTGTTTTTTGTGTGTGTGTGTGAGATATAAAGTGAATGGGACTGCCTGCCTGTGTGTATATGTGTGTGTGTGTGTGTTGATAGAGTCACTAAAAAGGAGAGGCGGAGAGGAGGAGGAATCAGATTGTGATTTAAGGAGGACCCATCAACCCCCTCCTCACATAGTTTCTAAAGCCAGGATAGCAGCGCTGGCATTCGCCGCAATAATGCATGACAGATGTACATCAACCGTGCTCTCTCTCTATCTCCCCGTCTCTGTTTCTCCCTCTCTCTCTCTCTCTCTCTCTCTCCTTCATTTTCTGCCTCCTCCCATCTGGACCCAATGTGTTGTTGGTGATGGGCATCACGCATCAATGCAAAAACCGCTATAAAATTGAGAAAGAGAGGATTATGGTCTTGTCTGAGGAGTCCTTTAGTTCTGGTGGTTGAATAGTTGACTACGAGCAGGGAAATGTTTATTAGAGCTGGCATAGTGTTGATGTGGGCTCTAACACTGCTTTCATCTTTTTTTTACCGCTCTCCAGATCATGCAGAGTGACAGGCGAGGCCACCTATGTTTGATAGAGGCACAAATGAAGGTGAAAATGCTTCAAAAAGCGCTGAAGCATTTATTTTTTACTGTTCTTATGTACATTATGGTTTCTCTTCTCAAATTATGTAGTTGTACATATTTTTTCCTTTATTTTGCTCTCAATTTCCCCTTTTTCCCTGCAAAATTAGATCTATCTACCTAATTAAATAAAGGCTAGGTCATTGAAAATGTCATAAAAACCTGCTTAAACAAAGAGAGGTTAAAGTTTCAAGAAATCCATGTTGCTATATGCTGCTTTCTCCAATTGTTTTTTGATTTAATTGAGGATGCATTTGAGAAAATATTCAAGATATTCCTTTTCTAAGTGAATTTCAACTTTGTGTTAAAAATGGAGATCAATATGGTTACAGTCCTGAGTTTGTTGTGCATTTCTCAAACATTTCCATAATTCCCCCTAAATCTCCCTTTAAGTATAAGACAAACATTTTCTCCTATTTTATGTGAAATACTCCCTTCCAATATGTTATTTTTTCATGTCTGCACCACTGGAGAATGTGGAGAATTTTAGACTAAATGTAAAATTCTCCATCTTCTGCATGACTTCATACACATGTTGGTGCAATTCAGCCTGTTGTCTGTAAAGTTTGGGATGAAATTGAAATTTGAAACGTATTTCTTTAGGTCTGAGCAGTGCTTGTCCACACAGCATGAGTTTATAACCATGTACTGTGCGGCTGAATACCTTAAAGGGGCACTCCAGCAACTTCCATAAAGTTGAGGAGCTCACAAAAGACGTTTTTTTTTTTTTTAAAAAAAAAGAAAGGTCAAAACTGAAGCAGCAGAGACCACAATATTTTAACCCTATAGTATGAGTCAAGCTCTAACCACACTCAAATCCTACATTTCACATCCTGCAACTTAATATTCACTTCTTTCACACCCCACACCTCCAGATTGTAATGCAGGCTTTCTGTTTAAAAAATTAAGTCTCAAGTCGAAGCAGATATTTTTTCAAACTTTGCTCCCCCACCGTTTTCATAGGCTGAGTCATACTCCTCTTCACCAGTAAACTGAACTTGATGTGTAAAATCGGTGGAGTGCCCCTTTAACTACAGAACCTTTGCTTGTGTTTCTGTGTTTAAACAGCTGAGGGCAGCATATCCACAGTGCAGATGTCACTTTCCCCCTCTCATTACCATACTAACACAAAGGTCAATAAAATCCTAGGATTGTTCCACAAAACACAATCAGCCTTGATAGTAACCCAGCAGCATTATCACCTCTTAATTTAAAAAGTGTGGTCACAAACAGATAAGGTTTTGTTTGAGTCTTTTAATGTGGTAAAGTACAATCTGATGCCAAGGAAAATCTAGGAGAGAAGAGGAGGAAATTAAAAGTGATTTGGGAAGGTGTGAAGAGAAATAAAAGCATAAAGAAAAGAAGGAGAGCTTAGAGGAGGATGAAGCTGAGTGGAGGAGAAGGCACAGAGGTGGATGAAAAGGAGGAAAGAAGAAACGAGTGATCACTGCGACAGAACTGAATTGTGCTGTGTCACCGTGCTCTTGTAATTTGTTTTATTACTTCCTCTTAGCAGTAAAGGGACTTGAGAACAATGCCCAGGCAACAGGTGTCAACACAAGTGATATTAATATCAGTTCAGTTGCTAAGGGTTCAGTTGCTAAATGAAAGTATCAAAAAGCATATCAAAGTCGAAATCATTACTACCAAAGCATAGCTATTCTTTCCTTGAGTGTTTCTTTTTTTACAAAAATATGTAATTGTCACATACAGTATGTGAGTTTGTGGGGCGATTAATGTTTCAGTTTCTTATATATGCAACCTTGTAAGACTACTAGGTTTACATACCGTTCGAGTTGCACAAAAAAATATCGAAATAAAAATATTTATTGGCAGCCATGCATGCACAGACATTCCTGCGTGTGTACTTAACCACACCTTTGATTGCATTTTCAGTTTCACTGTGAATCACCTTCAGTACTGTTTGTTACAGGCAACAAAAACATTTAAACCTTTATGACACCAGAAATAGGCATTACTTTGCAGCCCTCAAAGTATGCAGAATATTCTAGTGAGACACCTGAGTGCTGTTGTAATAGGATGTAACCAGTCTGGTACAGTATCTGCAAGTCATTTTTGTTTTCATGTTTTTGCCGGTGGTGGGTGTGGTGTGTCAAGTAAAGATAATAATGTTAGCATAAGAAACTGCAGACTTCCTGAAAATCACCTTATCTGACATTGTGTGAAATATGCTGCAGCGCAAAAACACACCAATGTGTTACCTGCCAGAGGGCCTATACAAATGCTTTGATTATACCGAGATAAGGATTTGAATGAAGTTCGGAGGCAATTGCGCGTAATGCAGTGTAATTAATTGTGATGACTATAGATGACACTGTGATGTTCACCTGTATGATCGGGATTCACTATACACTAAAAGTTTAGTCTCAACTCAAACACTAACCCAGACTCTAATCACTATCTTTGTAATTTAATTTCTATCGTTATCACTTGTTAAAAGGGCTTAAACTGTCTGTGGGTATGAAGAGGATATAGTGCAAATATAAATAACTTGTCTTCCTCTATCACAGATCATTGAGACAGCATGGGGAGTTGCAAAACGAGTCTACATGGGTTTTCAAGAATGGGGAAAAGCTTGTGATTGTGTTGTATGAAGTATTCTGGTGGCGGAGGGGGTTCATTGGTTAATATTGCGAGTCATTAAGCGGTTAGAGAAAGAACTGTGTTTCCTTCCCTAGAATTAAGTCAAGCATGTTGTATGTGGCAATTTACCAAAGGTGTGGCATGGGTGTGGTTATCAAGTGCACAAGGGAGCACAACTGAAATAAGCATTTATGCTTTTTTTTCTCCTAAATAATCTTTTTAAATACATGTTTTGCTCAAGGCAATTCTGTACGTACTTTGACTTTCAGGATGTCAAACTCATTCACTCGATCAAACCAGACAACAGTCAGGGGATTAGCTGCAGTAATTTAGACTTTGCAATAGACCATAGAGAAAATTTCACCTCGATATTACTGTCAGATATCACCAGAATATTAATTTTTTATAATCTTAGAAAAACAGCTCCATTTTTACCTTTGTGACAGTGCATTTTTCAGATAATCTAGTGGAGGTTTAAATAATTTATTTAGCTTGAGAAGAAGAAGAATTCTCTCAACCCATAAAGGCCCACTTACTCAAAAAATTATGAATCACCATGTTTGGAGACACAAGGTTTTCTTTGGAAAGCGATGATGATGATGAGTGTGAAACTTCATTCTTGTTATTTCTTATTCTTCTCAAGGTTCACTTACAAGCTCTTTCAGGAGCTTTCAGCTGCATCTCACAGTCTTCATCAGCAGATGGAGTTTGAAGGTTGTTTTATTTTTTTCAAACTACTATTTTCAAGGTCAAGATATAGAGAAGAGAGGTCTTAAAGGTGCTCAGGTAAGTTCCCAACTCGTGACAAACTTCATCCATACAGACCGTGAGATATGGTTGAGAGCTTCAGAAAGTGCTAATAAGTGGACCTTGAATTTGGATAATTATAGTCTTATGAATGGTCACAAGCTTTACATAGATACCAAAAGCATTTGAGACCAGCACCATGGGTATAGTAGATTGGAAAAATTGATGAAAGGATGAGTGGCTTTCATGCACTTTTACAAATAATGAATAGGCTATTAGATGGTGAAAGAATATTCTTTTACTTAAGTAAAAGAAGCAGAAGCTGCATTCAAATCATTAAGTAAAAGTACAGAAGTATTATCAGCAAATGATCAAAAGTAGAAGTAATTCTTACCCCTGTGATTATATTACATTGTTATATATAATATACTATTATTGTTACTGATGAAATAATGTGGAAGTAGCATTTAAATGTTGGCTGAGCTGAAGGTAATTTTAATATATTATACAAATCCCTAACACATTGTTACAGATTAAACTGTTGGGTAGTTTAATCTGTAGCAACGTGTCACATTTTATGAGATGAGCATATATGTCAAACTGTCAAATAAATGTAGTGCAGTAAAAAGTACAATATTATTACGATATTAAGTTAAGATAAGTTCGATGGTCTGGCTGCCACCAGCAGTAAGTTTCAGTTGGTTTCAGTTGAACACGCCGTTGCTATTAGCAACCCCTACTGGCAGGGTCTATAGCAGTTGCTGCGTAACTGATGTCATTACATCCACCATTTTGTGTCCATTTGTGTCCAAGCAAATATTGACAGACATCTTTTATCTATTCCTCAAATGCCGCTGTAGGAACATTATCTGTAGGTACTCTTTTTATTTCAGCTGTTTTGCGACTGTTGTTTTGTCATTTTGTACAATTGAGTTTTTTCTATGACTAGCTAACTGCTAACCAAGCTAGCCACTATCAGTCCCTGCAGGATTTTGCAGAGTTTTTTTGTGATTATTGCGGCCAAAAATAGTTGATTTTGCAGTGGCTTTTTTAAAAAACTACTACCAATGAAGAGTCATATGTAATCACTTTGTGCGATGAAAAGCATACTGCATATAAACAACTATATTTCAGTGCTAATTTTTAAATTTATATTCTGAACATGAGAAGCATGTGCTCAAAGTTATATAGAAAAGAAAATATTGTACTTGAGTTCCATTCATAAGCCTTTATTGAATAAACTTTCACCTCAACAAGCACAACACGTGGTCAACCACAATGTTACAAAGTCTATGGCAGTAGATTGTTTGTTGGCAGGTGAGATTTGTCCATCTTCCACCTGAATTCACGTCTGAATCCTTGCTGACATAAGTTTTTAAATATACTTTATTAAGTTTTTGCACAGGGAAAATGTACATACATAAAAGTAAAAAGAACACATTCCATAAAATACATCATTAACAGTAATAATAATTATACAATAATCATCATCAATCTCAATCATCAGTCATAATAATACACCAGCAACAATAATACAGCATTAAATAATAATGTTAGCATGTTAGCACGACATGAAATGTGACAATTAATCCAAATCACAAGATTTCTTGAATTGCGTTAATTAATGCAATAACTGTTGTGTATTTTTTTAGATTAATTAGTTACTTCCTATGAGGCGAGCACTTACACTGGTTATTCTTTTCTTTCTGACATGAAGCATAATGTAGGTTAACTAATTTGACAGCTAGCTCAGCTTAGTCTTTTGTGAATCTAGTTACTAATCTGACTCATTCTGCTTTACTTTTGGTCTAACTCTTGTTTATGGAATCACATTGTTTTCAGATTTTTAACCACCATGACTGAATTTGTTGTTTAATAGTTTTCACAGTTTCAGAATCACTTCCAGTAAAAACCTAAAGGCAACCTGCTGTCTGCACCAAGTTTACATAGTGAGGGCAGAAGATTAGCTAGAAGTATAAGGTAAAGTCAAATTTAAGCACTAAAGTATAGTACAATTACCTCAATATTATACTTCAGTGAAGCGAGTAAATCCCACTTAAGCTCTTACTTACAAAACTATATATTCACTCTAAAGAAAAGAGGCCCTGAAGTATTTGACAGGGATCATATGGTCTTGTTGTTCTGTCATTATAATATTCCTATAGCATGTTGCTGTTGACAGCATGTTGTGGTCCAGTATAGCTGTTAAAATATCACCATCAGCCAAGATGATTCATCAGAGCAGAACACGGAAATGAAGTGGGCAGAGCTTGTTATTTTTCTTAATGAATCATCAATCACACTAAGTAGGAGGCGGTTGTAGATTTACCCTGTATGCATAAAATCGTGTTCGTGTGAATGATGATACGTGACATTATATGATTCTGCTGTAGCATGTTTCAGCGGCGTAATAGTCATAATGCTTGAAAGCTGCTCTGCCCAGACGGAGGTTCAGTTTCAGTTTGAGGAATGCTGCTCCTGACTTGATGCCATGTAGGTCTCTGTACATGCGTATTGCGCGCACAGTGTTTGCAGTGTACTCCAGAGTTGCAGAGTCATGTTGGTTGGTGCAGAAATTCCTCCCCTGCACGGCTTTTGGACGTCTGCCCGCAGCGGCGCAGAGCAAGCAGCGACACTCTCAGCTCGGCCCTCTCTCAGTACAAAACAACTTCAGTGTGGGGAATGACACTTCCTCTGCTTTTCTGACTGGACGGGGTACTTGTGGTTCAACAAGTCGCGCCTGAGCCCTCCGAGGTGATTCCTGTGAGAGTGAGCCGTGCTCCGGGCGTGACACGGAGTTGAACAGCTGCCCCTGAGGTGTTGCGCTACAGTAGGTGAGTGAATTTGAAGCTGTTTAAAAGTGTCCCCGCATATTTCACGTGCTATGCGGACGCGCCCTATCTGTGATACAGCAGCACTCGTGACATTTGTCATGTTACTTCTTTCGGCTTGTAATGCGCCTGTAGAGGATACCCTGTTGATAGTGTTGTCGTCGAGCATTCACTTTATTTCCTCACTAGTGCGCAGACTCCTAAAAGGGAATTGAAACTTGTGCTGATCTGTAATTCATTTACAGAAAGCTGAGTGTTGCTCAAATTGAGCTGCTGTGTGATTGTTTGTAACTGAAGCGTTTGTAATGTTTATGAAACATCGTCATGGGAAAATAATCGTTTGAAGGATGCAATTTGGGCTGCAACTAACTCATTTTGTAATGGATTAATCTGCCGATTAACCGATTAATTGTTTGGTCTAAAATGTCAAAGAATTGTGAAAAATAATTATAAGCTTCATTTATACAGATTCTTTCATTTATAAATGCATCTCAAAGTGTTTAACATTTTTTTAAAAAGAAAAGAGCATTTTATCAACAGTTAAAATATTGAAATACATTTTTTTTAATGCCCATCACGGTTTCCCAGAGCTCAAGGTGACCTCGTCAAATAACTTATTTATCCAAGAAACAATCCAAAAGATATTTGATTTGCAATGATACAAATCAGAGAAAAGTGGCAAATCCTCACATTTGAAAAGCTGGGACCATCAATTATTTGGCTTTTTTGTTTGAAAAATGAAAAATAACCAATTATCAAAATAATTGCGAATTATTTTTTTCTGTTAAACAGCTAATTAAATAATTGAGTAACCGTTTTAATTTTAGATACAACACAAACACCCAGTGAATCCTTGCTGGAAAATATCACATTATTCATAATTAAAGAAGAGGACTAATTAGGGCTGGGCAATATATCAATATTATATCGATATCGTGATATGAGACTTAGATTAGTTTAGAGACTTAGATATTGAATATCGTAATATTGTGATATGGCATAAGTGTTGTCTTTTCCTGGTTTTAAAGGCTTCATTACAGTAAACTGATGTCATTTTCTGAACTTACCAGACTAGCTGGTCTATTATTTGCCTTTACCCACTTAGTCATTCTATCTTACATTACTGATGATTATTTATCAAAAACCTCATTGTGTAAATATTGTGTGAAAGCACCAATAGTCATCCCTACAATATTGTTGCAATATCAATATTGAGGTATTTGGTCAAAAATATTGTGATTGTGTCATTCTCTGGGTTTTGTTTTTCTATGATAGTAAATTAAATAGGGTATTTGGGGGTTTTAGACTGTTTATCAGACCAAACAAGCAATTTAAATGTGTCAAAACCTGGTTTGGGGAAATTGTGATGACAGTTCCTACATTTTATAAACCACATAGTTAAACATTTAATCGAGAAAATAAGTGGCGTAATAAATAATCATTAGTCATATCCCTGAAATGAATGCACCATTGAATACAATACACACTGCAAAGCCCCAAAGGAGCAATATCAGATTATTTGTTGGTTTGCATGTGTCAGTACACATCAGTCATCAGTTCAATGTGTGCCTAAATGTTTATGTGCACATACTTTCCACCAGAGATAACGACGCATTTTCTTTGCTTAGTGATAAATAAGTGCAATGTATATTTATATTTGCTGATATGGTGAGCAGCATTGGGCAATCGTAGGCCTTCATTCTCTAGGGTTAATTCAGGTTATCTAGTATGCAGCTCATGGCTTGAGTTATTTCTCTGCCAATCAGATGTCTTGAGAGGAGGCTTTTTAATTTCCCAAATATCACCACCTGAAGGTTATCAGTCCGTGTCTCTAAACATGAGAAGGATCTTTCAGTTTGTTATGTGAGGGTTGAGTCGAGCGCTGTTGTGCTTCTTTAAAACAGCACAGTACTCTCATTCCTTACCTGAGGAGGGTTTTTTTTCTAAGGCAAATGAAGGAGCACCTTTGTCTGCGGCAACCTTTGACCCCCAGTCAGCTGTAATTTGCAGTTGAAAGATGACACGGCAGAAAAGTTTGTGTCACTGCTGTTACAAAACAGTGCAAAACTCACGTGGTCATCACAGCTCAGCAGTTTTAGTGAACATCTTTTCGAGGGTTAAGCAAGAGTAGCTTCACTCCTTTCGTACCCTGTTGTACATTGTATGTTCAGGTCAAAGCTGACTGTACAGGCTGTCCTGCCTACCACCTGCCAACAGAAACAGCCTGTAAATGGTTAACTCTGTGTCTCTCTTGCTTCTTCTAATGAGTTCTGAACTAAGCCTGTGATTTATGGAGAACAAACAGTCTTGATGTCAAAAACAATGAGTTACTGTACAAACATTTCTGTCTTAAAAGTACAAATGCCTTCTTATGAACACCATAGATCCCCTTTTTTAAATAAGTCTACAACTGAGTCAAAGACTACATGTCACAAAGCGTTTTTATCAATGAAGGCCTAGTAGTCTGCATCTCCTTCCTCTCGCGTCCAAACAGCCGTTTGCTAAATAAATTTGTCTAAACAAAACAGTGCTACCACCTGCGGTATTACTGTTCAGGACCTTGGTCAAACAGCTATTTCGAAACATAGTTATGATGTATAAACCTGCAGAGCTAATGTCACAGTGTTCCTGCAGGCTTGAGCAATACTTTATATAGTAGCCAAGCTCAGCACACTGTGTTTACACAGTAATTCACTATTAACCCCCTGAAAGCTTGAGCAGGATAGTAGGACAGATTGATATATCCATGCACAATGGGCCTTTTATGGAAAACTTAGCAGCTCTACTGTATTAATGACTCTCTTCCTCCCTCTTTTACTGCCACCTTGAACCGATCTCACTCCTTCCGATATCTTCCTTCATCTGAATCTGGGGTCCGAGAGAAGATTCCTGCAATCTCTCTTCTCTTCCATTTTGTTTTTCTCTCTCTTGCTCACTGTATGTCGCCCTCAAAATCTCTTTTTCTCTGTACCACTCTCCCTCCCTTTCCGTCTCACTCTTTCGGTCATATGACCAGCACATAGGCTGACTGACTGTAGAGTGAGAGGTGAGGGAGCTTGAGGCTGAACAGATTTGATTGTGCAACTCCACAAAGCTGCACTCCTTCAGACCAAACCAGTAATAACCTTCTCTTGCTTTGCACAGTAAAACACAAATAACCCCGCGCCAAACTGCCAGGTGCTGCAAGTATCCCTGTAGCTTTGCCACTTGTGGGATCAGGGTCTGTCCTTTTCATGCCACAAATGGATCTGCTGCATACATTTCTATTGATTAAAAGGGTCGTTGCACAGATAAATGAGCTGTTGCTAACAGGCAGCATTGCAGAATTCTTTTCTCGCTCTCCAACTCAAGAGCTGATTTGTTCTGCTTCGAGCCGTAGCAGCGAGTGACACTCTGTGGAATGCAGAGATTTCATGTTTGTAGGATATGCAGTCGGTTTGGGTTTGCTGTGTTGTGTAAAGAGAAAGCGACACAGAAGTATTTCAGCAGCTTATATTTTACCATTTCTTGGCAATTTTCAAACATTTCACATGTAAAATACCCTAAAGCTTGAAGCTAGAGCTGCAATGATTAGTCAATTTATTGATTAGATGATAGTATAAATCATTTTTCAAACATTTGATGGTTCCAGCTCCTCCAGTGTGAAGATTTGCAGCTACTCCAGTTGGACAAATCAAGACATTTAAAGACGTCACATTGAGCTCTGTGAAACTACATTTTTCAACAATTCCTAATGTTTTATAGATCAAACGATGGATCAAATTCATCAAGAAATCAAAACGGAAGATTAATCGTTAATGAAAATAATCGTTAGTTCCGGCCTTAAAACAATAAAAAGAAGTCGGTGTAGGTCTGGGTGAACTGAAGAATGTTTTTATTTTATTGCTCTTTATAATTCTAATCAAGATCCTGTAACAGAAACTTACTGCACTTATGTCCTAGAAGTGATGCTAGTTTCTGTGTGTTTTTCATATACATTAGTGTGACTGCTAGGCCTTTTTATTCTGACCTCCTCTATTTTTCTAGAAGCCTTGTGAGGCATAATGCTTAAAGCTAACAACTTTCCTTTTCTTTCAATAGTAAAGCTCGACCAATAGCTTTTCACAAATATATTGGTGTCAGCTCATATTTGGCCAATAAGTTACAAGAAATTGCAGTACAGAAATGGCAAAGCTAGGTCCACTAAAGAGCACTGGCAACTAAAGAAGAATGTGAAGCTACACCCAGGAGACGGTTAGCTTAGTTTTGCATAACGACTTGAAACAGGGGGAGACATTTGGCTACAGACTAAACAAATGTGCTGTTATGTTAATTAAACCCCCTGCTCCAGTCTTTATGCTAAACTAAGCAAACCGTCTCCTGGGTAAACTGTATATTTAAAACGAACTGCAAATTTAAGAGTGGATCCAATCCTCTCATCTAACTCTCGACAAGAAAGCGAGTAAGCATACTTCCCAAAATGCAGAACTATTCCTATTCCTTACCACATATAAGCTAATATTTGATTGTTTTGAAGCTTTTTTTTTGTTTGTTTTTTTCATGAAATATTTTGTTACCGGCCTCAAAAATCCAGTGAGTCTGGCTCCAGTCATTAGCTGACGTTTGCCTCCATGATAACTGCTGAGAGTGTTGCACTTGTATTGAAGGGCTTATTAATTGACAAGCATCCAACAAGACACTTAATTAGTGCTTTATTAGAGACAGGTGCACCATTTAAACCCATATAATTATGTTAAACTGACATTCGGTGCTTACATCATGTTATTTACAGGTACCTGAATGATAAGATCTGAAAGATCTTTCAATGAAACTGTCAGAAACATTTTTCAAGTCACTCATACCGATTATTTACTTACATTTTCTAAATGAAGGGTTCAACATTGTAAGGTATCAACATTGAATTTAGGAATGAATTCCTTGAGATTTATAGGATTTATAGGATGTTTGCGAACTAGGGCAATACCGATACTGGATTTTCGGGCCGATACCGATATTAGGGAGTAAAAAAAATCCAATATTGATATATCAAATACTTGTGACAAAGATATGCAATGGAAGCATGATATTTTACAGTTTAACAATGTTTAACAACTTTATTGTATAAAATGACATCAGTGCACTGAAACAGTAAACTTCACCGGGAATTTAATAATTATAAATAACTATAAATAAATGAAAACAGAACAAAAAAAACATATGTATGTATATATTAAACTTGAATTAAGAAAAAGAAAAATGCTGCCTTTATAACTTTAAATAGGCACACATATAGGCACATATCGGACAACATATACGCTTATATATCCGTGATAGGCCAATATCGGCCGATAATATCGACTGACCGATATATCAGTCTGGCTACTTTTGATTCATTGCTATTCTGTTACGTCAGAGGAAGATTACTGTCATAATGTGTTCTTTTCTTGACATTTAATTACAAAAGTTAAGATTAGGCCTAGTTGGTCAAACAGGTTCCAGTTAGTGCAGAGATGAGCTGGAGGATGACACCAGACTTCTCTGACAGTAGGGAGTGGTTTTACCACTTGCCCAGAGAATAAATAGGAACACTGAAGTGAATGTGATTTAGGGAAACAGTGGAGTTGGTCGGCGGCAGCTTGTGGTGTCTGGTAGGGAATCATTCATACCTTCTGTTGCTTTAAATAGTGTGAATGTGTGTTCTTATGTTTGGCAGCCTGCTGCTGTCTGCATAATCTCAGTCACTCCTCTGTGAGTCATACTAAGTGTGACTGCTCAACCAAACAGTGTCATGTTTAAAAAAAAAAAAAAAAAATTATACTGAACACATTGTCACGTTTGTTTTGAAGGGGATCGAGGACCAGTTTTTTGAGGAAGCTGTGACACTGGACTGATTCTTTCTGGTATATCAGAATAAAACCCCTAAATGCACATCATATCAAAATGGGTGTTAAATAGTAGGGGTTGACAGATATGTTTTTTTCAAAGCCGATACTAGTAATCAAGGAGGCCGATAACCGATACTAAGCACTGATATACATTTGCAGTAAAAATGAAAATCTTCGTGTCAAAATTTAGTTTCCATGTTGCCACTTGAAGCCACGGACGAAAATAAATCCACCAAGTCAATTACGCAGTTCTTTTGAAATGAAATAACGTAGAAATGGCAGAGCGTTCATTCAAAATTATCCATCAACATATTGAATGAAAATCTTTCACAAGTTTTTTTCCCCAAAATAAACCACACTAAAATAGACAGTGACCATTTCCTTTGGCAATAGCTGAGACGTAGAGGAGTTTAACAAAAGAAACTTTTCTGTTTCAGCTGCAAGGAAGTGAAACTTTGAGTGTGTGAAACACACACCCACACATACACAAGGGGAAAACAACATATTCACATGACATTTTAATTCAGTTAGTTTTCCTTCAAACTACTAAAAGTCTCTCATCTTTATTAGATTACTCTGTTTTGTTTTGTTTTTTTCTGTGCAGGATATGCATCACAACAGACGGAGTTAAAGAAATCCCTGCCAGGACGCATCAGATTGTGCAGTTACACACATTTGCCAACCACTTCCCCTTCATCTGTGGCACACTAGATGCAGAGGACTCACTGCAATGTCAGAATGGATTACTTTCAAAACACTGAAACCTGTAAAATATGGACCAACAGCCATTTAATGATCATGGTTTGACTCGTGCTCTGGGAACTGTCTGATCCTGATGCAAATGCTGTCAGTCATGTTGGAGCCTGGATCTGTGGATGAGGGAGTATTATGTGGTTCACCATCAGCCTGCAAGTGTGTTTATCTGCCATATTTGCACAGAGAAACATATGACCTTAACTTAATTTATGCAGCAACTGGCTTTTCGTCTGGAGTGCTGGCTCTGCCTGCTGGCTGCGGCTGGGATCACCAATGGATAGTAAAGTTGCACTGTTGACATCCTTAATTTCTTGTGAAATGTCTATTTACTGAATAGATTTTTGTGTTCGATTTGAGGAAAAATGGAGAAACTAAGGACATCTTCTCACTGGTGCCTTTACATCGCTGAACTGATGATCAAAGGACTTTCCTCTGTGGAAAGTATGACCCCAATGGGATAAGAACTGAAACAAACTGAACTGTCAAAGACTGTAAGACTGAACAGTTAATTACTGAAAAAAATCAGGAGTACTCCTCTTCCTGTGTCCCAGAATGAATTGCCCAATGAGGAAGAGACGTCCAACACGCGATTCTGATTTCTCGGCTATCGCGGTTCCCTCGATGCACGGGTCCGGGTACCTCGACTACACAGTTGAGACCCACGCTTCCAAGTCCCTGAAGGTCATGGATGAGTTCAGACGGCAGGAAATGTTGTGTGACCTGGTGCTACATGTCACATACAAAGAAAGAACAGTGGACTTTAAGGTAAGACACCCACTGGACTAAACTATCAGGAAGCAATTTGTGCCATTTTGTGCAGGGTTTGTTTCACAGTTACTTCTGTACAGTGTGTTTAGCCACAAGTGTTTTCAGTTGCGTTAGATAGCCACCATTGACTGTATATAAATATGGATGAAGCGTCTCCACTTCCTACCGCTATGCAAAAGTGAAGCCAAAATATCTCCTTTCTGGGAGCTGCCATCTTGTTTGTGTGATGTAATTTGGAGCCAGAGTCCCGCCGTCTGACGGAGGTTTGAGAGCGGCTGTCACAGCTGTCAATCATGACGTCACACCCCCCCTTTTTTATATCGTCAAATATCAATCGTCAGTGTGGTAATAACTACCTAAAATGACAGAAACCATCTTTGGGAAAAATTTATTTGACGTGTACTTTTTTTAGTGTGGCTCATGTCCCATCTGCTAACATGGAGGGGGCGGGATTTATGATCTATACTGCAGCCAGCCACCAGGGGGCGATCGAGACGTTTTGGCTTCACTTTTGGGGAGCTGTCAGCCAATGGCAGCCACACACACAAACCCTGGACCAGTCCCTACCATAGAAATACATGGAGAGGCCCATCTTGTTATCATATTAGTATGAGGAAAATTGGAAATGTGAGGAAAACACATTATTTGAAAAATAAAATGAGCTAGTGAATAATAATAATTATAATGCTTAATAACTACTGTTATTATTTTTATACCATCATCTCTTATTCCAACATTATTCTGTTCTATTACAACTTTCAGTATAATGTAACATGTGCCTGTTATTACTTCTCAGGCCGAGACGTGTACACACACACACAAACAACTAAATCTCCCTTGCTTATAACCCTTGCTTATCCTTTTTTGTCTCATCCAGTTAACATGAAACTATAAACATCCTGTAGAATAGTTGTGTATGTGATTTTTTTTATCCTCCTTTTTTCCCCTCACCTTCCTCTTCTTTTTGTGTCACGTTTTTGCTTTGTCACATTGCATTTCAGCAATAAAAAGAGCAAGAGACCTGTTTAGGTTAACAGGAAAGTTCAAAGCTTCATATTTGTTTTTACAAATTTAACCAACAACATATTTATGATGTATTCAGTAAATACTTTTGACTTGTCCTTGGCGAAAATAATGCAGTGTTTTTTTATCTCAAAAATAATATTTTTCAGGTGCACAGGGTGGTACTGGCGTCGTGTAGCCCCTATTTCAGAGCCATGTTCACCAGCAGCTTCAAAGAGTGTCGCGCCTCGGAGGTCACCCTGCGCGATGTCTGCCCCCAGGTGGTGGGAAGGCTCATTGACTTTGCCTACACTTCCCACATCACCGTGGGAGAGAAGTGTGTGTTGCACGTTCTTTTGGCTGCTATGAGGTAAACATATGTACAGCAGCACATTGTGTAGGAACGATCGTCGTGGGTCACTGAAAACAGATGAAATCTGAATCTGAGACATAGACCTGACTTCTATATTCTGACAATCTCTTTATCTTTCAGGATTTACCAGTTCAATGCATAAAATAGCATTTTAAATATACTTAGGTGGAGAATAAACAGGCGGTAATGTTTTTTTTTCCTTGCCTGTTCCTTTCCACAAGGTATCAGATGGAGGATGTGGCCAAAGCATGCTGTGACTTCCTCACTAAGCACCTCGGGCCGGCTAATGTCATCGGCATCGCCCGTTTTGCTGAGGAGATCGGCTGCGTAGAGCTGCACCAGCGCAGCCGAGAGTATATCAATACACACTTCAATGAGGTGAGGTGCAAGGACAGAAACAACAAGTCCGGTCAATGTGTTTAATGAAAGCTTTTTGATTGCCTCTTGTACGTATCACAACAACAATTTTAAGCAAACACGTGACATACAGTATATTTATTGAGCGAAGTGGAGGTGTTTTTCAGCAGCCTCTAAAATATCATGTTATTCTCACATGGGAAAAAGGAGGAAACCACTAAAAATGTTGAAGTGTTGTGTGTCAAAATCAGCGACTCGGTACCCCTGAGGAAGACGCATGTTCACTACATCGCCCTGAGACAGCTCCAGGACTACTCCGTTGGACACGTGCTCATGGTCTTCCCAGTGATTCCAGGCATAGTCCAGAAGAACTCTTTGGTTGTTCTTGTACAATGCTACGCCCATGTGGGTGCTTATCCGGTTATCCATGGCATTGAATCTGAAGAAGTAGATGCCTTTGACAGGGGCTGTGAAGAAACCTGCGTTGGAGTACAAATAAATAGTCAGAGAGCTGAGCAAAATCTGCCAGTTATCACATTCTAATAATAATCTACTCTCTATCTCTGTTTATCTCCTGCATATCATAGAGTTACAATATATTTGAGCATTCACAAAAAACACATGCAAATACATATTTACACACATTTCCTATTCTATACCTGTGAAGATGTTGTAAGCATTGCCGATGTTAGTAATGACTTTTGGGTAGATTATTGTTGTTTCAACATTAAAGGGCCCAATTGATCCAGTTAAAGCCACCGAGAAGGCCACTTTGGGTCCGTCTGTGAATATAGAGAATAAAAAGTGGTTATTATTGTTGCATATCTCTATCCCACCGTACGTTCTGCTATAAAAGTTTTGCTGACAGTTGTGTCCTCATGTCGGACAGCTGGGTTGTTTGGTCTTATAGAATAAAAGAATATCATGACCACTTAAAACTATATTAAAGTGTAAAATGAGCATAGATCCTTTGCTAGTTGTTTTTTCCTCCGCCCACAGTTGATCACATTTGTTAGTGAGTAATCTCTCTGAGTTTGTTACCTGCCAGCTTTTTCTCCAGCTCCGCTGCCTTCCCTTGGTACAGAAGTAACTCTGCCTTGGTGACATCCAGCTCTGTTCTCAGATCCTTCACTGACTTCTCCTGATCGTTCACTTTACGTTCGCTTGCTGCCAGTCTGCTCTCCATCAGCCTCAGCTCCTCCACCGTGGCTCTCAGTGCTCTAACCTCAGAGCTGAGGTCAGACTGTGAGGCCGTCTCTGCCTGAACCAAAGCCCCTGACAGGCAAAGTGTCATGAGCAAAGCTGTAACACTCTTCATTCTGTATTCAAATCTTGATCTTGATCGAAAGATGGCGCTACATAGACTGCAGGTAGCAGGCAGTAAGGCAGTAGTACATCTCATTGGTTCATCTCTTTTATGCAGAATTATCAGCTGTGCTCTTATGTTGTGATAACATGGGAAGCACACAGTTGCCGTGTTTAATTGTTAATGGATAACCTGAATCAAATACCACTAATCTCTCAAGGGCAGACTTGGAACTTTGACTGTTCTCTGTCTTTTGGGGCCCAGAGGTGGACAGGGGACATTTTAACATCCAAATATGGAAATGAAATCTAAAATATACATATTAAGTACTCAAATATGCCTTTATCTGAAGGTATTCATGTGTGCTGGTGTGTCCCTCTGTCCTAGGTGACTAAAGAAGAAGAATTCTTCAGCCTTTCTCACTGCCAGCTGCTGGAGCTCATCAGTCAGGATAGTCTCAAGGTGCTCTGTGAGTCTGAGGTGTGTGGCATTAAAAAAATAATTAAAAGTTGACTGCCAGGCATATAGGGAACATATTTTAATCATAGCATGTTTGGCCTCTTATGAAACCATTTTCTTATTATTACAGATTTGGGTCGAACATTAAGCACTGTGCTGTAACTAATAAATTTGGTCTGTAATGTCAAATTTAGATTTAGTTTAGTTCAGTTTCTTACATGTAGATGCACAAAACAAACCACATACTGATATCTTTGAATACATTCATATCAGGTGTATAAAGCCTGTACAGACTGGGTCCGCTGGGATTTGGAGGGTCGAGCCCAGTACCTACATGCCCTCCTGAATGCTGTCCATATCTACGCTCTGCCTCCTAAGTTCCTAAAGAACCAGCTCCTGTCCTGCCCCATCCTCAGCAAGGTAATCTGCATACCCACATTTTGTTTTTTGTTATGGAAATGCAAAGAGAGATGAGATCGGTGCTCACAAAAGATAACTAATATTTTCTATTGGCATTTTGTGACATATTCAAAAAACTTCAATGAACTCAGTCACCGGCTCTTTACAGATTTTAACTCTTCCACCCTTCCTTTTAACTGCAGGCCAATTCCTGTAAGGATTTCCTTTCTAAAATCTTCCGGGATATGACATTAGGGAAGCTTCCTCCTGCACCACTCCGTGGAACTCAACTCATCTATGTCGCTGGCGGGTATTTATCACACATATCCTCAGCAACATTGTATTCTTTCAATTCATTACCAGCATACAATAGTTAAGGCTAAAGCAGTTTCGGACACATTTCAGATATTCAAAATGTAATTGAAATGAAATGTTATATATTTTTATTCTTCTGTATCATCATTACACATTACATAAAGACACCACTTGGTGCCAGTAAGTTCACACTTAAGGATATATACGTTCATGAGCTTGGTTCACAAGTTAGATGCCCACTTGTAATACACAACTTGTGTGGGTTTGCTTTCTTGAAAGCTACTGGATCATATTGGCATGTTGATGTTAGATGCAAAGCACCTCATGGATCCATCTATCTGCCCCTGTCCATAATTTATAGTGACATACATCTTATTGACTTATTTTTCTCTGTCATAAAGCAAAGGTGTTTTTTAGCTAATGATTCAAGCTCAAAATGAGACTGATAAACATGAGAAGCACAAATGCAAACAGGGTGTGTAGTGTTTTCCTGGTCCAACTAACACTGAGAAGAGTGGATATGAGTGAAGCCCCACCATGCAGCATACTTGTATCAGCATAATAAGTTATTGTCCCTGTCTTGTGGGTCTATAAGAGCATATACTATATACTTTTTCAAAAATATGCCTCATTTAAGTTGTATAAGGAGCTCTTCTCTTGCGCACTGGGCCTTCATCTGATGTAAACTGTAGCACTCTTCATTATGTCTTCAGATCTTGAAGCTCAAATTTGCTGTCTGAATGACTTGCTAAGACAGTCCTCCTCTTTCTGTGAGCTGTGAAAAAATACTCTTGTTGTTGATCAAAAGATGAAGTTACAGGCAGCAGCCAGTAAGTCACTTAAGCCACAGAACATTACATCTTATATGTGGTTTTGTGCATATCCAATTGGTCACACCTTAGCAGCACATCTCATTGGTTAGTACTCTTACTATACTCATACTGAATAAATCACATTACATTCTGTGCTGCTATGTTGTGATAACAGTAGAAACGGCACATCTGCAGTGTTAAATAGTTACCTGTCTCAAGGACGAACTTGACACTTTGGTACTTTTTTGCCAGTACACTGCAAATGCTCTCTTTTTCTGTCTCTCCTTCTACTCACTCACTTTGACTTATCTCTGCTCAGATACCGGCAGCATTCGCTGGCCTCCATGGAGGCTTATGATCCCAGGAGGAATGTCTGGATAAAACTGGCTGACATGGGAACTCCATGCAGTGGCCTGGGAGCCTGTGCACTTTTTGGACTGCTCTACACTGTAGGTTGGCCAAAAACATCAAACCATTTCACCAGTCATGTAATAGCTTCAGTGAGATGACATTATAAAAACATGGATAGTTTCATGCTCTGGTTGACAGTCCAGGATGAGGCATGATTCAATACATTACAACACAATGACACGAGACAAAAGTAGGAATTTTATTTACTAGTTCAGTTTTGTGCCATTGTGCCGGCATATTTCAGTATAAATTATAATTTCTGTTGTAATGCCTCTTTTTGTGAACGCAGGTTGGTGGCAGAAACCTGTCGCTTCAAAACAACACCGAGTCGAGCGCCCTGTGCTGCTACAACCCCATGACCAACCAGTGGAGCCAGCGGGCCTCCCTCAACATCCCCAGGAACAGGGTCGGGGTGGGCGTGGTGGACGGCTGTATCTATGCTGTAGGAGGTTCCCAGGGCTCCACACATCACAACACGGTGGAGAGGTGAGACATTTCATAAGTGTCTGCGTATGCGCGCGTGAGGATTTATTTATTTCACGAGGCACTCAAGAAGTAATTCGACTTTAATGACATCTTATTTTACTGGGATGAAAGTAATGAGCACGGATTTTCTTTCCTTCACACACATTCTTAGATTAAGTGCAGTTTACCTCAGCGTAAGTATGGATAATAACATGAGAGACGGGAAATGAATAGCTGCCATTCAACCTAAAGAGCAGTCAAGAAGTTCACAGGTATTCCTCTTAGTCTAATTAGACAACAACACAAGCTCTTTCAAGACATGTTGAGACACACTTCCCAGGAATGTCGATCCTGTTGGGAATGCTTCACATCTCATTGCTGCCACCGCCAAACAGGGAGGAGTTTTAATACTGTTATAAATCAGTGTCAATCAATTAATAACAAGAAATGACAATTCTTTTTTTTTTTCATATCAAAAGAACTGTGCATCAAATGCGACCTTAATCCCTTTTTATATTCATGCGTATAGATTTCTAAAAGATGCCAGTCTCGAGAGAATTATTAGAGCTCATCAGGCACCACTTGGAAGTCTTTTTATGAGAAGCTGCTAAATATAATGAAAGCTGATAAAACTATTGAAATGAAAACTCAATGTGAGACACATTAAAGGAGATTAGAGCATTTATAGTAACAATGGTTGGCAGAAAAGGCTTTGCTCCTGAGGATGCTTCCCGAAAAAAACCCAAGCTGCACGTCCCTTTAGATGCACTTGCAATCATTTCAGGGTTCAGAGCACAGGCTCAGTGTCAGCACAGTGACCCAATAAGTGACTTGGATTTAGTGCCTTTCTCAGGGACACTTAGCCAGCGTTGGAGGGCAGGTGATGTAATATCAGCCACCTTCCTATCTGCAGTTTACAGCTGGAATATTCCAAGTGCCAAGGACTGAGGCAACAACCTTTTTAATCATTAACCAGTCAGTGAACCTGCTGTCCAACCTGCCTCATCGTAATTCAGTTCTGTGTTGTTGTTGTTTTACCCTTCAGAATTTGTATTTGTATTTTATAATATGGAGAATAACAAAGAATACTCTGTATTTTTGTTATTGTCAACAAATCCCATGAAAAGACCAAAAGCAACAATGTGTAGTCTGTCTCTCAATAATGTAATTCGTTAAAAACAGGTCATGAATGTATACTTAAGGGTTTTTTTAAAGACTATAGCTGGGCGTTGTAGTTTTTGGTAAACATTGCTCAAACAAGAGTTTATAGTATTTTCATTGGGGACTACTTTCAGCTGTGGATTTGGTGCTGTAGTGAGTATTTACAGCAGCAGGACAGTGACTCAACATAAACTACAGTCCCCGTGTTCGTCATAATAAAGGAGCACAGCTCATTTGTGTGTTTTTAATAGTTTTTGGACAACAATGGAGGTCTAGGGCACAGAGGATATACAAGCATTACTTGTTAGTACATTTAATTCATTGTTGGTTTTGCTCTTTTTATGGGATTCACTGACAATAGATAAATATAGAACATCACCGGACTTGCGTATCATGTAGGAAATGTGCTCTATACGACATCTGGCTTCCAGCATGATGAGATAAATTTGACCTTAGACCTGTAAGCCCTTCTTTTCTTTTTCTTCTTTTTTTTTTTTACAAATATGGACATGGAGTCTGTCAGACTACAGAATCCTGTGGACTTTCGTGTCTCTGTCTACTCTCACTGGTGTTACAGCCTCTTTGGCTTCCAGTAAACCTAATCAATTGTTGCCAAACATGGTTGCCAGCTTAATCTAATCCACTTAAAGTTGACTGGCTTGTGTAGATTGAGAAGGTTGCTGCGTACGGCCCTGCCCCTCTGAATCCTCATAGTTCAAATAGAAGTTTCACAGAATTGGTGCACTCATTTGATTATTTTAATTGACATTAAAAAAAATATTAACATATTATGACTACAAGCACTGCACTGCTGTTTGGTTTTGCAGGTGGGATCCAGAGTCTAATCGCTGGTCCTTTGTTTGCCCGATGTCGGTGGCTCGCCTGGGTGCCGGGGTGGCAGCGTGTGGGGGGGCTCTGTATGTGGTAGGGGGCTTTGATGGGCAAAACCGCTGGAACACTGCTGAGAAATACCAGCCTGACACTAACACCTGGCACCAGCTGGCTCCCATGAGTACTGTACGCAGCGGATTAGGTGAGTATGTGTGTACTTCTGTCTTCATGAGAGCCAATCTGAGATTTTAACAAACAAAATTTTGGCTGTGTGCTGCGCTTTGACCTCTCTGTCTTTCTTTGCAGGGCTAGTATGTGTCAACTCTTACCTGTACGCTATAGGTGGCTATGATGGACGGAGCCAGCTGTGCTCTGTGGAGCGTTACAATATAGCCAGGAACATTTGGGAGCCCAGAGCCTCCATGCAGTACTGTCGCAGTGCACACGGAGTCACGGTCCATCAGGGATGCATCTTTGTGCTCGGTCAGTGACATCACTAATGTAACATCATAAAAGTGTTAAAGGTGCTGAAAAACTGTGTTAAACTCTCAATGGTTTCAGGTTGATTTTTTTTTTTTTTTACTGGTGACTCTCTGAACATCCTCTGACTCTCCGGCCACCAGCATTCAGCTGAGCGAACATCTGAGTTGATAAAAATGTTGATGCATTCATCTGAGTCACCTTGAATTATTACTGAGCACTCAGATCAATGAGCTTAAGGAGCAGAAGCGAGTTGTGGATTTTTTTGCAGCCCTAAGTTTTGCCTCTCAGGCTATATACAGGCTGCCCTACCTAACTGGTGAAGGTTGTTGGGGCTGTATGCAGCCTGAGAGGAATACATGCACATAAACAGGACTCAAAAAAAGGTACCGCCAGCTACGTTTTTCGAGTTAAAAACATAATTTGATCTATTTCTTTTTACAGTAAATATTGTTCTAAAAAGAAACAGGAATTGAACACCATTCAAAAACAACACAAATAAAGTACAGTGCTCTTTGTGTTCAAGATAAAAATCTCCTTTTAGAAGATGTTTATGCATGTTGAAGCATTAATCATATAGAGTTGTTAAGTAATGAATTAATTCTGATGAATTAGTAAGCAGTCAGGTCAGGAGGTGGCCAGTGAGATCCTCAGTTACTATAATGTGGGCTGCACTGTTTTATTTCCAATGAGGCACAATGGCTCAGCGTTGTTTAATTAAATAGAGTATGTATGGTTCAAATGTTAAGAGTAAACAGATAAGAAGCAGACAAATGAAATGTCACATCCAGAAGTAACAACATTGTTAATTAAATCAACCAAGAAGTAAAATTTCCCTTTTTCAAAATATCATTTTACTAATCCATTCATAAATTGAAAAATTAATTAAAGAGAATAATTAAATTTAATTATTAATTGACATAATTGTTGAACATTTCCCTAATTGGTTTATTAACAGATTCATTAACTGTGTTGTGTGGATGCGTGTGCGCGTGTGTGTGTCTACTGTCTATTCAGGGGGTTTTAATCAGCATGACTTCCTGTCCAGCGTGGAGTGTTACTGTCCAGAGAGAAATGAATGGACGTGCGTCACCAACATGCCCGTTGGACGCAGTGGCATAGGCGTCGCCGTTACCATGGAGCCCTGTCCTGGCAGCCTGCCAGAAGAAGAGGAGGACGAGGACGGAGCCACATAAGGATGAGCGTGAAATCTGAAGTCTTTAAGTGTTGAATGCAGTTCAAAGTGGTGCTGCTTTTCAAGAGAGGGTTAAATGCATTCAGTAAAAACATTCCAATACAAAACCCCCTCACACATCCCCGCCTGCAAGGATCTCATTTGTCTCGCACCGCGGAATACTGCAGGTAGAGTTTGTATGAAAATGGCAGCGTTGACGAGGAAGAGTATTTCTACATCTACTGGGGGACCAAGTGCTACAGAAAAACTGGCACATTGCAGTGACCTCGCAATGAACAAGGTGCTACAGACGCAATCTCTAATAATGCTTCTATTTAATTGAATGTTGTTTGTAATCTCTGTTCTATTTCGTTTGCAAATTTACACATCTGAAAGTTTGAATATCCTTCAGTGTCCTAGTGTTTAATTTCTCTCAGTATGTATCTCTACCTCTACCTGTGTCTCCCTGTCTAAATGAACACTTGTGTGTTTTCTTTGTGTTGTGCCAATATAGTTTCACCAAGAACTGCCAAATTTTTGGATTTCACTGTGATTTAATGTTTTTTTTTTTGTTTGTTTGTTTGTTTTTTTTGTGGATTCACTATATTTGAGAGTTTCTGGACATCAAGTTAATCAAATATGTTTTACTCCTGCACCCTATGTTCATCATTGTGATTCAATTTCTTTCATTTGCACTGATGTGAGTAAAAGCAGATGTGTCTTACTGACCTCTTGTGATCTCAGTTATTTGAATGCTTCCAATAGGTGTGTAGCCCCAATATGTAACAGCACATACACAACCACTAGATGGTGGAATAAGTCCAAAAACAACTGCACACTGCAACATAAAAATGTTTTGTTGTTTTTTGTTTTTTTTTACCATGTATAAGAACCCTTACAGGACTCCCATTATACTGACAGCTTAATACATTTCTAAAAAGACTGATAAACAACAACAAAAATAAATATGGACTACTATACTATTTTTTGTGAACACTGATCTCCTGTTTGGATAAAGAATATTTCTCCATGTTTCATGTGTAGTGGAACATGGATAATATTTGTAATAATGCATATTAGACTTAGCCAGTGGAGCCCCCACAGCAACCTTTATTTCAGTAGTCCTGAAGAAAGACAGAGGGTACTGGAGTCACTACAGCGTTAGTCATCAACCACAGACGTCACCCGTGTGTTTACTTGTCTCTCTCTGCACTGCTGTTCTATCTCCTCAATGGCTCACCTGCAATTATCCCAGCAGGCCACCACAGAAGACAGATCTGGACGCAGCTATTATTCAAATGTAGCCTCAGCTGTCTCATCATGTTGAGATTTCTGACAGCGAAGAGACACCAATTAAGGGGAAGGAAAATGTCCATGTTTATTTTATCGCTTTTCTGCAATAATAGGCAGGCAGGTGATTGTGGTCACATGTTTGTCTCCCTTTTACTCTATCTCAAATTTCAAACTCATGGACACACAGTGCATTGTGAGCATCCATTATTGACGGAGCAACCTGTTGGGCAATGAGCAGAGATGGAGTAGCAGCAGAGCAGAGCCCTGGTTGTGTGTTCGGGCCCAGAGAGTGAGAGCGGAGACAGACGAGGGAGTAGAGGGCGCTTACTCACTATTTAAAGCCCTACACAAGTGGCTCACATGGCGAACGCATGATGCAGGCATCTCACACACATGCACATGCACATGGATACACAAACACTTGGGTGTCCGTACACAAACACATTTGTCCTTTATCTGTCACGCACACATATGTGTGTGTGCACACTCGTGCGAAACAAAGCTGGCTGTCTCTTATTCACAGGCTGTGGAAACAGATTTGCCTCAATGTGTTCATTGTCTCATGAGGGGAGGGGAATACAAAAAGAGATGTAGCACTGTACAGCAGGGAGATTTGCCCTCCATAGAGAATCAGTGGAGGAAAATTAGTACACATACAGATGTAGCTGCTGTACACGACCATCTTTTGCATGCGTGCTGCACTAATGCCGAGCAGTTGCACAACCCCAAGAGGAACTGTTGAAGGAGAGAAGCTTCCTCTGCTAGAGCAGAAGAGATGCAAGCACTGTGGAGGGCTTTACTGGACTCTATAAGAAGTTTAATAACAGAGTTTTGTTTAGTTTCTCATGTTGGTCCACAAACTTAGAGTCCCCCTCCGCTCAAAAATAGTTTGAGTTTGACACTAGAAGGCTGTTTTCACATTCATCTGCTGGAGGGGGAAAGTTCCTCTTTACTCACCTTAAATCTGAGTTTAAAGATCCCCTACGGGCATATATTAAGACATAAAAATACTCTGCTTGGAACAATAATGTGGAAATAATGGTTTTTCCACAAAAAAAGTATAATTGCCAAGTTAAAATCCTTAAAATTACCTCCTTCCTACCTCCTCCTTCTCCCTCAGTACAAATTCCAGAATCTATAAATATGCAAATATATTTCATTTCGGAAGTTTAACTGCGGGACACAAGATGTCTCCTACATCACTGAAAAGTCAATTCTCAGTGTTTGTTCTCTGGAGGCTTCAAGTTTCCACATCACACTTGTGTAAGTTGCATACTGGGCCGGGATTGGCTTCCAAACTATTTGTGATGTCACAAGTCATGTTAATAGGCCCGCCCCTTAAAATGGGATTTTCAGTGAGCACAGAGAAACTTTTCTTCTTCAGCAGACGAATGTGAAAACAGCCTTCTAGTGTCAAACTCTGCACATACATCATTCTGTACAGTGAAGCTCAAACATCCAACTAAAGGAACAACATTCAACTTTGAGTGGAGGGGGGGCTTTAAGGGGCGGGCCTACGAGCGTGATTTGTGACATAATTACTAGTTTGGAAGCTAATCATGTTCCAATATTCAGCTTATGCAAGTGTGATGTGGAAAGCTGAAGCCTCCAGTGCACAAACACTGAGAATGGACGTTTCAGTGAAGTAGGAGACATCTTGTGTCCAGCAGTTAAACTTTTGAAATGACCAATATTTGCATACTGGTATTCATAGCTTCTGGATTTTTCAATGAGCAAGAAGGAGGAAATGTTGAGGATTTTAATGAGATAATGAGACTTTTTTTGTAGAAAACCACATCAGACACATATTATTATTCCAAGCTGTGTATTTTTATATTAGAAATGTCTGGAGGGATCTTTAAAATAATGATTGGCAAACAGTGACTTTTACTTATGTACAAAGTCAGTATTTCGATGTACTTTTGCTGTCAAGTTCAGTTACACAAACAGTCAGGAGAGGACAAAAAATTAAAGTCTGGGATGCTTGAATATTGGAGTCAGCAAGTGTTCCTCTTGCATACTTTATTTCTTGACATTTTGCGCACAGTTAGTGTCCAGCTAGTCATATTCAAATGTAATAACTGGTAGAAGTGACAGAAACTAAAAGAGCTGATCTGATCATCAATCATTGCGTAACAGAGCTGAGCCTGCAACTATGCTGATATGTGCGTGCAGGGATTAAAAACTCTATAGGAGCCTTTCAAAAACTATAAGTGATGTACAGTATGTTGTAACACAGAACTATCCAGTATTTTGCAAGTCTGCGCAGAGGGTGAGGGAAGCCTGAAGGAGTCGAAGCAGTCTGTTCTATCACTGAGTATTACAATAAGGCTTATCCTGTTGGGTATGGCTTATTCGGCCTTATTCAGATCTGCACGCCGGCAGGAGGTAGAATCGAGCCTCTATAGGATCTGAAGAGGTGGGGGGCTTTAACGCCAGTGGGCCTATAGCTAGATGTGTGTAGGTGTGACCTTGGGAAGTGATGACCTCATCAACATCCCTGCCTGCAAAGCTAATCTGTTACATTCTGAAGGATGCTCCTACGGTGGAGCCACCCATGAAGGTGACATTGGGGAGCGGGCTGGTGGCGTGGAAACACACCCCTCAACGCGGCACGCACAAACGCGTCCAAATATTAAATGCACGCAGTTGCATATGCGCACGGGGATAGGTGTGTACTGTACGAGCATGCAAATACTGTACTCATATTGTCATCTGACAAAGGTTCATGTAAACCGCCATGATGAAACTCTTGTGATGTAACATACTTAACGTTCATCAGCTGATCACCTACAGGCCGGCAGCAGGTGTTGCAGCATGATGTTGGTTGAAAGGTCAGACTGCTTTCTCTAATCTCTTCTGCTCTGTGGCCATGCAACACATGAAACTCGGCACATTTTCCACTGTTATTTTTCCAGGAAATGTTGGACTCGACAACACTTTTCCAGTCGTATGCTGTAGTTTTGCTCAAATCAGAGGAACACTCAGATGTACAGCACCCAGCAGTTGTGGGTCAAAGGCTTTGCTCGTGAGTTTTTACCTCAAGGTGAGGCAACTTCAACAATGATACCAACATGTACAACAGTGTCAGCCTAACATACTGAGTGCAAGAGTATCCTGCCCCCCTCTTATCTGTCAACAGATGCCCTTGAGCAAGGCACGTTGTCCAGCTGATGCAGGGGAGTTGCTCTGTGGAGAGCAGCTGAAGAAAGATCAGTGCTGTCATGAATGCTTGTGAGCGAAATGAGAGGGAAACTGAGCATATGTGCACACGTACTAAGCCCATGTACCACTGCATACGTTTTATAAACACTGTTTAAGACTACATGGCAAACAGTTTTGTGACTGTGTTTGTTCCTCTAAATGTGCGAGCTGTTTATTTATTTATTTGTTTATGTATTTATTCTTTTATATATTTGTTTGTTTATATGATGAGGTAAAAAGCAAGAATTGCAACCTATATGGCCAACACAAATACACGCAGGTGCTCTCACATGCACACACACATGAACTACTGTAACTCACTACCCTGATCTTGAGCATCGCATTAAAGGACGTGTTCACAATTTTTCAAGTCTGTCTTTAAACAACAGTCAGGTGCCCAAATGAACAATGAAAGAGGGTTTTTTCTTACTGTAATCATTCCTCCTGATCATACAGACCATTAGAAGATCCCTTCATAATGCACTTTCAATGTAAGTGATGGTTGCCAAAATCCACAAGTCTCCTTCTGTGCAAAAATGGATTTAAAAGTTTATCTGAAGCCAATATGAAGCTTCAGCCATCCAAATTAGTCAAATCAAGTAGAGTCTTCAGTCTTTTTAGTGCCTTTGTTACTATACTTCCACTGCAGCTCAACAGGGAAACACTGTCCGAGGAAACACAAAGAGGGAATTTTATGCTAGACTGTAAATGTGTCAGATATCCTCTTGATACAAGTATCCCAGACTGCTGAAGCCTCATATAAGCCTCAGATAAACTTTTAAATGCATTTTTGCACAAAATGACTGTGTGGACACACTGTGGATTTTGGCCCCCATCACTTACATTGAAAGCACATTTGAAGGGGATCTTTTTAACAGCCAGTATGAACAGGAGGAATGATTACAGCGAGGAAAACCCTCTTTCAGTGTTCATATGGGCGCCTGACTGTTGTTTTTAAGACAGACTTGAAAAATTGTGAATGTTATTGTAATCATATGCAGAGGGACTGCTGTTGTTTTTCGTTAGTGATGGGAGCCTGCCTGTTGTGAGCATGTAGTGCGGCCGACTGGTCTGTGTGTTCACTTCAACTGTGTTTCTCTCAGACTCGGAGGAAAGCATGAGTGGACGGTTTCAAGCTCCCCTCTCGCTGAATTGATTCTACTATGGGTCCTCTAGAAACACGGCGCTGAAACACGGGGGATGCAGACTTCAATCTATTCCTTGTGTGCACTATTTTAGTCACTTTAAACAAGCCACATTTGACAAATTCGAGGTTATAACGCTTTAATACAATTTGTGATGCCGCTGAAATGTGCGCACTCGCACGCGCCGCCTGCCTACATGAAAATAGACGCTTCCAGCTCCCCCCTGTACCCAAAGATGGTATATTCCACAATTTATTCCAGGGAAAGACTGACAGTTTTTTGGGTCATGAAGCAGCTGTTCAAGTCAGTGGTTCGCCCTCCCTCCGCAAGAATAAGGAATTAGTACATTTCAAATTAGATAACGACAAACGTTGGTGCAAGAAGAGAAAAAAGTATGACAATGTGTCCGCAGCACAAAATAAACCATTTAAATATGAGTAAAAATATTTTTTGTTGCTGATTTTTTTTTTAATCACAGTAGATTTTCAACACATTAATGTGAGCAATGTCATGTGTGTTGTTTATATTTTGCAGTTGTGTTAGTGCAGCGGAGAGAAAAAGTGGAGCAAATTCCTTTTGAAATTCTTGTGATATTTAAGGTTGAGAACTTAGATCTCTCTCGCTCGCTCACTCACACGCACACACACACACGCATGTACACACATACACATGTAGCAGACCTACAGTGGAAAGTGGAGTTGAACAATGGTTGAATGACTTTTGACCCCTCTTCAATAAATCCAGCCAGCGTTACATTGCACCTTGGCAATCCATCAGCCTGCTACAGTATGTAGGTTTAAACTATGGATTTCATTCTAGTCCTGTTATAAAGGTATATAATGTACAATTCAAACATGGTTATAAATTTCATCATCAATACATCTCAGAAGGCCAGGACACCTTTTTAATTTGTACATAGTGGAGCGCATGCATCCACTGCATTTATCTTTGTGCTGTATGTGTGAAAGTAATGTGTGTTTATGATGAGTGACTGAATTTGTGCTGCATGCGTGTACTGATGATTGTTTTTGTGCGTGCGTGTGTGTGTGTGTGTGTGTGTGCACACGCAACGTGGGTCAAGCCCCTTGGAAACAGCAGCAGAGGTCCTCTGCTTTTAAGTGGATTAAAACTCCAGCACAATCCCCAGGGCCAGCAGGCATTGGACAGACTGGGTGTAGTTTAGATGAGGACTTAAGACTGATTATCTCTCATGCTGCCTTTGTTTTTGCTGCTACTGTTGCGTATATGGGTAATACTGTACAGTATATGGAAATCTGTATTCTGCACATATTAGCAGTGAGACAGGTAAAAGCTATTCAGACTGCAAATCACCGTGGTTGTATTTTTCTCCATCTGTCTTGATTCCTTTGCTGAGTGTCAGCCCAGCTCCACTTTGAACATCAGCTGTTACCAACTTTGCTGTGCTGCTGCAGTGGAAAGATTCCTCAGCTCTGAATGTATACCTGCAGTGTTTATGTTTAGTCTGCCGTCATGCAGCCTGTCTTATCTACGCTATAATATGTGAGCTCCTGTTATGGTTTCCCCAGGATCCAGCATGTCACTCCCATACTTTTTGCAGTGCGTCAGCACCAATTAACCAGGTCAATATATTTCTGTGCTCCAGTTGTTCCTACTCTGATTCTGATACTGATTCCATTTCTGATTTTGATGTCTCATAATGCAAAAATATGTTGGTACCTAACTGTATGTTAACCAATCTGGTTCAGTATGGCTGTAATGTCTTAAAGAATAAAAAGTTTTACTCCCAATTCTTCTGATTTGATTTCAAAAACATACATATGAGTCTATCCGTTCAATATCTCTAATATGGTGCACCACAATAATCAGAATCAGAATCGCTTTATTCACCATGTACAATGTACACAGGAATTTAACTTGGTGATACACCACAGTGAATTAAGAAAATAGCAGAATAAGACATAGAAGAGCACACTTAGTAAAAATGAGAGCAGAAGAAGAAACATAATAGAATAAAATAACCATAAATAAGAATATATTTACAAGTTAAGAATAAGAATATATATATAGTTAAGTGATAATGCATGCTACATTATGCTACATATCGCACAGTCCTGGCAGGATGGTTTGGCCCATAGTAGGGGTTTTACCGTCCCATACAATGTGTGTGTGAAAGTGTACGTGTGTGTGGGGGTGGGGGGCATTGGTGACAGTGTGTGGTGGGTTGGCATGGGATGAGGTGGGAGCTAGAATGGATTGTTGAGGACTTTAGGGAAAGAACTGTTCAGGTGTCTGTTGGTCCTGGTCCTGATGGAGCAGAACCTGCGGCAGGATGGAAGTTTTCTGATGAGGCGGTGAGCCAGGTGTGTAATGGGTCCACCACTATCCTGCTGGCCCAGTTCCTGGCTCTGGCATCATGCAGAACACTCACGGGGGAACCTGTTCCTGGCCTGTGAGCCGCCTGGCTGTTCACATGATGTGTTGCAGTCTGAGTCTGGTGTGGGCGGAGGATGCGGGGTACCACAGTGATGTAAGAGGTGAGCACACTCTCGATGGTGGCTCTGTAGAACTGGGTGCAAACGTTCAAGGAGATGCTTATCTTCCGGAGCAGTCTGAGGAAGAACATCCTCTGGTGAGCTCGCTTGATGACGTTAGTTGAGTGTGTCTCCCGTTTCAGGTCGCTGGTGATGGTGGTGCCCAGAAACTTAACAGACTCCACCACCTACTTTGTTGATAAGTAGTGGGGAATGTGAGGGCGGGTGCTTCCGGATGACCATCTCCATCGTGTCGTTAACATTGAGCTCCAGGTTGTTTTCTGTACACCATGCTGCCAGCTGTGACACAGTTTCCCTGTAGGCCAACTCCTCCTTGTCCTTGATGAGGCATAGGACTGTGGTGTCATCAGCAAACTTGACCAGCTTAATTTAGGGGTGGCTGGAGGTGCGGTCATTGGTGTACAGAGAGTACAGATATGGGGAAAGAACACAACCTTGTTGTTGGTGGTGAGGGGGGCAGACCCATGAGAACCATTATTTATTTTTCCATTTTGAGGATTAAGTGTTGCTTTTCCTAAATATAATATATTATATTTTGGAAGACATTTATTTGTGTTAAGCAATATATTGTGGTGAATTCAGTGGTTGTTTTCATTTTTATGACCCCACATGATCTTCATAACCTCTATAATCTTCTTAGGATTTATGGGGCTTGGAACCAATGAAACAAATTAAATGATCCAGCTTTTTTTCACTTCCACACATGTTGGTGCAGAAGGATAGCCATTGTTTTATTAAGTGAACATCACTCGGTTTTCAAAAGTAATGACAATAACAGTGTATAAAAGAAGTCACATACTCTGTAGCCGTAATGCTTCGGGTGTGGATCTGGCTTCTGAAATCATATTATCTGCTCTGTCTCTGTCCCTCCCTCCTTCCCTGTTACTGTCCACTGTATACAACCCAATGATGCAGAGATGCTATAAAATTAATGTTTAAGGAAGTAATGACAGTCAAACAGTAGTTTGACTGTCAGCCAACAAGATAACAACATCTCTGGCATACAGTAGGCGATGCGCTCTACCTGCCTGCCAAGACTGTGTACTTTGTTTAACCACTGAATTTGTTTTAGACACTAATGCATTTTTTGTGTTCATTGTTTCTTTGTGAATATAAATGCGTCATTTCAATGAAAACCTAAATCTGCACACTACACTGCTCTATATTGTGAATTTATTTGACAATGTCTGTGACGTGTCCACTCTGTCAGTGTTTACCAGCATGTTGTAGTTGGGTCGTTGTACATGTTTTGTTTGTTTTTTTGTTGGATGTGTCAAATCTTCACTTTAAAAGTGAAAGATTATGTTTTTAAATCTTGTGTGCACAAGTTATTGAATCTTATGTGCACAAGTTATTATCGCATCTTGTACGAACAGGATAATATATCAACACATAACAAGATATCAACTTGTGCACACAAGATAACTATATGATATTTTGGGGCTTGAGGGGCTCTTTAGTATTCACACTTAACTTTCAAACGTGTTAAAATATGATAATGATAATAAAAAGTAATGTAACAGGATGTTCTAGATGTACTGATTCACATGAAACAGAACTTCTGCATGAGTCAGCACTGATGTGTGAAGTTACTCAGTTACGCATGAAGAGTAATCTATAATCTAGAAGCTGCTACTCTCCTTTATATTGTAATGAGATGACTTTACTCAATAAGCAATAAGGAAAGTATACACAAGAAATATCTTGTAGTGTAACTTATTATTAAGCTATGACTGGCTTTGAACAGAACAAGAAATAAGTTAAATGCATCATCAGGATGGCATAAGATAGTGATTCTGCTGACATGCCCTGCAGTTCTCCATGACGCAGCATGCCACAAGTCTCTTAATGTCTACTTTTATTATTTGTTGCACACCCGATCAAAAATTGATCATAGCTTAGCAAGTGTTAGGGTGTTGTCGTCATTATCCATAATGGGACGTGATTCTTTTTCCACCTGTTTGTCACGGACATGTTTTCTGATTCGGCGGTCCAGCAGATTGTATGTCGAGTTTGCTGCTTTGGACAGGTGATGTCAACCTGAAAGTAACTTACATGTTACATGCCTTTTTATTATCTTTACATATAAATTCAAAACAATGAGAGTGTTTCTGACAACAAAGGGGCCAAAACAATGTTCCTTGATAGTTACTGACACAGGATTTTATTCATTCTGTAATGGGATATCGCGATTGTTGAGATTTTATTTGTGATGCACATTAAAACAAATTTAACCAGTACTGTAATGTAATGACTTCATATTAAACATTAATGCATTTTACTACTGTGTTACTGGCAAATAAATTAGATTATAACATTTTGCATTGTGTTTCTTTACCCCCGAGGCTATAGATCAAAATATTTTAGAATTGAGAGTAATAAATGTAGTGTGCTTTTAAAAGATTTAATCATATCTCTGCTTAGCACATTGCCTTAATGTTATCTTCTTCACATACGTTTTGTCAGTTAGCCACTTAGCTACCAGCTGCAGCCGCCAACTTGTACTTGTCTCCAGTTGTTGTTGAGGAACTGAGATATATAAATTCCTCAGGAGTAAGAATAGAATTACAACCATTACACACAGCCTACGTACACAATCAAAATTGGAGCAATCATTGCCAGAAAAACATTTCCCACATGCAATCTGATATGGCATCATTTTTTGTCCACAGCAGAGTTGGTACATTGTTACACCCACAAAGAATCTGATTGCACAGACCCTAAACCTGACCCTGACCCTCACCCCAACCATGACCATTCATTTCTCTTTCAGCTTTTGTCACACGCTGACCATTCAAGTGCAATCAAGGGCAGGATTTTTGGGTATTTCTCTACGCTACTTTAGAGTCGTTGTATCGTAACTTAAAGTACATCTTCCAGCAACATGTAACATTAATCTTAGATACTGTAGTTAATGGCAACTTTGTCTCAAACATGGCGGGTACTCACTTTATCTGCTGCTTTAGTATATCTGACCACAGAATTGAGCAAATAGAAATTCACTCACACTAGTGGACTTTTCTGAGTACCCTGATTTTTTTTATCTTCATCTACATTTTGGTGCAAACTTTTAGCTTGCAAACTTTTCAATCTTCCCGTTTTCTCATAGATTTTAGTCCCAGTAAAGCATAGGCCTCTACAGCTGACTGATGAATGACGCTTTTATTATTTATTCTATCATTCTTACTAAACCAAGCCTCAAAACTCTCCTCCTTGCTCATGGCACATCTGGTTTCCTAGGACACTTGTGGTTGCCTAGGAATGATGTTAGGTTTTACATGGTGATGACATCACCCCACCCCCGATCTCAGATTTGCAACCGGCTCTAGAAACGCAGGTTTAAGTGGCCGGAACAGGGTCAATTATAATGTTTGAGAACCTTTTTTTTTGTTTGTTTGTTTTTTTCACAATGAAATTCTAAAAATTTTGTTCAGAAATTCCAACACCGGCTTCTTGTCGATGGAAAAGCCTCAGGGGGGAAATGGGATCAGGCCCCACAGAACCCCACTGTGTGTTTGTGTGTGTGTGTGTGTGTGTGTGTGTGTGTGTGTGTGTGTGGTGGATGTACTGTATGTATACCTGCATGTACACGTGTGCTTACATGGGTGTGTGTCCATCAGAGTGTGTGTGTGAGCATGAATTTGTGTGTATGGGTGTGGACGTGAAGTGTGCATGTGCAGTATTAATGTGTGTGTGTGTGTGTGTGTGTGTGTGTATGTGTGTGCGTGTGTGTGTGTGTGTGTGTCTACTCCCGCCAGCCTCTAATGGGGATCATGTGTGGAGTCAGCAGCGCAGACACACAAAAACATGCTAACCCCCACCCCCGATGCACGGTCCGCATTAACACGCATGTGCATGCACACACACACAGGTATACACACGCACTCACACGCACAGACACGCACGCAAATACACACACAGAGCGTGCCTCAGTCAGCGAGTTAAGAACAACTCCTAAGGGAGGTAAAGCACCAATTTCTGTGTGTGTGTGTGTGTGCGTGCGTGTGTGTGTGTGTGGCAGAACACACATTCTGTTTCAGAGGGATGGGGGGTTGGCGTGGAGGGAGGGGGGTGGAAGTCGGAGGGGGAGGGGAGGGAAGAGAGAAAGGAGAAAGATATGGGCAGTGAGCACAGGCAAAAGGATGGAAGGGGTGTGTGTGTGTGTGTGTGTGTGTGTGTGTGTGCGTGTGTGTGTAGACAAGCAGGAAAAGAGAAGGAGAGCGAGTAGATAGGGAGAGAAAGCAGAAGATCGACAGGGAGGATAGAGTGAATGGCTGAGAATAAGAGAAAGAGAGAGGGGTTGAGGGGCCCTGCGCAGGGGGGAGAGGAGGCCCTGTAGTTTTGGCCAAGGGGCGAGACAGTCAACAACACATGTATCCAAACCTTCAGACAAACCTCTTCATCAGGACAATAGCAGAGAGATGAAATAATGAAGCTCATAAACCTGCTCTGTGTGTTTGTAACCACCACAGCTTTAGCCTTTGAAATTTCCATCCATTTCTAATAATGTGAATGCTTCCTGTTGACACTGGAAGCGTCAGTGTTGCCTTTCTGATAACTGGTCATCAAGTACACAATGAATGATTTATCCAGAGCGGTCCAAATACCAAAACCAATACTATAGACAGAAAAAGTATTTCTAAGTAGTGATCTTAAGCGTCTGGACAGTGAACAGCAAACACAGCTTTGGACAAGTCTCAAAAACCTTCCGTTTTCCTTGGTTGGCTTTATTTGTGAGCCAAAGTAACATTTGTTTTTATTAGACGGACCTTGTCAGTTGTCAGGTGATCTGCCTGCTTGAGAAAAAAAATTTTTTGATTAATAATCTAGTTATTTTACCGTTAAATTTTAGTTTACACCCTAGTTATGCACTCAAAACAGAGGAAAAAGAGACTTGAAGCATAAAAATAACCTTCGGGTTGCTTTTACGTGCATATAGAGAGTGTAACGTAAGCTGTACATGTCCTGTGTAGACAGCTGTATTGATTAAAATAGAAGCTTATCTGTTCCATCAAACACGCGTGAGATGGACAGCTGAAAATCACAGCTAAAATGCTTTCTGTGTAGTTAAAGCAGTACGTTTCACAACAGGCTGAACATCACACACATGTTTGACATACTATATCTGTTTAAAGTTAATATGGGTAATGTGTTTGCCAGCAGTTGCTTATTTACACATCCAGCAATTTTAGTGTTAGCATTAATTGACTCATGTTCCTGGATATATTTCTCTGCTTTTCTTTCCTTATATCTCTGTTTTGGTCATCACCATCTGAGAAATGTAACTGGCTCTATGTTTACCTGGTAATGACAAACCTAATCTGTCTGCCGTTTAGTGCTAGACAGGCAGCGTTCAATGGTTTTTAGACCTGCGGTCAGTTAAATCTGGAAACAAGGTCGATGAGAATAGTGAGTCTTTACTGAAACAGTAAAGCCGATTGTATACTTTCTGCATCCGTGAGTCTGTGAGTGTCCGCGAGTGTCCGCTAGGGTCCACGTAAATTTCGTCATCAGAGGGTGTACGCATGCAGACATCCGCGTACCTCCAATCAATAGACGCCAATCAACTGCATATGTGCAATCATGATACGGATCTCGATTCGTTTTTTCTATTCAAGAATTGTGACCAAGATACTTTAGATTAAGCAAGACATTTTACAGTTGAAAAATTTAACTCGTCAGTGCTGTCTGCTAGACAAACTATGTAACGGTGGCACTGTTTCTACATTACCTCAAACCTAGTTCGGCATTTCTGTCCTGCAATTTTTTGTTATCGGCCGACATACACCAATACCAATATATCTACAGTAAGCTAATATCAGTATAGCTATTAGCTAAACCGATGTAATAATAGTCACTTGTGCCATTGTTTATATGAAATATAGATTAGTGCAGGTTTAAGTTTATAGAATTATAAAGGTGTTATTTCTGGTCTCCTGTACAGTTGTTTCACCTAACATTGTCTATTTCGGAGTACTTCTAAGACTTTAATGGTCATGAAGCTCTTGTGGTTGAATCATTTGCCCAAAAGATGAACTGTGTTAAAAAATATCTGGTTCTTTGAAAAAAACTTAAAGATTGAGTGCATAAAAATATTTTTTTTTCAAAGGAGACATTCGCACATCCAACTATGTCAGATGCAGGTGCGTTGGAAGATCCTGCACGCTGCTCTTGCTTTTCGGTCCCTCTGGACCTTCGTCAAGAGTATATTAAATAGTTATTACAACAATGATCTTAAATAGATAATGCTCTGCCCATTCTGTGTGCACAGGTGTGGGACAATTATTCTCCTGTGGGAGTGTCTCTCAATAAGAAAAAGAAGACAAAAACAGGAACAAGTGAGACACCACAATACACACTTATGTCTATTTTGAAGAATATTTACAGAAATTGCATATCTAATGAATGAAAACATTGGCCTTGCAGCTTTCATAAGTCATTCAAAGATGTGCAATCATATGAAAAACTTGTATCTTCAGTGCACCATGAATAGGCCTATTTAATCCCAAAGCTCCTTAGAGCATGACATGCCATGGGATCTCATTGTTCAGTCCTTTGGGGAATAAAGTTTGCAAATTAAATATCCAGTATACTTCTCTTCTACTAAGAATTTCATCAAGGTTACCACCTCTCTCTGGCAGATTCACCTTTTCAGTGCTCTGGAACCTGAATGATGAAATGTCATGTTTGAAGTCATTGAAATGTACTGCCATTGGGTAATCTCTATCATTTCTCTCTATAGAGCTCTTGTGTTCACTTATTCTCTGTTTCAATGAACATGATGTTATACCAACATAGGCTAACCCACAAGGACATTTGATCATATAAAACACATGAGAGGTGGAACATGTCATAACATTAGTGATAAAATACTTTTTCCCAGTATGAGGATGAGTTACATTTGACCATATTATTACATTGAGCACATCCACTGCATCTGCAGCACCCATTTGGAAGAGGTTTTAACAAGGCCTGTGTTCTCTTTTTTACTGATTTTACATTAGCATGTACAAGGCTATCTCTGAGATTATGTATTTTTCGATAGACTATTAATGGTGGTTCTTTCAAATCCATGGACATTGCTGGATCTGATGATAAAATGTGCCAATGTTTTTCAATAATAGAGCCCAGCCTATGGCAGTTGGGGGTATAGACATGATGGAGTATTTCTTTTTCTGTGGGGGATTCTTTTGTAAATTCATTCTTGATTTCTGCAAGGCCATATAATAGGCTTCCTCCACACTATCACATGGATAACTCCGTTCCAAAAACCTTTGTTTCATACCTACCGATTTGTCAATAAAATCCTCTGTGGTGTGACAAATTTGTCTGAGTCTGAAGAACTGACTTCTTGGTAGAACTCGTTTTAGAGGTGTGGGGTGATAGCTATTGGCAAGCAGTGAGGTGTTTCGATCTGTATCTTTTCTGTGTAGAGTATTACATAGTGTACCAGACTTCTTCTCAACCCACATGTCCAGGAAATGAACTCTATCCAAAGCATATGCTATAGTGAACTTTAAATTGGGATCCTTTTCATTGAAAAGTCTTCAAAAATACCAACATATAGATTGGCATAGCTTGGAGAGCTATGGAGAATACTTGTGTAAAGACTCTCTACATTAAGTTACCAAAACACATTCTTCATCTCTGAGATCTTATTAATGAAGTCTATAAAATCTCCAATATAAGATGGTCATGATTGCACATATGGTTTGACAAAATAATCTACAAAGTTTGAGAGCGGTTCTACTAGTGAACCAACTACAGCAACCACGGGTCTACCTGGGTAGTTATTCTGATGTGTTTTAGGCTTATGCCCTTTGGGCAGGGTGTATAGGACAGGGCGTACATTCATTTCCGGTACTCAAATTCTTGCTTAGAAATTATTTTATTCTGATGGGCATTCTATCCTATGCCAAGAAAACTTGGCTCAGGGTCTCTGCTGAGTTTTTTGTAGAATTTCTCATTGCCGATTTGTCTCATAATTTCTTCCTTGTATTTGTCATAATCCCAAACTAATATAGATCCCCTGTTGTCTGATGGTTTTAGCACTATAGTAGAGTCTTTCACCAAATCCTCCAATGCTTTCTCTCTTTTTAATTTTTTTTTTTTACCATGTTCACTATAATGAACAATTCTTCTATAAACACATATTGCAGGCAAGTTGAGCAAGAAGCTGTTTGAATATGGTAAATGTAGGCCTCACCTGCAAAAAAAAACATGTCCAGGGAAGAAGAGAAAACATTGGAAGATTTGGTGAAAGATTCTACTATGGTGCTAAAACCATCAAACAGACCAAACTGGCAGACAAAAACACAACTTCTCAGAAAAGAAGCTCAAATAATATGTTTGGGGTATACTGGGGATGTTAATAAAAGAAAAGTTTGAATTGGGAATTAAAGTAAAGCCTCTTGGGCTACTGTATGACAACACAATGCATTTAGAAATGAATGAAAAATCATCAACACAGTTTTGCAGTAGCAGTTATTAATATATAAAGAGCTGTCTCAGGGCTGCAAATGGCAACATCTCCTTGGACACTTGAGAAACACCATTCTCCATCTTAGAAGGTGACAGAAAAACAGCATCTGAAATTACTCTACTAGTTGAAAGAAAATAACATCTGCAGACTGTCTGTGCAGCCAATTATACTACCGCACACTCATGTTTGTGTCTCTGATAAAAACATAAAAAAAGGTCTTGTAACTGTTCAAACGTCTCCGAGAGGACACGCAATCTGGATCCAATTTGACATCCAAGTCAACATATGTTTCTGTCGCAAGCTTTCAGGTCAAATGTAAATAAAAGAGTCTGAGCACTTTATGTTGTGAATTCTTCACACAAAAGCAGAAGAAAAAAGAAAATTGCAGCATTGCTGAATCCATACCAAATGTATGACTTATGCTTTTGTGGTGTATTGAATAAAGTCTTGCCTCTATGTGTGGGTGAAAACCCTAATGTCTTATGTTGTATTTTAACTGCTGAATATTTTATACATCCTGCTTTACTGTTTGACTGGTTTGGTACTAAATTCAGGCACTGTGAGAGAAAACACTGCTTTGTTTTTAGCTAAATTTTTATCTGAAATACTTTTGAGTGATGCAAGAAGAATTTCCATCTCAACAGTTTTCTGAGAAACTCCAGTCATGGGTTGATGCGCAAAAATTAAACATTATCAGTTAAAATATCCATATTATCTGATTATGAGAAACACATTATTGTTGGTATGTACATTCCTGTCATCAGTTGGACACTGAAATGAAATGACTGCGTAGAAGGACTTGTTTTAAAATTTGGATAGAAACAAGATGATTTTAACAGAAGTTGTGACAAAATCCGACTGGTTGAAGGGTGTGCACAGTCAACTGATTGAGCAGAAAACTTGAAAAGGAAAAGCATAAAGCTACATAATAGTTGTTCATTCAGAGTAGCAGGAATATAAGGTGTATGTTAACAAATTAACTCCATTTTATGAGGTATGGGCCTTTGATCAAGGTAACATTTTTCCTTGTGGTGTCAGTAGTTTGTGAATGAGGAATGTTCCTCTTGTTAGGATCCAATCAATCAGTTTTGTTGAGTGTGAAAAAATAGCTTTTAAAAGTGTCCAAGTGGAATAATCATCACAGTAAACAGGAACCTTACATTTGGTCTGTCAAACATTTCTTAAAAATTATCATTTCACTGTGCCTGAACTAAGTGTTTCCTGTACATATCAGTGCATTCACACAAAGGGCTCTCATTGGACCAAATAATACTTCAGGGTCGTTGATTCAATGAGCAAGGCCAGAGAAGGAGCGAGTCTCAACAGTAACACACGATATCACAATGTAAATATATGATTACACAACATGGAGATATAATATAAACATAATTTCTGAATATGTTCAGTCATCTGACAGCCGCAGGTGTAGATGGAAATAAGCCCTAAAAATACATGTCACCAACTCCATAGCCACCTCTTCATATCCGGTGTATGTTTGTTGAGTAGGAAAGCAAATAATAAAACATAGCAGTTCAAATTTTGTATTTTGGAGAAATAGTTTAACATTCTGGGAAATATGCTTATTTGGGTTGCTTTACCAGAGTTAAATGAGAGCATTTATACCACTCTCTTGTCTGTGCACAAAGCACTGGAGGCAATTAGCTTAGCTTAGCATAAAGTGGTGGAAGCAGGGGAAAAACAGCTAGTCTGGCTGGTACATAGTAAAAAAAAAAAAAAGCCCCACCAACACCTGCAAAATGTCCTAATTAGCAGATCTTGTTAGTTTAATACATACAAACAGCAATGTAAAAATGACAAGTTATGGTTTTCGAGGGAGTAACATGGTGTCTCCACTGGTTGCCTGGTAACCTCACTGTGGCGATAAAGGGCCACACATATGGACTCAAAAGCTGGGACAGCAATGGATGCTATTCATTGTGAATGAGACCTGGCCCTGGCTTTGCAGCCCGGCGCCCTCCACTGAGCAAGAGAAATTAGAAGAGTGCCCAGCGACACTACAGGGGAAAGTTGAGAAAGGCTCAACTTCCTGCAAATGTCCATCTGAGAGACAACCAGCGAGAGCCAGTCACGCTCATTTTGATTCCTGTGAAAACGGAAGCACAGTTGTTTACTACTCCACTCCGCTACATGAAATGACTTTAAACAAAACTACGATGTGTATTTAATGAGCTACAGGAAACCGTTAAAAGAACGATGACACGTGGAAACAAATCACCAACATCAACACACAGAACTACAGATTCATGAGAGGCCAGAGACTGCCGACTACTTTGCATCTGTATGCATGAAAGCACCGTAACACTGTTGTTTGTACCGTTACTGTTTGTGTACGGATTAAACAAACATGATACACCGTGTTCATTAGTGAGCTTTAGAGGTATTGGTGGGAGTGTTTTTACCTTTGGAGAGAGCTAGGCTAGCTGTTTCCCCCTGCTTCCAGTCTTGATGCTAAGCTAAGCTAATTGCCTCCCAGCTCCAGCTACATACTTAACAAACATACATGAGGTATCGATCTTATCAGCTCTCAGAAAGAAAGCAAATAAGCCTATACACAAAATGTATATGCAGTGGCAAGTCCAGAGAAAATAAACAAAGAGTTAAATGGACTTATCCTCTTTTGTAGTAATCTTGATTTTCTAAACTCAGATGAGTTGTCAGTTTCAAAAAGGCCCCTACAGCTGAATATGGTGTAAGGCCGTTAATTTACATGTTACTATTTACAGTATGTGTGTGTGAATTCTTCTCGTGTGTTTATATGTGTCATTCCCTAAAGGCATGTTGCTATCAACCTTGGGAACTTGTGTGTCTGTAAGTCGACAGTCCTGCCCTGTCAGAAATAGGCCGGGTTAGGGTAGAAAATGTTTCATAAGCTGAGACTGACCTCTTTCCTCTCTGTTTCTCCCTCTCCGTCAAACCCCCCACCCCCCCCCCTCTTTTTCTCTTGGTGTCGCTGTCTCCCGCTAACAAACACAAAAACTGTCAATACACGGATAGTATCATATAGACAACATGCACACAGACACCTGAAAAGTTGTCTACTTTTCATACTGTTCTCCCTTCACTGCACCATATCCAGAATTATTCCTCAGTTCCCTCTTTCTTCATTTTTAATCTCTCAGAAAAGTCTCCATTCTCATTAATATTTCCTGCATTCTGTTTTCTGATAGCTTTGTGCTCCAAGAGTAATATCCCCCCTTCTAAACTGACTGAGGGAGGTGACTGAAATGCTTGAACGTATGACACTACAGTGTGTATTCGTAAAAGTGAATGTGCACGCAGGTGTGTGTGCCTTTGCAGATTTGTGTGTGTGTGTGTGTGTGTGTGTGTGTGTGTGTGTCTGGCCATGCGTGCAGTTGCCGGTCTGCATATGCATTTGCGTGTGTGTGTGTGAGCATGTAATTGCATGCATGTGTCTCCGTGTTTGTCTCCGTCTACCATTTGACTGCCATCTGAATCTTTGGCACGTACAGCAGAGCTACGAAACAGCAGATAGACAGACAGGAGGGAGGCAGGAGGGAGAAAAAAAGGAAAGGAGTGGGGCGGGGGGGTGGGGGGGTTGCAGGAGGGGTGAGAAGGAGTGAAGAAGTAGAGAAGAGAACAAGTGAGAAGGAGGAGGAGGGAGAGATGAGGACAGAGAGCAGAGGAAGAGAGACAGGGAGACAGACGGTGAGCGCGAGAGAGTTAGACAAATAGAGATACAGAAAGAGAGAGACAGGCTCAGAAAAGGAGGGAGAAGGAGGGGGTGGGAGGTGGGGGGGGGGGGGGCTGGGGGCATCAGCATACAGAGGCAGTCTGTGGTCTTCCAAGCAGCAGCAGCAGCAGCAGCAGCAGCAGCAGTAAAAATAGGGGAGAGGAAAAACAACGATGGCTTGAAAGATTAAATTCCTGTTGGAATAGGAAGTGCAGAGAGAGGGAAGGGCAGAGACCAAGGGAGGCGATGGGAGTACTAGAGGTGGTGGTTTTGGCTTTTGGTGCACATGGTTTAAAGGAAAAATACACTATAAAATGCTTAAACACCATCAAAAACAACTGCTGATGAATGTTTCATGCTCTGGTCAGATTTGTTATTTGGTGGTGTATCTACAGTGTATCCATTGACGACGAGGCAAATCTATATGAGTTGACGAGATGAGATAATGAGAAATTCCCATAACAGCTTCTAGAGTTTGGAGGCAGAACAAAACTAAGAGCGTAGACTGTATGTTAAGATGGATGTAGCGAGGTGTGACATTACCCATTATTTGCTTTGGAGCCTGTTTAAAGCCCAGAGTTGCAGCTTATGGTCAGCAGCCAGGACCTTCCAAATAAGGAGTGCAGGGTGTTGCATTTCATGCTCTGGAAACACGCCCTGCTACCTCAGACCGAAACTAAACGCTAGCTTACTGGGAACACCGAGCAATGCACATTTGGGCTAACGTTAGCTACATTAGCTACATTGTGCTAACAGGACAGGTATCGTAATAAAGAAACATTAAACTTACCAAAATATTGTGACTATACTCTGAGTCAGTGTGAGTCCCGGAGCCAGGGAGAGAAGCAGGTGAGCCAGCTGTCAATCATGGCTGTCAATCAACACCCATGGCAGACATCAAAGCCTTTATACGTCTTCAAATTTTATTAACGGAGCAATAACTTCCAAAATGACCACTAGCACACTTATAAGAGGGCCTGAATTTAGAGATTGAGACCATAATGACTCATTGAAGAAAATGATTGACTTAATATTTCTAGAGAGAAGTTGACTCTTTTTGAATGGGAGTCAGTTGGAGCCAGGGATATTTTGGAGCCAGCATCTAGCGGCCGTCTGTGGCATTGCACTTTAAGGTACTTCCACATTGGCTTCAGCCTCAAGCTGTGGTAGTTGCCACTTGACTTGAGTCTACATTCATGCTTGTGACTCTGTGAGGCTGTACTAAGGCACAGTGGTGCTTCAGCATGCTAACATGCTCACAATGACAATGCTAAAATGCTGATGTTTAGCAGGTTTAATGCTTACCATGTTCATAATCATAGTTTTGCATGCTAGCATGCTAACATTTGCTAATTAGCAATAAACACAAAGTACAGCCAAGGCTGATATGAATGTCATTAGTTTTGCACATATTATATATACTATGCAGGCTATATACTGATAAACAGTTCATCACATTGGCAAATGCATCATCTATGCCCATTGAACAGTTTTATTCATTATCCTATCTTAGGAAAACAAATGTAGGGATTTACACGGCAAGTCAAATGAAGAACTACAAATCCCTGGAAGCACATAAGTTCTTCACCAGTGGCTGGGTGGATGTGGTACTGCACCACAAACCCTCTGCTGACATTACAGTTTTCAAGGCCCAGGTCAAGCCATCGTGGAGGGTCACCGATAAATCCCACAACACTTGGGTTGCTGCTAAGAGGACTTGAGAGGTTAAAGCGGCTCACAGCAGGGTAAGCTGACTGCATAACATTAACAGTATTAATCACAATGCCACATATCAAATTCTCTCAGAAGAGAAGAAATGCTCTTCCTATTTGGTGAAAAAGTATGTAATTGTATTCTATTTTATTCTAGACTAGGAGAAGGTTGTTCCCATGTCGGGGCACTACTTTTTAATTTAGAGGCATCTGTCCACCTTGGCTACACCAGCATCACCTGTGCCTGGAACAAATGCTGTACCAAAAAGGTCAAGGCAGACATGGTGAAGGACATTAAGTTCTAAACAGACAAAGCAAAAAGAAAGAGGGAAGTCGGAGAAAAGTGGATGGCTGTTTCCAAGGCAAAAGAACATCAGCAACAGTTCCTTGAAATGTTGTCTGCCACTGGAGAACTGCCCGTTGGTCTCAGCACTTTTAAAGGATATGCAGACTCTTTCAGGCCAAAGCCATGGTTTGAAAATCTCTTAGGGTTTTCTGATGACCAAGTACAGGCAAGAGAAGAAGAAACCAAAGACCAGGCAGAATGTTCATCTTGGCACCAGCAAAGAGTTGGGAGGGTGACGGGCACATCCGCGCACAGGGTACTACACACGTCTCTTGAGAAGCCATCAAAAGCACTGCTGAGGGAGATTGTCCAGAAAGGGTCTCTGCAAAACCGGCTGACAACGACAGGCATTGTTTGGGGTAGGTATCATGAAAAGGAGGCCATCGAAACTTATAAGTATGCCCCAGGCCTAACAACCACATGCACAGCAAAAACTTCAATCACTATATCAAATGAGGTATATACAGCCCATAAGAGCTTCAAGATTCTAAGGGCGGGCTTCCAGGTGTCCAAAGACGAGCCCTACATTGGTGTAAGCTGTGATGCATACATATCCTGTGACTGCTGTGGGAAAGGAGTGGTTGAGGCAAAGTGTCGCTTGAAGTAGGCCAATGATATTTTACCTGATCACTGGCCCACAGACAAGACGGGATATCTGGACACTTTGTCACTGAGGACCAGCCACAGCTACTACACCCAGGTATTAAAATAAATAACACTTCACAAAGAATTTCATTTCATTTTCTGTGTTTGCAGCAGTTTTAGTGAGTGTGGGGTGGTAGTGGGAGGAGGCTATACTGTACTTTTTTATTATGTATGCAAAACATGCTATGCAGACTTTATCACCTGGCAAACGGTCATCTTCCGTGAGATTTCATCTGTGAAGCAGTGAACACCATCAGCTGTTTCTGGGCCAGGTACATCTACCCTCAGCTGGCAGTAACCTCAGTCCCAAAAACAGAGCTAGAGCTTCAGGTACAACACTTTGTTCAAAGACTGCAAATACATTGTCTGTCATGTAATATATGTAATATATGCAATACAAATATATTGAAACCCAACAGAATTAATCACAAAAGATTTATGTGTAATTTCAGGAGATTGAGGAGTCCACAGACAGTGCTATCCCAGACACAGAACAGGAGCTTCAGGTAAAATACACAAAATTTAAAACACTGCATTACAGTCATATGAAAAATACAGAAATAATTAACATTTACACATACCATTTATTATTTATGTAATAATTTCTGTTAAGTATGAGGTGAATGCCAACAGAATTTATCAATTCTTATCAATTAATGATTTATTTGCCATCTCGGGAGACTGAGGTGGAGTCCACAGACTGTGCAGTCCCAAAAACAGAGCAGGAACTTAAGATATAACATACAGCATTCAAAACACTGCATTGCAGTCATATGGAAATGAATTTATAGCTCATATCTGTTTTATGTAGCATTTACTGTTAGGTATGAGGCTCATGACAACAAAATCCATCACAAATTATTTATTTACATTCACAGGAGACTGAGGTGGAGTCCGCAGTCAGTGCAGGGTGGAGAGCAGTGCAGTAAGGTAGATTTTGGAAGATCAGGGAGCAAATAATTGTCACAAGACTGACTATGATGTGATTTACTCTGGGCTGCTCCTATTCATGAGTAATGTGTGTGGTGCTTAGGCCACATTTACAGTAGGTTGTAGGCAGTTGTTGATTTGAGCTGCCATGGCCAGAACTCAGTTACAGTGACCCAAACAGAAAAGAACGCGGGACTGATGAAATGATTTTATTTACCTGCACATCCCCCTGTCTGTTTTTATTGAACACAATGCTACCTGACACAGCAGCACACACACGTACTATCTTGTCAATGGTAGCTACGTCCCTGTTCTCTATCTAATCCCACAGGGACTTCACAAAGCCAACAGGAAGTGGCCCATCCAGGATGTGGAATCTGCACTTAAAATCTTTTTAAGCATAAAACTTCATATCATTTTACCCTTGTTCTCAGTATTTGTCTGTATTAGTCTGCGGCAAATAAATATACTTGCCAATACGAATCTGAACTTTTGATATCATTCTGGACTCTTTAACATCTTTGCTTGGAAGTTGTTTCCTGCGCTAAGTGAAGGCTGAGGTTTGGAGACGGGCACCAAGCAAGGCAAAGTCGTCTTCAAGGGCCAAGATCTGAAACAAGTAATGCATCAGCATAAAAGCCTATTGCTTTTAATATTTGTGGTGAAATTGTATACTGTAAAAATGTATGTGATGAACTGTTACAGTATAGTATATGTGCACTGTATGTAGGCTGCTACATTACCTGGTCCCCAGGATGATGGTACAGTGGTGAAATGAAGCCAGATTCCCTCAGTATTTTAACATCAGATGCTCTTCCACCCCAGTCTTTGGACAAGAAGGTGATGCTGCCTGCGGGACTGCACGCAATAAAATATCAACAGGAATAGTCCACTTCTTATAACTGGAATAAGATTTTGCCCTGTGGGAAAAAAACACAAAACAAAACATGGTCAGCGTTCAAAAGCTAAATGGCCAAGTAATCATAAATTAAATATTTTTTGGCGTCTTTACCTGGCTTGAAGGGCCTCTGGATGTTCAGTTCTAATTTCAAAGCATTCAATAATTGATGTGAGGCGAGGAAATTTGGCCTTCATCACTGGTGGTATGGTTTGTATGATGTACTCCCTGTCAGGTCAGTGAATGAGGAAGGTGACCTTTTCATACAGAAGATTCAGCCAACGTTGGAATATGTTGCGGATGGTCATTGGTCCAGTATTTGGCTCAGCAAAGCAATTGATGGATTCTGGCGTACCTTGAGCAAACAGGAAAAGCCGGTCCTCGGTAAACAATCGAAAAGCCTTGGGTGGTCACTTGATGAACTGAACAAGGTAACGATGAAGACAGTCAAACACTACCCAGCTGAGCCCAGTCACGGCCCTGCACGCACTGTTCTTGCCTCGAACAGCATTCACAGACAAATGCTCCTTACACCAATTCTACAGTGCGGCATTTCGTTCTCCTCTGGCCTCATCTCTCTATCTCCTGAGATTGGCTACCTCTATGGCAATTGCAACCTGCTCCCTGTGTGAAACTGGCCTGTCACTCAGTGCACCATCTTCAGTAGGCTCAGTGAGAGAAACTTCAGTGAGAGAAGCTTCAGTGGGTGAAGCTTCAGTGGGCTCAGTGGGAGAAGCTTCTGTAGGTGCCCTTGTTCGCCTTCTTTTGGCTGACAGGACCTTATTATCAACACCAGCCTCTCTTTTCCTGGCATTTTTAGTAGTGCCATAACTTGACTGTGCCTTCTGTCAATTGCCGCCAATGTGGAAAATAGATTTGACATAATCCAGATGCTTGCAGTCATTCACATGGAATCCTGAAACAAGTAGGGTAAGTGTAAGCCAAATGCAGACACTGGTTCAAAAGAACTTTATACAGCTTTGGTTAAATGCACTCATCAAATATATAGTCATAAAGTAATTGACGTACCTTAACACATAATGAATGTTTGGACTATGACCTCCCAAACAGCTAATACTTCTCGCAATAGTCACCAGTTCTAATTCTGGACTGTACAATTAATCATATCTCACAAGTGAATGATGTGTATTGCTGCAATAGTTTGTACTGAACAATTAAATTTATTGCTTAATTTAATCCATGACGATTTGATTCCCTATAGTTTTATTATCATGGTATTAATGCAGCATTTAGACACACTTTGGATTTGCATTATTATGACGATAATCATGACATGAAATCACAGCCAGCCAATCTGCAGCCAGTGCCAGCAAGCTAGCTGTTAGCTAACTTAACCCTTTTGTTACAGGCTAACATTAAATTGGGATTTCCTTGGCTTTTCATGTTCTATGTACTGCCCTTTCAATGCAGCATGAACATTCAGTACTTTGACTTTTAACATTATAACTGTTGACTTTAACATTATTAACTAACCTGTGATAAAGTGTTTGCCACAGATGTACACATATTGACTGGCCGGGTTCCACAGTTTACCATTTTCATCCTCTCTGTGGATGGCCTGAAGCCACAGATCTCTTCTTTTACTGTCCTTTGCTCTTTGGGGAAGTTAAGAAAATCGTAAACTAGGTTTTCTGGGGGGTAAACAGGGTAGTGATGTATGCCTGCTCTCATTTATAAGAGCAATGCCGCTAGCATGGCTAAAAATATTTGACATTCAGTTCACCCATATATATACAATATATATTTTCTCACTCACAGCTAGTGGTGTTGAGCCATGCAGAGATTTACAGTATGTCAAGTCGTTTTATTTATACAGTACACCACAAAATCACAAATTTGCCTCAAACAGCTTTAAATAATCTGCCAGTGTTTTGCAATATCTGCCTCTGAAACTTGCGCTGCCACTTTAATACAATGGAATGATTCTCAAAGCAGTTAAAAACAACATTTAAAAAAACTCAACAGAAATATGCATTTCCAAAAAACAAAGTTATAGTTACTCTAAATAATCCAAAAACCTCAATATTTTGGTACTGTTTCGTCATAGGAAGTATCTGCAGTATCTCTGTGGAGAGTCCAGGACATGGTTTTATGAGAGAGACGTTTATGTTGAACGACATTTACCTCTATGAGATGGCAGTAGAAAAGGTATAGATGGTCTTCTGTTGACTGGAAAAACTTGCTTTCTTGCTCTTTTTGCTATTGCTCTCACCACATGGATTAAATTTGGCTAATTCAATCACATTAACTGTAGGTTGGCAAAAAGCATTCTGGGAAATGTAGGAAATCACTGGAGGAAATGTTGCAATGGTTGCAATTAGTTCAACCAAAGAATTATTTTTTCACAAGAAAAAAAAAGATATTCAGAAAAAATAACAAATTTGCATAACAGAAATAGGGCTTCATTCGCTTCACGTCCTCTTTTACTTATCTCTCAACCTCTTAGATTATCTTGCAATGCAATATGTCTGTCTTCATCCACTGTCTTCCACCAATACTCAATATTCATACAGGAAGAAATCCATCGTGGAAGATGCAGAGATATTATTTCCTCCAGTGAAACTGGCCTCAGCAGAACATTAATAAAGACTTATTTATTGCTGTTCTCTTTCCACTGAAATTAGCTAATTCAATCACACTATCTACAGATTGACAAAAGGCACTCTGGGAAATGTAGGAAATCACTAGATGAAATATTACAGTGATTCCCAACCTTTTTCTTTTATGAACAAAGCAATGTCTAAACTTATGACTCATCATCACAGGTTGTACAAGTTGTGATTAGTTCAAGAAAAGAATGATTCTTTTTCACTTGTTTCATCTGAATAATACTTTCAGCTGGTTTGATGGGTAACGACTCCCCCAAACGTGAACACTGTTCTTACATCTTCTCACTTTATGAAACAATCATTTAGAATTTTGATTTTAAATTGATATGACACAAAGCAAATCTTTTCTTTTTTTCCCCCCTCTATATTACCCCTTTCTCACAAAGTAAAAGACTATTTTTTACAAAAGAATACAGAGGGGGGAGAAGGAAGGAAGTGATTGCTAAGTGCTGGAACGGGTCCCACATCTCTCTTAGAAGCCAATGAGCTTTGATAGAGAAATTCCAACAAACCGACTGATTGGTGCTGCAAAGGATGCCATTCAATTAGAAATGAACATGTGAATGGAATGCTTCTGAGAGGGATCTGGAGTGATGAAAAATACAGGTTTGGCATGATTGAGTTCAAACCTGTTTGGGGATTGCACATGTGTGTGTGTGTGTGTGTGTGTATATATGTGTGTGTGTGTGTGTGTGCACTCTCCCTGATAGGATAGGGGCTTCGTTAGGGTAATTACAGCTTTGCTATGTAAATAAGCCTGTCATAGAGGAGAGAGACACACCCACCTCTTTTTCAGACCCAATTAACCTAACTCCCCTGGAATTTACATACCTAACAATCTACAGCACACACACACACACATATGTACACACACACACAAAATCCATCCCAACACTATTGCATGTACACGTCTATACACTTTCTTAACATGTAAATATACTTATCCATGTATTCTTACATGCACCAAACTTTCTCTTTCCACACAGAGCAAGTCTTAGACACCAGGCAGCGCTGCAAGTGTGCATGTATAAACTTGAGCACATATGTGTGTATTCGATTCTGGTTGAAGCGGTAGACTACAGCCAGGTGATATCTGTATGCATAAGGCATCACCCTGGGCTAACTGGCTGCTGGAGCTGTGGTGAGCAGCATCTATCATCTCAGGCCACTGATGAATGTCTGTCCTGAGTGGCTCTGTGGTGTAGTGAGGGGAGCACAGAGAGCATGAAATGACTCATGGTGGAAGGAGAAAGGAGGAGAAGGGAGGAGGAGGAGGTGGGAGGGGGAGGAGGAGAGGAGGAGGGAAGGACAGATGTAGAAAAGACAAGGGAGGAGGGTGCAAGGGAGAAGGTAGAGTATGAGAGAGGAGAAGAACAAGAATGGACAAAGCCTGAGAGAAGAGGGAGAGAACTTGGAGCAGAGAATATTGAATGAGGCTGAGTAAGAATGGAGGGATTGAGATGCAGGTAGAAGAAGAGTGGGGGTGCAGAAGAAGGTGTAAGGAGAGGGAGAAATGAAGAGAGATGAAGAGTCAGAAGAAACAGCATGGAAAAGAGGAATGGTTGAGAAGCATGAATACAGGCGAGAGGAAAAAGGGGAAGGGGGAGCAGAACGGAGACAGAGATAGAGATGAAGGATGTGGGTGCACGAAGAAGAACAGAGGGAGATAGTGGAGAGAAGGCAGGAAAGTGGGTCAGAGGAGAGGACGACGATGTGGAAGAGGAGGAAGAAGAGAGTGATGAGGCGAGATGGAGAGAGAGATACCAGAGGGAGACACAGGAGAGGGATGGAGAAAGGATGGGATGGAGAGGGGGATGAAAATGGTTTGGAAGTTTGGAGGGCAGTGTTGTTGTTCAGGGAAAACTATCATACATTTAAATCCAGAGTATCCAAAACTGAGTTTGCAACTTACAGTATATGAATCTGTGCCAAAGGTCAGGACACAATATGCATCCAAGGTAAAAGCTTGAAGATAACCATACAAAATGAAACAGTATGTAACTTAAACCAAAAACTGTTTTAAAAAACAGTCACAAAGGGTTTATAAGAGGTTGTGAGCGGTAAGAGTGGCTGTCTCATGAGATCTGCAGAGGTGTGATTGGATGGCAGATTCAGGGTCAGGGTTTTCTGTAGTACATTACTGGTTTCAAACTAGCTCCATACCATTTCATTATCGTGGAAAAATCTGAAACTTAAAAGGGAAATATCGTGCTTTTTGTGATTTTGTTATTTTTATACTGTTATGATGTCAGATGTCTATGTTAAACATGGTCAAAATTACTAAATTAGAGGTGATTGTATAGTATATAAAAATGCTCCCTGAAAGTCAAAAGCCAGGGCGTCATCCTGCTCTGAACGCTTAGTTTGCAAAGTTACCTCTACTTCCTACTCGTGATGACATCAGATTGTTCGCGCACGCCCACAAACAGCCGTCCATTCCAAAGCCTTTGTTGCTAAGGTTATTCCATGGGTTGTTCACGTCAACTCGCATATTTCAGATCAGATTCGGGCATGAACACGTATGGATGTATTTGAGAAGTTTCCATTTAGAGTAAAGACGAAGTGAAATCCTACTACTACTGTTTGTTTATGTAGCCTCCAGAGCTGCAGGAAGTCTGCCGAGGGGCAGCTTCCAAGACCTGACCAATCAGAACAGAGTGGGCTCATCGGGAGAGGGGCCTTAAAGAGACAGGAGCTAAAACAGCCTGTTTCAGACAGAGGCTGAACTGAGGGGCTGCATAAAGGGCCTGTATAATATAAATACAGAGTTTTTTTTAAACTGTAAATCATACAAAGATATTCCAGTAGAGGCCCTGAATAAAAATATAGACCTGGAATTGTGCTTGATATGTCCCCTTTAAACTATTATTGTACATTTAAGAATCATTGTATCGGACATGTTACTAAGGGCTAAAGTATTGGACAAATAGGATAATTGCCTGGCAAAACTGTTGTGCAGTTAGATGGAAGGATGGAAAGTTGGATGGACAGAAATGAAGCATGTGAATAAAACACAAACAACCTGCTCATATGCATTTGATAAAACAGAGGAAACGGAGAGAGAGAAAGTACACAATGATGGTGCTTGTGTTTATTCGGCACAAAGGAGGAAGAGCCAGTGCTCCTGGGGATCATTGGGATCTTGGATTGATGCTGGTGCTATGATGAGACAGTGATATAGTTTGTGATCTGGAGCTTATAAGATACCTACACTATCACTCTCTCTCCTTCTCTTTTGTCCACATCAAGCCGGGTAAATTTGAAAATGCCTCTTTTAGTCTGCGTTTTAGGCCCTTCGTCCACAGTAAGTTGTCATTTTCACACCTGAAAACTGAGCTTTTCGAAAAGTCTCCTGATGAGTGGAGCGTTGTCCGGGAAAACTGAGCTCTTAGAAAATTATGGCGTAGGCCTGGTTGGGGGCTGTGTGCCAGCGAAGTTAAGAAGACAACCTTCTGTCGCCTCTAACCTTCCTTAATCCCTTATTTTGAATCCGTCAGTATATTGCACAATACAGCCGCTGTCATTAGGGTGCATTTGTGTTAATTTGGTCAGACTTTGAGATCATAAAATGGTGATTTGATCGATATATTGGTGTAGTAGTGCCAGAATTACTGTATTACCGAGCCAGAAATCACTATGTACACTTGTTCAGTTGTCTGACACAAGAAACAGAAAAATATGTAAATGAGAGCAACTAAATTGCGAGTTCAGCTGTATTTAATCATAATATAGATGAGGTTGGAGAGCAGAAGGGGACTGAACGGAGGTTTAACCAGCTTAGACTGGACAGAGTATAACCAGGCTGTGTCTGTCCCACGCCTTGCTGTTGGCTGTGATGCACAGTTTGGTTGTTTGCCGACCAAAACAGGACAAAGAAGAAGAGATTTTCCCCTTGTTTATGCATTTCAGTGTGGATGGAAATCTTTACAAAAATGTTATTGTGGAAGCATTTTCACGCTTCTACTTTTTCAAATGTAGCTGGCCTGGTGTGAACATGGTCTGAAACACATGCAAAAGTATTTTTCCATTTGTACATATTTTGTAGGCCTACATATTGTTAACACGTCCTGTAAAAATCACATTTATTTATATCTATTGCATTTTTCAGTGCATCGGTGCTGCTATATGTTACAGTAGTTTGCCAAGGACAACTCTTGCTGTTTATAAAAATGATGCTCTTTACTCCTGTTCCTTCTGTATTTTCTTACTCTGTTATTCATCTATTCTTTTATATTATGTCGGCTCATCATGAGGTGTTTGTGCGCCCTACCACACACATACAGAAATGTATCTTCTCTCTCTCTCTCTCTCTTCCCCCCTTCTCTCTCTGTCTCTCTCTGTCTCTCTCTCTCTCTCACACACACACACACATACACACATACATGAGCTTGTCTCCACACACACACACACACACGCACCAGCGTGCGCACAAACACACACGCACACAGACAGTCAGCTGTGCCCTTCCCACAGCTAGTAGCACGAAAACAGAACACACTGCCTGTCCCTGCCTTACACACATATACACACACATATGCACACACAAACTCTGCAACTGCTCTCTACACACTCTTAAAGGGACATGACACAGACTTACACACAGCTACGAAGTGCCAGCAGCATACCTGGACACTAACTAAGTACATGTACATTAGCTGTATCATCCTGTATTATTGCAGTCTTGATTTAACGGTCGATTCTACTGAACATAACACTAACAAAGTATTGGAAGGGTGAACCAGAGCAGAATGTGATTTTTAGAAATTGTTTGGGAGTGGCTGACATATTAAGAATTGAATGATTCTATTAATTTTTATACACTGAGGTAACCAAACCTTTAATGTGCATGTGCATCTTACAGAGTTTAACACAAGAAATTTTGCATTAATTCATTATTTCTTCTGATTGTTAATTCTTTTGTTATGACCTTATTACTGTTGAATCATCAAGTGATAAATGTGTATGTTTATAGTTTGAATGAAATTGGTACTGATTTTTGAGGGTGGTAAACACAAGACCATAAAGATACTATAATGTACATCTTGACCAGCAATTGTGCTGTAGTATAAAGTCCTCTATCTGAAAGAAAAGTTTACATTTATATTAGGTAAAAGGCACACTTTGAAAACGAGGTAATTAATCAGTAAAAACAGAAACCTTTGCAGCCACAAAGGAAACTGAAAACTGGATGGAGCCGGCTTAACAAAAGTTTCAAATGATTACAAGTCAATAAGGAAGAACAAAAACTGAACAATATGGACCAACAGAGGAGTCATTTTGTCCATATTGTTCAGTTTGTCTGTAGGTGGCTGCTATACATCCTAAAACTTCTAATTCTTCTTCCAAGAACACCTAAAATAGATATATTTTGTAAGTCCAGACCTCATTTACATCCCGGCAGAATAAAATCAGTGTTTTCTGCACTTGGCCTTATAAATGTAATGATAGACACATATATAACAATGAAAGAACTAAAGCCTTCTATTTATAGTTACATAATCAGATAATTTAATAACTTCTATCAGTGGTGTGCATGGACTATCTAAGGGTCAGGGGTGAAAATTAATAAGAGGCACCTCCTCTGTGCATGTTAAAGTTCATGGTTACTCACACTGCAGGACAGGTACTTGGGGTAAACACAGGAGCACTTTGGGGGCACACAGGCTAAACCAGGGGGGGCATTAGGCCACTCAAGTGCCCCTCTGGTGTGACATTAGGACAGAAATTAAGCAATGAAATGTATCATTTAAACTTAAATAGAAGGTTAAAACGTTAATAATGAGTAGCAGTGACAATTTGGTACTAAACATAACCTCAAATGTAATGTAAAGCCTGAACTTGAAGGCCTCCAGAAGAGAACTTGAACTTGAGCGAAGTCGACAAAAACTGAGACACTGTGGCTTTAAGAAGCCCCCACCACCTCACAACAGGGGGGGCGTGAGCTGAATCCAGGAACAGCGATTGAAAAAAAAAAAAGCTCCACCAGTGGACTGTTTCAAGTTCCCCTCGGCTGAAACCCTGCCTGATTTGTGGGCAATGTTGGGGATGTAGAAAAAAAAAGGAAACCGGAGCAAAGAGAGCGCAAGGGAGAGATAGGGAGACAACACTAACTGGGTAGCTATGGAGATAGTAGGTTTTCCTGGTAGCTTTCTTTGACAGGTGTCGAGTGGGATAAAATAAAGTATCAGAACAGCCTCCAAGATGTACGGCAAGGGTAAAGGAGCTGTGGTCCCCTCCGATAGCCAAGCGAGAGAAAAGTAAGTACATTATTGCACTGTCACAACAGAGATCCAGCCAAGAAGACTGTGCTAGGTGGCTAAACTTGCTAACTGATGTGAGGCTGCTCAGGCACTTCAGTGGGGGAACGCATGTTCAGCCAGCTCTTTTTGTTCACATACAAGCTACAAAAAGTGATGCTGTGTTAGTTGATTTATTGTGTTCGCCACTTTGCGTGTATTGGTGCCTCTTGCATCCCCCCCAACTACACAGGCATGGCTGCTAAGTTAGCCCAAGGCAGCTAGCTACACTCACTGCCAGTTTCACTCTTGTCTTTCTTGTTTCTTTCCAAGAGAGTGGCGGTTTTAGCGACTAAAGTTGCACCGCTTCTACAAAAGGACGGGAGTGTTGCTGCACGTGTTTCCAGTTATAATGCATAAATGTGCACTCGCGGTCGTATTGTCTGTGAGGAGCATTGGATGGGGATCCCACTTTACTTCCATCTCGCCCCAGTGAGAGGAACAATGCATTTGGTAGTGACGCTGTGCATTGTAGCTAGCTGGCTTTTGTGTCGCCCCGCTCAAGCAGCAGGTAAAAATAGAATACAGCTGTTTGGAGCTTTGTTACAAAATTGCACAGGGACGTGTTCTAGAATGGTTCCACGTTCCACAGCGGTACTCTGTCTCCGAACGAGCTGGCTACATTGTATCCATGTGAGTGTGTTCGGTGAGGGGAGAGCCGCTGCGACCGTCTCCGCGCAAGAGTAGGAGCTGCGCCTCATAACTTTTGTGGCCCGTACAGATTTTTCTTCAGTCACCCCCGAGTTGTGCGAATGGGTGCTGCGGATAAACTGCTTGTAATTGCCGCCACCGCGTTCTGTAGCAGACCCAAAGAGAGGCTTCTCAGTGGCTCATTTGTCAGGAAACTTAGGTGGTGTTAGCTTGGGCAGCAGTAGCCCTCCAATCCCTTTGTCTGCATGCCACCGTCTCGATGCCTGTTGTTCGCTCAGGAGATGCATGCCGCACGGTTACCAACACTTCCAACAATCAGCAGAGATTTCAAATATATCTGAAATATAAACCCAACAAACCTCGTTGCATTAGTTGTGAAATTGAAGCCAGTATTTATAGATTGATCAGCTCTAACTTCCTTTGCTGATAGTCGCTGGTAACAAAGCCAACCAAGACCTGCATGTGTTTTCATTAAACTTTGTTAGATTTAATTGTTTTAGAGCCCTGCGCTGTGTTCATGGTTTATGATAGCTCCTGTTCAGTTGCACAACCTGGAGGTAAATATTTGCTTATGGCTTTATTCCTCATAGTGGATGGGTTGTACACACCAGCACATGCTCACTCTGACTCCCTGGACCAGTCAGCAGGTTGGGGTGGGATCTGAAATGGGACAGAAATGTCAGACTCACATGTATGTTTCCGTGAAGATGAGCAGGCGCCTCATTACCTTAAGCTCACACTCCACTTTGCTCTGTTGTGAACCCATATCCTTCATTCTTCGTGCATCGCTCTTCTCACGTCTTTCTTCATCTGTCTCCTAACTCTCGCTTCCCATCCTTTTTGCTGCTCCTCATCCCTTCTCTCCAGTGTTGAATTATTGAGACAGACTGAAACAGCTGCTCTCAGCTTTGCGTCAGAGTTGAGAGAGACAGAAGAGAAAGAAAAGAGACAGAAGAGAGGGAGATCTAGTGGGCAGACTCATCCATGTTTAAAGACGGGGTTTTGTCGGGAGCCTCAGGCTGGATGTCAGGTGTGCCGGTCATGTACATCAGGGAGATTTCTCACTCAATGGGATTAAGCGTACGCAAGCACCAATGTCCCATCTCAGAATGCAAGAGAGAATGACGGAGAGGGAGGTCAGGAGGTTACCTCACATGGTGTGATGGAAGACGAAAATATTGTTTCAGCATGCGAGAGGATGAGGGTGAAATCAGAAGTGAGTTGAGTGTGATTTCAACAGTTTGGAGTAAAACTTTGGTGCCACTGGGCCATTAAACCGACCTTTAAAAACTAGGAAATACCCATCGCTTGAGTAATCTTTTAGGTTTTCTACCTGCCTGCTAAATATAATTTCACATTCTGGCCACCGCTGTAGGGCTGTGAACAATATGAAAAAAAATCATTTTGTGATTATTTTTTTACAGATATTGCGATATGAGTCACAAGAATGGTAATTTTTGCATTTAATTTTCACTGGAAAAAAATTTAAAAATGATGTTTTGCTGGGGGTCTGTACCAAACAAGCATGTTCCCTTACGTCTGGACAATATAATTTGTAGGCCGGGGCATCTCTGTAGCATCACAATGCTTCATCTATAATGGTATGTTTATAATAATTTTTATAACATATTTTACCTTTTTATCAAAAAAATTGCAGCTCCTGCGATTTGGATAATGCACTTGGTCATATTGTGATTTCAATAATATTTAGATTAATTGTTAGCCCTACACCACTGTCCTCTTTCCCTCTAAATCATGAATTGACGTTTCCTCTGATCCCCTGTACCACCTACTGTTTCTTCCTCTATAAAAATGGGGCATGCCCCCTTTTATGCTCCAGTCAAAACTAATTTTCCTCCTCTCCTTGTACTCCACTATTCTATAGCTTCTCCCTCTCCCAGTCGTCGTCTTCTTCTCCTCCTCCTCCTCAAACTTCTCTTTCTTTTCTATGAGCTAGCTTCTGAGCTTTAATAATGCAGTATGCCAGGTGCATGCACACGCAGCCCCTTTCGCAACCCACACAAAAACACACATACACACACCACACATAAAAATTTCATTGAAGGCCTCTTGGGGGGAGATCTGCAGTGTGATCCTCCTTTCCCCAGACATAAGCGCAAGTCCTTAACTATTCTCTACAAGTCAAACTCCAATAGAAGGCGTGTACATGTATTAAGCAAGTAAATAAAACTGCAGTGTACAAAGACATGCAAACGGTATCAATATTTGAAGCATTTGGTGTACTCTAAAGATTCCTGTGAGCGTTTTCCAATCATTTCAAATCAGTTAAAATCAGTATGGACACAAAGAGTCTGCAGGTGTTCAAGTGTGATTAGTAAACAGCAAAGCGCTTGAGGTAAAATGTTCCATGATCTGTGTGTGTGTGTGCTGTGCAGGTGTGCGTGTGGCCCAATACTAGACTGACCTGCAAGTGTCAGTGACTTACACTCTACACCAGCGGTCACAGAGAGCTTTGTGACCTACAAATTGCCAGGAGCCTCCGAAAGTGGTCAGATTCCCCTGGCTAAAGTGGTCAAGTGTGTGTGTGTGTGTGTGTGCACGCACACGCTTTGTGACTCCCTTAGCAGAACTGAGTCTTTAGCCTCTGAAGAGTATCGGTCATTTGTACAACAACCAATCTGTCCTGCTACCTGTGTTTTAATTAAGCAAGCAGATGCAGTCAGGATGTCACTGAGTATGTTATTGTTGTGTAGTATAGATAGATGTAAATAGAGTTTAATATCATTAAGTCTGATCATTAGGACGTTTAGAATTAAAGGCCACTTCTGCTATGTTTGTTCGCTCCATCTGGATGTCTGCGCATGTGTTTTCTTATCTTGGTGACAATCCGCAAGAGGTGAACACCATCAGCTATTTATTACCGTCTTAGTAGGACAGCCTGCTGTGTATATACAGAGAAACATGCACACACTGCACATCAAAACTATTACTACTGAATGTATGGTCAACCCACAGTTGACCCATTGATACAATAAAAATTGGATCACAGGTGAATCTGTGGTCATCATCCAACAGTCAAGTCTGCAACTGTGTTTCGATGTGTGTTACAGATAAACTGTAGAATTACAAAGAATTACATTACATAAGTACCAAGTATAAGTTTCTGTTCCCTCCCCATGCACAATCTCTTCATCTCTAACCCCGTCTCTCTTTTAATTAATAAGGAAGTCACTGTTCTATTCTTGAAATTTCTAAAACTTGAAATGCAATTCTCATCCGTAACACAAAAACCTTTTGGCCAAAGTAGTGTGCAGCCTGTGTTCAGCCCAAGTTGTAAGAAGTGTCTTGGTGCCAGACGAGCTGACGTGCACTGATCCATTCATATATCTGCCGTGCTGGTCTGAAATGGTGTATAGACGGACAGCTGAAGAGCATGCATGGTGACTGCAGCATTTTCTGTAGTTCAGGATCTGTACTTGTGGAAAGGTTTGAGATTTTGCAGATAAATGTAGATGAGGTTGGAGACTTGGTGTAAAAGTAAGAGCAGCCTGATGGAAACCTGTTAATCTACAGCTTTGTCTAAGGGCGTCTTCAAACCTACAGTTTGTCCACTCTGGTCCGAATCAGTTGAACTTGTGTTTTCCTTTTCGATTCTTTTCACACAGAAAAAAAATCCAAGCAAACCAAAATTCATCACTAAAAGCCACGTGAGAACGTTCACTCATTGGTTGGTTGTATTTGGGGCAGCAGCATGAATGTAAATGCAGGACAAGCTACTTTCGGCCCAAATACCAAAAATACAATGTACTTTGTTGCGCTAGTCCAGGTTGAATCTTGATTGACTCTCTGGCTAACTGCTAGCAACTGTTGAGTTCATTCATCTGCAACCCAGTAGACAAAGCGCACCTGGCTACAGGAGCCGTTTAGTTCAAACGTGCGGTGTACGCCTAGTAGTTGGGTTGGATTGAAGTCGGACATTCCCACTGCAAACGAACCACCACACCAAAAGAAGTAATTTGGTACTGAACCAAGACCACTTTCTCTAAAGGGTCTTGGTACAGTTGTTTTGGTCCGCACCCCAGTACGATTGCACTGTTCAGATCTGCCCAAACGAATCGTTCCTTGGCGGAAAATGAACCAGAGTCCGGTTCAACCGGACTAAACAACGCAGGTTTGAAAATTCCCTTAATAATTATCACAATTCAACTTTCTTAAAGTACCAAATACTTACTAAATTAAGTGTGTACTCATCACTATGTGGGGTCCAGGTTTGTACTTCAAGTCTTTCACATCCAAGCAGCACCGATCATGATGAGAACTTTGTTGGTTTCTGGTTTAGATCTTTTGCGATTAAAAACACATTTAATCATAAAAATTCTTCAGAAACATACATTTAAATCTGCCAGCTGCTGCCCCTCCAGCTGTGATGATGTTCAGAAGATGTTCCCCCAAGTGCGTTATTTCTGTGTGAAGGACAAGGTGTGATCATGTAGCGACCATAGGCTCCATACTACAGTTTCTGTCTATTTGCCTATTCATATCTTTTACAGACTAAATTTGCATACTAACAATGCATATTTTAAACATTTGCATACCATTAGTTGTGAGAACAGGTCAGGCACATCATAACACACCACAGCTGTTGTTGCTATTTCTTTTTCTCTCCTCGTCTGGATCTCGATTCCATTTAGCAGAAATATTAACTAAACGTGAGAGTGTTTTAACTTTGACCCTCACAGAAAAGTGTGCTGAGCTTTACTATCCCACATATGGACATTTACTTTGTGCTTATTTATTTATTCATGTTTATTTTTATAGGGTCATATACATAAGCATAGAATATTAACTGAATGCCACATATTATAGCATTTATAGCCTAAGCTAATTTGCGCCACATGTTTTTAAATTGGCCTTCATAAAAAATATACAGCGCAATAAAATACATCTTTACTTGTACAAAGCATAAACAATAAATAGAACATACAAACAATACAATAAATGTACCATGAAAGTAAAACCTAGAAGAGTTAATTCTAAGCAAAGACACCCGATCACTTCAGAAAAAGTTTGATTTAAAATGACTTCAATTGTCAGGCGTCTTCTAAGGAGTTCATCATATTTTCATTATCAATTTATCTGCTGATTGTTTTTCTCAATCAGTCGATTAATCATTTGGTTTATAAAATGTTGGGAAATTGTGAAAAAGACCATTATAGTTTTCCAGAGTCAAAGATGACGTGTTCAGATGTCTTGTTTTGTCCGACCAACAGTCCAAAATCCAAAGATATACAGTTTACTATCATGTATGACAAAGAAAAGCATGAAATCATCACATTTGGAAAGCTGCAACCAGAAAAATTGCCATTTATACTTAAAAAAAAAAACAACAACAACAAAAAAAACTATTGTAATGACTAAAATGATTAATCAATTATCAAAATAGTTGCTGATTAATTTTGTCGATTGAGTAATCGATTAATTGACTAATCGTTGCAGCTCTACTCCCCATTGTTCACTCCCAACTCACCCGTCCAAAGTTTTTATGAAAGGGTTTTTTACAGTTCCCCAAAGATGCACCCAGCGTAACTTGCTGGAAACCCTGAGAGGTTTTATCATGTCACTGAGCACCTCAGGAGCCTGGTTATGTAGAAACTTGTAAATTCAGCTAAAGTTATGATAATTTATCGTATTTAATTACTTTAGAACATGATAATAGTAAGAACTTATCGCCTTCCTGTTAAAAAAGTTTTATTGTCCAACTATATATCATTTTAACAGGCTAAAATAGACATTACCTTCATCCCACCGTTCAATATCAGTCTAGAGAAGACAGCATTGGATAAGCAAAAGGGCTGTCAGTGCTTAAAAACAAACTGCACAACAGCCTGATTATCTCAAAACCATGTTTCATTGATCAGTCTATTGACTAATGATGGGGACTATGACACTGAGCTACTGTCCTTCTCATTAGGACCTTATTGGCCTGTCAAGTCTGCTCTGCACACACGGGGCACTGTCATATCCATGCAGCCGGTCGATTGATGGTCCATTAACAGCCTATTAAACATGACTAAGTGAAGGAGTTAGGAGTACAATGTTAGGCCAATTGGGGTTTCCCACTCCACAGCATGGTTCTTGTGTCTGTTAATAGACCCTGGTGGATTGCAATTTTCAAGTGCGGCAGGCCTGTTACAATAGCAACGATTTGAAAAAGTGTGGCGAGTGCTTTTTTTTTTTTTTTTTTTTTTTAATAAATATTGCTGGAATTAGTGGGAATGCCTGCTGTATGCTGCTATTTCTGTCGGTATAAAGTTTGTTGAGGCAGAGCAGAATATCTGTCAGGTCAGGTTTTTACAGGTCAGTGAGTATTTTTCAGGTTCTGTTGTGATTTGAGGAATTTCTAGAAACCCAGAAACCTTTTTTCGAGGTTCTCTGGAGCTTCACCTGTATTTCAACCATAGGAACATAGAGCCAGTTTTAGGTCCTGGGCTGTAGTTCCTGATCCCTGAATTGCCCCTGCTCCTGAGGTCGTACTGTGTTCATCAGACCCGTCAAGTCTGATGAGCGCAGGCTTCACGTCTTCATGGCATTTTTTACACGGCATTCATTACATCTGCAAGCAAGCAGTGTTTGTTATTGGTATCAATATTAGGACTAGGAAGGAACATTTAATGTCACTGATGTTTAAATTACAGTAATGCAGATGACTTTCTTACTAATTAAGAAAAAACAAACAAGATAAAGAAAGTCAATCATCAAGAAAAACGATATGGACCCTTTTCCTTTATTTGCTAATTGTTTCAGTCAGGTTATTAAAGTTACCTAAGAAAAAATACTCATTTATCTTTGCTTAAGGACACATTTTACAGTACTTTTTATCTCTTTTTCCACCTCTTTCCTACAACCATCCAAACATCACAATCACACAACAGTAAATTCCAGGTTGTGGCTGCGTGTTTTCTCATGAGACATCATAAATTACATGGCTGCTTCTTAATCGGTTATTGGTCTAATTTTCCCAAACCTCACAGTTCCTCAGACGTAGTAAAAACAAAACAAAAAAGCTGTGAATACACTAATGGGACTTCCAGACACTAAATTTGTTCCTGATTTGAATTTAGGTTTCTGGTTCCTACTGTAGGTTTCTGGGACCATTTTAGTTGAAAAGTCTACTTGTAGTGTGCATGCTGGATACTGAAGTCGGCCACCTGTAAATAAATCTAATCTTTTAGTCGTATAATACGAAGCATAAATTGCAAATCGGGAGAGTCTGACACCATGGTGGTCTTGAGAAACTGAATTTGGTCACTAACACTGTTTTCCTCTGCTTTTCAGGTTAGCGTTATATGTGTACGAGTACCTGCTACATGTGGGAGCACAGAAGTCAGCACAGACCTTCCTGTCTGAGGTAAGATGGCATCTTTAACTTTATCCAGTTTAAGTACTGCGCTCAAACTTTCCACTCTAAAGTCCCCTCATTCTTTGTGCCTTTTTGTGACAATGATCATCAGCAAGTAAACCCACATCCTAAAGAAAGTCCTGATCAAACTCTTGTTACCTGAAACATGGGCCTTGATTACTTATGAATGTAAAACCGCTCCATTCTTTGTTGCAGTGTAACTCTGCTGTAGTGGATACAAGATAGCGGATGTACAACTTCCAGCCCTCCCACATATACTGTACACTGTCAGTGCAAACACGCCACACATGATTACAGAGCACGAGGTGTTTCATACGCTTTTCATAAGGAAAGTTACACCAGATCCTGCTTACTGTCCACCGCGGTGAATCTTAGTGTAAAAACAACTGATGCAGCCTCCAATTGTAGCATTAGTTTAGCACTGTGCAGTTGTTGTGGACATTGTAGATGTTATATAGACTTTTACCAAGCCCCTGTGATGCAGACAAGCTAACAATGGGTGAATGAAAGAGTATATGATTTGGGTTATTCTCTGGACCCATAAAAATACTTCACATGTAAAAAAAGAGGAACAGGACAGAGAGGGAAGAAAGTCAGGAAGATGGAGATGTTCAGAGCCAGAAAGATGCCTATCATCACGTCTGAGGCCACTGACAGTTTGAGACTGACTGATTATATGTTCTTAACCCCTGGATCTGCAGACATAATCCTCTCTCTAGTGGCCACAACTGACTTCACTTCTCTTCTCCTTTTTTCTCTTCTCTTTTTTTCTTCTCTTTTGTCTTCTCTTCTCTTTTTTTCTTCTCTTTTGTCTTCTCTTCTCTTTTTCTTCTCTTCTCTCCTTTTCTCCCCTCTTCTCCAGATTCGATGGGAGAAGAACATTACATTAGGGGAGCCCCCTGGATTTCTCCATTCGTGGTGGTGGTAAGTGTCACTTTCACTTTTTCCAGTATGAACAGTTGCTTCTCTCTTGTTTGTTTTGATAAGCCATTCCATTGTATTTGCTTGGCAGTGTAAACAGTTTTTAGAGTACATGTCCCAAAATGTGCTTGCTGTGTATCACCCCCCCCTCCTTCCCCCTGCACACACACACACACACACACACACACACACACACGCTCATTGATAGGGCTCCACTGTCCACCCCGAACCTACATAATTCATTACTGTCATTAGGGCTGGGTGATAAAACAATAACAATAGTTATCTCAATATAACTTTCCTTAATAGAAATATAACAAATGTTTGATAAATGTTGGATATAAATAAACTGAGAGGGAGTGAGAGAAGCCATCGCAGGAGTTACTGTACACTGGATCGGCTCACCCTAGCTACTGGGGGCTGGCTAACTACAGCAGCTAACGACTGGGTTTCTAATTCACTGAGCCTCACCTCCATCGCAGCAAATAAACTACATTTATAACATGTACCATTATCACAAAAGGAGGCAGAGGAATAGCTAAACATAAGGCACACCAAGCAAGAGAGAGAGCAGGAGAGCCGTCGCTAACTGCTATGCTACAGTTACTAGCACATCTGAATAGCGCGTAAGCACCAGCGGGATTAGCAAGAAAGTCGTTAAAAGAAGGAGAGCGCTATGAGCATAACTAGTGTAAGTTTAAATGTACAGCAGGTAATTAGCCGGAGTAATGAAGAATATAGCAAAATACCAGTAGCACAGAAACATTGGCGACCGGAAATGAGACAGTACACTCACCTCAGCACGTCAGGCCACAACTTCATCTGGGCAGAGGTGATTTCTGTAGGCTGTATCGTGGTTGTTTTTGTATAATTTAGTTTGAGTTGAAATGCTTACGTTGTCGTGTGTTTTTGCAGTCTGAGCCGTCTTACATGTGTGCTGTATCACACTGCACTTAATTTTTCTGTCAATATTTTGTTAAGGATTTTACTCATACATATTTTGATGTTGGAAAAAAGATTTTATCATTATAATTGTTTTGAATGTTCTCCCTCAGATTTGTGAAATGTTCTGTTTGGCAAGTGTCATGTTGTCATGTTCTGACCATAAAGAATAATTTAAAACCACAGTTAACCCTCTGATTTCTTCAACTTTCACTCAGGAGCAAAAATCAGCCTTTAAACTGGAAAGAAATAATGATTTGACATCGACTGATATGAACATTTTTATCATGTTAACATTTTTGGCTATTTCGCCCAGCCCTAACTGTCATATGCATAAACAGTAGCTTCGTTTACACTTTCATAGTCTGAAGGCTTGTAAAAGAGCCATAATTCAAATTTGAATATATAAAACTCAAATATGTAAACATTCGGATATTCATGTGGCTTAAAAAAATGTTTTAAATTTAATTGAAGGTGTAATTGATTGATTAAAAATGACTTTCATAGGTGGGAGGTCTTGCACAGTCACAGCCTTGGGGTTGACCAGACTCACCGAGGGTGTGACCCCTCCCTCCCCGTCTTCTACCCTCTCCCCTCCTCCAGTTTTCCATCCTTCACCCCCGTCCCTGAAACAATAGATCCAGATGGTTAGGGAATGCCCCCCCCCCTATATTCCCCTCCTCCTCCTCACCCTCTCGTCACCCTTTGTGTGCCCCCCACCTCCCACTTTTCTTCTTTGTTCACATGGGAGAGGGATTCTTAGCAGATTAACCCGTTGCATTCCAGCTTCCTTTGTGTCACCTCTCCCTCTGCTTACCCCCCCCCTGTCATTTCTGCCCCTGGCTAAGATTTGACCTTTTAGGGTCAACACCTTAAGCACCAATCAGCAATTTCACTTGTTTTTGGACGTCACTGTCACCCGTATTTCACATTCACTCTGTTTACATGCACACATGAAACCTGATTATTGGGAGAAATCAGGATAAGCCGGGATTTCGCACACCTTTACATCCGCAGTAAACACATTACTGTAAAATCCACATCTACTGTTCACATGCAGTTGCTCAATAATCAGATTTCTCCCCTGCCTTCTGCCATATTTTTTATACCCAGGCTGACATATTTGAAGTCTATTAGTGATGCAGCTAGGGCTGGGCGATATGGATCAAATACTTCTATCAATATTGTGACAAAACATGTATGTTATATCATATCGATTTCTTGAGTGATGGATTAGTCGTTTTGTCTATAAAATGTCTGGAAATGGTGAAAAATTTTCGATGTTTTCAAATTACTTTTTTTTTTTTTTTTTTTAATCCGATTAACAGTCTAAAACCAAAGATATGCAGTTTCTTATCATAGAAGACTAAATAAACCAGAAAATATTCACATATCAGAAGCTGGAATCAGAGAATTTGTTTTGTTTTCTTAAAAATGGCTGAAAGTGATTATCAAAAATGGTTAATTATTTTCTGTCGATCGACTGATCGTTGCAGCTCCAGTTCCAACGTAATAATACTAAATCCTTCACCTTTATTATTATGAAGTTTGACGTAAGTGGAGCCCATTTCATGCCCTCATTTTAGACTCTTGAAGATGAAGCCAGAGACCAGGAGGCTTCTACATTGTTTTACTCAATTTCAACTGCTGCTTTACACCAGATTTTACATGTAAAATATTGTCTAGCTGCATTTGAATAAATGTTTTATTGCATGTGTGGATCACAAGAACTTCACCACTCTTGTCCAAATCATGGAAAGTCCAAAAAGTATTTATATTGTGATAATGAATCAAATGGATTCACTGTGTTGCTGAAGGACACTTCAGTAGGAAATTAGTACTGTACATATTACAAAGGAACAAATATTTAAAAACCAGCGGATGTAAAATTATGGACTTGTAAATATACCCTTAAATGGTCTTAAAAAAAGTACAGTATCTAGTGTAACTCTTCACCTCAGGGGGTGGCTCTGCTGACTCAGAAGAATGAACATCGGGCCTATAGAGCACCATCAGCAATATGAGACCAAGGACATGTTTTAATAAAAAGAAAATGAATGAACAGAATAATAATAATTTGAAAGCATACAAGCCAGGGTAACTCTAAGTAAGTTTGATCCCTTGTTCAATTAAGGACTTAAATCTAGAGGTTCTTTCTTTGCGCATATAAGAAATATAATTGTGTTGTCTTGTAGGCTCATGCTTAGAAAGTACAGCTTAAAACAAAGCTATTTTTTCTCTCATTGATACACACTTCACCTTGAACTGTGGGCAAACACAGATGATTTTTTTTTTGGAGTTGATGCGTCCTTGAACAACACACTGACATGCTTATCAGCTATGCAGCTCTGTAGCTGATCGTACTCTCTGACCTCTTAAAGAGTAAGTTGACTTTTCAGATCCAAATATCTATAAATTCCACTTATGTGCTCAAATATGTCAGACTGGAGTTAACAATGAGTTGGAGATTTCATCATGTCTTATGAAGTGCACATGTGTATGAAAAAAAAACCCCCCCAGATGTTTTGGATTCACCATGTCTGTGTGCGTTGCAAATTTCCACAACACGTGGAGTGTGATTAGTCCTCTCGTTAGCCGTGTCCCTGTTTCACTTGGTTTACAGCACTTTCACTAAATCGATACACAAAGACTGATCCAATTAGGACTTCTTAGACAGGTAGCCTGCAAGTGGTTAGAGTTGTCGTTAGGTGCGTGTGTGAGTTTGTGATTCTTCCTCTTCCACTGACCAAATATACTAAAACAGAAGCGTGTATAGAAATAGTTTATCTATATAGGACCAAATAATGAACACATGGCTTCCCAATGAGACCATTTACTAGTCAGTCATCACTTGTATAAGCAGGTATTTTAGGGCTTTTGTTTAGGATGTTAGATTTATCCGTATAGTTCAGTCAGTGTAACAGTTTAAAAAACAGATGCAGTCAATGAAAGGTTCATGCAAGTATGGTATTATGTGTGTGTGTGTGTATGTGTGTGTGTGTGTGGTGTAATACGTGTGTGTGTGTGTGTTTGAGTGAGTGAGAGGTTGATTGAGGGGGTGACACTGCCATTGTGTCCCTCTTACAATGATGCTCAAGTGTGTAAGAGGCAGTTTAAGAGCGCTAGCGAGATAGTGAGTGTGTGTGAATGGGTTATGAATAGCTGTCGCACATTTGCTTGTATTGCTCTGTTTGGTAACCTCTGACCTCCTCTCCCCCCCCTCCTCCTCCATTTCAGCGTATTCTGGGACTTGTATTGTGCAGCTCCAGACCGACGGGAGACATGCGAGCACTCGAGTGAGGCCAAGGCCTTCCATGACTATGTAAGTGACAGGCACTGCTGCCAATTCTTTCTTCTTTTTTTTTTTTTTTTTTTACAGAAAAACAACCAGAGTCTTCAGGTATTTAATTCTGTGTGCACCTGCCTGAGACGCACATAAACACTGTTTATGTTTTAACAGCAAGGTCAAGTGTGTGGGAGAATTTTGAAGTGGCACACATAAGAGCAGGTAGAAGATTGTGTCTTGCACAAGAACAGTTGGGCCGGAAATATATCAATTAAAAGTACTGGGAATCAATTTTTTTGTTATTTCTCTTAACAACTACCAGCTGACCAGAAGGTATTAAGTCAGCAATAATAATCATATTAAAACCAGAATTTCCATTTATACATCTTTTAGGCATGATGATTCTACCAAGTTGCATCAATAAATGATGAGACTATATTATACCTCAACTTTGCAAAGAAAAAACTTGTAAAGAAAAACTGAAAAATCTGTTAAACATGTTATAGTGAAAGTAAAAAACTTTAAAGGATAGGGTCACAGTTTTTCAAGTGGGTGTTAAAAGGTTTCAGCAGTGAGTTAGACAACGTTAGTTTGATAGAAATTTCCCTCTTTGCGTTTCCCTGACAGCGTTTCCTTGTTGAGCTGCGGTGGAGGGACTGTAAGAAAAAGGGGAATTTGTCCTAAAAAGGCTGTACATTTCAAAAGATATCCACTTGATTTGACTAATTTGGGCTGATGAAGCCTCATATTAGGTTTAGATACTTTTTTTGTACAGAAAGAGGACTGTGGATTTTGCAGTGCAGTGCATTAGAAAGGAATGGTCAGTATTTAAAGGAACAACAAAAGCAAAGAACAAAATGAGTCTGAATTAAGAAAGAGAAAACAGACGATTTTCAAACTCCACTTGTGACGGTTCTTCTTGTCCCATGAGGGTCGGATTCTGTTGTTTTGGAAGTTTTGCTGATTCAAAGACAATGATGACACTCAACAGGATGTACTGTAGCTACTCTGCAAGCAGTGTTTTTTTTTTTTCCATAGTTGCTACACTGAACAGCAACAGCATGAATTTTTACAACCACTTGAAACATCATCACAAAGTGCAGTGCGGTAAAGCTAGAAAGGTCACAGATGCAGATTATTGCTGGCTGAGAACCCAAACATCTATAAACTGAGCCTTATATGGTGCATCACCTAATCATCATCATCATCTGACAGGTTCTCATACAGCTGCAGATTACAAAAGGAATATTTTTATTCTAAAAGAAAATCAAAGTTCTTGCGATTTATTTTTTAATTTATGTTTTGTTTACATTTGCGTGTAAATGTACGCGTCCTTGAGGAATTATTTGATGTCTCTCAGTGCTTCAGAAATTCGGCTTTTTTTTTATGTCTTGCTGCACATGGAGGTCAGAGGTCAGACTCATGGAGGAGCCTTTCCGGAGTTTGTAGGGATTCAGCGTCTTGCCCGAGGACACTTAGCTGCGTCAGTGTCCAACCTAACATTTTTTCCTCACTGGCCCACTTGGCCAGTAGATCAGAGTTTTACTGGCCCCTTGTATATTTTCACTGGAACGGCAGCTAAAAGATGAACTTTTTTCCCATATTTTTGGTGATTTATTCATTGTATACATAATATGCACAACAGCGAAGTTCCCTTTTAGATTTGGTTGTTTTCCTTTATTTATGGATGTAATGTTGACATATTACACAAATATGCAAAATATAAACTTAGGCCCATATTGGATCAGTAAATGAATGGTGTATAAATGTAGGTTTCTCCATATTTTGTGTAAAGCCAGAGAGTATACTTAGGATATACTTAGGGAGAAGAGAACTGAATTTATGATAATAACATTTCAGCGAGTATGGAAGACGCTGATAATAAACTCTTGTCAAGAACTGAGACAATGCTGAGAGAGCTGCAGAAATGTACTTGTTAAGAGAAAGAACATAATGACATTTGTATGTGTGCGCATGTTCACTCCAAGCTCCTTCTGTCTGCTTCCGCGAGCCACCTGTCCACTACAGACATGGAGTTGAACTGCTCCATGTCTGGAGCCTCCAGGCTAATGAAGAGCCGCCTTGTCAGTGTGTTTGCACTGAGATGGCTCCTCCGGTCCGTCTTGATGCGTTTCATGGCTCATAGAAAGCGTTTTTAGAAGCGTTTTTGACGTCCGTCACTCACGCGTCTCATGGAGCAGATACGCTTCCATTTGATTAAATGTATCAATCCACGCTGACTCCGTGAGTGATGCGTGTCTCGCAGAGACCCCCTGTATGTTTTTATGCTCCGAGTCTGTTTCTGTCACATTTAGTGAAGCGTAATCTGCACAGACAGCTGTTTATATCACATAAATATCCTGCTGTATATATGTTTTGAACTTATTAACAGTATCTACATTGATTAATCAAGGCTCCCAGTCTGTCTGTCTGAGTTCTGCAGATTCCCCCTCACTCGCTACGGTGGGCGGGGAAATAAAATCAATGAATCAATAAATACAAACACTGTTGATTTCTTCCCATGGAGCCGACATGAAAACTATTTTGGTTCAGTGAATTTCTGCTGTCAGTCAGCCGCGTGAAGGCGGGTTAGCTGGCCGCTGTCCCCTCAGCTCCCCAGGAGCTGCAGCTGACAGACGGCTGCTTCTGTGGACAGAGACGCTGGACGCAGGTCGGAGTCGGTGCAGATTGAACAGATAGAACGCGCTTAATCACCGCTCACGTTTTCCACTTCGAAGTATTGTTCTTTCTTTTCGTAGCCTCGTATGACAATGAGTATGATGGATGAATGGCACTAGGGCGGGAAAGACCGTGTTTAAAGGGACTTGCCCATGACTCCTGATTGGCCAGTCGCTGGCCTGTCCAAGCCAGTGACTGGCCAGTCAACTTGCCCCGCATAAACTTTTACTGGCCCCAGGTCATCGGACCCTGTGCGTGCTGTCACAGGGGTTTGGGCTGAAGTCAGCTCCGCCATGCTGCTTAATAATAATAATGTAAATAAGAGTTTCTTCTCCACTGCGAGGAGGAACTGTAACTGTATCCTCTCGTGTGTAAATGTCATGTGTCGTGATTGACACTGTGCGCCTGTCTTCAGCCTGTCCTCTCTGGCCAAGACAGTGTGGCATTGTGTGTGTGTGCTGTATAGTGTGGGGAGATAATGGAATAGAGTTCTAATCCGGTAATCCCAGCACTGGGCCGAGGCTAAGCCAGGGATTTGTGTGTGTATGTGTGTGTGTCTGTGTGTGTGTGTGTGTTTTTGGACGAGGGGCATCTTTGGCAACCAGCCCATAGAAGGAGGGTGGAGGGGCTCACACCCTCAGTGCCAGCATGCCAGTTAACCCTGTGTGTGTGTTTGTGTGTGTGTGACTGTATAAATGTAGATGGGTGTGCTACATGGTTGCTCGTCTGCTCCTAACAGTGATAAAGCGAAGGAGACGGGACCGGTTTAATTTTGGCTCCAGCCCCCTGAGGCTAGTCTCTGAGCACAGGTCCTTTCTACTGGTTTCAAAAGAACGAGCCGGTTAGAGGCATCGGAAGAAGAAAAAATATTTCACCTTACCTCAAAAGAGTTTCTTAGTCTTTTGAGGATTGCTAGATTGCAAGCCAGCATTTAAGAGGCATTATCACAGTTCTCTCTGCTGGATGCAGAGACGCAGCAAAGGCTTATGGGTACAGTCAAGTCCTGACACTGGTTATAAAAGTATAATGTAGGGGTTGTTAGACTGTTACCTTAATTTGGTAGTTAGTCAATGTCAAGTTTTGTTGCTTTAAACATCTTCGTTTAGAATTTTCTGAACAGATGGAGGCAATATTTCCTTCATACCATTTTGATGTGTTTTTAAAGAATCTGTTTATGCAGATTTTGAGTTGGTCCTCAAGTCTTCATTCATCATTTAAGGCTTAAAAGGGCTGAACATACAGCACCTTCAATAAAGAATTTACTGGTCTATTTTTATACTTTAACCATTTAATTTCATTGTTGCATCTTGAAAAATATTGACATTGTCAGACTCTATTTTTATTTAGTTGAGGTGAAGTTGGAAAGTAAGCAAAACCAAACATTAGGTGCATACTGTCACCAGTCAGTGTGAATAGGACCAAAGGTAGTGTTAGTTTTGTCTGCAATGTTTTTTAATTAGTCTTCCATTAATCATGTTGATCGGCGTGCACAATGTCTCCAGCATTGATAGACAATAGAACAACATGCTGAACATCATTCAAACATCATGTCCGTTACCTGTAATTAATTAATTTCTGTGTTAATTTTCAGGCTTAATTAGCCATTTGAAAATGTATTTTTCCAGTGTTTTAAATGATGAATTTGTCTTGAATCCAGGTAGCATCATAAAAGAAGGCAACATAAAAGTGTTTGAAAATTGTTACATTTGGATTTCTGAATGACAAAGTCATGTATTTAAAATCATTTAACAAAGTGGGGGTTTGGGGTCCTTGAAGGGGTCTCATGATAAATCATTAGAGATGAAAAAAAAAGAAGAAAAACTTATATGCTTCACATTATTATGTTTACTCTTTGGACTTTTCTCAAATCTTTGTTTGTTGTGAACTACTGTTGTTGAGTTTTAGCTCCTAAGAACTTATTAAAATGTATTGTGAGCTGTTCACACCTCATAGACGTACTGTATATAACCTGTGATGACTATATGCATCGCTTAGTTTTAAAGGGTCACAAGCTAAAATGTTGCGAACCAGTGATTTAATGTAACACAATAAAATGTAAAAACAAGGTTATGTTAAATCTCTGCTGCCATCAGTACATGTACTGTGTCAACCTGCACATTTTTGAGCCGATTCTTGGCTGCTTCTCATTCCGTCATCACACTCTTCCTTTATTTTTTTTTTACCTGCACTGTTGCTTTTCACTCTTTCTTTACACATCTGCCTACGTTTGTCACTTCTCTCACACTCCCTCCGCGCTCCCCCCTCTGTCTCTTTTGTGCAACTCCAGCCTGTTCACATCATGTTTTCTCTCAGCTTGTGGTTTCTCTGTGAAACCCCCCACTTCTGCATCTTTCCTCTCTCCCCCTCCATTTCTCTGTGCTCATTCCTCCCCTACACCACCTTTTCCTCCCTCCCTCCTTTTACTATATCTCTTACTCTCTCCTTCAGCCGACACAGCAGTCCGCCCCCTCTCATCTCACTCGCCTTATCACTCCCTCTCTCCAACTCTCCTCTTTTCCCCTTTCTCTCTCTCTCTCTCTCTCCCCCTATCTCTTCCCTGACCCCTCCTCCCCCCCTCACCACCTCTACTACCTCTGTTCCCGAGAGAAGATTGATTGGCTAATCTAGCTGTTTACCCACAATGCCTAGTTGCGCCGAGGAGAAGAGGGCAGTGTAGGCAACATGAACACACAACCAAGACAGTTGAGGTATTTGAAAATGGAGCTGAGTGGGTAAATGTCAAATCAGTGAGCGAGGAAGGGAAATGGAAGATGGGCCTAGTTTTCTTTTTTTTAATTGGGTAACTGGAGGAGGTGTGTGTGTGTGTGTGTGTGTGTGTGTGTGTGTGTGTGTGTGTGTGTGTGTGTGTGTGTGTAAACCCATAACACTACAGACAGCTGTATGTGAAAATAGAGGGTGCTAGCTTGGGCTGGTTGTTTTCCAAAAATATAAGAACCATTATTTTCCTTACATTAAAATGATATTTTTCTTCTGAAATTATACTCTTCTAGCAATTAGTTTTATTAGATTTAGGCAAATGTGGTAATGCAATATATTAAATGTCTTTTATGTACTTAAAGACCTCATCGGCTTTTCTAAATTGACTTTTTTCCAACATTTTGTGTCTTTTCAGTACTTTAAGACACTTAAGCTTCTCTTACCGCATATAATGTTCATGAAATGTTTAAATTTGCCACAGTTAGCGGCTGTTTGTTGTGCTGCAGGTTTACATTACCCACCAGAAGGGAGGAAAAAAAATTTGAATGCATCTTCCAAAAACAGCATTTTTTCCACCATTACTACAATAAGCTTTTGTTGCAGTCGTATCACAAGTAGCTCTATTCTGCCTAAATTGAGTTATTTGCATGTGTTTGTCTCTCGGTCTGCCTTAACCTTCTGTTTTGCTTCTCCTCTTCAACCAGAAGTATCACTGTAATGGAAAAACTGAAAAGAGCTCCATTAAACTTGATAATTAGCTGAGTGATGACGTTGGGATAAACTGAAACACACATGTTGCACACCCTGATGTGTTACACAAGGGAAGGCAGCAGTTTGTCTCTTTGTGTTTTTAATGTTTTTTAGGAAACCACCGCTGCTTGGGAGGTGAAACTACAGGATGTAACATAAAACAATCAAATTAAATTGCACAGGTCTACACTGACGCAAGCAATAGGATGATACCGACAGCTATTTTGATAGTTAAGGCAGAGACAGAAGAGAGCAACAAGAAATATGAAAGAGAAACACGTAGCCAGGTTTCTTCTTTATGTCATTCAAGTAATTTGGTTACTCTCTTTGTAAGCCAGAATTTTGTCACTTAGAGCTGCAACAATTAGTCAATTAATTGATTACTCGGTCAGTTGAATTTGCTGGGTGCAGCTTCTCCAAAGTGAGGATTTCAAGCATTTTTGTGTCATGATCCTAAACTTGACTACCTTTTTAGATTTTGGACTGTTGATGAGATAAAACATTTGTGCACTCTAAAATATTATAACGGACATTTTTCACTATTTTCTGACATTTTCTAGACAAAACAATTGATAATGATAATAGTCACTCTAGCTCTAGTTACTTTACACACATCACATATTAACATGAAACTGAATTACGGCTGAGAAGTTCTGCTTTAGTGCTTTTGAGTTTGCATTTTTAAGATTTGACTGTTCTACATTAGAGCTAATGTCATTTTGAACTTGTTTCAAACCAAATAACTGAAAATAGTTTTGTTTGCCTTCTCATCTTGAGAGCACAGAGACTGAAAAACCTGGGCTGAGTACTGTCTCCTGAGCTTCACCTGTATTTGTCTTTTCTTTGATTCAGTAATAACACCAGATCTAACAGTGAAGCAGTACACTGGGCTGATGGTTAGAGATGTCCCTGAACCAGGTTCAAGCCTGAAGTGAGTGATGCACTGACTCCAAATCAGCTGATGGGGCACTGTCCTCACTTCTGACCCTAGAGGTGTAGGGCGAGAAAAACCAGGAAGTTTCTTATGCGTTGACAAAAACATAATCATATTGTTTTTGTATTCATCAACATCTGTGCCCAAATTCCTCCCCCTGCTTTAGTTGAAGATATATTCTGGTTCACAGTTGTTCTCATTCTCTTCATATTCTTGTCTTTCGGCCTCTCTGCCTTCTCTCTGGAGTGTTGGCTAAGTGGATGTTGTGTCTGCAGCATGTATTAGTGCTGTCATCCGGTGTGTGTGTGTGTGTGTGTGTGTGTGGGTGCCTGTGCACATGTGTGTGCACGAGCTCGCCTGTCTGGTTCAGTACTGCTACCTTGGCAGCAGCTTTTGGGGAAGTGTGCGTGCGTGTGTGTTTGGTGTGCGTGTCGTGTCAGTTTTGAGGACCAGCTGGGCTTTCAGAGATTGTGTGTGTGTGTGTGTGTGTGTGTGTGTGTGTGTGTACGTGCTTGTGCTTGTGCTTGTGCGTGCATTTGTTTGTCAGACGTGACTGTGAGAGTAGCAGCCGTATCCTGTTGCTCCAGAGCGAAACACACTGTTTTGACTGGGCTGATAAATTAGCTAGATCACCACAGTCAGCTATTTTTCCTCTCACTCTCCTCCATCCTCACTCCTCCACCCCCACCCCCCCTCCTCTTTTCTCTCTCTGTGTGCTAAGGACAGCGGGTCAAGGAGACAGTGATGAGGTACATATCAGTGTGAACCAGAATGTAGATTAGTACCCTCTCCAGGCAGGGACACACATAAATACAGACACATACACACAGATACATCCTCTGTCTCTTCCTACCTTCTCCTCCCTCCATCCAGTGTTTATGTCTCTGTCTATCCCTGTGAAAGGTATCAGGCGGAGGTCAATAATGTGTTGAGCACTATTGATCTGTCCGGTAGGTCCTACGGGTGAGAGAGAGGGAGAGGAAAATGGAGAGGGAGGGATCAATGCTATTCTGTACAGCCCATCTACATACTGTACTGTACCAGCCAATCAGATCATTAGTCTTTTGTTCTCTGATAGATTATTCATCAACATCGTGGGTTCTTACTAAAGAGGGAAAGCAAGCACGACATGGTATCCTCACAGGGAGCCACATCTGTGGATTAAGACGTCAGCGAGTTTAAAATATTTTGCCACAAAGACGCCATCGCGGTGCCACATGGGGGTGGATAACGCAGTGCTTCTGGTTGTCTCGACTGAAGCCGAGTGAATGTTTATCATCAGAATCAAAGGTTGGAGCTTTGTGTTGCATGTCTGCAGCTTTTTTTTTTTTTTGCCTGAAGAGAGATCTAAACTTGCTTCCCGCAGACCAAACCAGATAACCCCCCTCTGACCTGGAGGAAGCTTCAGTGAAATTACCTCAACATTATTTTGGCCAACTGATGGAACTGTGTCAATAACATATTCAACTACTTTATTTGTGGCGATTTTTAGGGCTGCAACCAACAATTATTTTTATTACTTAATCTGCTTATTTTGGAACTGCAATGATTAGTTGATTAATCATTTGGCAGAAAAATAATCAACTATTTAAATAATCAACTATTCAAGTTGGTTTTTTAACAGTCTTTAGTTCCAGTTTTTCCAATGTGAGGATTAGGTGCTTTTCCTTGTTTTATATCATTGTAAACTGAATATATTTGTTGTTTTTGGACTGTTAGTTAGACAAAACTAGACATATCTTAGAGCATAGTAAAAATGTGATGAACATTTTCTGAAATTTTATAGAAAAAAAACAATCGATTATTCAATTCGGTCTATAAAATGTAAGAAAATATTGAAAAATCCCATCCCAGGTTTCCAAAGTGATGTCTTCAGGTGACTCTTAATAATAACAATAATAATAATAATAATAACAACAACAACAACAACAATAAATTTTATTTATAGAGCACTTTTCAAAGTACTCAAAGATGCTCGTTTATACTGACTAGCATTCACAAATCCAAAGATGTTCAGTTTGTCATGTATCACAAATAAGCAACTAAATTTTAACATTTGACAAGCTGATATCTGGATTTTTGGTATTTTTGCTTTAAAAGTTATTAATCGATTACCAACATTTTTGCTGATTTATTTCCTTTTAAAGAACTAATCGAGTAATGGACTAATCATTTTAGCTCTAAATGATTTTCATAAGTTGTGAACTTTTAAGGGGCATTTTTGCATTAATTGGTTTGTGAAAAGTTGATGGGTGACAGTAAACAGGGGAGAGAGGGCGGGGATGACATGCAACAAAGATCCTCAGCCGGAATTGAACCAGGTACGCAGCCCCAACCGCTAGGCCACCGGGGCGCCCATTTTTATCTTCATCTTTAAGTGCACACAGGAAAGAAACAGGAAGCATGGGCAGAGAAAGTGGCATGGCATGCAACATGCAGCAAAGTTCCCCATCCAAATTCAGACATGGCGGTGTGTGACTGCAGCGCCACCAGGACGCCCAATTAATGTTAGTGGATATTGTGTGTCAAAACGTCTGCAAACCAGCAAGTGTACTCATTAGAAAGTTAACTATGCCACTTTAATGCAAAAGGGGGGAAATAATGCAGTGAACTTCATTAAAATCTTTATATATATATATTTAGCTGAAATTGAATATCTTGTGTAATAATATATACAAGCTACGACGATTGTATATTTTCATGACACCTCATCTACAGGTACAGCAGTTGAACTGTATGTGTTATTTTAACTTAAGTGTTAATACTGATGAGGATTTTCTTTACTGGCAAAGAAAATCATAATTCATGGACCAATTTATTTATAGCTTTTTAAAGGGTGTAAAGTTGGTGTAGTTTTTCTTAATACAGTGAACCAGTGTGTAGATCCTTAAATATAATTTTTAAGAGACTGACGATGTTACATTACACTGTAAAAGATTGTTTTGGTTAGCGGTTCTCCACCCAAAACTAGCCGCAATGATGAGCTACCGTTCAGGTCTGTCGTCCAGATACTGTATTATTGATAGCCAGGTAACATAAAAACTTGCCTAATATTAATTTTGTGCAGACGTGGCTCCAGGATGCTTTGACGCTGTGTTTGTGGAGCGCCGCGGAGGAAGGCCATTAAAATATAGTGTGTAAATATTCCCAGACATTTGAAAATGTGTCCCGTGGGTTTTGTTGAACTTTCAGTTAGCTTCAATGAAAGAAACTTATTCTTCTCCTTCCTGCTGCATGTCAGGCATTAAAGCCTTTTCAAGTTGTGCTGCCACCCGGCGCTTCCTCACAGACTTTTTCTTTTCCATACATTCAGCCTGAAAATGAATAATTCAGTTCAACTACAAAAATCCATGTTCATTATATCAACTAATTAGTGCAGCACTAATGTCTGCTGTGGACTGTACTGTCTGCTGTTCCTTTACATAAAGGTATGCTGCTGTTGTCCCTGTACCAGTATGTTCTGCCTGCATTAGCAGTCATTGTTTACCTGTACCAATGTCAACAAGACAAATTCCTGTAGAATTACTTTCTTGGTGAATCAAGTTATTCTGATTCAAGGAGACAGTCTTGTCACAGGGTTTTGTGACAGTCTCCCACTTCTGAGCGTGGACTTGAAATGGAAAGGTAGATATGGGCGAGACTGTGGGCGCCACTACAAAAACTAAAAAAGCACTGTTGGATCCTTCTGTATTTCCCCGGGCCAGTTGGTTTTAATAAAGACCGACTGCATACTAAATCTACCTTTCGCTTTGCTGGTGGCAACTGCGCTTTCTGTGTGCTTTCAGTTTGTATTCGATTTCAATCAGCAAATTGGATAAAGCACAAGCAGATACTGGGTCATTACCAGTGTATAACAATAATGTGACCAAGTGATTGATTGTGAACAAAGATCTCTATCCCTGCGTTCTTTTATTTTATTTCTTTTTGTTTTTTTCCCCCCGTATCATCTTTTTTTTTTTTTTTTGCTCTTCTGTCTCACTCTTGTATCTTCTAACTCACTCTCTCCTCTATCTCGCTCTTGTGCCTACTCTCTCTCTCCCTCTCTCTCCTGCATCTTCTTATTCTCTCTCTCTCTGCGCTCCTGGAGCGGGGGATGCCAGGGGGACAGAGTGCAGATAGGACCTGTCTCCATAGCAACAGCTTCTGCAAGCTGCTGACACCCTACTGGGGGGGTTGAGGGGAGGAGAGGTTGTGATGGGGAGGAATAGTACAGGGGTTGGGGCACAGAGAAGGTGTGTGTGCGTGCGTGCGTGTGTGTGTGTGTGTGCGCGCACTATTGCCGGGAATATAAGTGAGGGGGGTCACGGAGAGGAGAAAAGATGGAGAGAAAAGTGTGCAGAAGAAGAGAGTGAGGGAGATGGATGAGAGGGAGGGAGGAAGGAGAGGGAGAGAAAGAGGCAGCCGACCCTGCTTCTTCCCCAGGGACTCAGTGGCCTGCTCATGTTCACTAGCAGAATTAGCATAAAGATGGGGGGAGGTGTGTTTGAGTGTGAGTGTGTGTATGTGTGTGATTTTTCAGTTTTTTTGTTTTTTTTTTATATGTGGTGGTTTCAGATATTCAGGAGAAGAAGGGCACCGAGTGTATTTGTGTACATGCATGTAATTGGTAGTATGCGTTGTTGTCCAAGGATACAGTATGTGTCACATGGATGAAGTGTGTTCGTTAGGTGTGCGTGCTGGTGGAACGATGGATGTGTGTGTGTGTCTGTGTCTGTGTGTGTTTGTGAGAGCGATTCCCTCCCCTGGGTCTTAAACCCCCTCCCTGTTCTGGTCCTGTAGTCTGTCTCTCTGTACTGAAGGGCTGCACTTTATGAGCCTGTGATGCAACTCTTTGTGTGTGCGTGTGTGTGTTTGTGTTTGCGGCTTCATGTGCTTGCGTGCATGTGTGTGTGTTTGTTCTGGTGTGCTTATGTAAGCACTTTGAACATGCGTCTCCATCTATGTGTGTTGACAAGAATACAGTTATATCATATTTAACTCCCAGGCTGAATCATTCACTCCCTCATCTATCCTAGATTCTAGTTTAATTCGTCCTTATTGTTTGGAGATGTGTTTAATATGATTAGCAAAAGTTAAGCACTCAAGATAAGATTTAAGTGTTATAATTGTTCTTTGCTTTTAAACATTTTGCTCTCCAGCCTTTAAACATCACCTAATAGTCCCTAATTTTAGAATTTGCATATGCTTTGTGCAAAATTAATAATGCATGATATAATAATGGAACTGTTGTATTAAATGAATGCCAAGCAAAATAATTTTTATTATACAATGTGGAAAATTTTCTGAAACATTAACAGATGTGTAGTTATACTGTAAATCATAACAAAAAACTTTTGGATGTATTTATTTTATTGACTATTGACTATTTTATCATTTACACAGTAGCTGGTTAGTTAAAGTTCTGCAGAAGTGAATAAATGGGTCTCCAAGAGTTGTTCCTTATTTTAAAATATGTTCTACTTGCTATCCTTTAAACACATCTAATAGTAAAACAGTAGAAACTCAGCTTATTCGCTGATGATATGTTACTATACTTTGATTATGTAAATACTTGCTTAAAGTCAAATTCATAGAATACTCTCATCCAGATATACCTTAAAATCACCAGAGCAAATAGAAAAAGCTTTTTCTAACCCTAACCCTTTTATAAAAATGAATTATTGAATGAATTAAAATACCAAAACAAAACTGAGTATCCAGTTTCTCTGAGGCACCTTTCAAAATGTTACAATACAACTTTACCCTAACGGCACATAATAAACTGGAAATTCTGCATATATGGTAAATGAGGATCATCGAGAGATTATTATACATTATCGTATTGCAGCAGTCCATGTAATGTCTCATTGTTACATTGATTTAGATACAACAAAATGTTAGTGAGTTATGTGGAAATATGAAATTAACCCAAGTGGTTAAACCTTAGCCTGTCGTTACATAACGTAAAATAATTAAACAGACCACAGTACTGTTGTTTTTATGAGGTACACCAAGAGAAATAAATGCAAATTGAATATAATCGCATCAATCATTGAGTCTGTGTGGACTAATATGTCTTTACTGCCCTGCACTGAACTGTTGCCTCTAAATTAGGGTTGGGCCGGTGGACGATGGCGTCATCCATCGTTGATGGCTGACAGTCATCGACCACTGAGCCTTCTACCATCGTAACATCGTGATTTAAAAGCCCCCCCTCCCCCCACCCTGTCGTCTGTCAATCTTTTGCGCGGATTACATTAATAAATTACTCTTATTGGCTTTTTACCCGCAAAGCTTTTGCACTTATAGTAATGTAACAAGTCAAATTCGAGTAAAACGTTATCTTCACTTCACCTGGTTCACTGTCTCCACCGCTGTCGGTCTCTCCTCTGCTCCGCTCTGTGTGCGTGTGGAGGGGCTGAGCCCTGCCCTCGGTAAAAACACAGAAGAGGGAAACTAGCACGACCATAAATGACAACAAAACACAGTAGAGATTCTCACACTGTTTATTTATGTTATTTACATTTACATCATTTAATTTATGTGCACTTGTTTCATTTCAGCTCAGTGTGAGATCAATATATAATCGTCAGCACAGATCGCAGGACGGGTGCAGTCTGTTCTCTTTACTGCTTTGGAAGAAATGTTTCATGTTTAAGAGTCTGGACTCTCCTACAGCATAGAAATATAACATTTTGGTGGTATTTCTCCTTGAACCCCTCCTATTATTTTGTTCTTGGTCCACAGAAAAAGCTGATGTGTCGTGTGTTGTATGCCGTTCTCTGTTCTTTCTCTCTTCACAGAGAGGTGGGACCAGTTTAAAGGTTGTAATTGAAGACACTTTTCTGAATTAACCATTAAACTTTTGATGGGAGGGGAAGGGGGAGGGGGCAGGAGTATGTTGTGATTGCAGGTGCAGACACTGCCCCCTGTAGTAATTCGATAGCCAGTGCATATTACTGTAGACCAGAGAGAGAGAGAGACATAACACAAAACATCACATTTAATCACTGCATTTGTGTTTTTGTTTTTTTTCAGAGCGCAGCGGCAGCGCCCAGCCCAGTGATGGGCAACATGCCCCCCAATGACGCCATGCCAGGCGGTCCCATGCCCCCAGGCTTCTTCCAGGTATGACTTCCTCTGTCTCTGTCACTTTCCTGTTTATTCCTCCATCTCTCCGTCGCCTCCCAACACACACTTCTCTTTCTTATCTCTATCTCCATACCATTCATTCATCTCTGACTCCCCTAAACACATGATCTAGACATTTTAGGCAATATTTTAAATTTCTTTAATTCTAGATGTGAAAATATGTCTTATCTCAATTTTTTAAATAAATCAGTCTTTCTTAAAGGGAGTTTTAAGACCATGACATCCCACTTTCCCACCACTTAATTTTTCAATTAAAACATACAAATCACCAAAATGAGTAATCTTTTTTTCAGCAAAAGGAGGAAAATCTAACTTTGGTTTTCATATCCTTAAAGTGTTTTACAAAAAATATAGGAAAAGCTTTTCAGACTGTAATTAACTTCTACTTCTTCTGCAGGATGATATTATTGGTTGACATCAGGTTATCGTAGATTGATCTGTATCTGTGTGTATGTTGGCAGAAAAAGAATTTCAGGGCAATGAACTGCATAAATGAATATTTTGAACATTTTTTTGTAGATTAGACTTGAAATTTTCCTCAAAGTTTAATACAGTCTTGTTTTAAGCCACTATATTCAAAAATGCTGATAAATAACCAAGTTTCTTGTTCAACTGTAGGTACAATATCTTAACTCAGATGTATATTTATCACAAATGTCTATATGTTTATATTATGTATGAATAAAAAGAATATTGGCTGATTTATCATATTTCATTGATCTTGGTATTGGCCTTAGAAATCCAGTATCAGTCTGGCTGCGAGTAATTAAGTCCTTCACTGTAAAATCAATAAAGTAGTTTGATCATAAATTGCCACAATTACAGTTTTCAACTCTCCCACTTCTTTTTCCTTCTTTCCCCACATTTGTCCAAACACTGTTTATTCCACTCTTGATATTTACACCAACCAGAGCCTCTGAAGCTCACATCGCTCATTCATCTGCAGCTTGCTCTCGCTGAGCTGTTCAACCGATTCGTGATTCAGCCGTCCCGTATTCATCCTCTCCGCTCCCCCATCTCCATCTCCCATCTCTGTCTCTGACCTGTCCTGGCTCTGTGAAGGGAAAGGTTTTTTAGTGTGGGAGACGGCTGTCTGTAGAGTGAAGAGAATGAGATGCACAAACACACACGGATACATATACAAAAACACGCGCACACACATTACATTCTCTGTGAGGCAGTGGTGTGATGGACAGCACTGGCATTTGGCAGGAGGCACGATAAGGTGGTGGAGGACAGTAAGAGAGAGAAAGCGAGTGACACGATAGAGAGAAGGAAGGATGGAGAGAGAGCCGAACGGGGGTGAGAGGAAGAAAATGTGAAAGATCAGTGCCACCAGCATTGTGGCCCGGTGTTTGTTTCTGGTGCTACCTACCACTCCATTGTTTGCCTGCTGCAATCGAGGCAGGGTGATGGTGGTGGTGAAAGGGGGGACTAGTGAGAGTACGACTGTGAATAAGCAAGGGGAAGGGGTGGGGAGAGAGAGGGTGAGGAGAGACGCATGGAAGTGCTATTTATAACATTGGTGGGGGAGTGAGATTGGGCGAGGGTTTGTGTTGTGTGTGTGTGTGTGTGCGTGCATGTGTGTGTTTGTGTATGTTTTGTTCAAGGGACCTTATTGTAACAGAGCTTTGGTTGTTTACTGTAAATATGGTTCATGGTCATAGTTGGGGCGGGGTATCATTTGAAACCTTTGAATACTAGTGCTGTTACAATATTGATTTTCACTCCTAATATCCAAACATTATAATAATGTACTATTAGAAATATAAACATGTTATTAAAAAAACTCTAAAAACATTTAACAAAAGAAGTCAAAGTGCTGAAATGTTAAATGTTGTCTTAACACAAGAACTTTGTCCATTAAAATAATCTAATATATTAATTAATATTTCTTAAATCAGGAACTATCTGATCAAAGAATAAGTAAATGATATAACGTTTTAGGGAAGCATCAATTCAATCTGCTGGATCTTCACTGTCATTGTAAAATTTAGTGTTTCCACTCAGTTACATTAATTGAAGCCAAGTCATGACGGGGGACACCGACTCGGTTTTTATGAACACAGCAATCGCTGGTGTCACGTTACCTTACATTTAAAAAAAAAAAAAAAAAAAAAAAAAAAAAGATCCCAAAGAGCTCCACACAGTCAGGTATGTAGCTTTTAAATTTAGGAAAAAAAGAGCACAGGTAATGGATCAGTGATCTGTATCAGAAGATACCCTGTGTTGAGGTATCGGTATTGGGAGAGAAAAAGCCGGTGAATCAGACCAGATATTTGATGCCAGCTTTCAGTTCTTGACAGTTTTTTGATACCCAGACACGTTGTTACCAAAAAAAAGTCTTGCCTACTTACATTGTACATGAAGTGTTAAAACATTTGTGATTGGTGCCATTTGAGATATAAACAAAATGCTTGGACTTAACTTATTTTTTTTACATTAGTTTGTACCTGTAATGACACAACACAGGTGTTATTTACTGAAGCTTGTTGAGACAAATCTAACTATAAGTAACACCTTCGAAGCACAGACAAGCTTGCACTGGCTAGATGTAGGTACAAATACCCCCCAAACTCGCTGAAGTAATCCACATGTGGTGTGTTTGTGTGTGTCCGGATGCCTATGAGGGATATGTGGAAAATTCCATTTGCCATTTGAAAATTGGCCAGCTTTTATTTACTTTGGACAATGGGGAAAGACAAAAAGTATGGAGATGAAGGCCCTGACGGAGCGGAAGCGAGACCGTTGCATAATGAGTTATTTATTAGGGGTCGTTAACCTCTTGTCTTGGGGTGAAATGTCAGCAATAACACAGCAGTATGTGGAAATGCCGGGGGACTGCTCTCTTTGTGTGCAGGGACACCATCTCATATTGAAGTAGGCTTACAATACGCAGGAAAAACTCCCAACTTTTACTTGTTTTCGTCAGTATCATCTTTGTGGTTTGAAGTTGCCACTAGTGCCTGTCCTGCTGCTGCCTGTCCTGTTGCAGCAAGCCTTTGGCAACACTGCCCCCATGTGGTTTAGAGTGAAACTACATCTGGTCATCTGACCTGAGGGTCCCGAGGATCATCCGCAGTGAAGCCAAACATGTAATGGACCTAGTGGATAGTTAACCGCAAATAAATTATGCTTGATACTATTTTCTGTACGCTTGTTTGGAATTAAAAGGCAAATCAAAACTTTTCCTGTTGGGCTTGTGTTGAGCTTTTAAACCTGTGTTTTTTTTTGTTAATAACTACATTTTTTTTTTTTTTATCTGCGGATTTCAGAGAATTTGCCCCATTTTCTTCCACCTTCCTGCTCCTCTTCTTCCTCCTCAACCTAAAGACTCCCCCGCTGACTCCTCCCCTCTCGCCCTCCTCTTTCTTTATAATTTTGATCGGGTAATTCCTCCAGGTGTAAAACCCCCCTTTGGCCCCTCCCCTCTCTGACATCGCTCTTCTTTCTTAAAGGGACCACCCGGCTCTCAGCAGTCCCCCCACGCACAGCCCCCCCCCACACAACCCCAGCAACCCAATGATGGGACCCCATGGCCAGGTAAGATGCAAACACCTTCTCTCAAACACCCCTTTCTCTTTCATTCCCTCTAAAATCTCCCCCCTCACCCACACACAAGCTCTCTTTCTCCCCCTCACTCTTTCTCTCTCCCTTCCTTCCATTCACGACTCGCACACTTTCTTCTTCTTCTACCCCCCCCCCCCCCCCCTCCAAGCCCCGTTAGTTCTAGTTTCATTCTGGCTAACTCCCCATAGATGTTATCCCCTCCAGTTGCCAGCTCCTTTATGAAAGCCGTGGATCCAGAGGCAGCAGGCCCTGGTCCCTCTTCAAGGCCCAGAATCGGCTGTCCCTGTGTGGGATGAATAATTCACTCCTTGCCCCTCCCCCGGAGCAGCTTGTGGGGGGTTGCACACTTATCTGCTCCTCTGCTCTTAACACACGCACATACACAAACACACACACACCTCTCCCCTCCCCTCTGCCTTCTTGTTCTAGCAGCTTATAAATAAAACAGGGAACAGGCACTATGGCCACGTCACATATACATACTACTCATACGTACACATATGTACGTTCACTATACACACATGTATAGGACAATCAGAGTTTTGGGGTACTCTTGCTGCCAACTAGACAAGACTGTATTCAGTGTATTCAGCCTTAAAAAAACTTTCATTCTCCGTCAGTGTGTGTTTCAACACTTATCCAGAACAGTAGCTACAGATGCCACTGTGGAGGTAAAGCTAGCCTTTGCCCATTAACTACGGCAGCCCGGCTCTTCATTCTTGTGGTTTCTGGTTTCCGTCTTGTGTGCGAGAGAGTGTGGAAATGCTTCCTCTACGGTTTTGAGCGGTGTTGTTGGCCTGAGGTGTCTCTAACTACGCCAGGCAGACCACAGGCCGAATCAGCTTACACCACAGTGAGAGCAGCGGTGTGCAGGGAGCTGTGTGAGTGCTGTCTTTTACACACACTCAAACCTGCACATACACACACACACACAAATCCTCGCTTTGAGTGCATTTTGTGCGTATAAGCAGGCATTGTTAAAAATGATAAAACACAGACTCTTGCTTTCCAGCCTGATGTGTTGATGAATTTGCAGTCTTTTCGGTGTCATCCTCCATTCTCCAACCTCACTGTGTCCATCTGTGTGTCCTCAGTGCTACCCTGTTTGAGCGCTCTCGGATTTATCAATAATGAAAATGTTGTTTTCTCTGTGTCCTCTCATTTCCCATTTTTCCTCCTTCCTCCATTTTTTTTTTCTTCTCTGTAGCCTTTCATGTCACCGCGGTATCCAGGTGGACCGCGCCCCGCACTCCGAATGCCAAATCAGGTACTGGACAGGTTTTTTGGCAATTCTTATTCGCTTTATTTGATGATTTTGACAACTCACAGTATCTATGTTGCAGAGAGTCTGTCGGTGTTTTAATCAGTTTTCATGTCCGCTTCTTTCTCAGCCTCCTGGGGGAATCCCGGGATCTCAGCCTCTCCTGCCAAACAGTTTGGACCCGACAAGACCGCAAGGTACAGCGGGGACAGTTCTCATAGTCTCAAGCCTGATGGGGTCCCTTATTATGAGATATGTGTTGTAGATGATGTGTCTATAATAGATTACGACTCTACTGGGACTGTAACTGATGATTATTTTCATTATCGTGTAATCTATAAAGTCATTTTTCAGTTAAATTATTACTTTATTTAGTCTATAAAATGTTAGAAAATTAGAACAAATGGGCCTAGAGTTTTTGTTTAGTTTTAACAAAGTTTTAAAAAACACAAAGGGATTCACTTCTTAATGGTATGTTTGAGAAGCTGGAACATGTAAATGTCTAGCATTTTTGTTTGACAAATTACTTTAAACGAATAAGCAGTTACAAGAATTTCTTACATTTTCTGTCTGACTAATAAAATAATCAACAAGTTACTGAAGCGCCAGACTCCAGTCAGCACATTTCTGTTTATTCTCCACAGAGACTGTTGCACAATTTCAGTTTCAATGGTTATTTGTTTCTCTCGGTGTGGATTGAATGTGAGTCGGTGTGTCTAGCTCAAGAAGGGGTCCGCTGTGATTTTAGCTGGAGATTACAGATTCACGGGCCAGAGGGTTACAACTAATGGGATTAGGATGGAGCATTGTCTGTGCCACGTCTTAATTCCTGATTTTAGGAGACGAGCCATATGTGGGATTTACATGAACACTAGTGTGTTGTAGTCAGTGCGTGACTCTGTGGGTCTGTTCTTTTTCCAGGACATCCTAACATGGGTGGACCGATGAGAATGAACCCTCCTCGAGGAATGGCCATGGGCCCACAGGTATGACCTGTGTACACGCAAAGACACACACTTGCATTTATTATTGAACATCAGTCAAAATCTGGTGATTTAACAGTTTGTGGCTTTCAAAGTGTCAACAGGTATAATGCTGTTACTGTCATCAGTTGGTGTTTTATATATAACAGTTCAACACGAGTATATTCATACATGTAGTGATTGTAATAGATAAGTACTAACATAACTAAACAGTAGAACAGCCCAGGCTTGTTTGTTGCTTGATTGTTTATTTCATTCATTCAGCCTTTATATAAACTTAAAGATCCTTGAGGACATGCCCTCATTTACAATGATGTTGAGTATACAAAACAGATTAATTACACACAAAAAACAACCAACGGGAAAGCAAACAATAACAGCACACAGTCAAACACAGATTAGAAACAGTTTCACTGTATGTTGAAAGTGTTTAAGGTGTGAGCAGCACAGAAACTAAAAGCATTTTTTCCCCAAATTCATTGTTTGCACACGGGACCTCGAGCATTAGCTAATCACTTGAACGAGTTGAATATTGACTATAGGACCAGTTCAATAAGGAAGAGATATATGATGGCAAGTTGCCATTAAGGGCTTTATAAGTAAATAAAAACCCAATGCCTGTCACGTCTTACTGTTAGAGATGCCCGCCCAGCCTTTTCATACAAGAGGCAATGATGTGTGGAATAACTGTCACCGGTAATAAATCTTAGGGCAGAGTGATAAACTGAATCTTGGGGTATAAGAGTTGAGGCAGAGGCGTGTCTACAGATAACATCACCAGAATCCAAAACAGACAAGAAGACAGCCTCAATCATCAACAAGTGTGTCAATGTGAAAAAGTAACTTTTTGATCCAGCCAGATACCAGGATTTTTAATACCAAGACCCTCTCAATATTGTGTCCATTCAGGGTCCAGAGAATAGCAGATATTTAGTGTTGTTTGAATTCAGAGTTTGTTAAAGGCTTGTTGTTCAGCGGCTGAGTGTGCAGTATCAGCAAAGCAATACAGAACTCTATCATCTGCATAAAGATGGGCATTACAATTTGTTATAAAGGATGTAATATTGTTAATATAAATTGTGAACAAGATAGAACCCAATATTTGAGGATGTTGCAACCGTCAGTCTGTCAGTCCAGTGATGTTTATGTACTTGTAATACTTGTGAAAATACTGGTAGAAGAGACCAAGGCCAGGATAGTTCATGAATTAGAACCAAAAGCAAGAGAAGAATAATGTTGTTGAGAATCAATAATAACGTTTCTCTGCATGTTCTTACAGTGTTTTTAACATTTTGTCTATAACAGAATTATGGAGGCATGAGGCCTCCTCCCAACTCCATGGGCGGTCCCATGCCAGGAATGAACATGTAAGTTAAAACACCTCATACAACCAATGAAATGTAACAAATATCAAAGCTTGTGTTGTTGAAAGTCAATCTCTGCTTCTACTGTATCTTCTAACAGTTTATTTCCTCTCTCTCCACTCCATTTTCACCTTGTCATCTCTGTCATTTCACTTTTATTCTTGTCCTTCTCTTTCTCTCTCTCTCTATGTTCTTTACTTCAGGGGTCCTGGAGGAAGAGGGCCTTGGCCAGGACCTAATGCTAACTCTGTGAGTCAGAAATCCCTGACATGTACACACGACCATGTATAGGTGGTAGGCAGGCAAGAGGAACATCCTTCAGTATCCTGAGTAGTCCTGTACAGTCCTTTACAGCAGTCTTGTAGTTTGTAGTGCTGGTATACAAATATTCCTGTCAGTGTTGAGACCATTTTTTGCTTGACAAAACTACAAACTATGGCTTAAAAATAACCATAAAGTCAAAACATGTCCCCGACAGAGAGATCTCAGAGAAATGGAAAATACTGTATCGGACTTTCTTAGAACCAGAATCGGAATCATCTTTAATGGCCAAGTATGTTTACACATACAAGGAATTTGAGTCTGGTTTAGTGGCTCTCAGTGTACTTACACAGAATAACAACCTAACAACACAACGATCTTCAGAAATATACACAAGGAATGACCTATATACAGGTGAAACCGTTTCTGTGAACTGTAAACAGGATATAAATAGTGCAAAGAAGTGAAGAGTGCTGAGATAAATATTAGATGGTAAAAGAGAATGGCGTCACTTTATATACCTATAGTAGGTGGTTATGTACAGTAATAGATTATAAGTGTTCCTCTTATTTTGTCTCTCCTCTATAGATTCACATTTTGTATCTTCTAACCGTCAGATCTGATTATCCGTTTCCTCTTTCCCTCCGCAGATAGCCTACTCTTCCTCATCTCCAGGAAACTATGTGGTGAGTTAAAATCTATCGAAAGCAGTGCAGCTCTCCCACACGAAGTTATCAATTTATTGTACCGCTTATTAATGTTCTGATGAGTGTAATTTTAACCTCTATCATTGATTGCTCCCCAGGGTCCTCCAGGCGGAGGAGGTCCACCTGGAACTCCCATCATGCCCAGCCCAGGTGGTGCGTCACCTAACTATGTCCCCAACACTAACACTTAAATAGATGTTTTCTCCATACTCCCTCACTGACCAAGCATAAATGTGTCCCCTCACCAACCAAGCACTTTTAGTTTGAGTATTCCCATTTGTCTACTTTTTATTCAGTTGTTGAATTCTTATTATTTTAGTATTTCACAAAGCTTTGACATCATCTAGTATCATGTAACTAATGTTTTTGTTTCGTTTTTTTTTCTTAAGATTCAACTAACTCCAGTGAAAACATCTATACAATGATGAATCCTATCGGGCCGGGAGGCAACAGACCCAATGTGAGTCTCACACACTATCTGGGTTCAATTGTTTGTTTGTTTTTTGTCTTTTAACAGAAATCCCCGTAATGTTATTTTAAATGTTTAACTTTCCAAGCTTGTAACCGTTTCAGACGCTGCAGATTGATTCAGGGTTATAGTTATGGATGATGTTGTAATGATTAAAATTACACAACCTTTCCCACAAAAATTAATCCAGCTCAAACAGGGCTTATAACCACATCAGTGGGCACCAGTACAATTCAGCATTAGAGAACTATAATTCTACCTCACTGAGCTTAATAAGAATCGACTGGGAGAATAAATTAAATAATCTCTGCTTCACCTCGGGCTGAAGAGGTCACAGTTATATGAAGATGGAAAAATAATGTTTGCAATGCTTGTTCTACATCGTTTTGCCAGTTCCCTATGGGACCTGGGCCTGATGGGCCAATGGGAGCAATGGGAGCCATGGAGCCACACCACATGAACGGATCACTAGGTGGGTTTCAGCACAGCATGTTTGGACTAATTACTGATGGAACTGAGTTGGTGGGTAAATATACTGTAAGAAACAATTGAACTATGGTATTTCTCTCCTTTTTGCTTCCTCAGGGTCTGGGGATATGGATGGGTTGCCAAAGGTGAATAAAAATCAAATTCTCTCTCTAAGCTTCTCTTGTTTGCTGAGTATTCATAACACGTAGAATCTTTGCTTTCTGCGCTTTAAAGTAGCAGTCTAATCAGTTTTTTTCTGCCCTCTCCCCCTCCAGAGTTCCCCTAATAATATGGGGGGCATGAACAACCCTCCTGGAACGCCGAGGGATGACGGCGAAATGGGCGGGAACTTCTTGAACCCATTCCAAAGCGAAAGTGTAAGTAGAGCGAGTGAATGACATCTCACGACCCTTAACAGTTATCCTTGACGTCCTGACATACCAGTGGAAGAATGCAAGCAGAGTTTCGATAAAGTTTGTGTCTTGCCCCTATTTTTTTGTTTTTAGGTGCATTGATTAGTCACGCACATCCTATTTTTGTGAGCAGAGAGGTAGCACTCGTTTTGTAGGCCATACATCCATCAGTCACTGTGATTTTTCAAAAGAGAACTGATCCAAAAGCGACCTAAGAACGGTCAAACCAGGTCCCAACAGACCTGAGTACATTCAGACCTCATCCAAACAGAGGGAGACCCCCAACACTGTCAGCAGCATGATGCACCACCAATTAAGGAGCAAATAACAATGAAGGAAAAGAGTAGCACTACATGTCATGAAAGTGTGTCAAAAGACGACGTCCCATGTGATCAGAGCTGATAGCCGAGTCTGCTTCCACCAGCTCAAGTTGTAGAAAATTGACACACTTATCCGAAACCTGCGCCGATACAACAGGGACCCTAGCAGCACCTGATTAGACTGAATATAATTTGGACCTGACCCAACTCAGGTCCCGGGTCAAATCTTGGTTAGTAGGGCTTGTGAGGACCTCTAGTTGAAGTGCAGTAACACAAAGTTTTTGAACTCTACTGTTTGGGACACACTACACTATATATTTTGAAATGCAAAACATACTACGCTCACTTCCTGGAGCACACAACAGCATGTTCATTGTTTAAAAAAATAAAAACAGGGCTGTTAAAGAGTATCCCAGTGGACTAACAGCATATGTTCTGCTTGCATTGTAGCCGCTTACTAATCACTTAGAAATTCATTCTATACCCTCCGTATCAGTGATGTGATTCTTTGGCTAAACACAAATGACGTGTTGTATAATTTGTTGTATAAATGAATAGATGTAAGGACAAATGGAAGATTTTAATTTTTAAGCCACAGAACAAAGTGAATGTGTAGTCTGCAGGTGGAGGGTGGGAGGGGGGGGGGACTGTTCCTTGCATTGTGTAATATTGTGATGGCGTCTTACCCTCGGCCCGGAGAGCCACGGGGTGCGCAGGCTGGGATTATAGTCGAGCCGTAATACTCTGACTCAACCAATCAGCAGCAGGGCTGGGTATTGTTAGAAATGTTTCAATGTAAGTGCCGATTAGAGCCAATATTTTTGAGTTTCAGTATCGATACCAAAGTGTTACTTTTCGATATCTTACTCTGAGGAACATCTGTGTGTTTGCAAATGTAATGTAAACACAAGCAGCCGCACAGGATCTTCACAATGGTGAACAGAATACCTTTTAGATTTTGAACTGTTGATGAGATAAAACGACATTTGAAGATGTCACCATGAGCTCTTAGAAATGATAACGGCTATTTTCTGAAATTTTATAGACAAAACAGACGAAAATAATCTGCAGATTAAACGATAATAAAAATCGTTAGTTGCACCCCTAGATTTAAATCTTTTTTTTTAAATAAGTAAACCATGAAAGACTGAATCTGATAATGTAATGCCAACTTTCAATACTTATTTTGACAGTTTTTGTATTTCTGCTTGTACCAAAAAAGTAATGAGCTTCAATACCCAGCCCTTATCAGATATATGATGGATTTATTGTGGAATTGATTACTTGAGTCTGATGTATTGGACCCACTCTGTGCTTCCTCTAGCTTTGCAGGGCTGGGTCTGAGCGCCCTCTGGTGTTTAAATGTTGTCAAGTTACATATCCACTCATCTGTGCCCTCCTCCCCCTTCCCTCTCTCTCTTTTCAGTATTCACCCAACATGACGATGAGTGTGTGATTTTATTTTATTTCCTTTTTTTTGTATTTTTGTTTATTTTTCCCCCCTATTTTTGTACCCCTGCACCTGATTTATTTTTCTTCAATCCTTACCTCGGATTGGACCACCTCCCCTCCTCACACACACAAACACACACACACCCCCACCCTCTGACCCCCCCCCCTCCCATCCGGGATCCGCCCCCCGTTCCCCTTCCCCTCCTTTTTCCCCCCTTCTCACTCGGGAACTGTATGGCCACACAGCCTTCTGGGACGGCCCTTGAGCATGCTGGGACTCTAATTAAGACGGGCCCTCCTGGAGCATGCAAGATGGCCACCGGTCTGAACAGGAAGCAGTCACAGAGCAACAGGAAGAACCTCTTCTCTGACTCCGGCCCCGGCCTCCCTGGCTTCCTGTCAGGGTCTAGACAATGAGCAATGGAAGGAGGACAAATAGAGAGAAAGAGGGAGAGAGAGGAGACTGGATAACTCAGCCCTCCCCTGAGGACACGATGTGTTGGGTCTCTTAGCAGCTGCCTGGAAGCTTCTCAACCACAATTTTGGACTTTTTAAATTTTTATTGTTGTTTTTTTTTTTTTTGTTTGTTTGTTTTTTTTGTTGCTGTTCCCAACGGATTCAGTGGAGGGTCGGATGAAATGACCCCTTTTCCCCCTGACATTGTTCTCTCTGAGTGTACATTTTTAACAGAGGTGTTGTGATGATCAATGAACTTTTTTTTTCCTTTTTTTTTTGTGTATGTATTGTATCATTGCTATTTTTATTATTGTATTATTGTTATTAATGATATTGGTATGGTCATTTTAAGATTAGGTTCTAATTTCTTTTGTTTCTAAGGGCACATGACTTTGATGAAGACAGCATATGTGCACACAAATCAGAACTTATTTGCTGTGTAACAATTCACAAATATTCACACCTGGCTCTATGTGACAACGCCGCCCCCTGCAGGTAAGATTTTATCCATCACGGTACTGATTGGCCCTTTTTTTTTTTTTTTTTTAAATCTTTCTCAGAGGTTTCTTTAAAAGATCTAAATTTCTAACTTCTTGCTCAATAACCCAGACCACAAGAAGAAGCGACTCCTGTTCTAGTAGCTTCAAGCAGTGAAATGCACAGCTCTATTTATTTATGTACTTTTTAATTTGTCTTATGAATTATGGTTACTTTTTTTTTTTTTTTAAGTGTTATCCCTGTTTTTTTGTTAACTGCAGAACTAGTAGCAACTGTGTAAATATGCAGATCCAGTCAGCAGCGTCTCCTTATCTCCGTCTGTCAGTACCGACATCATCAGACCCCCCTAAAGGTGCTGAAGTTCTCGAACCATTTTTAACCCCACTCATGCTGCTTCCACTAATGCCGCCCACTTTGGTCACTGTTCACTCCAACGTGTACGTAGGCCGCGTTATCGTCTCTCTGCTGACCTGTAGTGAACACTTGGATTGTTTTTGTTTGCTTAACTCGCTGGTAAGTCCTCAACACACTGTGATGTACTGTATGTCTGTGCTTTTATGGATTTGCTTTTACACACCAGTCAGTTTAGCTCGCAGACTTTTTTTTTTTTTTTTTTTTTCCCCCCTCATACATGCAGTGCTCCCTCTTTTACGGTCGCTTCTTGTGAAAGGACTTCTGATCCTCAGTGAAGGGGGACACTGATCAGATCCTCGGCATCTTTATGTCAGAGCATAGCAGGTTCAGGAAGCGGCACGGCGTTGCTCTGTTGACTGTAACGAGTGGCCTCCCTCCCTTTGCTCATCTTGGAGAAAAGACCTTGTCCGTCCTTTTCCCTTTTCTCACCTTTCCAACGGGCCAGCATCGACACACAGACACAGTCCGCCACACAGCATCCCTCTCTGATTTTTGTACAACTCTCCATCTTTTGATTTCAATTTTTTTGTAAATACTGTAAAATGCATTTTGATATCATTGACATGTTTTGATATTTCAAATCACAACTTAACAGTTGATCAGAAATGTGCTGATTTGGGCAACTGTGTGTATTTGTTCAGAGATGGTGTGTCTTTACTCAGAAATAATATGAGTGATGAGAAACAGAAACTGGAGCTGCTATAGACTATATGCTATTTCACCTCATCACAGGCAAACCTGGGGCTTTACTGTGCATCAGAGCTGTAGCGTCAAGGGGTCCAGCAGGACGAGGGAGGACAATTTTTGTAGTCGAGTGTGTGTGTGTGTGAACGCCTTTAGCTAACTCACTGTCACACACATTTTCTTGAAAAGTCTTTAAATTAAACATAATTCTTGTCCAAAAGCCTCCCTCCTCTGCCTCTGTTCTTGGAAAAATGTTGAAGTGAGGTAGTTAAAAAAAAAAAAAAAGACAAAACAGGCATATTTTTCACCATTTTGACAGTGAATTTGCAGCAAAAGAGGCCTGTTTTTCATAATAAAACTTTGTTTGCCGCCGTCACACTGCATTTCCGCTTCTACCCTCTCAACACAACTGATCACTGAAACCGAAAGCAGGGCACACAGGACACTGGCTCTCAATCCAAACCACCAGGGACCAGAGTACAGACTTTACTATGAAGGATTTTTTTAAAATCTATTTAAAATGGGGCGGGAGAAATGTTTGGGAAAGTAAAGAGAGAAAAAAAATACGGACAGATTTGTTCTTATTGCTGAGAGGAGGTAGAGAGAGGCGTTTCCTCCCCTGTACTTTGAAATACTGTTGTATAAAAATGCAGTCGAACTTCTCTCTATCTTTCTGTCCTGTAAGTAAAGCCGTCACAACGTTGATCATTTCTGTATTTCTATTGTGCTGATGTATAATACTGTAACATTCAGGGGTAGGGAGGGTTAAGAGAGGAATGTGGGGGGGAGTAAAGATTTTTCTGTTCAGTTCCTCATTTTTCCTCTTGATGACAAAGCAGTATTGAATATGAGGCAGTCTGTCCTTGGGGAGTTGCTTTGTATCTCATGTTAGGGTAGTTTCAGATCCTAAATGTCTCGTGTAGTAAAATAAGAGGTTCCTTCTTCGTATGTTTCTTTATATTGTAAAGTTTCTTTAGACAAAAAAATGTTGCTTATTGGAAAAAAAGGTGGGAAAACTGCATTGATAATAAATGTAATTTTTTTTTGTTTGTTTTTAATTTTCATCAAGTTGTCAGTCGTTTTTGCCTGTGTCCCCCTTGTTGTAGATACATATTAAAAACAAATAAAATGACTTCACTCCTTTTGCCATGAACATGAGCTTCTTCCTCTGGATTTATAGGGTGATGATTTGCCTCCACAAAGTTTTAGCTCCAGTTCTTCTGTCATCTTGGTTTTGCTGCTGTCGTAAAGATAATATAGATGAATAATTAAATTTCCAAAATGTTGGCAAGGTATAGATTTTAGAATACTGATCACCTGGATTTCATTTCTCAGTGTAACATTTTTGCTACACAAAATGATCTTTTGTTTTTTCAGGATTTTCTGAAATATGAGCTTTTTTTATGGTGACAACTGGCAAGTTTTACCGTTCCAGGCCTCTGAAAAATGAAACATGAAAACTACTTGTTTGAATGACTCACAGCTTATAGACACAAAGCTGTAAAGAGGTCCTGAGTAGTTCTGATGCTGTTTTTTGTGGGTTTTTTTGTTTTTGTTTTTTTTTGTGTGCTGTTATTATGTAAGGACAGCTGAGTCTGTCAAATTACGGGGGAAAAATGTCAGCATATAGATCATGTACTGTATAAAAGCAGTTCTGTAACATTCAAAGGACGTAAGTGAACCTTTTAAAGGGCACCCCCCTCTTTTGTAAAAAGAGGGGCTAAAGGAAGGTTAGAAAATGTTTTCACAAACAAATAGATTGAACAGTTTTGATTACAGGGCTGCAACTAATTCTTTTCATTATCAATTAGTCTGCAGTTCCTCAGAAAATAGTAAAAGACGCCCATCACAAGTTCACAGAGCCCAAGTTAACATATTGCAATTTCTTCTGGTCAAAAAAACCCCAAAGATATTCAGTTTACTGTCGTCAAAGACTATAACCTGCAAATATTCACATTTGAGAGCCTGGAATTGGTGAATTTCTGGTATTTTTGCTTTAATAAAAATGTTTTTCAGTTATCAAAATCGACTAATTGGTTGGTTGACTGACTAATTCATCTCTAGTCATGATCCCGGTGGCAGTTACAGTGGCACAAACATGGTGAAACTAAGTGTTTTTCTTACCTTTTTAGAATTTGTATGTTTATTTTACTGTGTTATATTATCTGCACCCTGGTTACAAAACAAGCAACGGTTTTAAAAATGGTTTACACAGATATAATCATGAGGCCTTGTGAATATTCAGGCTGCAGCTTGTATAAATGTTAAAACTTTCTGCTTTCTTAAAGAACATTTAAGGGACGACGGTGCTTCCAACAGGAGAAAATCTCTGTCTCACAGGTCAAAATGGTTCATCTGCTCTCTTCCTCTTCCTCTAATCTGTTCAAGCTGCACCGAGTGACGACGCAGTGACCTTCTCTCACTGCAGCAAGAGGCGGGAGGAGCAACCAGGGAGGTGACGGAGGAGGCGAGGGGCAGCAGGGGCAGTAATGCTGGTCTCACTGATGCTCTGGATGAAGAAGAGGGTGGAGAGGAGCTGGGTGGGTGAGGCAGAAACACCATACTCCTGCTCTTGGAGGGTGAAACCGGCGTAGGAACCCGGAGGTGAGAGTCTGACTGGTTGACTAAGGGAGGAAGGTGAAGCAGAGGTGGGACCACCGTGACAGAGGGGAGAGTATTTCTGCGAAGTTGGGAGCGAGGAGACGGGCAGGCGGGAAGTTTATCGGCACAGCTTTTTGGCGTCATTTTGTCTGAGGTTGATCCCACAGGGGTCAGAGACCTCTTGGGGGCCATTCTGCTCTGAGCTGCCGGAGATGAACACACCTCTACGAGGGAGAGGACTGACTGAGAGACCCTCGGGAGGAAATCCTCATGGCAGCTGCTGTAATTCTCTCCTCCATATCTGTTATCCCTCCTTTGAACCACGTTCTCCCTCCTCTCTTCCATCCCAGACTGATGAGAATGTGACTTCTCATCTTCTTCCTCCTCATCCTTCCTTAATTCCTCTCTATCTCCCTCCTCCCGCAGGCTCCTCTCCTTCATGCCCTCCTCGTAAGCTCTGTTCAGACAGGCCAGGTTGTGAATGGCCAGCCATGGTTCAGATAACATTCTCTGTCGGGGCAGTGGGGTGTTACTCTGGCTCACTGGACTCGGTTCACAGGAAGGATGTCTGCCGCTGCTGCTTCCTCTTTTGCCTGATGGAAGCGAATAAAACACAGATTATAAGTGAAAGTCTATGAAGAAGTAACAGCCACACTAGCAGCTCTGTGAGGCTGTACATAAGCACAGGAGTACTTTGAGCTAAATTCTAACATCCTGATGTATAGCAGGTATAATTTTTACCATTTTCACCATCTTAGTTACATGCTAACATTTGCTAATTAACTCCAAACACAAGGTACAGTCGAGGCTGATGGGACAGTTATTTGGTCACACCAACCAAAGTATTGGACAAATTTAAACTCCTTATTTATCTTACAGCGGCTCTTTATGCAGCCCCTCAGTTCAGCCTCTGTCTGAAACAGGCCGTTTTAGCTCCTGTCTCTTTAAACCCCCCCCCACTCTGTTGTGATTGGTCGACTTTTCTATATACGTTGAGCTTAAGTTTTGGAACTTTGTTTAACATAGACATCCGACATCATAACAGTATAACAGAATATATATATTCACCTCACATAATGGACCATGTCACAGACCATACTTGTAGGTACACGTGTTAAACTCAGATATAACGTGAGCACAGAGAAACATTCCTTCTTCAGCTGATGAATGTGAAAACAGCCTTCTAGTGTCAAACTCTGCACATACATCATTCTGCACAGTGAAGCTCAAACATCCAAGTCAAGGAACTTGAAGAAAAACACATTTTTTGAGTGGAGGGGGACTTTAGGGGATAAATAAATTGCTATAAATCATTCAAGACATTTTGCTCAAAACCACAAATGTCAAGTTCATGGTGGCACAAGAGGAAAACATGGTGCCAACAGAGGATCAACAAAGTCAGTAGGATTCCTCATCTGGGGACCATTAAGGTCTCTACCAAGTTTTGTGCCATTCCATCCAGTAGTTGTTGAGATATTTCTGCACCAAAGTGGTGGGCTGACGCACAGACAAACACTGCCATCTCTGATTCATATTCTGAAATGATTCATCTTATGTACCCAGTTGTTGCCCAGTCTATTACTTCATCATCACATCCTTCCTCTTACATCCAATCTAACTTTATCTACTGGCACTCTTCTTAGTTTCTGTGGCATGACTTTAGTGTCAGTTCCTGTGTAGCAAGACATGTTGCTTCTTTTATTGGAATGCTCTCGCAGAGTTAGCCTCACCTCACCCTGGCAACACATTTTCATCCTCTCTCCTCAGGAATGAGCACTCGGCCAGGCATTTGTTCTCATCTGTCTAGACTTGCCTTTGTCGAACACTGCTGTTACAACATCTAGGAGGGGCATGTTGTCTGCATAAAGAGACTGCTAGAGCACTGTTGGTGCTACCGATTTTTACATCGCCAGGCAACACACATAATATTACACAGACCTAAGACACAGTATATTTAAAAGAGGGGAAAAAACTTGCATTAAAATGACCAGATTGCATTTGAAAGGGATTTTTTTTTTGCTGAAGTAGGATTACTCACCAATGTCCTTTGGTTGCTTCAGTTATTGTGCTATTAAATTACTAATCATTTAGATTAAAAGTTCATTCTTGACAGTAGCTGACAAAACTAGCTCACAGCAAGGGCCATTTAGCGGCAGTACTGGAGCTTCTGATCATCATGAAAATCTTCCTTTTTTATCCATGATAGCTTAAAAGTCGAGAATAAAAGTTAATTATTGACCTTGGACACTTGACCTTGAGGTGAGATTGTTTTATGTTGTCAGCCATTCTGTTGTTTGCGTGTTTTTGCCCATTTTCTACAAGCCATCAGAAGTGTACCGAACCCAGCAGTGATGTCATATTGTACTGGAGTACACCTGTACATCACTGCAGCAAGGTGAGAAGTTAGACTACTGACCACTGGAGGTCAGTAGTCAGTAGTCAGGTCATAGTCAGTCAATAGTCAGGTCCCCATTTGAACATTGCCCCAAGTTTTTCTGGCTGTAATCATTCCTCCTGCTCATACTGGCCATGAAGAGATTCCTTCCTTAATGAACTTTTAATGTAAGTGATGGGAGACAAAATCCACAGTCCTCCCTCCATGCAAAGATTTATTTAAACGTTTATTTGAAGCTAATATGAGGCTTCGGTTGTCCAAATTAGTCATTTAAGTCAATATCTTTCAGAGTTACAGTCTTTTTAGTACCAAATTCCCTCTTTTTGTTATGATCCTCCCACTGCCGCTCAACAGGAAAACACTGTCTGCCGAGACACAACGAGGGAATTCTTTAATAAGAAGACTGTAACTGTGGAAGATATACACTTTATTTGACTAACTCAGACAGCCGAAGCCTCATATTATCTTCAGATTAACTTTAGAAGAACAGGACAAGAGGAATGATTATAGTGAGCAAAATTTGTTCCAATGTTCATTTGGGCGCCTGACTATTGTTTTAACAAGACTTGAAAAATTGTGAATGTATCCTTTGAGTTACACTTTAAGGATTTTTTAAATGTTCTTTCTACCTTCCAGGAGGCCAGTATTTTTAATAAATTTAAGTACAATGTGGCTGTGAACAAATCAGTAGTCTTGAAACTCACTTGAAATCCGTAATTAATCACGTTAAACATCATGTCTGCTTTTAGTTTTGCGCACAGACAGTAATGTGTACTCTCACTATTCAAATTTCTGCAGTCTGCCTACTGTAGTGAAGTATTTTCCTCAGTTACTCACTAGTTCCTCTGAAGTTGAAGATGTTTTCCCCCTCCGATGAGTTGGGAGAGCCCGTCTTGAGGACAATGTCAGACGGGGACATGCAGGACACCGGCGACGTGTCAGGGGATGGAGGAACATTGAGGTAACGCCTGGTCACCGGGCCTCCGTTTACACCCATCTCTGTGGCGATGATGATGATGTCACGACCCCTGGCCCGGCAGGCATCCATTAACACCTGAAGTGCATGCGTGCTGGTGAGGTACTGAATGTATTTGGTTGGCCAATTTGAAGTTTTGAGGGTGCCCAAAATGGAGTGGCATTCAGTATCTATACATTCAGTTTTCGTGATGGACATTTAAGTGTTTCCTACATATTTGTTTACTTCCACTTAGCTCAGATACTTCTATAGTTTGACTTCCTTTGATCATCCTTTCCCCTTCCTGACTGACCTTCACTGTCGGCTGGTGCTGTGTGTTGATGGCGTAGACCAGGGCTGAGGCTCCAGAGTAGTCCTCCATGCTGGGGTCTGCTCCTGCAGACAGCAAGGTGGACGCCACCTGGGCCCCTGCTCGCTCCATACAGGCGTACATCAGAGCAGTACGGCCAGCCCGGTCCTGTGCATTGGGATCAGCCTGATTGATGACGAAAGATGACGTTAATAGAGTCAATCAGAAGATGACAACTCAAGACGTATCAGTCAGAGAGCTGCTGTGTGTTTAGACTAATATGTTTCCATCGTTAAAGTTACATATAATTTGCTCACAATCACACTTTCTCATGTCTTAATGAGATCTGATCTGGCGTTGATGCTTTTGTGTTCTGACTCCAGAGCAGGAATACACTTTAGGAGACAGCCTCACGATGCACAATCCTCCTTATAATCAATAATCTTGCCTCAGAGTACACAAAATGTTCAGGAAGGCAGATGGAGGACACAAGCAGAGCTGGATACATCAAGAGCTCTGTTTACTATTCATTAAAAATATACCCCACTAACTTTAGGTGCAGATTGTTATGCATTAGAAATACGCCTGAATCAATATAAGATTGAACTTCTGTGCTGACTTGCATGCAGTAGATTGAATTTAAGCATATGCATTCTGAGTAGAAATGAGGAAACTGAATGTTTGTGCAGACTCACCTTGTTCTGGAGCAGGTATGTGAGGAGTTTCATAGTTTCAGGTCCAGCAGGCTCCCCTCTCAGGGTCTTACAAGCAGCCAGGAGAGCCGTCTCTCCTCTGGGGTTGCGCCCGTTGACCTGAGCTCCACCTTCCACCAGCAAGCGAACCAGACGGAGCTTACCCGAGGCTGCTGCGCTGATGAGGGGGCTGCAGTCTGACAAGGGGTCCCCCATGGCCTGGAGAGAGGACATAGCAAAGTCACAAACATCCACTATAGTATAATATCACAATATTCTACTGTCAACAGCCAAACATTAGCCTGCCCTGCACATCTTTAACATGTCACCTGTCCACAAATATAGTCTAAAAGGAAATTATAACAATGATTTTCTGATAATATTCTCCTAAAATAGCAAGTGAAACTTTGTGTTTCTTTCCATCAAGAGGAAACTAATGTCTGTTTTCTTGTTCAAACTTTCAGTAAAATATTTATTACAACAAAAAAGAAGACAAAACTGGACACAGATACCATCTATTGTCACTCAGTCCAGATTTAGAGGTTGCTAATGTCATTGGAAATTCTTTAAAGGTGGACTTGGACATGACAGACAGCATGGACGGATGCACATCCACAGTAAACATTAAACTCACCTTGTCCTTGCAGTGGTTGTTTATCTTTTCCTTTTCTACAAACAAAGAGCCATCTCGAGTTCATTCAGATCCATTTTAAAGGAAAATCATTCCATTCTTCCATTATTTTTTATCGTATCTTTTAAAAGGTTTAACTTGACTTTTGGATGAAGCATCGGCATGTTGCTGGCCGACAACAAGCTGCAGAACATCAAGTGATACTAACTTTCATCTACTGCCTCTGTCTGTAACTCCTCTGTCCTGATCTGTCCCCTCCATATACTACCTGCTGGGTTGAGGGGAGGTTTGGGCCACGCCGAGCGTTCAAAGTTATAAACGGTTCTGAGCCCAAAATGTCACCTGTTGCGGACACTGCGCTACAAAGACCCGGAGAGCCTTTGATATGAGTCAGCTTTGAACAGCCCTCATCTATGTGTGACCACCATCTGCGTTCAAACACTGGCAGAAAGAGGCGGGCGAGACACACACTGAAATTCAGACGCACAGACACACACTCATAAACACACTGCAGTTCATATGTTTCTGTAAATTTGTGATGCACTTGTTCTCCCGTTTGTTTTTGTCTGTTTTATGTCAAAGCACTCAGCGCACTATTCTGTTAAATGGATACATTTGACTAGAATGATTTTTTTAAATGGCAGAATGGGAGGGAGCGAGGGAGAGAGACTGGCCAGGAAAACACTTCTCCTCAAATCCTCAAATACCAGACACACAATTAAGTCAAATAGAATTTAGTCGGAGCAAACAAAATTAGCAGCGAGCATAATCGGCAAGCAATCATATTGATCCATTTTTCCTGCATCCTTAACTTGCAAACATGTTGTGAATGGACATGAATCAATGGAAATGTTCCCTGGAGTTATACAAGTCCTGTAACTCAGCTCTCCATAAGCTTCCATATATAGTTTCCCATTTGTTGTGCTTTGAAAATATAGTTTTTTTTTTCAAATAAAACTTTGACCTTATATAGAAAATATATTCAACAATGTCTTTAAAACATAAACCAGTAACCTACACTATGACTACACTGTAAATAATATGTTTTACTTTCACTAAAGTACCAGTACAATAACTTTATATCCTGTCCTCTTGAGTATGACTATCGTCAGTTATTACTACTGAATTTCTAACAATATTTAACCCAGGAGTCACACTTTGAAGAGCTTTTATAACATCAATATGAGTCTGACACAGACACAGATAAGGTTCACTTCTCCATCACAGCAAAGTAAGATAAGAAAAAAACCCAACGGAGCCTTTCAAGCTACATTCTGTTGCAATATCCTCCACAGGCAAACATCAACACCTACAAATATGCATGTAGGGCAGAATTAGAACGTATATCCATAAATAATTAACGCAAACAGGCACCAAAGTTTTAGAGCCACATTAAATCTGTTTCCAAAGATTGCATCCAAACCACCAGCAAAAAGCAGAACAGAGTCTAATGAATCTGCACAAGGCTAACTATCTGACCAGAGAGACCTGTTTCATTGGCTACCAACAGGGCTTCCCGAAGCCCTGTTCAAACTAGCCAAATTAAAAAAGGGATCATGATTTAGGAAAATATCTTTTTACTGCGCCTATTAAAGGGCAGATATTGTTTAGCTGCTCAGCTACAAACCATAATAAGCCTCTGTACTTTCCATTTTTGTAAGCAGACTATACACTTACAGATTTTCTGATGCATTTTTACAACAGTTCCAGGCAGCTGTTTGGTATAAAAATTAATTAGTGGGTGTTTGAAACTTGCTCATGCTGTGAAATCCATCACAGCGTACATTAATGTTTAGTGTTCATTTTTTTTAGTGTTGCATTATCACTGTGTGGTGGATGGAGATTTCATTACCACACAATAATAATGCAGACTCTACGTTCTCTTCCATGAATTACGTAACTCAAGCAGGTGTCAAGAGTGTGCTAATTCATCTTTATATAGTAGAAATGCATAGAAGTTAATGGATGCCTGAAATGTTTCAAGTTTCTAAACCACAGTAGCGTTGTTTGCAAAATGGTTAGTTACGGCAATATGTTGTACAATTGTTTTATCCCTTTAATAACTCTGGTTCCATTGGGTCACTGCAGGCAATATGTTTTCATGATTTATAATTTCTTTGTTTCTTACTAATCTAAATTAGTCAAATCAAGTAGATATCTTTCAACGTTACAATCTGTTTAGTGCCAAAGTTCCTCTTTTTGTTAATATACTTCCACCACAGCTCAACGGGGAAACACTGTCCGAGGAAACACAAAGAGGGAATTTAATACTAAAAAGACTGTAAATGTGGCAGATATCCACTTGATATGACTAACTCAGACTGCTGGCACCTCATATAAGCTTTAGATAAACCTTTAAATGCATTTTTGCACAAAATGACTGTGTGGAGACACTGTGGACACACATCACTTACATTGAAAGCACATTTGAAGGGAATCTTTTAACAGCCTGTATCGACAGGAGGAAAACCTCTTTCAGTGTTCATTTGGGCAACTGACTGTTGTTTTAAGACAGGCTTGAAAAATTGTGAACTTATCCTTTAATGTGGATGTTAAAAACACAATTTAGACCTTTGTGTTGCAATATAAAATGTAATTTAACTGAACAATTAAATATGAAAATACCAAGCAATTAAAAATATAGAGATCATTTTTATTTGAGGGCTGTATTTCATTGCCTCAGTATTTTTTTATTCTGACCTGCGGGCCAGGATGAAAATAAAAATATTACTCGGACAAAGAAATCGACTTCAGCATTTTGTTTTTCTTCAGAAAACAAACCTGAAATAACTCTGAAACCCGAAGAAGTGTGAATAAGCCGCTCATTCACACTCACACGGCAAAAAAAATTCCCTATGAGTGAAAGAAAGGAAATTAGCAGCGAGACTCAGCGGGGACAGAAAAAAAGTACAAGTGGTTACGTAAGCGTACGTAACGGTTTATTTATGTCTCCGGGCCAATAAAAACTGCTCAGCCGTCATGACGTAATGCGATCTACTCCAGAATAGCGCGCGGTGGAGCAGCAGCAGCAGCAGCAGCAGCAGCAGCAGCCTTTCTCCGGATCCTCTCGCCAATGTTTGTTTGTTTATATCGGTTTTGTTTGGTCTGGAATCAGCCTGGCAGGGGGGGATTTGCTGCGGGATGTCGGCGCTAAAGGAGAACCAGTGTTACGGGCTGTCCAGCGGTAAACTGAGCCGCGGCGGTAACGTTTCTGTTCTTCACGTCAAACTAACTGACAGCGCGGCAAGAGCCATTAGCACCTTTCAAAACGGCAAGGTGGGTTATTTTTTAAACATTTCACCTTCATACTTGACATTATGTGAACACGTTTGAATTTGTTGCCCCACGTCGTCAAGGGGAGCCTTAATTAAAAACAAAGTGACTTAAAAAAAAGGCTACCAAGGCGGGTTTGTGCGTCTCATTTAAGCCGAACTTCACCACTATCTTCCCCTGTTTGTAGTCTTCCTACAAGCCTCCTTTTGCTATGAAATGGAAATACATGTTGCATAATACAATGCGGAAACGCTTCCCTGTGTGATACTGCTTGTAACAAGCTGTCGACGAGTCGTTACAAGATGCTGGCAGGTATTATGGATGCTAATCAGTGTCTGGGAGTCGAGGGGAAAAGAAAGGAACAGGCTGTGGGGGGGAAGTAACAGTTAGGAGAGGTTTTTTTGGGGGGGTGGTGGAGGGTAGTGGGGGTTGCATTTGAGAGATGAAGCACTTATTATTTTTGCTAAACAGACACAGAGTTGCAGCCATTTTTAGAAAAAAAAAATCTTCACTAGAGCTTGAGGGAGACAAATGGAAAGCACCGGCAGATGGACAAAATCAAACATTTGACCCAGTTTATTACAAATGAATCAGACGCTGCAGGAAGTCACGTACACTTCCTCAATTCAGCAATTCCTAGTAATGCAGATAGAAAACTCCTTACCAAAGACTCCCCTTTTCTGCTGAAACCTGAAAACCACACTGCTCCCGTCATATCTCAAGTTTTAGTGTAATACTGTTATGATGAAACAGATGAGAAACAAGGGGAAGACACCTGACGCAGAGCTGAGTTTACCACATATAAACACACACACACACACACACAATACTGTTGCTGTACACATATCTAGTTTCTTTATTTAGCTTTAAGAGTGGCTATTCATAACTCGCTTGGCCTGATCACAGAGACACACACACACACACACACACACACACACACAAAAAAAAACCCACCTCCACATGTAACCAGGCCACCTCACTCTCTACACTCATCAACAGGTGGACTCACAAATCCTCACCATGAAAAGGTCAATTAGATTCATACTTTCTGTCCGTGTTTTCAAATGTGTTGCTCTGGACTGTCATTTCTGCAGTTTCCTACAGGCTAATTCACCCCTGTGTGAAATGACAGCTTGTTATTTCACCGTGTTTCATCATATTCTCATGCGACAAGCTGCTGTTTTTTTTTTTAACGGCAAGCTGTAATGACCTTAGCCATGATAGTGTAAAAAATATCATATCTGTGTTAAAGGGAAAAATAAGCACTTACATAGGATTACAAATCGATGTGAGCTGATCTTTAGTATAGCACTGTAACGACTAATCGATTAGTCGTCCAAAAAGAGACAGTAGATAGTTTTTTCTCAATAGCATTTTAAAAGTCACGCTCTCCACCATCAGTAATATTTCAGTTTCATTCAGTCAAGGTGGACAGCAATCCCTGACCTTACATTAAAATGCTTCCAATTAGTTATACGCAGTTAAGTATACTACATAGAATAAAAAATTTAGGAAAAGAGAGGACTGGTATTGGCCAATAACCAGGGTTGAGTTATCAGAATTGTTTTTTTGGGAGAGAAAAAATTGGATCGGTCCATCACTAATTGGCACAGTAATCAATAAACTACCAGCTACTATAAGTACATGCCTCCCACCAATCCTCAATCACCAAGTGATTGAGAGTGCAAAAAAACTAGTTGGCAAACGAGCAGAGAAGTCAAAATAGATGGTTAAAACATGGTTGAAACACTGAGCCTCTGCTACACCACGTGGTAATAGCGTGACTGTAACTTGATCAAAACGTCTGACAAAATGACGCCCATAAACATAAACAATTCCAAGATCACTGTGCCTGAAATGAATGAAACAATATCGGCCTTTTTCATATGATCAATAGTGTTAACATCCATTCAAAAGAACACATTTGGAATATGGGGTGGTGTCGATGATATGTGATACACAGACATGACTTGAACAACAGCCTACAGAAAGAAAACCAGATGAGTCAAGTAAAACCACATCGAAGCAGGACGGAAACACTTGTAAAGAGGACATCCTTTGTGTGTATGTATCTCTGTGTCAATGTACATCTGTGCAAATTTCCCTTTTGATTTGTCTCCAGGGCTGGTCCTCCCATCCCACCATCTGTTTTAATGGAAATCAAGGGGTAAGAAGAAATTGGCCTTTTTGTTGACATACGTTAATTCATTAATTTCATATAATAAATGTTTATAATAAATATTATAAATCTCATTTTCTGTCTCTGTCTGCATCTCTTTTTTTTTTTTGTTACAGAGAATCACAATCCCTTGCTCGAAGGATGGAAATGAAGCGAGGATTTTCACCTTTGGCGTAACAAATGTTGCCCGTGACAATCCGCATGGAAGCTTTGACTGCATCCAACAGCTCAGCAGCGGGTAAAACACAAGAAAAAAAATCACACAAATACGCAAATAATCTACACTAAATGCCAAAAACGGTGCAAAGTTTGGGACACATTCCTGGAAATTTCTGATGTAATTTGCAGGTATTTAATGGTTAATTTCTAGGGCATTTTTACAGAGAGACTGGTGCAGTTTGGTACAAATTATACGAAAAAAGAGAAAAATTCTTAATGAATTTGACTCTTAACAATTCTTTAATTGACAGAAAATATGTTGTATTAATATTGGTGAACAGAATGAGAATGAACAGTAACTACTTTTAAGAAATTATTGTAAAAACTACATATGAAATTACAACTCAACCAACTTAACGTCAAGCACCTACACGTTGAAACAATCTTTCATTTGAAATAGACAAGGAGTCCTGAGAGCTCTGTCTGTCTGTACTCACTGTCCTCCCTCCTCCTCTTCCCAGTGCTGCCGAGGAGCTGTCATGTCTCGGGGTGATTCAGAAGAAGATGACCGTCAAAGCCACAGATGACTCGTACAATAAGGCTCTGCAGAGCATGGCTCAAGCTGAGGAGGAGACGCGTAGCCGAGGGGCCATCGTCATCAAACATGGGGGGCGCTTCCAGGGTAGGAAGCACAGACAACACACTCGCTCACATGTGCACAAAGCCCCAAAGACAAATTTGTATTGTATTGTGCTGATAATATCCAAAAAAGCACAGTCAGCCATATTGCATTTGGTTGCCATAGCAGCATGTGTAGTAACCAGTGACATAGTTACAGTCTGACTTGTTTTCTCCTTTTGAGTGTGTTCTACGCCAAGTAAACTTTCTATACACTACACACGTATACACATACATATACAGTATCTGTTGCTGTATGTATTGATTTTTTTTTTTTTTTTTAAAGGATGCTGAGATTCTGCACATCCACAAACCTACTTTCTGAACATACGGTGACTCTGTATTCTGCAAATGTACAGCAAACTCACCAAAAATATGCATACATAATAAAACCGGTGATTGAGCTTTTTTTTTTTTTTTTTTTTTTGTCACTGCTGTCTTTCTATTTCTAACCACCAAACCACTTCCTTCTACACAGATATGTTACTGAACATCATCTTCTTTTAGTAAACCCACACACTAACTTTGATGATTTTATCATTTTAGAGGAAGTCTGTGCACAAGGTTTGTGTTGCTTCATATTTGTAACCAAATGTGGGTTTCTGAAGAGGTGAAATAAGGTCTTTTTATCCACAATACTGCCAGGGGACAAATATCATGATCCACTAACACATTTTCCTGCGGCGTAGAGCTAAAACAATTAGTCGATCAACAGAAAATTCATTAAAGTTTTAGTCTTTTTGCTAGTTGCAACTCCTCAGATGTGAGGAGGATTTCAGACAAAACAAGACATTTGAAGACATCACCATGGTCTCTAAGAAATTATAATGGGCAATTTTACAGACATTTTATAGACAAAACAATTAATCCATAATGATAATATTTTTGCTTTATTTGGGCTGTTGTGTGTTTGATGTGAGACTTTCTGCCACCTTGCAGGCAAGAAGGTCACAGTGCGAGCCCCGGCCCCAGCGCTGGCCAGCCTGACCAAACCTCGACACTCGCCCCAGTCCCTCCTCAGCAACATTAAGAAGGGGGTCTGCATGTCCAAGCTGAGGAAGGGCGCCTGTGCATCAAACAAGAGGAGCGTGAGTGACGTGCAGGAGAGGCCGCTCAGGGAGAGGGTGAAACACCTGCTGGCTCTGAGGCCGTACAAGAGGCCCGAGCTGATCTTGAGACTGCAGAAAGATGGACTGACAGCGGGAGACAACGAGATGCTCGACTCTGTGCTGATGGAGGTATATCTTTTTCTGTTTTAGCCACATAATAATAGCATAAGGGAAAGTTATGAAACTAAACTGCCCTTAAAATAAATGGAGCATTTTTCCGTTAACACAACATTGTACACTGAGAGAACAGCGAAGTTTGATGCACGAGCTTTTGTGGGAATTTAACACTCAAACTCGTATGAATGAACAGAAGTAGCTTTGGATTCTAAAACTGAAGATGAGTCTTTTCTCAACTGTTTTTGTGTGCGTTTGTATGCAGGTTGGCCAGCTCAATAGTAGAGACAACGCTTTTGTGCTAAAGGACAGTCTGTATAAGGAGCTGCAGAAGGACTGGCCTGGCTACACCTCAGGGGACCAGCAGCTTCTTAAACGAATCCTTGTCAGGTAAAACAGAATATGCCTGCCACCATGTTTATATCATGAAAGTGTCCATGTACAATGCACATAGAAGGACAGCTTATACTGTTAAATCTCTCTGTAGTAACCTGATTTTTCAGAAAGAAATCCAATCTGTAATCAGGGTAGGGGATTAGAGAAACCTGATATCCCAAGCTAGATTTCTTCTGGAGAAAGGCTGATTTCTTGGTTTCTGATCTAAAATGGTTTCTAATCAGCTTGTACAAATGTGCATGACGGTGACTTCTGATGCAGAAAGTATCAGTGTCACAGCAGAGTGACTGATGAAAGGAAAGATCAAAATAATTCAATAAAAATAATTTCATTTTAAGTCTGATTAGATAACGTAGCGTCTAAAAGTCTGAATAAGTTTCCACCACTGAACATTTGACTTTTTGTAAAAATTCAGACACATTCGTGCTGAAAGAAAAAGCTGTGTGCTCTCATTACACACACGTACATTGACGTACACTAACCAGGCTATAACAGTGTATGAAAACACAATGTGAGATTTCTTGCATAACCTGGTTTCGTACGATATTGGCTCATTGCAGATATATCGGTATTGGTGTATATGTCAGCTGATAAATGACAAGAAATTGAAGTACAGAAATGCCAAAGATATGTTTTAAAACAGTGTCACCAAAATTAATATCAGCCAATATATCAATATCTGATTTTTTTTTTTTTTTTAATTCTCAAATATCAATATCGGCCTCAAACATCCTGTATCAGTCAGGCTACAGGATAGTAACAGTGGTAACATCAGCTTTAGAAACCTGGTAAAGCAGTTTGACAACTTTTACCGTTTGCAGGCAGTGAGTGACTCAGCTCACAGTTTTCTTTGTCTGCCTTCTGTTCATATAATGTTCCTTCTGTTAACCACAGCTCTAACACTTACAAATGATCTGCCTGAATATTGCTACATCAGCATGTAGGGTAGACCCTATTGGTTATTGGTTGGACCAGGTGTCAGACCTTGTTTTTTTTTGTTTTTTTCACCTTTCTGTGATCAGTTACAAAGGGGAAAACCTTTGTCGTAAAAGCAAAGTATCACGTTTGTAGAAATTATTATTATTATTATTATTATTATTATTATTATTGTTGTTATTGTAGCCATTTAAAGTGAAGGTATCACATTCTCTTTACTGTGCAGGAGACTGTTTCAACCACAACAGAACCTCCTCTCTGTCCCTGAGGCCCAGGTCAGCCCACTGCGAGACACTCCCAACTCCTCCCCAGCACACCGCCCAAAACATTCCCTGCCAGAGGAGTACACTGACCCTCTGGCTAGCAAGAAACCCAGGATATCCCACTTGTCTAGCAAAACAGCCAGTGACAAGTCAAGATTGGGGTCGTCTGAACAAGCGGCTCATAAAGATGTCACACGAGCGACAAGGGATGACAGGCAAAGGAACTCGCTTGATCCTCGAAAGCTTTTTGACTCCTTGCAGTCTGCAGTCTGTCAGCAGGAGGCCAAGGTGACTGACAGGCTAAAGCCAACTCCCTGTGCGCAGGAGGAGCCTGAGGGCCCAGCAGACCACCCTCAACCCGACTCTGATCGCCCCCCGTCCCCTCTGATAGTGCCCAATCTGGACAGACACACGCTTAAAAAGAAGAAGAGCAAACACAAACACAGAGACCAGGTGAGTACAAGAAGCAAAGAAAAGCACTTTTTATTTGGTTTCTTGTTCAAATATTCTGAACATTTGATGCATTTTGTTTTTGTTTTGTCAAGGAGAAGGAGCGGCGGAGAGACAGGAAAGAAAGGAGAATAGATCACAGCTCAGAGGATCGAAACAAGGAAGTCTCTCTGGGCTGCACTGGTGAGTGCTGTCAGCTGTTAACTTGTGACCAAAAGTGTCAAATTTTCAGTGTTTTTTTTTTTTTTTTTTTTTTTAATTGTGTGACATTGTTCTTTCTTGTCAGACCCTGAAGAAATTTTGTATGACTCTAATGTGCTCCAAGCGGACAATGACACAGTAGATTATTTATCGTAAGTATGCAGTATATTATCTTAAAATCAGGAATTTATTCTTGCAATGGTCAGCAAAAAATTGTATTATTGCGCAAGTTTGATTTTCATAAGGAAAAATGTGGCCATCACGTGTGTGATCTTTACTTTACTGATCTGACCATAGCATCCCTTTTTTACTTTTTCTGCACAGGACATATACGAAGATTTGCAGCCACGGCCAGAGACAGAGTTACAAACAAGACTTTAACAAGGAGTACAGCGAGTATCGAGATTTACACGCCCACATCGAGAGCGTGACGCGGCAGTTCATGGACCTGGACATGCAGCTCAAACAGCTACACCACGAATCCCGTAAATACAAGGTTAGTGCGTACAGAAATGAAGCCCTAATTTTTCGCTTTTTTCTAAAAGCTAAATAGAGAGATGACACTTTAACGGCTTTGGTTTAGAGACCATAATGTTACTTAAACTGCGTTTCTCTCTTGCAGACAGTTCATAATAAGATTCTTCAAGAGTATCACCGAATTAAAAAGGTAACTTTCTTAAAATTTGCCTAATGTGACAATTACTTTGTACTTTTTTGTGTCATACTAAAGTCATTTTATTTTATTCTTTATTCTTATTGTTTGTCCCTTTTTAGTCCAACCCCAACTACGACCAGGATAAGATTCGCTGTGAATATCTACACAGCAAACTGGCCCACATAAAGAAGCTCATATCAGAGTACGACCAGCAACAACTCTGTTCCTTTCCCCACTGAAGAAGCTGACTCGCAGACGAGTGAACTTAGCGATTTCAATAAACGCCCCGAGGCAGGGATGTTTCACGCTGCAGAGCTGAATGCCATTGAGCTGGTTTCTATGAGCAGCATGGCTAAACGCAGTCTCACGAGACCCGCTGGAAATGTCAGTGAGGTTGGGAAGTCATTTGTGAAGAGCAGCAGTGGTACGCTGGGGAAAAGTAGCCCTATTATATGAGTTCTTTTCTTGGAATATGAGATATTTTCTTTGAACCAAAGGGCTGGTACTACAGCGACATGATACTGCCAAGGACACAGAGTGTAACAATAGTTTTACAAAGGCTCTTACACCTAAAACTAAGCTCTTCTTTTTTTCTCCAAAAATGGATAAATGTGGAGGGAAGGTGCTAAGCCTGAAAACAAAAAAACACTTGTAGATTCCTGTTCGCATCACACATTTTAGGTCTTTTGTGAATGAGATGAAAACATCAATTTGCTTACGTGTTTTAGCCATGTCAGTGTTCACGTTTTGAGCTGGAAGCATGAGATAAATGCACGCTGCACATACCCAGACAGCTCAGATGAGGGTTACTTCTCTTTTTTTTTTTGTCATAGAAGACATGGCAGCTGGGATGCAGATGTGCACATCCTGAGAAGACATCTGTTCTCTGGGTTTGGTGAAATGAAACCGTATCAGTGTTGTTGTCAGTTCTCAGTTCAGGCCTGATCTACTTGGTCAGGACTGGATTCATAGTATTCCACTGGTGTTATCCTTCATTCATCGTTTTCTTGAAGCACAGAAGACTGTTACGTTGAATATAATGTGAACTTGAAGTTGTATTCAGGGAATTTACAGTATAAGTTGCAGTATAGGTTTAATTTGAAACTGTTTTGTATTATCTGAGTAGAGAAATTTATGGATTTGTTACTGTAGGCTGAGATGGCAAAGAATTGAAATAATTGAAAAGATGTTGCATGCAGTGTACCTTACAGGATGCATGAGGAAATAAATCAGATTTTATTGGAGTTTGAAAAAAAAAAAAAACTTTTTTATGTTTGTCCTAATCTGTATTCCTTATTCATTCACAGGTCAAAAACATCAAGCAGTGCACTTATTATAAATACCCTGAGGTTAGAAAATATAAGTAAAGAATGGGTATAAATATTTGCTGGTGCTTGACTGGAACTGATATTTACTCCAATGAATTAAAACATCCAACCCGTGTCTCATCTCTATACAAGGGATTTGAAGGGATTTCCAGTTTACTGTATGCCTGCGAAGGTTCTTTTCAAATCTGAAAGCTAGCATCAATTGTAAATCAATTATTCAGTGTGTTTTCAAACTCTCAAGCGGTGCATTTATTATAAATACCCTAAAGTTGGAAAAATATCCTAAAGTAAAGAATGAGTGTGAATCTGTGCCTTATTAAGGGCAGCTGAACCTAAAAGTTCAACATGTATGTCTACAAAGGTAAATCTCAAATCTTAGAATCAGTGGTTGGTTCATTTAGTGTACAGTGGTGTAATCAAAATTTTATTATTTTAATAAGTAAAAACAGAATTACAGTCAGCAAAGTACTGAGTGACAGCAGTCATGATGGACGCCCCAGTTTTTGTTATATTATTGCATATTATAATAATGAATTAATTATTATTGACACATTAATGAGAGCAACATGTTAATGTTATCATACTATCTGTAGCCCTCTCAAGTAAAGTAGTGAAGTAAAAAGTACAATATTTCCCTCAAGAATGATGTGGAGTAAAAGTATTAATTAACACAAAATGAAAGTATTCAAGTACTTTAAAATTGTACCAAAATACAGAACTTGAGTAAATTAACTTAGTGGAAGTAGAGTCAATAAATTAGGAATAAATGCATTATTATTATTATTATTATTATTAATAAATCTGGGTCTGAAGTGATTGTTAATGATAAAAGGCTCCCGCCGATTGGTTCAATCTGAAAGCCTGATTCTGATTGGTCCGTGCTCATCTCCGTGACCTTTCACCCTCAGCTGCTTCCTGCACTTGCTAACAAGCTAGTTATAAACACCAAATGTGACTTCTGTTAAGTATCTTAACTGCCCTTGAACTTTGCGACAGATGTTTGACACATCATAGCACACATGCACACAACGATGCGGGCTGTTAAGTGAACGTTTATGGTGAGTAATTAATAGATATCGGTTGCTAAATTCTTGTCAAACATTGTGCTAACCGAGCTAACTGAAGTGACAGCTGCATTATGTGCAAGATGTTTGCCTCTCTAGACATTAACCGTTTATTCTGGTGATAGTAATGATGTAGTTTTAGCTTTCTTATACGAAAAGCAGCGTCAGTTTGTCTGCAGTTTAGTAGCATTAAAGGCAAATGCCTCGTCTTCGTGAAAGCAACTAGCAAACCTATTATTATTATTATCTTCCATTGCTGCAATAACAAAAAGACTTTGTGTTTCTACAATCTAGATAATTATTGTATCCTGAAATGTCACTAAGGTACAATTCCTGTTTGAGATTAGAGCTCAAGTCGATCACAGAAAATTACTCTACAACAATTTTGATAACCATATAATTGTTTTAAAAAAGGTTTTAAGCAAAATGCCAAACATTCATTCAGCTTCTCAAATGTGAATATTTGCTGGTTTTCTTAATATTAAACTAGTCATATTAAACTAAACATTTTTGGGGTTTTTGACAGTTAGACTTAGTTATCGCAGGTATATTTCCATATGTTGGCTGATAAGTAACAAGAAGTTGGATTCTACATTAAAAAAAAGCTACATTTCTTTCTGACATCAGAACAGTGCTACTTCATTACGGAAGCTTAGATTAGCTAAAAAGCTGACAGATGAGTAGATTTATGTTGTTAAGTTGTCACTTCCTGAGTTGTTCCACATAAGTAGATCCAACTATGCAACCTGGTAAATAAGAAAAAGAATATCTGTTGCACTGAAAGGTTTACCAGCTTCTGTCTTGGTTAACAATACTTATGATTCATCCCATTTCTCTTCTGCAGCCTGTTTTTCCACCACTAAGCTCTCTGCAGTCATGGCTGGGATTTTGCACAGGACACTAAGACTGAAGGCCGCTCTGAGACATTTGAGCCCCCACAGCACCCTCTCATCTACAGCCACAGCCAGACCTTCACATGTAGACCTCTGCAGTCCGATTCTCCTCACCAGCTCAGGGCGGTTTGGAGCCTGCTGTCGAAAGCTGCACGCTGCGGCGGGCGGGCCGAAGCACTCCCCCTCTGCAGCCCCAGAGAGGCTGCCGTTCTCCAGAGTAACTGAAGAAGATTTGGACTTCTTCAGGAAGATTCTTCCAGCCAGAACCATCACCGATCCAGATCTGCTGGAGTCGAGTAATGTGGACTGGCTAAAGTCAGTGAAAGGTGAAGCCTAGAACTGAATAAACTCATTCTACTTGTACGACGATGTATTTCATATTTCTGATTCACTGATGTTCACTTCAGGTTCCAGCGAAGTGTTGCTGAGACCTCAGACAACAGAGGAAGTTTCTGAAATTCTCAGGTAAACAACAATCATGCTGGATGGATAACCAGACAACTGAGTGTGTGTATCAGATGCTTAGAGTTGTCTCATTCCTCTCTTCCCCTTATGTAGATATTGTAGCAATCGTAACCTGGCGGTGAACACACAAGGAGGAAACACTGGGCTGGTCGGGGGAAGTGTGCCAGTTTATGATGAGATCATCCTCTCCACTGCTCTCATGAACAACATCCTTAGCTTTGATAGTATTTCTGGTGAGTCTCAAAATACTGAATCTTCAAAAAAAAAAGTGTTTAAATCACCTTGAGAGATCCTTTTCTCCATCTGACAGGTATTCTGACCTGCCAGGCCGGTTGTGTCCTGGAGAACTTGTCTCTCTACCTGGAGGAGAGAGACTACATCATGCCTTTGGATTTGGGGGCAAAAGGCAGTTGCCACATTGGGGGCAATGTTGCAACTAACGCAGGTGGACTCCGGCTGCTGCGATACGGCTCCTTACACGGGACCGTGCTGGGTCTGGAAGTGGTGAGTGGAGTAAATAAATGAGGGACTTGCAGAGGAAAGGTGTCTTATGTTGAAGGCTAGAATAAGTGATCTAATCTGTGTTTATGAATGTACAGGTGTTGGCAGACGGACGGGTGCTGGACTGCTTGGCCACGCTGAGGAAAGATAATACAGGATATGACCTGAAACAGCTCTTTATAGGGTCGGAGGGCACACTGGGGGTCATTACCGCAGTGTCTGTACTTTGCCCACGGAAACCCAAATCTGTCAATGTGGTTTTTCTGGGTAGGAATTTCTCACATCTCAGGAAATTGTGTCATAGTTGTTAAAGAGTTGTATTTATGAATTAAATCATACCATCCTTGTCTCTGTTTTTAGGTTGTGAGACCTTTGAGCAGCTGCTGAAGACATTTCAGCTCTGCAGAGGCATGCTGGGAGAAATTCTGTCAGCCTACGAGTTCTTGGACAGTGAATGTATGAGGCTGCTGAATACGCACCTCAAACTTCCCAATCCCATCTCCGGTACACAGCTACACACACACACACACACACACACACACACACACACACAGGCGATCTCAGTGTCTGAAACAATTAAAAACACACACATGCACATACTAACTTGTTCCCTGAACTCTGCAGATTGTCCGTTTTATGTCGTCATAGAAACGTCTGGATCTGACCCAACACATGACGGGGAGAAGCTCCACAACTTCTTAGAGGAGGCGATGACGTCATCGCTGGTTACTGACGGGACTGTGGCAACTGAGGACTCAAAAATAAAGGTAACTTTTGATTATTTTCATTATTAATTGTTCTGCTGATTATTTTTCTTAAATAGTCGATAAAGTATTTAGACTTTTACATGTCAGAAAATGTAGAAATTTCCTAGATCACAATTTCCTAAAACCCAAAAAATTGCTTGTTTAGTCCAACCAACAGTCCAAAATTTAAAGATATTAAGTTTACCTTCACATCAAACAAATAAAAGCTACAAATATTCACATTTCAGAGGCTGAAACTAAACTGTTTTTGGCATTTTTGCTTGAAAAATTAGTTAAAATGATTAATTAATATATATAATTAATATATAAACTCTGGTGTAGAGGCAGGGCAAGTATGTGCAAATAATGATGATACAATCAACCTTTCTATATTTCCTGTTGTGTCTGCCTGTGTGAAGGCTCTGTGGTCGATGCGTGAACGTGTCACAGAAGCGCTGACTCATGATGGCTTCACCTACAAGTATGACATATCACTTCCTGTGGAGCGGATCTACCAGCTGGTGACGGATATGAGGGAGCACCTAGGTGACCGGGCCAAGAGTGTAGTGGGATACGGACACGTAGGTAAGACCACAAGATGGAAAGAGATGAAAAAAGTCTGTATATCAGGAGGGGAAACGGCAGCCTGCTAGCATGAGATATCATTTCTATATACTATATCCTGAAATAGGTAGTGCCTTACATTAAATATTCAGATTAAATATTGTTTTCACCCCACTTTCACCCTTCATCCCTGACCGGATCCAATCTCTCTCCATCTCCTGTAGGCGACGGGAACCTCCACTTGAACATCACCTCTCCTGCCAAAGACCCTACTCTCCTGGCCGCCATCGAGCCGTTTGTGTACGAGTGGACGGCCGGCTGTCAGGGCAGCATCAGTGCTGAGCACGGGCTGGGCCTGAAGAAGAGGAACTACATCTACTACAGTAAACCGAGCCAGGCTGTCACTCTGATGGGAAGCATCAAGGCCATGCTGGACCCCAAAGGCATTCTCAACCCGTACAAGACTTTGCCAGACAACCTGAAATGACCCTCAGTGCCGGGGAGTTCTGTCTTTGTGTCGACACATTTAGCCACGTTTTTCAAGGCTGTAGAAGGAGCTCACACAGGAACCATTTTTTTGAGCTACAACTTGATTGACATGTACTTTTATGGCAGGTCACACCCTTTGATACCCTTTTCACACATTTGTTGCAGAGCTGCTGGTTTTGCACAAGATCACCAAGTGATGTCAATTTGCTCCATATGTTTCCTAAACTGTAAAAAAAATAAAGTTTCATGTTCATTTGCAGAGAATTTCAAAATGACATTTGACTTTTTGGCACTCAACTGAAGTTACTTCTAAACATTAACTACCTCTGCTACTTGAACAAAGTAGCCTTAGTCTGATTCAGTCCTTGTTCCATAAAATATCTAATTTTATATAATAAAGTTCACCACCATGTTTGTCAGTATTGCTGAGAGGAAGCTGGTGAATGATACTGATCATCTGTAAACAGTGTTGTGCCTACTAGTAACCACTAGGAGGCAGGCAGTGAATAAGAAAGTGACAATCCTTGAGGGTTTAAATATGTGTAAACACTTGTGGCTACAGTCTGTCTGGCGGACAGCTGTTTCTGTCGGAGTCCACATGTTCTGTATTTAAATCGCAGCCTGTGTAGTAACATCCAGCACTGGAATACAAACAGTGTTGACTCTGCTACATTGGATAACTGGAATGTAAAATCTGTATTCGTAGAAATGTATTTTCTTAAATCATAACACAAGTCGGCTAATAATTAGGCAAGAGTGCAGTAGATGTTTTATTACATATAAAAAAAGACAAAGCAACATTTTTTTTTCTCTCAAAACAAAACCAGCATTTGTGAACATATGTAACCGTACACCTAGGCAACTTCAGTTTAACATGAATCTTGAATAAAACCAAATGAAGGAGTGTTTTTGTTTTTCATTATTCCAGCAGCTCGTACAGTGTGGCATGATGGGAGACGAGAGGAGTAAATGGAGGCCCAGCTCGCTACAGAAAACGACTTCACCTTCATTATCTTTAAAAAAAAAAAAAAAAAAAAAAAGTCAGCTCTACTATAAACGAACTATAAAGTCTTCCTTTATTCCTCTCTCCTTGCACAGAAGACTTCTTTTTTTTTTTTAATCAGCCACAGTGAGTTTATGAAGTATGCCAGGCAGAGAGGATCAGTTCATTTCATATTCTTATTATAAGATACAGACTAATTCCTATTGGCCGGTACTTACCGCGTCTACTCCAGCAACCACCAGGATAAACATGTTATCTGTAGTGTTTTATCCTGTTTTTCCATACAACAAAACAAGCTCAGCGGGAACAATTTTCCTACCTTTTCCGCTATTTCTCAACAAATCACTTCCTACTAGCTCCAATAATGACAATATGGGTACAGAATGTCCAGTAGAGTAAATGCCTATATATGTATACAGTCAGTTTCACGCACCATCGTACATCAGCCTTACATATCCTCAGTAGTGTGGTAGCAGTGGAGATTTAATACATAAATATCATACTATTTTAAAAAGTTTTAAAAACATTTTTTGATTCTATTGGCTCTTTTCCTTTGTAAGTGAACATATTTGTGTGTTTGTGGCGACATGTTGGCATGTTCTAATAAAGCTAAATGAGTGAAACTCTTCTGATTGTCTCTGAGCAGAATGCCGTGAACCACACGCCGAAAACACTGGCAGGGGATCAGAAATTGAATTGTAAGTGTGTTTGTGTTTAAGAAGGCCAAACCATGATTCAGTCTTAAATGGGCATTAAAGCATTGGGATGGGATACTACAATATGCCATCCATGTTCTTCACACTCAGTCCACAGTTCAGCTCAGTGCGAACACATTGGCAACTGGTTTATGTCCCATAGTGAAGGCTGGCTTATTCAGAGAAGACAGGTTTGTGTGGGCTTCAAGTCAGAGAGAAGTATGTCAGTGGAAGGCAACCACAGAGAAAGGAAGAGAAAGTGTGAGAGAGCAAGAGAAAAATGAGGCTGGATGACACTTGAACAACTCTTTCCTCCGGCTGTCCGTCCCCGTTATCGTCCTTTCTCTTTTAACAAACACGGGGCTCTTCTCTGAGCCGAGCCCTGACGTCAGGCAGCTGCCTCTGAAGCTCCTCTCCCTCTCACGACTCCTTGCCCTTCTCCAGAGAGCTGTGAATCTTGTCCAGGGTCTTCTTGATGCGCAGTGCTGTTAGCCGGGCAGAGGGGTTCTGGTACCAGCACTCCTTCATCAGTTTCACCAGAGCAGATAGAGTCTAAGAGAGAGAGAGAGAGAGAGAGAGAAAGAAACAGATGGTGAAGAGGATGGGAAATAACAGGAGAGCCATGCAGCGATGACACCCACAGTGAGAGGAAGCTACACGATCGATATGACTGCAAGAGCTTTTAGATGTGTGCCCCCACCCTGCCTTAGAGGATCACAATGGAAATAAGCCTGTGGGTAATTTAATCCTCAACAGTTTGTAAGTGTATGTGATAACTGTCTTCAGGTGAGGCAGTATGTGTATTTTATGATTGTCAAATAAATCTATAAATCTATATATCTATCAATCTATCTATCTATCTATCGGCACTCTGGGGTTAACTCACAGCTACTGCGGGGTTCAAATCAGTCATGCCTCTTGAAAGGCAATCTGCCAATAAACTAGATCACACAGCAGCCAAAATGTTTGGCCGTTAATCGCTGTGGTAGACGTTATTGGTCACTGTACTGACTGTACATTTTGACGTGAGTGATTGTGTCTTTAACAAGAGTAAATTAAGTATTGATATGGCTACTACTCACCGGATCAGAGAACCAGCGATTGGGAATGAAAGGCCTCTGCTGCTCCACGCACACCACCTTCTTCATGTCCTCAAAGCTGGGGTCGTTTGGCACCTGATCGTAGAACGGAGGCTTGTACTCCTCAACGATACCTGGAAAATGAGATGGCAGAAATGAGCGGAACCGATACAAGCAACATAACTGGTTCAAGAGGATGTCCTTGTGTCCTGACTAAAAATGCACTGCAGGCATGACGCTCACCGTTGCTGTACGTGCGTCTTGCTATCTCCCACAGCACCAGCCCAAAGGCCCAGATGTCCACTCTCTTATAGGCGTCGAAGCAGTCTGTTTGAATGGTCTCGTCCAGCACCTCAGGTGCCATGTAACGCTTGGTGCCCACTTTCGGGTTGTTGCCCACATCCAGCAGGTTGTCTGCCTGGGAGTGGGTCACAGCCAGCCCTGTAACATACAAAAATATACATTATTTAAGTAGGATAGCAAAAAAAAAGTGGAAACACATGAATACTAACCCGGTAAAAGATGGTAAAATTTGAGATCAAGCAGTGCTGTTATTGTTCATGTTAATGCTCCTGAAAAATGTAGTAAATACCAGCGCATGAAATATTGGACACTGGACCTATTGTACAGTGTAGAAAAACATATACAAAACATATAGAAAAACATAACAACATATAAATAGTGGATAAAGACAAAGTAGTTGTTAAATGACTGACCGAGGTCTGCGATGCAGCAACGCAGCTCCTTCGTGACGAGGATGTTTTTGCTCTTCAGGTCCCGGTGCGCGATGGCTGGTTTCCCCTCTGTGCCGAAGATCTCTGTGTGCAGGTGCACCAGGCCGCACGCTATCGATGCCGCCATAGCCAAGCCCTCCGACGTCTCCACGGCAACTCGCTGCAGGTAGTCGTAAAGCGAGCCGTTTTCATGGTAATGGGTGATGAGCCACAGCTGGGTGCTTGAGTTTCGAGAAGTCATGTCAGACGCCATGAAGCCTGGGAGGAGAGAAAGAAATATATTCATTTATTAAAAGACATTTATTACTGGGATACTTTGCTGGATTGCATTATATTATGATGCAAAGGTGTTTCTGTATTATGGCTTCTACCCTCTGTAACTGCTTTTAATCAGTAGGTAGGCAGCAAGTTACAAAGAAGTTAAAGGAAACTGAGGATATAAAAGACAAGCAAGGTGTAAAAAAACACCTGCCAGATGCATTTAGCTTTCAAAGGAGCTGTTATGTCTTGAAAGTCAAGCAAAGCACAAGAAAAATGTCATCTCTTAGTGCAAAGTGAGAAAAGGTTGATTTAGAAAAAACACATTTCTTATTCTGACTGGTCTGAAAACCTGACAATTTTTCTCTGCAACAGACTCACCCAGTATGTTTTCATGTCTTAGCAGCACTGTATTGTAGATCTCAGTCTCTCTGAACCAGGACTTTTCATCTCTTGAGGAGAAGATTTTAACAGCCACGTTCTCCCCCTGCCACTGGCCTCGCCACACCTCTCCGTACCTTCCCTTGCCTTGAAAAGACGGGTGAGAAAAGGAGAGATTGAGAGATAGAAGTACAGGAAGTCAGAATAAATATACAGAATTTTTATTTTTTCTAATTAAGAAGCACTTGTCAGATGATTTCATTCGACATTCATACTGCATCTGAAGAGCTCTGAGTCTGATTTATCCCAGACACAGATCTGATGTTTCAACATCAACAGCGCAACGCCGCACAAAGCCACATTTTTCCAATTCCAAACTGGTACAAACTGTACTGTATGGTACTGTGGTACGAAACAGGATCCCAAGGCATGTGACCTACATACTTTTATTTCAACACTCAAATTGAAATTTGTCAGAGTTGCCATGAAAATGAGTAAACCTTACATCACACCGGTGTTGTAATACAACACAGTCAACGACGCACAAAAATGAAAACAAAAAGGAAGTGATAACTGTGTTTTGACAGTTAAGCGAAAAATGATGTGAACTATTGTTACCCTGTCATCATCTATTTAACACTGCTGTCTGATTTGTATCTTTATACGGGTTACATCCTACAATAGATATGTACAATCATTTAAAGTTACTGATATGAACAGCAAATTGAAACTGAGCGTGAAGGACTGCAGTCTGCGTGTGGTGTGAATGACACAGTCTGAGTACTGATGTTCAGCAGATAAACAGCTGACTATTTTAAAACTATGGAAACAATGTGCTCGGTGTTCTGTGCTCTAGGTCACTTATAAATTTGTCTGAATGGCTGATTAATTGATTAGTCAATTGATAGAAAATGTATCTGCAACTATTTTGATAACTGATTAATCATCTCCGTCATTTTTTAAGCAAAAATTACAAACATTCCCTTGTTTTAGCTTCCTAATTGTGAGGATTTCCTTTTTCTTTGTCTCAGGTGATAGTAAATGTAACACCACTGGCTTTTAAACTGTTAAAAAGACGTAACCTAAAGCTCTAGGACATTTTAATGGGCATTTTTCACTAGTTTCTGACATTTTATATGAACAATTAATTGAGAAAATAACTGACGGATTTATCGGAATGAGATATGACGGATTTATAATGAAAAAAATTGTCATTATCCCTCAAATATTTTTCTGCTTGTGGCATGATTTTCTACAGTAGAGCTTTAATTAAATCGGTCAACTGATAAATAGGAGATCACGATCTACACTGTTTTTGTTATTTGGTTCTGCGATGGTAGAATGAGCTCCACACAGTGTACTGACTCCCTCTGTGCATTCAAAGCTCATCCATGAACACCTCAACACTTTAGCCCCTTTAACTTTTTCGCACTCAGATGGCACGTTTACTGTGGTTTGTTGTACTTACCTACACACTCCATCAGACTGATCTGCCTGGCCACAGTTCTCTGGACCAGGAAGGGAAGACCTGAACCACTGCCTGAAGTACACGAGTGATCCAGCAGGTCCTGAATATAGAGACAGATATCAGTTTAGCTGTGTATGCCACAGTCTTTCCCTGGGTGCCTGATTAAGGTAATAACAGCTGGAAATAATAGTGACCAAAACACTATAATCTTGGCTTGAAAATCAGGTTGTCTGCAGGTTCCACCAATTCAATTTGAGAGCTAAATGCCAAAGATTTTAATCACCTAAAAATTAATTTAAAAAAATAAACACAGCTCCTGTCTGCATGAATTGTTTAATTTCCCCATAAAGGAACAGTGCACCAAGAAATCACAGCATTTATAAAAAAAAAAACCTTCCAAAAGTAAATTTAAAAACATAAAAAACAATATTTGACTGTTATCAGCACCAATAAAAGTGAATTTTAATTAATTAAATAATCAGGACTTTCATCAGGACTTGCAGATACCCTAACAAACTTGACTAATAGCTGAAGGACGATGCAGGTAAACAGCTGGCAAAACTGAAATAACCACATTTCCGAATTATTTCTTAGAGGGGAAAATGCTTTGCTAAGACAGATGTACACACAGTTAAGGCTTCAGGCAGAGAAAGAAACTCTACTTTGCTGTGTATATCTTTTCATGGTTTCAACAGGAACGTCCGTTCTTACCGCTAAAGTGCTGTCTCCCACATTGGAGGTGATGAGGCCGTCTATGGCTCCCTGTTCAGTGTCAAACTCTTGCAGCCTCTGCAGACGGCCGTGGTGGAGCCTCCTGCAGGCCAGTACGGACACTACAGACAGCAGAGCCAGAACCACCACAGGACCAAGTACAAAGAGAGCCAGCATCTCTACACGATACCGGACTGGCTCTCCTTCTGGAGCTGTGGGAGTAAACAAGAGATAGATTCAGATTGGAGAAACAGGAAACGTAGAATAGTGCCAAAATATTTCATGGACAGATACAGAACACCATTATTTTGCTTCATGATTCACTTCTTTGATGAAGTTAGTTTTTTTTTTGTTGGTTACTAGGTTATATGCACCTGATGGCAGCAGAGACATCAGATAGCTCCTGGTGGTGTTGCTGTTGCACATGTCCTGGGCGCAGCAGAAAATGGCATGGTGGAAGGACGGAGCTGTGGAGCAATGGAAACGGATTTTCTCCGGCCCTTTCAGGCAGCCACGCTCAAACACCACCCCGCTGCTGCCAACTTTGACAGAGGAGAAGCACTGGGTACCCTGGCACTGGGTGGCCTGGAGGCATTTGGGGCCATCACACAGACACACCAACTGTCCATCTGTGGAAGACATGATAGTAGTTCATTATACTCTCCTGCTGTTCCGCAGTGCATTAAAAAAAAAAAAATACACAATGTGGATTTATTTAAGGCAGCAAACCAGAGACAGTAAGACTTCTGTCTCACCAAGTTTCTCACTCATACACAAAGTGCAACATAAAGTAACTGTGCACTCGCACTAAAAGCAGGCATGCAGCAGTGGGTGGTCTGATCATACTCTTGCAGTTGTCTCCAGGGAGGTGGGACTCTCACTGAGCCCAAAATTAAGGCTATTATCACTAAACCAGAAACATCAGTTTTTCCTTCACTGTCAACATGGAACAAATATTTGTCCATGTTACTACAGGACGGAAGTTTTTCTAGACAGTGCAAAACCACTGGATTACAAAGACTTAGTTGTTTTGTAGGACAAAGTTGTTTTGATCTAGCTACGTTTTTACCTTTCCATATTGCAGATTCCTTTGCAACTGCTGATGGCACACAAATTGTGCTTTTTTGAGTCACATTTCAGTGATTTAAATCGACCAAACATAAAACACCCGGGCATTACTCCTGTCACCTTACCCTGGTTTCAGATTTTATTCGGCAAAGTTATACAATTAAACAAAGAACCCAATAAACCCGCCTCTTAGAACAGGCTCAGGATGCAGACGATGAAAGTCGTGAAGTTGGTTTCATTTATCTTTATTTGTAAAGCCCAAAAATCACAAATTTTCCTCAAAGGGGATTTACAATGTAGATAATGAGAGCTGCAGGAAACACATAATTGTCTCCAATAAACCAATCAAGCTGACTCATTTTCTGCTCGTCTCATTTGCAATCATGATACATATACAGTCTGTGAAGCTATTGCTGTTTCGCTTTGGGTAAAATTTTGTTTTTCTGGCGGCATCCTGATGGCCAAGTGGTTATCATGTTTCATGTCTGTCAGTGAAGCAGAAAATGCCAAGATATTGTTAAAAAAATAAAAATTTTAAAAAAGGCACTGTTGCGTTTTTCTGACACTCCATGTCGAGAGCTACGTAGTGTGACATTGCAACGACATGGCAGTTGTGGCACCTGTATCCACAGTATCACCTAGATGGTAACAAACGTCACTGTCTGAATGTGCCTTAAACCTTAGCTCAGCTTCAAATCATCACTCTGAGTATAACAACAATGCGTGACTCCCCGCTGTCATGGACATGGGTGATTGCTCCTCACTAGAAATGAGCAGCTGTCAGTGAGATAATAACTGATGATCTTTTGGTGTAAGTGCACATCATGAACAGACAACAGACGAGAGGCATTTCAGTCTGAAAATTGTTTTTAACCTCTTGAACTCCACAAGGACACCGGCGTCCTCGGCAGACCTTACTGTCTTTCAGAGGTTTAAGCGGGCTCAGCTTTAAAGCTAGAGCGAAGATTCTCATATCATGTGAAACTAGACGCCCTGAGGCATCCACTGGTCCCTTGACCTCTCACCTCAAGATATCTGAATGAAAATGGGTTCTATGGGCACCCACGAGTCTCCCCTTTACAGAGATGCCCACTTTATGCTAATCCCATGCAGTTTTGGGCAAAAACCATGCCAGTTTTTTGCATGTAGTATAAATGTGTTATTTTCGCCTATTCTAAAAATGGTGTATTTGAATATTTCTGAATACTGGGATCCCTAAACAGTCTTTGACTTGCATAAATTGGATATGACTGGAAAGCTGTTGATTCAGTGAGCCCAACTGTATTCATGTGTGATGATGTTAGTCCCCATAGAAGCCATTCCATTGTAGTGAGACCATTTTTTGAAACTTGATCTCACTGTATAAATCAACCTATTGTGACCTGTAGGATCACAGCCTCATGAAACTTTAACCCAAAAATTGCTGCAACAACTTATGAGACATAATTGAGCATGGCGATGGCCATCATATACTTCCATCTAAACTCTAAACTTTCAAAATTTGAGTAGGTGCCTAATCAAAACACAATGTTTATTACAGATTTATGACTAGAAAAACTTGACACACAGTGCTGAGCTGCATCTCAAATCTTTGGGTTCCCAGCTTTCAGATGATGTATACCACTTCTATGTAGCATATACTGTTGACCTGCTATCTCCCTCATCCCCCCCAAAAGACAGACAAAAATGGGTCTATGGTAGGGAGGGAGGGGAGAGGAAGAGCAGAAAGACAACTGAGCACAGTACCTGAGCCCTCGGCCGATGTCTGCAGGGCCTGAAGCAAGAGCAGCAGAAGGACGTGGACACTGCAACAACCCATGTTTCAGTGCACTGACAGAGGGAGGGAATGAGAGAAGAGGAGCCAGAGAGAGAGTTCAAATGAGTACACTCTTGCAAAGAGGATAATTACATTTACCCCCTTCTGTGTATACTGATGATCCCTGCCAATGCTTCAGACAGAAAGGAAGCAACAACTTATAATGGCAGAACTAAAGAGTCCTCAGTTTGTCTTTGTCAAAGGGTTACTTCATACATCACTGATTACTGCTTAAACTACAACCATTTCTAAAACAACAACATGGGATCACTTACATTAGTAGTTAAAAAGAAAATGACTTTATATTCACTCAATATAATCATATGGTTTAAAGTTGACTTGTTAATAAACGAGCTAATTATTACTGATGACTTCAATGGTAACATTTGTTGCTGCTCTGCAGGCTAACAGTTAATGTAGCATTTACAACAACTGACGTGAAGCTAACTTAAATTTCAATGTCACAGACGCTGTTTTTTGCGTTAACTCTTTATAAGAGCAAAGCTATCAGCAACTCCTCCTTCGTAAACACCACAGACTGGCGGCCTGATTGTTTGCTGTAGCCAATAGGCCATTAACAAGCGGGTTTACTGGCCGTCCACAGGCGCCTCGGAGGCGCCAGTCAGACAGACGGCTGCCCCGATGCTGCTGCGAGCTAAGCTAAGCTAGCTGCAGTATTAGAGCACAAAGCGGCAGCCTGGCAGCCGGGCAAAAGGTGAGCGATAAAAAACATCCACCTACCTGGCACACACAGAGCACAGCTTCTAACTCATTCTGCGATGTTTGTGTGTCCGTATATCAAGTTTAAATTATGTTATTAAGGTGATTCGCGGTAGGAGAAGCAGAGAGCACCGCAGCCCAGCCCACCCACTGGCTGTTCAATGCTATACATGACGTCACCAAAATATTATCGTCGAGATGCATTGTGGGGCAGAGAAGTCCTCCAATAGGTTAAAGACAAAAATAAACATAACACCTGTGATATTAGTAATAATATTAAGTGGGAATAAATATATACTATATATATAATATATATAAATATTACATCAGTTAAAAGCCTTTTGAACTGAGATAAGCTGAAGCAAAGAAGGCTACATTTACTTAAGTACTGTACTCACTACTACTACCACTACCACTACCACTACCACTACTACTACTACTACCACTACTACTACTACTACCACTACTACTACTACTACTACTCAATACCATTTAGTGCAGTTTTTAGGCACTGTCACAATGTGTACTTACATTTTAAGGCACATGTTTTTATTTTTATTTCATTATATTTATCTGATACCTTTGTTGGTCAAATGTAAAATTAGATGATAAAATATACTGTCTAAATTACTTAAATATACACTAATACTACATGCAATATTCAAATAGTTGCATTACAGATTATGCATCAATAATTTAACATTCAGAAAGTAGAGAATTATTAACTAGTTGTATTTTTTATATTTGTATACATTACAGCATAATACTTCAGATAAGTAAATATTTTAATGTAGAACTTTTATTAAGTATCTATATACAGGACTTATCTATGTAAATATATACATACTTACATTATTTGAAATGATGGTAATACTACTTTAGGGATTTGAATACAACCATTAGGTAATAGATACCATTAAATTATGTCATATTAATCTCTCCAAGTATCCTAAATTTAGATTTGGAAGAGGGGTGGTGTATGAGAACATCTCCTCCAAATACAGACTGTGTGACTCAGACGACTGTAACGGCTTCAGGGAAGAAGTCATGGAATATCCTATAATTTTAACTCTGAACAATCTTACAATTGCGTAACAGTTCAGTTTGTGTTGTGAACATTCAGTGGGTAATCAAATGTAACATAAACAGCTCCACAGAGAGGGATTATTACAGCCTCCAAGGACAAATCCTGATGAAAAATGTCAATAAATATTTAGTCTCGATTATGGCTGATAATGCAATAAAACATATTTTATATTATTGGCAATTTTTAGACATAATTGGCTTGCTGACTATTTAATAGTGTACTAACTTAAACCAGTAATCAACACTCTTGTTTTTTGTCTTATTAAAATGTTCTTTAAAAAACAGTTTAGATGTTACAATGTGTGTGTGTGGTTACGTTTAATTGATCATCTCCATCACTGTTATTCTCTGGGACACTTACAGCTACATAGAGACTTGGTGCAGTTTTGGTTAAATTTAGATCAATGCTCTGAATCAGTAATCAAAGTGGCTTTTTGTATGATCCACTGCTTATTTATTCTGAGTGACAGACTACATGGAAATGAAGTTACATTTTTTACTGACTCGTAAATACTTCTGCACCTCTCACCCAAACCAAATGTTATGTGTGACCGTGTCTAATTAGTTGGCAATATTTAAAATGGGATATATTAAATTTCTTTGTGGCATGTTTCCACTGCCAAGACACATTCCAGCCAGTGTGAATTGCAAGAGAAGAAACACAGAAACAAAGACCACTTTCACTAACATCATAAAAAAATGAATGCACTTTTGTGAAATGAAACATTTCAAACAGCGAATGCTATATGTTTATTGAGACGATACGTGTCACGATTTGGGTGGCTCACAATTTCCTGTATGCTCTCACTGGAAATCTTGGAAAAGTGCACATTTCATTCCGACTTCTATGTGATTGCTTGATTTAAAAAGTACCACTGTGCTTCCTTGTTCCTTCATCCATGCACGCTGAGGATCAGATACCCCCCTCCACCCCCACCCAAAAAAAAGAGCTCTTAAAAGGTGCATGAAAACCAATATGACCCTTCATCTCCTGACCAATCATGCAGATCTGAAACTGCATAACACTGCAACTAATAGTTGGATTAGGAGATGAATTTATTTCACTTGTGTGTTCAACAAACTCTGCCTGTTTAGATTCATTTAATTCTTGGTTGGCTCAACGTCTGTAAATAAAAATGTCAGTGAGTGTGTGTGTGTGTGTGCGCAAAGAGAGAGGAAAAGGGAGAATTGTATCAAGTAGCCGATATGTTTTCCCTCCACTGGGTCCCGTGGCCATGAACAATAGCTAGTGCTGTTTGTTAATGCTTACCTGGGGCTTCTGTCTCCAGTGAGTCGGAGCAAGACCCAGCCGGTATCTATTCTCCACGAACACAGCTCCGGCACAGAGACACATTGTCCGCAGCTTTTTTAATTAAAGACTCAGGGTTGACACTCTGTGCCAGGTGACCTGAACTGCTCTGAGCCTACATATGTCCTCCACTATCCTCTCCGCTGGGGATAAGTCTCAGTGGATAATTGGATGGGGAAATGCTATCCTGCTATCATGAGATGGAGGAAGGATTATCCACTGAGGACTTTGACTTAAGAGGCGGGGATAGAGGAATAATGTAATGTTTTCTTCTTTCTATTTCCAGCCTACCTGCCTCATTCTCCCACCTTTCACACTCTCTCCCCTTCTTTCTCTCTGTCGCAGGACCAGGCTATGAGAGGGGGAGGGGGAACTCAAGTGACTATTTTTTTTTTTTTTTTTGCCTGCAATGAAATCCACCTGCTCCTCATCTCTGTTCTATTAGAGATTGTCCCAAGCACTTTTCCCAACTAGAGCCGACATGGAGCGTCTAGAGAGAAGACTGTCTGTAGCTTTCCTCCTCTTTCTGCCTCTTCTTTCTGTCAGCTGCCTCTCTAATCAGAAATCTACAGGTAGATTATATTATATTATTATAAATAAGCGTTTGGGGAATTCATGTGCATGCTCAAAGAGAAGTTTAAAATGTTTTAAAAGGTGGGGGGTGACTTTTTCCTTTTTTTTTTTTTTTTTTTACATTTGCAGGTATGTGTTCTTCAATATTTGTATTTGATTTTCACTTCATTTGAAACTTTCCCGTTTTTTTTTTGTTTTTTTTTCAGTCTCCTGGTGCGTATTATCTGATGCTGAGGAGCAGAAGTGTTTGGATCTGGCCGGGAACGCCACAGCTCGGAATATTAGAGGGACTTTGCAATGCGTCCGTGGCCTGAACACCAGAGATTGTATGGACAAAATCAAGGTATCTGTTCAGTCTTTTTTTACATGTTTATTTATTAATCTAATTCCAAATAGTATGAACTTTTAGTGAGGTGGGAGGTTATAGAAAATATTATCAATATTATACAATCCTTCCATTTTATTTTAAACTTTCTCAATATGATCACACCTTCATTAACTAGTAACATATGTGTAATTAATCTGCTCTATTTTTTATGTTCACTATGTTCTCATTCACTTGAATGAAGAAGGTACTGAAGGGATTTCATAAAAACACATGTGTGCATAGTGTTTATTTGTTGCCATTGAACACCACAGTTTGGAATAAGTCAGCATCCCTCAGCTATTTGAAACAAAAGTATGTGTTTTTTTCTCAGAATGGGATAGCAGACGCAGCCTCCATGTTTGGAGATGACATCTATGCTGCTAGCCTCTGCCACGGCCTGGAGCTGGCAGCAGGAGAGTCCCACAACGGAGTGGGTAAGTCAGAGGTTTGAGCTGTACAGCAGGTACAACATGACGTCACTGAAGTCTCAGGATTTTATCTAATGTGATTCACTCCAGATAAAGTAATGTTCATGGCCAAGTATGTCAAAATCAACAGCAGTCAGTCAAAGCCATATATACAGTATATATATATATATATATATATATAGTATTGTGTCTTGTATCTCCATTTTCTTACACCTCTCTCCTGTTTTTGAAAATGATTCCCACTTGCTTTCTCCCTCTTTTCTCTCTCCGAACCCCTTTCTCCAGATGGTATTAGCTACTACGTGGTAGCGATGGCTCGTCGCTCTTCATCAGACCTGTCCCTGCTGGAGATGCACGAGCGCAGCTCCTGTCACCCCGGCATACGCACCACAGTGGGATGGACTGTTCCCATTGGCTACCTGGTCAACACCTCCCAGATCAGTGTAGGGGAGCAGTGCAACTTCCCCAAAGGTGAGACAGAGGGAGAGAGGGGAAGAGAGATTGAGGGAGGAATGTGTGTGTGTGTGTGTGTGTGTGTGTGTGTGTGTGTGTGTGTAAGGTATATGAGAGGTTCAGAGGGAGGAGGGGGAAGAGAGATTGAGGGAGGAATGTGTGTGTGTGTGTGTGTGTGTAAGGTATATGAGAGGTTCAGAGGGAGGAGGAGGAAAGCAGTTATGTGGAACGAAGAGGTGAAGGGACAGAGGAGACCGGAGGTAAAAGGAGAAGAGTCAGTTAACAGTGCAGCTTTCTCTGTGAATGTGAGATTGGATGAGTGTGGGGGTGTGATGATGAACAGAGGGACACAGTGGAAGATCATGATTTCTTCATAAGAGGGGCAAGGAAGCAGAACAAGACTGATTTACCTTATTTTTCTCATTGTCAACACATCCTAGATCAAAACCAACAATGAACTGATCTACTGACAAGTATTTCCTGTGAAACCAAAGCCTGATATATCTTCACTGTTGTCCATAGACTGTTAAATACTCACTACAACACAAAATGTGTATTAATCCACAGCTGAATGAGTCCCAAACAAATACACTATTTAATAAATGTTTGCTAAAAACTACAGTGCCCAGCTGTTTTAGGAAATAAGCCTTAATGAACTCTAATTTAAAATTAAACTATATATTTGTTACCAGTTTGTAAAAATTAACTTCTTAAGTAGGAACAAATGGGTTTGGAGCTGAGTGCCACACACAGGATATAGAAGCTGTAGATCACTGAAAGATGAACACTTAATTGGTTTTTGAGTTTTTATTGGACATTGATTATATCAGCCTTATGCTTTAAACATTTACTGCTACCTGCAGTGTTTATTAGCTGTATTCTTGTGTAACCTTTATCTCGACTACTTCATAAAAACATAGATTCAATTATCTACAGTTTAGTGCTTATTTTGTAATATTTCTTCACTCATTCTCTGTCTTCTTCACCAGCGGTCGGAAACTTCTTTGGCTACAGCTGTGTACCGGGCGTCAAAGACCCCAGGCACGACCCCAGAGGAAACAACCCCAAGAACCTGTGCGAGGCCTGTATTGGAGATGAGAACGACAGACACATCTGTGCCAACAACCACAGAGAGAGGCACTACGGAGAGGCGGGGGCGCTGAGGTACAACACTGACACTCATAACATTGAAAATAATACACTAATAGCACCAAGAGGTGGTGTAGTTGTCACGACCGCTGCCTCTGAATCTCCTCTACTTCATATCCATTTCAGCATATTGTCTCCATAAAAGAAAAACAGTGAGTAATTAGTGCAGCCTGCTGCAGAAAAAAAAGCTAATACAGTGATGATAATAATAATGATACAGTGACAAACGAGAAATAACTCTAATGTGTCTTTTTTTCTAAGCGCTGCACTCTTCAATATCACATTACATGGTAGCAACAGAAAAAAAAACTCTATTCATTAAGAAAGAATGCAAACAAATCAAAATAACATTTCCGTGCACTGTAACTGCTCTTTAATGTCAGTTTCACACATTGCCTGCATGTTATCACTGCTGTGACTCAAGTATGAGATGGGAATAAAAGGGCCACAGGAGCTGTTCAAACTAATTCTGCAAGTGCAACAACAGGCGGCAGAGGGAGCTTACTTATGGTCTCCAGAGTCACTCTGTCACACCAACACATTCCCAAGTGTGCTGATTTCCCCTTTATGCATGTTTTGATCCATTTATACATTTAATGTGTCTGATTATTTATGTTTCCTGTTGTTTTCTTTCAGGTGTGTTGCAGAGAACCTCGGCGATGTGGCCTTTATCAAACACACAACAGTCTTTGACAATTTGGACGGTCAGTGTTTAAATTATCCAGAGCCCATTTCAGAGATTACACCATTGATTATATAGTAATATAATTTTATAATTTAAATGATTAATGATGAGGTTATTTGGTGCCAGCAGAGCATGCTAGTCCCTGTCAAGACACAGGATGTCAGTGTTTGACAATATTTCTTTTAGTATTACAGTGTGTAGACTCCAGACTACAATGAACAGATTACAGGAAAGTGATATGTGTGTTTGTGAGACAGAAAAAGACAGAGAGTGAGAGATGAACATGAAGAATAAAAGAGGAAATGAGCGTGAGAAAGGAAAAGACAGACGAACAGTCAAAGGTGCAGACACTTTAGTCCAGCACTGAAACGCCCTAATTCTCTGTTTGCTGCATCTGCTCCTCCGCTTTGGGCAACATCCAAAATTAATGGTGATCATTATCGCAGTCACGCTACACAGACTCTGCTGGTGCAGTCAAGTTGGAGCAGTTTGAAGCCGGCTCCACAAACACTGTAGCTGTTTAACGAAGCATGCTTTCTCATATGGTTCAGAAATGTCCAGAGTCAGACCAATTAACGAAGGTCAAGGAAACACAGAAGGTCTGTGCTGTTGTTTAGGGATGCACAGAGTAGCTTCAAGGTGGTCTACTGTTTTTCATTTAATTATTTGTTTGGTTAAATGGGGTTTTGTTTGCCAAGACTCAACATACAGATTATAGAAAATGATTATTTCAGGAATACTTGTAGGTAAACAAATACTTGATTATGCTGCTTCCTTGAGTAGAACCTTTTGAGCTGGCTCAAAGAAATACAGTAGTTTGACATTTAGGCAAATACACTCATTCATTCATGAGAAAATGATGATACCCCTCTCATGTCTCTCCATTAAATTATAAGCTGCAGCCAGCAGCTGGTTAGTTTAGCTTAGCACAAAGACTGGGAACAGGAGGAAACACCTAGCCTGGCTCCGTCCAAGGTTAAGCACATGGGAGTATATCTTGTTTGAGTGTTGTGATTTCCTGGAGTCTTATCATCACTATGAGGTTGCCAGGCAACTCCAGGATGTCACTGCGCCCGGCCAACAAATAGCCCTGCTGATAGTTCCATTTTTACACTTTGGTTTTTTTGTACAGATTACACACACAAGATATAACATGTTAGTTAGTGAGCTTTAGAGGTGCTGGTAGGTGGGTTTTGTTACCTTTGGGCAGAGCCAGGCTAGCTGTTCCCCTTGCTCCCTGTCTTTATGTTAAGCTAAGCTAACTGGCTGCAGCCTTATATTTAACTTAACAATTTATCTGATATACCTGCACTGCTCTCCTGCCAAGGTAAGAACCAGGAATCCTGGGCCCTGGATCTGGAGCTGGAGGACCTGAAGCTGTTGTGTCCAGATGGAACCGAGGCAGGTCTGGACGAGTATGAGCGATGCCACCTGGCAGCCGTCCCTGCCAACGCTGTCGTGGTGCGCATGGAGGACAAGTGCCGCGTCTGGAAGTACCTGGAACGCTTACAGGTGGGTGTGGACAGACATTGCATCAGCTTTGCCTACATGTGTGTGTTTTCCCTCAGATGTACGTGTGTATGTCTATCTCACATCTCTGTGGAGTCTGTTTTATTGATCAAAACGTCTCAGAACGTAGGTATCTGCTAAACTGTCATCCTTCTTCCTTACTGAGTGTGTGGGAGATGCCAGGATGACTGATACGTCCTGTGCTTATTCCCTGGCTACACACACACACGCGCGCACACACACACACACGCACATGTCCTCACAGGCCCAAAGAAACACACTCACATGTAAGCCAACGCACATCCACGCGTGCCCTCATGCATTAAGTGCTGTCACACACTTTCTCTCTCCCGCAGAATGTGTTTGGCAACGCAACCGAGGGCTTCAGTCTGTTCAGCTCAGCAGGCTACGGTGAATCCGATCTGCTCTTCAGTGATGCCACCCACCACCTGCAGAGGGTTCTGGGTAGCTGCACCTCTTGGCTGGGCCCCTCTTACACCACCATGCTGCAAGCCTTTGAGTGTGAGGGTAAGAGTGATGATGTGTGTCTGTGTGTTTGTATGTATGTGGGTCTGCTGCTGAGGAGTGGGTGGCTAAGTGGCTGGAGGAGTGTTTTCTCCTTTGTGTGTGCGCGTGTGGACGTTTGCGTATCCACTGCAGCTGTTCTCATTATTGCGCTTTCCCACCAACAGGCTTCTGCTGATGGAATAGGAGGAAGACATCCAGCGCATCAACTTCCACCCCATCCCTCTGTCTCCATCCTCCCATTCTGCCTCCCCCTTCCTGCCATCTGTGTCCCTCTGTCAGTCCGCCTCACATCCTTTTTGCTTGGCTTTTTGTATTTGTTTCGTCCTTGCATCTCACCGCACATTCTCAATCATTACGTCCCCGTCCTCCTCCAACTTGTGTGCGTCTTTTAATATGCTGGCTGGCAGGGTAGGCCATTGCTAAGAGGGGCTAATCGGATAAGAAAAACTTGAAATGTCCCTGAAATTGAGCGTGGGTTTAAAAATGACACTGGAAAGAAAGGGTAGGAAAATAAGAAAAGTTAGGATAAAAATAGAAAACAATAGAAGAGGAAAGAAGCGCAGGTTAATGAGTGTTGTAGTTCTTATGTTGTTGACAGATTTTCTCTTTTTAAAGCATTCTTTAAAAGAGGATTTTGTTGGAATTAACCCATAAACATTAGTGTCCCCAACAATTTTTTATATAGACCAAAGAAAATCCTGTTATATAAAAATGAGTTCCTACCCTGTACTTTTGTTGGGAAATAGTGTTCTTCTTGGCTTGCTGCATTAGTCTGAGCTTCGGTACCCCCCCTGACCCCCCTCCCACAGGGTCTGTCTCTGGCACTGAACAACAGGGTGCTATTAACTTTGAGCTTAGAAGTCTCAGTTACTGTATGTGTGTGTGTCTGTGTGTACACTTTTTCCCACAGCCATTACTGCCCTAATTGGCAGTCTGGCATATTATACTGTTTGTGTGTGAGTGAGAGAAAGTGTGTATGAATGCGTGTGTCTGTACGTTTATGTGCTTATGTGTCACTGTGTGCGTGTGTTGATAGGATTGCTGCTTTCCCATGGCTTTGGATCCCTGCTTTCTCACGTCTGGTATGGTCGATGGGACTGTGCCAGCTATTGTTACACTATACTGTATAGTTAGGAGAAGAGGATTAGGGCTTGGGTTGCCTCAAGTGACCCTTGAGTACGTCTTTTAAAAAGCTTTGGTAAATTTTCTCATCTGTGACAACATTCCCATCACCTGAAATTCCCCAAATATGCTCTCCAAATCCTTCTCTGTCTCTCCTGCTTCTGTTATTATCCTAGTAGCAACGTGTAGAGGGGCTACGTGGACTCCTGTCATGTCTTTCTACAACATGTCATTTATACTGAAACATTGCTACCAATAGCAAGACACTGATAATGATAGGAGGTGCAAACAGGAGGATGTTCAAGGCTGGTGTTACAAGCAGCAAATTAGTCCGTGCAGTGTGTAGTGTTGTCATAAGAATTGTCACAAAGAAGAGTATTACCGAATTAATGTGCTGTGAAGAAATGGTGATTGTCAAAAAAAATGCATGAGATCATTTTTCTGGCATGTTTAAGGAACTGTAATTAAAGATTGTAAAGATGAATTGCAGTTAAATCATCAGCCAGTTCAAAGCCTTACTTGACATACAGAATCGGGTACTGTAAAATGTATAATAGACTGTCATTCTGAGCTTCTCTCGTTGGTCTCCACCTTTATGATTTTCTTTCACGTTCTGCGCCGCAGAGCTCAGCAATAAACTGATAAAGTGGACAAAGTTCTCCTCATCAAACTGGTGGTTTTCGACCTCCTAATACTGGAAAAGAAATCCTTTGAGTTAGAGCTAGTACAACAGATACAAACACAGGAATGTTTTCAATTTGCACGACTCTGCTTTGAAAGAAAACCTAATTTCCTCTGTTTGAAATAAAGTATTGCCACATTTCATCTCACTAGCCAACCGTATGTGTTACATTTTGGCTCTTGATGGCAAAAACTCCCCAAGTGTGAACGTGCAAGATGGAAAACGCCACAATTCTTGAGAGAGGCACTATTGTTCACCTCATTAGCGAACAGCAAAAAAGTCTTTGTCATCTGGTTGTCATCTGGTTATATCTGTTGTACTAATTCAACTCTGGTTTGTAACATTGGTGCTGTTTGTTTTTACTGTTTGTCCGACAGTCTTCAAAGAGGTTTGATGTAAATACTCCTCAATGCCTGAATGTGTAGAGCTGCAAACCTTCTTTACTTCAACCAATTAAATAAAAGATGATAAAGAAAATAATCCTCTCTACCTTTCTAGCAGACTTCTAATTATCCTGAAACTGCTATGTGATATCTGTGTGGAAATGAATTTGCTTGATATCATCTCGCTCGTTCCGTCTCACACTCTCAGTCTTTCTGCTTTTTGCACACACATTCACTCAGAAATGTGCGGTTTGCTTCCTCTCAGACGTTTGGGAACAAAAGTAAAGGAGAAGGGGAGGAATTAAAAAGAAAAAGAAAAAACGGAGCTCACACTCACAAAGGCCTGCATAGAGAAAGTCAGGTGCTCACTCGGGTGGAGAGATGCACCTCCCAGGTAGACAGGTGAATGAGGGACACACCATCATACTGTAGGTGGCCCCATGTAGAGACAGACTCAGCATGAACAAAATGCCCCTTCGAAAAAAAAAGCCCTTTAGAGAAAGTCTGTGCTCGTGATGGCACATACTGGAGATTGAACTGCATTGCAGCAGAGTGCTGCAATCACTCTCAGTCCTCGGCTCTCTCACTGGCAATTTTGCTGTAATGCACAAATAAAAACAACTTATGCAGCCTAAACACAGTCCTCTCATCCTTGTGGCATGTGTGAATGCCATCAGTGGAAAGTAATTAGTAATTACTATTTTTGCACTTAAAGAAACAGCAGTTAACAGATGTCACAGGAGAAGTAAAAAAAAACTTAAATGTCTCCCCAATTAAGAATAATAAACAAAATACTAAGTAATTAAACTACATTTATTCAAACAGGTACTTGAGGAACTTTTAGTTTGAATATATCCCCATTTTATGCCACTCTATGCTTATTCTCCACCAAATTGTCCAAGGACATATTGTACTTTTTACTTGTATTTGACAGCTACATATAGTTACTGCTTACATGTTACATACAAAACACAGAACCATCTCATAAAATACATTATTATAGATTAACCTTCCCAACAGTACATAAAGTAGTTACAGTTACAGCTCCCACATGCTACAGATTGTTAAATGGTGCTTACATCTTACTGCATCAGTATCATTATACTCCATAGTAACCAGTATCACTATATGGTATTATATTACTATATGCAGTACAATGGTTCCTAACCTGGAGGCCCACTGCAAGAGGTACTGTATCTGAGGATTTGCAAGATGATTAACAGCTTCAGTTCAGTTCTTAATTGTCCCACAAGAGGAAATTATTTTTGCAGCAAGGCAGCATAAAAACATGAAACCATGAAAATTAAAAACAATAAAAACACAATAACACAACTGAAGACATTAAAAAGTGTCGTAACTATGCACGCAATTCACAATACAATAAAGGATGTAAGCAAGGAAAACAGCAACAAGAAGAAGACAGATAAGAAAAATAAAGAGCCACGCTGTGTGAGAGAAGCAGTTTATAGTGTATGAGAGCTAAGAGCACTTATTCCACATGGATGGATGCAAACTTGAACCTGTTGCACCTACAGTAATGTTTGGACTGATGTATTATCAGCCAAATAAGATTTAAAGAGACATATCAAATGTTAATGTGACTGATGCATTAATGTATATGTTCACACTTGACTGCTGTTCTTGATTGAGGTGAAGTAAATTTTTGTGTTGGGAAGTTTAATCTGTAACAATGCAACATGTTTAAGTATCTAGTAGCCTAACTAATTAAAATACTCAAGTACAAGTAGGTCAAAAAGGCACAAATGCACATACTTTTCACACACTTTGAGTTTTATTTGTAATACTGATTGTATTAATAATTTATACTAGTAAAATTGTGAGTGCATGACTTTTACTTGCAATGGAGTATTTTCACACTAAATATCTAAATAGGCAACGTCTTACTGTTAAATGTCAAGATGCCTCTGAATGTGTGTGAGGATGTGTGCGTGAATCCGTGCAGGCGTGTCAGCTCGAGCATTTGCGGGTGTCTTTATCTCCACTGGCATGGGTGACGGCACGGACGGGAGACAATTTGACCGGAGGTTGCGAGGCGAGAGCGGCAGAGAAGGGAGGGATGACAGTGATGGAGGGAGAGAAGGGGGAAGAGTGACAGGTAATCCATCAGAGGCGTTACTGTCATTATTCAATTACCACCCATCCTTAGCACTCTTGATAACCCCAACACACATACACACACACACACACACACACACACGTAGCCTATGTACCCACACATGCGCGCACACAGTGGGAAGTTGCACCGAAGTGGCAGATCTTCTTACACAAGGTGGGTTTGTGCTGTGTGGGTGGTGAGGTGAGTCGGGACACGGGGCTTGGATCTGGTTCCTTATATGCTTTTAGTGCAGCAGACCTTTAAATCTCCACTCCTTCCTCCTCTCATCCCCTCTTCCTCTCATCCCCCCCCCCGATAAGGAACATGGAGTATGATTAGACGCCAGTGACACCGGGCTTATCGCTCTGCTCCCATAACGCTCCCCAGATCACTTACACAATACAACCCAAGCAGCACAAACACACACACACACACAAACACACACACAAGTTTGTGCAGCTATCCTTGTTAGGACATTGCATTGACTTCCATTCATTGTGGACAGCCTAACCCTAACCTTAACCAGGACCTCAGAAATGACGTTTTACCTCATTAGGACTGGGCTTTGGTCCCCATGAGGATTGCTGGTCCCAACAAGGTTGGTAAACGCGCACACACACACATACTAGAGGCTCGTGAGACTGGCTATCAATTCTAGATATGCTTTCAGCTCAGTTTGTGTGACGGCGCGCGTTGCCTCCATAATGACGCGCGAGCAGGGTGAAAAATGATGGCGAGCAGCAGATTGTTTGAGTGTGAAGCAACAGGGAGGAGGATGTTTACGCGAAGTGTAGGTGACAGCGAGTGTGACATGAGGATGCAGCAGGCTCGGGGGTTTTCAAACACTAGATGGCGCTGCCTCCTCAGCAGTGTGTAGCACATGCATCATGACTTTCCCAATATAACCAGTAAAGCGCCACAGGGGGATACAAATAGCGCACTTACTGAGGCTTCTCTCTTCTCATCACAGTCTCTCCGTCCTCCTCGCTTCTCCTCTAATCCTCTTCTAATTTCTACTCCCTCTTTCCTGTTTTCTGCTCATTTCCCATCTCTTCTCTCCTCTCTCGATTGTTCACCTCTCCTCTCCTGTTTCTTTGTTTACTATCTTCAACCTCAACCTCTTATTTTACTCTCATTGCTCTCCTCTTCTTTACCTCTTTTATCAGCTCTACTTGGTCCACCTTTCTCATCTCCTCTCCTTTTCCTTCCCACTCTCCTCTCCTGATTTATTTTTATTGTCTTTTCTCTTCTCCTGTCCTCTTTGTCTCCACCTCCTATTTTCTCATTTATTATCCTCTTTTTGTGTTCCTCCCATCTTGTCTCCTTACCTCTAGTTTCATCCACCTTTTCCTTTCTTTCCTCTCCTCTCCTCTTTTCCTCTCTCTTCTCCCACTACCTCTTTTCTCTTCTGTCTTTTTTTCACCTTTCCTCATGTACACCTTTCTCTCCTCATTGTTTCTTGTTTTTTTTCCTTTCCTCGTGTTTACCCTTCTCCTCTCCTCTAACCTTTTTCTGTATTTTCACCTCTCCTCATGTTTACCTTTCTCTCCTTTCCTCCTCTTCTGATTCTACCTCCTCTCCTCTATTTCTTTTCCCTTTCTTTTTCTCCTTCTTTCCCCTCTCCTCTAATTTCCTCTTCTCTCCCCATGCAGAGGCATCTTTTTCTCTCCTCTTCTTGTTCCATTTTCTCTCCTCATGTTCACCTTTCTCCTCTACCCTTTTTCTCTCCTTCTCTCCTCATGTCCTTTCCTCCTCTTCTTTCCTGTCCCCTTCTTTCCTTTTTCCTTTCCATATCTCCTCATTTCTCCTATCCTCCTCACCTCCTCTCCTCTTTTCTCATTTCCTCTTCTCTCCTCCATTACCCTCCACTTATTTTCTCTCCTCTTTCTCTTTCTCATTTTTCCTCTCCTCTTGTTCACCTTTCTCCTCTCCCCTTTTCTCATATTACCTCATCTATTCTCCTCTCCTACCCTGTCCTGTCTTTTCATCCACCTATTTTCTCTCCTCTCCTCTCCTCTCCTCTCCTCTCCTCTCCTCTCCTCTCCTCTCCTCCATGGGGCAGTAGCTCTGTAATGTTGTTAGGACATGCTCTCATTAATAACCTACACTCTGAGAGTCTTTGCTAGCGGAGCGTGAATCTCTCGTTTGGGGACGAATAGAGGGTATTTCTCTGCATGTGTGTGTGTGTGCATGAAAAAGAGAGACAGAGAGAGGATAGACAGAATGAAAGAAAACACGACGGGTGGGTGTGCTGTACAAAAAGCATGTTGTTTCCTCCCATTGTTTAATGGTGCTGGATCAGCTTGCGGTCTGCTGGTCCAATATGTTTTATGTGTACTGTAGGTGGGCGCGTGGATCCGTGCCAGACGTCCTTGAGTCTGACCCTGTTAGGGAACCTTGCCTTTGGGCATCCCATGGCCCAGTACTCATTACTGCTGTAGGCGCACACGCACACACACACACACACACACACACACACACACACGTACACACAAACTCACAGCATGTACAGCACAAAGCGGTCATCTCATGTGCAAACACTGACCTCCAGTTACAGGTAGACTGCAGGTGTGTGTGTGTGTGTGTGTGTGTGTGTGTGTGTGTGTGTGTGTGTGTGTGCTATCTATGTTCACTATATTATAAGGTCTCAGTAAAATAGTAATTTGTGAGCAGCCCTTTCCTCATTAGGAAAAGTGTCAACGGTTAAATGTGAAAGTTAAGGTAATGGCTGCTGTCAGGCAATTAGGGGAAGTTATAGTTAGGGGAAGTTATAGCGAGTGAGTGTAAGTCAACAGAAGTATAACAAGGATGTGTGCAGGTGTGTTTGTGTATGTGTGTGTGTGTGTGTGTGTGTGTGTTACATTTACGCTCCGTGTGCCACCTCTATCTGTTCTTGCGCTCCATAACGAGCCGACAGGTGTACGAGCCAGCAGGCTGGACACTGACTGATGCAGCGCTAATGCTCAGACACTCTCTTTCTCCCACACACACACACACACACAGACACACACACGCGCCTACACACACAAGCAGACACACACACACACACAGGAGTAATGTATTGTACAATAAGTGTTGTCCAACCTCAGCAGTACACTCAGCTTTGGCAGAGAGGCAGAAACAGAAAGGAGGAGGAGGAGGTGGGGGATGAGAGAGGGTGATTAAATAGTCTAGTTAGTCCACAGAGTGGTTGAGAACATTAAGAGCCGGGCCATTCATCAGTATAACACACACAATACACACACTACGTATACATGCACCCACTCATATTGATTGCAAAAGTTAAAAATGTCTCTGCTTGGTGAGCCTCACTCAGTAAATTCTCAGAGGATAACAACGCACTAACACACATACACACACAAATTCCCCAAAATTCCCATATGTACATCCACACACACCCACACAAATACACACACTCTCTCTCAAACAGATTAATTTTCCATCACTTACCCATCCTGTCATAAGTGTGAGCTCTGGCTCATTAAAACTCTTCAAACTCCCTCCCACACCTCCCCCCTGCACCCCCCCCCCCCCCCCCCCCCCTTTCTCTCTTTCTCATAAACGGACAGGACTCCTTACTGCGATGGAGGTGGGGGGGATATATAGAGGGAAAAAAAATAAATACAACAAAAAATGAAAGCCGGGGAGGATAAGGAGGTAAAGCAGGTGGGCTGTCAAACAAGAGGAGATGAGGAAATGGAAGAGTAGGAAGAGAAAAAAAATTAGGTGGATTGTCAGAGAATATGACAGACAAAAATGAGGAAGGAGCATGAAGGATTTCTACAAATAGGGTGGAGAATGAGCAGACGGGGGAAAGGACAAACAGTTGGGGAAAAGGGGGAGAAGAGGGAGGATAAGCAGTTGGGATGATGAATAAGAAGGAAACAGAAATAGGAGGAATAGACTAAAAGAAAGCAGGAGAAGATGAGAAGTAGACAGGATGGTGAATAATAGGATGACTGTAAAGGAAGGGGAAATAAAGAAATGATGTATAAGCAGCAAAATGAGGCATTTAGTTGGCAATTAGTAAATGGGATGAACTGAGAGGTAAAGGAGAAGAGGCAAGGACATCATCAAAAAGAAGAAACAGCAAGGGAGGGAGGGGAAGAGCAGCGATTTATCCTTACGCTCTCAGTAATTCCCAAATATGAAGTCCCTTGTTATCAGTGTTTAGTTTTAATCTTCAGCCTAACAGTCTTTTTCATTATCAGGATAATGCCGGTTATTACCTCTTCATTGGCAGGAATATTATGATGGATGTGTTCCAATCAGCCCTGGCATTAATACGATCAGCGCGGACATTAACACAATCAGTCAGCACGCCGCTGATAATAACTCATGATTGTTGTGATTCAGTCCCAACGCCACGACAGCCGGAGCTGTGTTTAAGGACCATTAGTTACAGAGAGATGGAGGGAAATAGCAGGGAAGGACAGAAAGAGTTGGGAAGGAAGGATCGAAGGAAGGAAGGAAGGAAGGAAGGAAGGGGGACGCGGTGAAAAATGAGAGCGAAAGTGAGAGTGAAGGGTGATGGTGAGGAAAAGATGGTGATAGACAGAAAACAAATTTAGGCTGCATTCACAATTATGTTTAAATCCAATTTTCTGGAGTGTTTACTGCTTTAATGTGGTTCATCTGGCCAAGCGAGAGTAATGAGATCTAAACTCAAGTGGCTCCACATAACAGCACAAGACACCTGAAAATGCAGGTGTTAGTCCGTCTCCAAGAGAACAAGAACAAGGTGCAGCTTGTTTTGGGTGAGACAAATCACCAAAAGGTCAATGGGTACAAAGAGACAGATGTACAGGAGGGTGACAAATTAAAGGAAAAACCAACTTAAAAACACAAATTAGGTGTTGGGTCACTTTGAGCCTCCAGAACAGCGTCCATGCTCCTTGGCAAGGATTCCCTGGTGTTTTGGCAGCCCTGTCTCCTGGAAATTACATTCATATACAAGCAAAGAGTTTTCCCAATTACATTGCATTGTCAAACGTAATCGCTAAAGGCGTGTTCAGACAGAAATCAAAGACAATTTTTGCCTTGGAAGAGTTGGACCAATGGGCTATTTGTGCAGTCTGTGTTTTCTGTACAGAAGTTAGCTGTAAGCTAGCTAGCAGCATACACACTGACCATACAGATTTCTTTCTGTTATTTTCCTCCAGTCTCTCCTTTCTCCTCTCTTCTCTGTATGTTCAGCACATATATGAATGATTCTTAATCAACTAATATTCAAAGTGAACTGACTAAACTGAATCAACCATTGTCACTTTTAGCAGAGAAGCTCTCCTCACTGGTAACTGAGCACTGTTGTCAGCTCAGCTGGGATTCACAGTGGATTACTCCCTTGTTATCGTATATTAAAAGTTACAGAAACAATTATAATCTGACACCTCTGTCATAAATAGTAGGCTGCTGAGCTATTAAACTTAAGAGCAGTGCTTGTATAGGTTTTGTACTTTGGCTTCTACTATACAGTATGTAGCTATTATAATAACATTAACTGTCCTTTTATTCCAAAAGTCGTACAAGAAAGCAAGGGAAGTACATTTAATGAAGCCCTGGAAGGCGGGAGTAGATGAACCCGGTTAAAGAGTAACCACCCGTATGAGATGTTCTAAGAAGTAAAACAAACACCCCCGCAAAGGAGGCAGGGATCATTTCATTGGTCAACACAGGGATCATTTCATTGGTCTATTTTTGGGGGATTTTGACAGGGTTATTGCACAAAAAATCCTAGAGCAGAGCAGAAATCTGAGAGCAGATGTTTCACGAGCGCACAGAAGCAGCCTGAGTGCGAGGAGAAGGGCTGAAGCTGAAGTGGGAAATCTGTGCAAGCAACAATATATCTGAGTGGGAGCATACAGTTTGAGCAGAAGCAGAGAAAATCTGGCCCCATAATGTGCCCACTTACTACGCACTGAAGTGCATTTGAACAGTGATATGACCGCTTAGCTTAGGAAAAAAGTGAATGTCAGTGACAACAAATTTTTTAACTGAACTGAACAAAGTGATTCGAATCACCAAAACGATTAGTGAGTCCCACCTCTAGTATGTTCATGAAGTAGATTCATAAAGACCCTGGATAAACTCAAACCTTTCTCTCATGTTGAAACATTTTTGAAACGTGCACAGACACGTCACCTCAGTTTGCAGCACCCAGGGCAAATGTACATCTATTCCCACCAACAATTTGCTTTGTTTTTTCCCAGAACACATCTTACAATGAAGACCCACTGTAAATTGTTTATGTGGCTTTGCACACTTTATTGTTGTTTGTATCCGTAATCTTGGAGGTAAGGGTCATAAGCTCACAAACGAATAATCCGAGAAACTACAACAATGATTTTGTCCTCCACAGACACAGATAGATAGACAAAGCACTTTATTAATCCTAAAGGGAAATTGCAGTGTTACACCAGCATCCTCATATAAATCACAAAAACAAATGAGGTCGAAGAGAAACAAATACAAGGAAAAGGCCAAATAATTAAAAACTACAGTATAATACACTAAATAAAACAGAAAACCGAATAAAATAAAAAAAAAACTGAGAATAGAGATAGAACTTAATCGTTAACTCTAACATGCACTGAATAACTGTACATTAAATATATGTATAAATTATGAATATATGAATAATGAATACTATATATATGCATTGTGAAGTTCTAAAGTGCAAAAGTGCAACACTTAAGACTGGAAGGATTAACAGCAGATGAATCACTACTGTAAGAGATTTAATAAATAAATGTACAGCTATAAGTCTAAGTGAGCACTCTGTCCTTGTTATATGAGGAAATGAGGTGAGCTTCCCTGTCCCGACACAGAGGAGACTTGTTGAACAATGTGATGGCAGCTGGCAGGAATGACTTCCTGTAGCGTTCCTGGCCACAATGAAGCTGAAGGAGTCTCTTGCCATGATGTTTGGCAGTTTGTGTAGCATCCTCCTCTCCAATAATGCTTGAATAATGCTCCTGTCCAATGCTTTGAATAATAATTTATGTCCGATGTGGTTTTTCCACAAAAAAGTTCAATTACCTTGTTAAAATCGCTACTATAAATGCCTCCTCCTCCTCATTGAAAAATCCAGGATCTATGAATACGCAGATCATTTTGATTAATGTGAAAACAGTGTTCTAGTGTCAAACTCTGCACATTTGTGTGTTTAGATTTGTTTCAAATTTCTTCAACTCTCTTGTTTGGAATCCAACAATGCTTTGCGAAGCGATTCGTTTGTGTCCCATAGAAAATGAAATTAGCATTTTTTGCATCGCATCACGTTCATCTTCACGGTCAACAGAGTGGGTTGATATGAGGCCATAGCAAGTGATTCATTCTATTTTCATCAAGCCTTCATACCCTGTAGGAAAGCATCTGCTTTCTTTCAGTTTTTCCACTCATTTATTCAGGTTTTTCTTTAATTTGTCACCCGTCTTTACATCTGATAGTCAGCATTTACTCATGCTTGGAGGGTCTAGTATAACAAAATGAGCCAAGGACATACTAATGTGCATAATCAGCTATTTCTGTATATGTACTTCAAAGATATGAGCACCGGAAAAGGTAACAACCACAAAAAAATCCTTCAAGCTTTGCTTAAGTTAGACTTGGATTTGTTTTGACTCCCTTATGTCGCCTAAATCTCCAAACTTGCAGGATGGCAGATTAGCAAAACTGCTCAATAAAGCTGAACTATTTGTGACTTCTGTTTACAAGCCCTGCCTCACTTGTAATTAAGCAGTTAGAACATAAAGGGACCAATTATGAAAAAGCAACAAAGTGAACTTTTAAACTGTGGTTCAAAACAGAAAGAAAACAAACCTTTAGTGCGGCTGTGCCCTTAGATAATCACTGCCAAATTGGTTAGCAAAAACGATAATGGACTTTGTTTTCCTGCCAAGCCAATCTATCACTGCCGTACATCTATCGGTGGAAAGTGTGTGAGTGTGTGCTCAGCGGGGACAACAGAAGTACACCTAAAAACTTTTGCTCTCCCCTATAGCCTTGCACCTCCCTGCTGTGGCATACAACACTAAACAAGCTCTCACCGAATATCTGTTATGCTGTAATGTGGGAGTGCGTTGCATGTGAGAAATGGGGCAGAATGAACAACAGGGTAGAAGCTATCTCACACAACTAGTATTAATATTATATCAGACCACATCACCAAAGGACCAGATCAGTGTTGCTCACACTCACACTCGCCGACGTCTATTACACAGTAAGTGGAGCACTCCTTATGAATATTACACACCTCTCTGTGTTAAAAGCTTTCTATCTGCGTGACATCGCTGGCAAGCTGCTCCACAGCTGTCAAACCGGTGCTGGAGAATGTGAGAGACGGTGTGGAGGTACAGGGTGTAACCGTGAATGAATGCATGCGTGTGTGTGTGTGTGTGTGTGTGTGTGCGTGTGTGTATGAGATGCAGGATGTCTTGTCACACAGCTGTGAGGGACCAGTACGACCACAGAGAGCTGGAGAGGAAGAGTATCCTACTGTCTACAACAGAAACAGAGAAGCCATCTTAGCATGTTCATGAATATGTCACATGCTCTTAATTAAAAAAACATGCATTTTAAGTCAATGGTCTGCCCCATATAGATGAAGGTTGCAGATGTCTGCAAAAAGCATGCCAGCTGTATACTTGAGTGTAAGATTATAAATGGAAGGAGCAATCATGTGCCCATGTCTGTCCCTAAAATTACATTTATACTCTACAAATTTGTTTTCCCTCTTAAGTATTGAGAGGAAATGCAATTTCTGTCTTGATTATGCCCCCCCAGCACAGTTTTTGTAGTGTGGGAGGCGCTACATTTATGTATCACTTGAAAGCGGATGACAGGTGGTTTGGGGGGAACAAACTGCAGGACAACATGTTGTGTGTGGTGCTTCAAGTCACCTTCAAGACTTTTTTTAGTACTGAACCAAGATCACAATCTTTCCCAAACATTAGTAAAGTGTTTTGAGTGCCTGAACATAAAGAACAGCTATGAGGGAAAACAAATTAAATACATTTTCAGTGAACATTTTGCAAATATCTTCAGTATCATCATTTTGCAACTTGGCAAATATGTTAAAGGATAAGGCTGGTGATTTTCTATATTTTTCTTATTGTCAACTAATCTCATGTGCAGCGCCAAACCAGCAATGAATTGATCTACTTACAAGCATTGTGTGTGTATCCAAAGCCTGATATATTGTATTCCTCTGTGCTGTAGACCTCCGTTGTTGTCCAAAAGACTATTACAAAAACATCAATGAGCCACACTGCTGCACTGGGCGACATGTTACTTTGCCCTGATGGTTATGGTCTTGTTAATGTGTTTAGAAACGGCTCCAAAGACTAATAACGGCGATCACATTTTCAGTCTCTGAGAGTAGTTGGGAGTAGTTCTCAGTACGGCAGATGCCACTGTGCATGCAGGGAACGTGGTTTTGTTTACAGTGCTTCGCTGGCTTGTTGTGCTACATATTACAACCTCTTGACTTTGTACTGAAGTTCTTTGAGAAATTTACAATATAGTATAAAGTCAAAAGTTACACAGAACTACTCTCCGGAGAATAAAAACGTGTTCACTGTTATCAGTCTTTGGAGCTGTTTTTAAACAAACTAATGTGACCAAACTCTTGAGGGTGAAGGAATATGTCACCCAGTGTTGACTGACTGACGTGTTTTTGATATTTTTTGGACAACAACGGAGGTCTATGACACAGAATACCATATATCAGGCTTTGGATACACAAACTTGTAAGTAGGATCAATTCATTGTTGGTTTGGCTCTGCACACGAGATTTGTTGACAGTAAGAAATATAGAAAATTGCCAGCCTTATCATTTAACTAACTAATTATGCTAATGTTGAAACATAATTAGTAGCATATAATGACAATTTATAGGAGACCGCATTGGCACACACACACACATGCAGCTCTGGCTATAACCCTGACCACTTACCTTTTACCCTCAAAATAAGCTTTTTGCTAATGAGGTCTTGAGCACAGTCTTCACAGGTGACTAGTCATCCAAGTTTTCTATTCTTGCGGGGTCCAAATGTCCCCTTGTAAAAAAAAAAACTCTTTATTCACACACACACACTCTCTCTGCTCCTCACCTCTCCTTGGCACCTCTCCTCTGAGGCCTCTGAAGGCAGATGGCTGTGAGAGCAGGTCTCTGCTCTATTAAAACCAGACCTCATTTCATCTGCCATCTATTCCACTGTAAATACACTCTGTATGTTCACACTGTGCTCTGCTCTCCTTGAGTGCTTCGACCCACCGTCCTCTCTGCACTGGCAGCGAGGCATACATTAGGTTCTTCAAGGCTGAGTATCCTTGAACCATTATAAAGTGCCTTTTTAGTGCTTCCTGTGCATATATCCAGCAGCTCAGTTCACTGAATGAAAATGTGGGCATAAAGGACTTTTGGCTCTTTATTAACCCAAGGGTACTCTTTAAGGACACAAAAAAATCTAATTTAGTGTTGAATTGACTCTCACGACAAAATAATGGCTGATTTGAATTGCAAAATTAAAACACAATTCTTTCAGTGCTGTTAGATTTTAAACATCAGGCAAAAAATAGCCTTCGGAATAATATTTCCCAAGTTCAATTGATGCCATATCTGCCTTTTCATAGACCCTTAAAGTCTATTAGCCTTTCTAGTGTTAAAATCGTATTTCATGACAAGATTACCGCGTTTCTTTCACTACAATTACATGATAATGCTTGAAGCAGCAATACATCTATTTTATGTTGCACCACATAAATCCGTTTAGCAGAATGTTTACCCTGACAAAAGGATGTGTCATCTTCATTGTGGGACTGTAGAAAGAATATTAAGAGGAATTTTATAGTATACAACTCATACAATATCTGCACAAGTGGAAATACACACTATTAAAAGATGAGTTATCTTCAAGGGAAGTGTAAGTCTGGCTTGGAAAAACACACGTCACATGCTGCATGCTTTATATCACAACATGTGTTCAAGCAATATGTTCAAGCAGACATTCATGCAACATATGCCACTGTGAGGGCATGAAGAGATGATAAAATGTAATGTGACCTTTTGACCTTGAAATTACAAGGATCAATTAAATGTGAAAAATGCAATAAAATAGAAAGTTTTCAGAGAGCACATGCCTTTGTCAAAGCTGCACAATCATTTAGATTTAGTAGAAAATTCTTCATATGGATCTGGCTCTGCAACTAAATACATACAGTGGTAGACAATCATTGGATATATGCTCCAAAATCCAGGATGTTTAACCTTTATTTAAGTCAGTTTATGTTTAAATTATTTTACTCTATCAATAATTTTATTCAAAATCTTGGTCCACATGGTCAGGAGTTAAATTCCAATGGGAAAATACAAAATTATTCATCAATTTATTTACTTAAAAATAGTCAAACTTAAAAAAGGCAATAATCAATATTTTTTATAATGATAATGGATCCAAAAACTATGATTATCATGAAAGGTGTTGCTTGTAGTGACAAACCGAGGACACAGAGAATCAGCAGTATGAACCTCTAAAGTGTCTTTCAGCTCATTGTTTTGGTTTTCCGCATAGACTGTAAAAAATAATGGAGCCACCGTGATGTCATCCATTGGTTTGTGGACGCCCGTTTTGAAGCCTTGCGTCTGTCACCATCTTGGATTTTTGGAGCCAGAAATGACCATATTTGGGCAAGAGGGTGGAACTGACCCTAACGCTAGCTACTAGCTTGATTAGCACGGTGCATTTACAGTCAAGTGTGATAATGCTAATGCTAATGCTAATTTTCACTAGCAAAAACAGGCTTAAAACCATTAAAACAAAATGTACTTACCGGAAAAAACAGAACATCCAACTCTTTTAGTACAACCAAATACTGAACAAGACTTTATTAAGCAACCAAAGTGTTACAATTAACTTTCATGAACTGAAAACACGTTTTTGTACCAGGCTGTAAACGTGTTTATTTCTGCTGTAAAGTTTTAACATGGGGGTCTATGGGGATTGACTCACTTTTGGAGCCAGCCTCAAGTGGCCATTCGAGGAACTGCAGTTTTTGGCACTTCCACATTGGCTTCATTTTTCAGCTCCAGAGGTTTTCTGCAACCTTTTGGATCACTCTCACTCTCACTCTCTCAGTTAACAGGTTATAGCAACTGTTTCTGTAACCCCCAAGTGGCTGAAAAATAAATTTTTGCAGGTTTAAATACACTGATCCTAAAAATACTGGATTCAGTCCATAAAATACCCACCTGTATATTTGTATACTTAATGTAAACTAAAATCTTGGTTGCTAAAACCCACAAATTACCAGTAATGGAATGAAAATATGTACTTGGAGCACCTAAAAGGTGAACATAATTAAATATTGCACATCCTTTTTATTAATAAGGAAAATATAAAGTGAGAGAACCTAAAGCAAAGGAAATATAACACATTTCAATTTAAAAATCATCTCACAGACACATTTAGGTTGTTAGTAGTCATAAAGCAACAGCGAGAGCCACAAGCAGCTTTTCCAAACATCTGTTAAGCGCTACTTGCTAATAAGAGGTTCCCAGTGGTTGCAGGGATTCGTTTTACAAACAGGTGTTCACAGGAGGGAGAAGGATTGGATATTTATTTAAGAACATTATGCTAACGTTGCCAAATGAAAAGAAAAGAACACCCTCTATTTTAAAATTACTCCGAACAAAAGTGGAACCTTACAAGTCTTGGCACAAAGTGTGATTAACATTTCAAAAGGGTACATTTAACAGTAACATTGGCTGTCCTTGGACAGCAGTAAAACAGGAATACCTATCTGATTTTTTATAAAGTCATTCACATATATTAAAATGAAACACATGTTAAGACCAAAGCAGGATAATCAATATAAATTCTCGTTTAAATGGAGGTATCAGACATCAGTTTCTCCTTAATCTTCGCTATCAGCTGAACAAATTACAACATGGTATTGAACTGAAGGGAGAGTGCTTCAGAAAGGTTGAGACTAATCTTATTTTACTAGGGGACATAAATCCCTAAGGTCTCCGGCCATTGCTGGACTCATTCCCTGCGGTTTTAAAGGTTAGAGCCCTCTATAAATAAGCAGGACACCACATTAAGTTTCTGATCAGGAGGAGGATACACGAGACCTTTAAGCGCTGTTAGAATGTGTCATGTTGCATAAATTCCCTGACTTAATTGACAGCAATTACTCCCTAATTAGTCTGCGGAGACAAAAGAGGGTGAACCATTTCTGTCAGTTTTAACACAGCAGTGCTGTTGTGATGCTTCGAGGTGCAACCTACTTGTGTCAAATAGTGAACTATTTGTTTTAGTGTGAATGCATGCAAACAATACAAAACAGGTAACAGTTATCTGTTTTGCACATTTTTGCTTCATTCAATACAAGTCTAGAAATTGTATGTGATTATAACATTCAAATGGAGAAAAATGGTGGTGCTTTAAGCCTTTTTATCTCAGTATCCTCAGAGCTGTGGGGGTTGGAGGTGAGGGAGGTTAGTGGTATGCATTGCGTCTGTGTCTTGTAGTGGCTTTAAAGGACAATTCTGTTTCAACTTAGGTCTTATTTTTGCAGTGTAGGCCATATTTCCTATTGGTTATGTTACATTTTACAAACAAACTGTTGCTGAGATCTCGGGAAGTGGCAATGTTGCTCTCAACTTGGCAAGGACCACTTGTGGATGACCAGGTTGGTTGTTAACAAAGTTTAAATCTTGTTTGGGAGAGAAAGTGACGGCAAAAAAAAAAAAAAAAAAAAAAAAAAAAAGACCCTCTCTGCTCAGCAAATTCGCCAACAAACCCCATGAGCACACTCCTATCACCTTGACAAGTTAGTTAGTTCAGCTAGTTCATTGACTTAAATATCACAATACAAACATAAAGAATAACTCCACATGACCAAATACAAATATTCCAAATAAGTCCAAATAATATTCCATATTCAATGCAATTCTCATTAAAGCATTAAACAACAATGATCAACAACAATTTAGATCAGTGCCTTCCAAAAGAAAATGATTTATATGGCTGTTTTTTGATCCACCACTGCGATGGTTCACAACTAAAACTACATGGTTAAAAGAAAACCAACACTGACAGTTGGATGGGATGTAAACAGTTTTCTGGTTAGCACAGTCTCAGTGTGTTTGTTGAAAACATCTCTTACATGTTGTGGACCACTAAGTGGTTTAGATCATCTTTCTAAACTGAGGATTTACACTCACCGTGCACTTTATTAGGAACACCTGCGCAATCTAAAGCTCTGCCATAAATTCTACTTTTTACGGAGCTTATACATTTTCAGTTTATGTTGACATTGTCCAAAAGGTGATAATTCTACTTTATGCTTATTATTGAGGTCGTAGTGGGTGATGGTGGTGTACTGGAGTGCATTATATTGAAAAGTGTGAGCATGAGCATACATTAACATACATAAGGAGGGCAAAATATTGGGATTTTTACAAGGGGCTTTTCTCTGCATTCTAATAATACAAAACTATTAACAATACATTAAAAAATATGCTGAGCTGGGATGATTAAATGGGATTTCAGTTGGACTTTAAAATCAATCTGTATGGACTCCGACAGACTGTAGATAGAGAACCCCCCCCATAACATACACACACTTTACCTTCCACTCCTACATTTCCTCTATCTCCCCGGTGATGCTATCTGAGGGGTGAATCTGTATCTGTTCCCTGCAGTGCTACATGAGCTCCATCTCCTTGCCTGCATTGACTGGCCTGAAACATGCAACACACACTGACGCCTTTACACTCACTCTGTTAGACAGTTAGCATCGCATGGACGGAAAATCTATACGATGAAGTGAGGGAGAGAAAAACGAGAACGCCTTTAAACACACTGCAGGCCATTTTGCTTTGCTTGCACCGTCTCCAGCACGGCATCCACACTCAAACGCACACACAGATAGACTCGGAGGGATGATGATTATTATTACCCCTCTCCTTGTGGAGGTTTGGGATGACCTTCTTTGTCCGTCTCCCAGTGTGCTGCTGCTGGGGCTGCTGGGTTGAACTAGCCAGAGGGCACTCAGGGCCCGCCGAGGCCCCGTGATGGATGGACCACGCTTATTTATGGAGGAAAAACTCTGCTGTGTGGTGTGTTTGCTTTGTTGTGAGTCCAGTATGTATGAGTGTGTGTGTGTGTGTGTGTGTGAGAGAGAGAGAGAGACTAAGAAACAGGTAAAAAGAGTGTGTGAGGTGATGGGGGGTGGCAGTAGTCTGGCAGTGATTTTGAAGTCAGATGTATACTCTAACCTTGACCTCGCTTATGGGCAGGATAACACCAAAATGTGTGTGTGTGTGTGTGTGAGGGAGCATAGCTGACAGGGTTTTAAAGGCCAGAGGATACTCTAACTTTGGCAGAGAATAGGTTGGACTCAAGCCAGCCTCATCTTCACCTTAATCCCCGAGCCTCGTGTATCCTTCACCCTGCAGAGACGATGGCATATTTCACTTTATGACCTGATCATATTTCTGATAAATCCTCACCATTACAACCCAAAAGAGCTCACTGAATATTGCCCCGATGAATATTCAGACCCGCTTTGTGGGCAGCACTGCCCCCATGCACCTGTTGATGGCACTATTGAGCTTCTGTACTCTGCGCCACTATCTCCAGTCATCAACAGTCAGATAAAGGCAGTAACAACCACCAAACCACCAAACGTGTGTAGCCCCCTCATACCAGGTTCCTGCATCCTCTCCCGCCCTCACCCACCCTCCCCTGGAGCTCTGATGGATGTGCTTGCCTATAAAACTACTTATGAAACACTTAACAATAATAATGTTGTTATTTCTCATTCACTATTCTGCAGAGCTTCCGTTTAGACTCCATCTCAAGGAGAAGGTAAATGACAAAAACCCACACTTGTCACAAAATGTCATGTAACTAATATGAATGGTGAAAACATGCTAAACAATGACTGCATCTATATTCTAATTGATGCAATGTAAACACAGTTGAATGATTACATATGGAGAGTAAAACTAAAGAATGGATGAAAAGGGGAAGCATAAGCGCAGAACAGCTAAAGGGCAAAATACAGCGGATGATGTGTGATTTTCCACCCAAATGGGCCAAATCCATACATCTATTTTGTTTTTTCTATCTAGACTTTCTTTGCATTAATAAGAATGCAACAATATTAAAGATATATAATTTTTGTGGTCAAGATGAAGCAAAAGTTAGCTTTTCCCCACCAGTAACCAGTGTATCTGCTCCCATCGTAGCCAGCTTGGTCTTTTGATCCCAACTACGCCAAATGAGCTTATTTTATTATTCAAAATTATGCTGCGTTAGTGAGTATCAGAAGAATGTTTTGTCTGTTGCAATTATATAGATCCGCCCTGGCAGTGGGCTGGTATGCATTATTAATATCACCATATTACAGTGTTCTGTTGGGGTAACCAGCAAAGTTCTGCTGTAGAGAAGAAACCTAATCTGACAAATGTCTTGTTTGTCACTGTGGCGAGCGCTCAACACTGACTAATAAAAGATGGAGGCAGAGCCAGAGAGGCAGGCTTTCTTTCCAAACAGGCAATTTTCCTCTTGCCTTAACCCTTACCCTGACCCTACCTCTAACCTCCACCCTGTCCAATACCACGGACAAAGAGCACATATTTCATGTGTTCAATCATTGTCGCTGACGTTATGGCCATTGGCTGAGCTGTCAGGCGTGACTATATACCGGCTAACCCTCAGGTCCCCACAAACACAGCGGCAGTAGCTCCTCAGCCTCCCACAGTGATGGCCGCCTGACTGGGAAATAGAAGTACAGCCGCCCTGTGATCATTCCAGGAGCCATCCTGCCTAACAGCTCTGGGCTTTATGGCTCTGCTGCTTCTCATGATTCACACTCTGTCGTATAGTGCAAGCACAGCTACACGGACAGACAGATTCATGGGTGAACACACGCACCGCACACACACTGCACATGCACGCACGCACGCACGCAAGCAAGGCTCCTACACAGGTACATTGATAAACAAGGCACATTCCTGCACACACAGGGAAACACACACGCCTATACACAGCACACAAGCGCACACCCGAGGAAAATACACCAGTTCAAGGCCCATACAGTACACAGGTACATCGAAAACAAACAAAAGACATTCCTGCACACATACATTTTACTTATATACTTTTGAGAACTCTGCATTCCCCAAATTTACAGGATAATTTCAGTTTACTACAACTTAGGTCTCATTTTTTTGTAGTTCGGCCTTATACATACATATTGTTATCCAAACAGTAAACATCAATCACAGCTTACAGGCCGACTTCCTGGTTCAACTTTGACCCACAGTGCTTAGTGTACAGTAGTTGTACATGCACACAGTTTTAGTGAGCAATAAGGGATTATTACTGACACTTAAGGTGCACTCACTTTCGGTTTTACCTCCAAATAAAGTGTAACTGCATACAGCAAAGTAAAAAACATCTTGTGTATGCAACTCTGTATATAAATACGCCAGGGGGACCACTTGATCTTGTTCTGTTGGACTTTGTTGTAGTGATGTGAACGTGTTCCCAGATCTCAGCAATTACTTTAGTGAGCAATAGAAACTAAGTACTAAACTAAAATAAGACCCGACCCAAAATAAATCACAATATGTTAGTAAATAGTCTAAATACTAAGATTAATAATAATAATCTTTTCCCCATTTTCCAAAAATGGCACGGCAAAATTCTCATGATATAGGAGGTGCAGGAAGCTTAGTGAGGTAGAGACTTGCAGGTTGTGCAACACAGCTAATATGACACCTTTCTCAATTTTTGGCTCTCAGGTGCAGGTTACAAAGCTCACCAAAGTTTTAAAAACTTTTTAAAAGCGAAAAAAGCACCATGTAAAGTTCAAATTGTGTCTGTTCTGTAGAAATGAACTCATCTGATAATGTCACAGTTATAAAGGTTGGTGTTTCCACAATTGGTCCTCACAGAGATAGAAGGACAGGAGCGCGCACACACACACACACACACACACACACACACACACACACCTCTGCACCGCTCACTACATCTTCAAAACAGCAACAACACACACCTGTATGCCTCATACACACAGGTACAATAACACACACACACGCGCACGCACGAACGCACACTAACACACACACACAAAGGCCCGTTTCACAGTCGGAGCTGGATAATTCCTCCGTCCCTTCTCCTGCACAGATAACAATGTCCCGCCACCAGTCCAACACCATATTTTAGTTGCCTAGGTAACCTCACGGCGACTTTAAGACCCCATTAAAATCAGTCAGGATGGAATAAAAAAACAGATCTAACAAAATCCCTCTTAACCTTTACCAATCCCTCCCCCCTCACCCCCTCGCCCCCCCCATCCTCTCATTCTCTGTCTCCCCAGCCTGCTATTCAAATCCACCTGTGCCTCTTCACCTTCATAAACCTGCACATTTCTATCTCTATTTCCTCTGTTCCGTTAGACCATTATAACTTCTCCCCTCATTTCTTTGCCTCCCTAATCCCTCTGCTTTCCCCCATTTTCTCCCTCTCTCCGGTCCTGTTACTCCCACCGCTCACACTCTCTCTAATATAGTCCCTTTCTAACTTGCGGCTATCTCTCTGCTCCCTTTTCATCCCCTCCCTTTCCCCTTCATCTCTAGCCCTCCATATACTCAGAGATGGAGTGGATGGACCTCCCCCGTCTATCAACCCCAGCTATGACATTTTATCCCTCTCATCCTCTGTATCACCATCCCTCTCTCTCTCTCTGTACAGCCCCCCCCAACCCCCCTTTGGCCACTTCCCTTTGAATGCAGATGTGAGCCACTGCATAAATACCACGCTGTATATTTTCACCGAAGCTCCCCTGATTGAAGTCCAGCCATGACCAGTGCATCGCTTATCCCTTACATCCCTTATCTCATCCTCGCGGCTGCAAATGAACAGTATCCTTCACTTCTGTGTCTCACTGTGTGTGTGAATGAATGATGCATTGTGATCTGCAACATCAAAGTTGTGTTGTTTTATTCATACATCTACATTATCTGGCTGCCCTTGGCGTGTGTCAGTAGAGAGTGCAGTTTAGTGTCTGGGAGCGGGCCGACACTGTCCTGCCCCGGCCACTGTCACACTGATGTATGGCTGCAAATTACAGCGATAAAAGCCTGACGCTGCTACTGTTACCAGCCACTCGAATGCACTTAATGCAGAGTGGGAGGGAGGGAGGAAGAGGAGGAGAGTGTGTGTGATGCATTGCACGCACGCTTGTGTTTGTTATTTTGAGTTACGAACTGTTCAGTTGTCGCCGTCCCTTCGGGAGGCCACTACAAGGTAAATTGGATGTATCTACAACTGTCAAAGTGTAGGTACAGTTTGTGTGTGTGTCTGTTGGGATAATAGGATGGCTGCTTGAGTGAACTTTCTCTATCACTTCACGTGTTACTACCGACAATGTCAGTGAACAGCGTTTTGTCAGATGTTACCGCTTTGAGCGATGTGCAATTCTCAGCGCGATGACAGCGAAGACTGAGATGACTTTGAAGAGATGGAGGAGAGGGGAGCGAAGACGGAAGGGGAAGACGGAGTTATGAAGTTATGAGGAGGGAAGAGGAGAGATGACAGGAACGGAGGAGGACAGGGAGGAAACGGAGGACAAGAAAGTGAGGAGAAGGAGAGGGATTCACTCGGGTAAAGATGGAGGGTCTGGAGAGGGAAGCAGTTAAAACCAGAAAAAAGGAAAGCAAGCAGAAGAAAGACAAAGAAGTAAGGAGGCAGCAAGACACAAAGAATAAGAACTTATTGATGTGTTTGAAGGGAAGGGGGGCGGTTATATTGAGCAGATGACCAGTCCCTTCAACGAGGTGATTTCATCCCAGAGGGGCCTCAGCTTGATAGAGCTCAACACAAACGCTATTTCACTAGCTATTATGGTTAAAATAGCCAGTTTCTGATGGGAAAACCTTTGTAATCATTGCAGAACCCTTGTGATTTGGAAGCTACCATTTGGCAGGTAATTGCAACAAGTCCTCCAACCAAAGCAGGTCATTTGTGATTGCTTTCAGAAATGACTGGTATGACTGTTTTCTGATCAGGATGACATTGTTAGTCATTGCCTTCCAAAATGATATGACATTACGAAAATGATTCGTATTGGTTACTGCGCGTTTTTGTAATGTCACGCTACTTCCGCCTTTGCTTCTTACAGACAATAGGCGTTATTTGTATGGCCTTGCGTGTCAGAAAAATGTAAACATAAGTCAATCGAAACATACATGACTTTTAAATTAATCTTTCAAAATTATGATAAATATGCTTATTGGCTTTCTATCTACCTAAGAATTACATGTGATTACAATATTGATACCACTCTCCTGTCTATGTGTGTCAAATATGGAGCTAAAGCCAGGAATCGATTAGCTTAGCTTAGCTTAGTTTAGCATAAAGACTGGAAGCAGAGGCAAACAGCTAGCCATTTTATGTTGTCACTTGATGTATAGATTATTTTTATCATGTTTTATATGTTTTATGTACCTTAGTCTGTGTGCCTAAGTCTCTATGTTTTACCTGGCTGCATGGGGACAATAAAGTCAAAGCTGAAGTTGAAGTTGAAGCCTGGTTATCTCCAAAATGCTCTCTAATCGACACATTATATCTCACACATTATATTTAATCAAGAACAGAAATGTAAAAATGGCTATTTACGTTGTTTCTTGGTGAACTGGACAGAGTGAATTACACTGCTACAGTATAGCCAGAGACGCTCTGTATGGAATAATAGTAATAATATTAATAATCTTTAACATAATTACAGAGTGCTTTCCAAGGAAAAGAAAATAGAAAACACAGAGAACAAAAGCAAATGCAAGTAAAAACAAGAAATTGAATCATAAAACAAAGGGACAATAAAATACTATTAAAAATAGATAAAAGCATAAAAAAATGAACTGGAGTAATAAAAAAAGATTAAACACATTAAATATTCACAAAGAGAAAGAAAGTAGTGGGCGAATGGATAAACTGTTCGTCAAGAAGTAGTTACAGCACGTAATTAGTCCCACAAATGTTCGGAAGGTTTGCATTGGAGCCGATTTAAAGCCCAGAGTTGCTGCTTATGGTTGGCACCATCTTTTCCGTTAGGAGCCAGGACCTTCCAAATAAAGAGTGCAGGGTGTTGCCTTTCACTCTCTGAAAACACGCCCCGGTACCTCGGACCGAAGCAAACGTTAGCTTACTGGGAACACAGCACTTAGGCTAACGTTAGATACAGGGCAGGTAATGTAATCAAGTAACATTAAACTTAAGTGAAACTTTGCATTAATAGTCCGACTCGAGTGCGAGTCCCGGAGCCAGGGAGAGCAGCAGATGAGTGAACTGTCAATCAGAGCTGTCAATCAACGCCCACGCATCAAAGCTATAAGTCTTCAAATCTTATCAACGGAACAATAACTTCCAAATGACCACAAGCACATATTTAGAGGGCCCAAATTTAGCGTTTGAGACCATAATGATTTGAAAAAAAAGATTAACTTCTAGAGAGAAGTTGACTCTTTTTGAATGGGAGTCAGTTGGAGCCAGGGTTTTTTTGGCGCACACATGTAGCGGCCGTTGGTGGCATTACACTTAAAAGGTACTTCCGCATTGGCTTCAGCCTCAACCCGTGGTAGTTGCCGCTTGGTATTGATCCTCTCATCTGACACACAAAGAAGCAAATAAGCATATTTACCAAAAATGTTGAACGGTGTCACTTTTGTAAGGACGAATTGGCACGAGATGCATGCCCCTTTCCAAGTAGACCGCCTGTGATTGTTCTTAAAGGATACACAAGGGTCTGAAAGGTGCGTGTGTGTGATAATTTGTAAACCTGAGTGTAGTGTGTGTGTTTATGCATGCGAAAAATTGTGGATGCTTGCTTGAGTGTCTGTGGATGTGGATTTTTCCTGGCAGTCTGTAGGGATCTCATTTGAGTTTCCAAATCGTTTAATTTTGCTGATATTACAGCCAGATTCCCAAGACAACAACCCGAGAGAAAATTATCCTCAGACCAAACCAGCATCTTTCTCCATAAACGCAACTTGAAAACAAACACTGGAGTCCATTTTCCTGGTTACAACAGTTATGTCCACACATTTACTGCACAGACCACTTAATGACAATGACTTCTTCCCCAGCTAACTTGATATTGAACCTAATAGTGTAGTAGCTAATTGGCTTACTGTATGTAGTGGTGTTTCATCTGTGGAATGTTAAAGACTGTGTGTGTGTGTGTGTATGTGTGGCTTGGCTCTACAGCAGTGGAGTCATTGCTTCTTAATGGTCCCTTTTCTTTTTTTTTTGCTCGTTGGATCTACGATGGGTCTGTGTGGCAGACAGGTGCAGAATACCAATGAGCGGAGCAGTTTCCATAGGAATGGAGTTATCAGTCCACCACGCTGCAAGCTCACAAATCAACCTCTATCTCTATGCAATTTCAGTTTAATGAGCTCAATTGGAATGAAAGTTCAGAAACAATATTGCCAAAGCAATTAGGTACAAATGGTTAGTGTATTGTTGAGATAATAATGACACACAGCTACAGAGTAGGCTTGTGTTTGGATTTCGTGTGTGTGTGTGTGTTTGTGTGGGTGTATCAGGAGCATTTACCAGGGGCAACTTAAGGCAAAAATTTAAGTTGCTGCACATTTTAGATTATGAGGTTATTCTTTGAAATTAAACGTGATTAAATAAAAATAACTCACTTTAAAAAATGACTCGGAAAGTTAATTTGTACAAAGAAATACATTAGAATAACATTTAGAATCAATTTAAGTATAATTGACAAGGAAAAGAGACCAAAATTAGGCAAGAACAACAGTGCAGTAATAAGTTGACATTTAATAAGAGAGAGAGCTTAGATATGACTATAACTGGCAAGAATTTTATAATAGCATCATGTGTATTGTGGCACAAATGATTAATGTTAATTAATTATATCTGTGTTTTTGTTTTGCATTAATTGAACCACATTTGTTCTAACTTGAATGACGATTGACCCACAAAGAATATGTATTTTATATGTACTTATGTGTAAATAATAAATGTACTTCACATCAACACTTTCAAACTTTTGTCTGTTTTTGCAAGTGGGTCCCCATTTTGTTTGTACCGTGCATACTGTACATGCACACGCAGACAAGCAATACACATTCCTACAAATGGTTTCACACAATTCTGCTGATAGACAGTCGGCGGTGATAACGTTCAAAGAAATGTAGTCATGCCACAAAAATGGCAGTGAAGTTTCAAATGTTTTGTGCAGAAGGAATACCTTCACATTTGTCAAGCCTCATGATTACACACACACACACACACACATTTTGGTTAGAAACACTGTTGTTTACAAGAAAACTCCACAGAGTACCTTTAATATTTCCTTAAACTTACAGTACCAGTCAAAAGTTTGGACATACCTTTCCATTCACTTGAATGAGAAACTGTGTCCAAACTTGATTTTTTGCTGAATTTGGAGTAGTGCAACAAGCTATGAACACAACATTAATATATTATGTTGTTGTTATATTATGTTGTCACCTGTGTTTGCAAAAAGTTGCACGCGGAGCTACATTAGCATTAATCTGGAGTTGTGTTTCTGGTAACCTGACAAATGCAAGCTCAATATTCTCTTTGTTTAGATCTGTTTTGGTGGCTTACAACTTGTGATGGAAATATGTGGTTCTTTAACTGCTTAATGCTGCATGCTGCTGCTGGAAACAAGGTTGATGAGAGCAGTGAGACAGATTGAAAACAAAGTTTTGGGCCGTAAAACTAAAACAGAGCTGAAAGACACTAAAACACACAACAAAAGCTGAGGGGAACTCCTTATTTATCTTATACTGGCCCCTCAGTTCAGCCTCTGTCTGTTAACAGGCAGTTTTAGCTCCTGTCTCTGTAAGGCCCTCCTCCTGATGAGCCCACTCTTATTGGCCGACTTTCCTGCTTTACTGCTTCATATTAAAAGCTTTTAAATGAGTAAATAACGGAAGGCTATTATTGTGAAGAATTTACAGGAAATGAAACGTGTTCCTCACTGAATTAGCGTAGCTTTGTTAGCGGCACTAAAAACCAGGCGACACAACAACATATGGCGATATTTGGAGCTCTTTGTTCAGTGGATCAGTTAGAAATAATGCAGGGAGGAATAGTACAAGCAGAAACAGCCACAGTCATGATGATGTTTGATGAAGAGCTGCAGACGACCAGCACACCTCCAGCAGGTAAACCACTTATTTTACTTTACCATACTGTGTAATGGAAAAACACTCACAGCGTGCCAGCTCAACTCGAGTCATGGCTCAGCATGACTAACCCCAAAACAATGGAAAAACGCCATAATGTTAGCAGAGCGGAGCAGTTAACTTGCGTGTAGTGCGTGGAGCAGATGACCATATAAAGAAATCCGTCACAAGCTGACGTCGGCTCGGGCTGAAAGTAGAAAAAACAGTTGGAAACCAAGTGCTCAGAAAAGTCTGAAGCTGGTGCTTTTTGCTCACAGGGATTACTTCTACATATGTTTACCTCATTATTTGACACTTTGATCATGTTTAATATGAACATCTGACTTTGTAACATCATATATATGACTGAAAATAAGGAAAAGCATAATAGGTCCCCCTCAACTTCTTTTACCTAATGTTGCAATTCTGTTTCTCTATATTGTAATTTACTTCTGTCTACTATGAACATACGGCATCTATTTCATGTCTGAATGTCTGGAGGAGGTGCTGAAGGTGCTTTTCTTTCCTGTTAAAGATTGTTTGTTGAGACAAATGTGTACTTTTAGGCTATATAAATAAACCTTACTTGACTTGAGAAATATGTGACAAGACCTGAAAGAAAGACCTGAACAAATGGGCTGATGATGATGATGAAAATAACTTACATTTTCATGTGATTTTCCCTCTCACTCGATCTTGTTCTGTTCAACACCTGTGCTGCACTGAAACCCCAGTACAGATATACTCACACAAACAAACACGCACTTAAAAGCTATATACCATACACATGGGGTGTACAGCTAGTCTCAAAGCACATTATAGTTTAGTTGGTCAGGTGTGAGACAGCTCAAGTAGAGATACGCGATGCCATCTGGGAGCAAAACGAAACCCCCAACATGGAGACTTTATTAAAGACGTGACAGGTGACGGAGGTCCAGGAGAGATGGGCTTCATCGACTGAGACACGCACATATAATATAAGCACACACACAGGCATACAATTCTCCATCCCCCTGTCTCTCTATTCCTCCTTCCCTTCAGACTCATTGATTGCTTTCATCTCGTAATAACCTCTCGGTCCCACCACTTCCATCCTCTGACTGCCATTGTCTCTCTCTTCTCCCTCCGATTCTCCCCTGAATTTCCTTTTCTTTCTTCTATCGTTCACATCTCCCCCACCTGGCTCTGTCTATTCTACATTACTTCCCTGTGCATTTGTTCTTTTACCACCTCCCCCTCTTCTATCTCTCCTTTTCCCTCCTTATCATTCTCATCCCCTTATACCTCTACCTTTAAACCTTCTAACCCTCCCTTTCCTCTCTTTTCCTTGGCCTTTTCTACTATTCTCGCTTGGTTTCCATCTCTTTCTCTCTGCCTCCCCCTCTGTTCTGTGTTGCTGTAAAGGTCAGGTTAGCTCCATGAATAAGCTGTAGATTTATGGTGCTGCCATCTCCCAGGAATCACTGTGACCAGGGCCAAACAAAAACAACACCGCAATAGATCGCCAGAGCCCCATTCAGCAAACGCAGGGGTTATTAATGAGGCTACGGGCCGGTGCACTAGAGGTTGAGCGAGTGGTTAAAGCCGTGGATAGGCACACACACCTTTACACACATACTCAGGATGCACATAGACCTTTATGAACAAACACATACGTACAGCAGTGATTCCCAAGGAGGAAAAAAAAGCCAAATTAGATTACAGATGCTACTTAAAGTTAATGGATAAATAGTTTAAATAGTTAGCTAAATGTAATCGATAAGTTGAAAACGTTAGCTAATTCAAACAATTAAATAATTGAACAGTTGGTTGAAAGTATGTACATTAGAAAGTAAAAACATTAGCTAATTGATAAATGGTTGAAACAATTAGCTAAAAGTAATGAATAAAAAGTTTAGATAGCTAAATGTGATAAGTGCGATAAGTTGAAATAGTTAGCTAAAGTAATTCAAACGATTAAATAGTAAGTTAAACGTAGCTAATTGATATATGGCTACTGTAAAAGTATGAATAAACATTAGCTAAATGTAATTGATAAATGGTTGAAACAGTTAGCTAAAAGAATATACATTAGCTAAAAGTAACTGATAAATGTTTGACACAGCTAAAAGTATTAATAAACGTTATCTAAAAGTAATTGATAAATGATTGAAACAGTTGGCTAAAGAAGCAGTTGGCTAAAAGTATGAATAAACATTAGCTAACAGTAACTGATAGTTGAAGTTAGCAAAAGGTAATGAATAAACAGTTGAAATAGCTCAATTTATGAGTAAACAGTTGAAATAGTTAGCTAAAAGTAATGTATATTTGAGTCAATAACTAGGTTTATGCTCATGTTTTTGATTTATTGTTTTTTGGAGTCTTGAGGGGGTTTTTGCTTTGTAAATACTTGAAAGTAACTCACTCAACGTTGTCCCAATTACCCAATTAGGACACAAACACCCATAAATGTATGTATAAAAGGGTCAGGCCACGTGTCTGTCTCTTCATTTGAAACTCAATTGTTTTTTTAATTGTCTGAACAATGTAACTAATACAGACTTTTTTTTAAAACTCCACATATTTGGCAATGAAGGGTTGCTTAAACTCATCTGATCGGACTTTGGAGGTACGTCAGACAGGTTAACTGGTATGATTAAAGCCTGCATGTTCTGCACACATGCATTTACAGAAACAAAACAACCTGATAAACAGCAATAATGAATATCAAGGGAAACAAGGACACAAGTTCAAGCATCCACAATATTGAACATTAAAGGCAAATACAAACCTAAAACACAATTTACATAAGTTAGCCTCATCATTCTGTGCAGTTTAATCATGCTTTGCAGATATGAACATCTTTTTCCTAAAGCCAGACACTGTGACAGGCTGATTTCCTGGGGATGTGGTCAAATGTTCTGCTCACTATATGCACAAAGGGATAAAGCTTTTTTGTGTGTATAAAAGCTTTTTTTCCTTATAACACAATAGATTAAAGTTTTAGTGCTGTTTTCAAGCTTTGGGAAAGAATTGTTTGTGTTCCCTTTGAACTACTCTATTATAGGAGAAAAATACATGTGATTTTGTTTGACATTTTCTTCCAGGATTTCACATTAACACACCAAAGTCTCCTCTGAGTACAAACACAGTTATATATTTTTAAGGTCTATTTTTCAAGCAATGGTTGAGAACTTTAGAATATACTGCATATACATATAAGACAGTATAGAAAAAAAAATATTTTTTTTCCTGAAAAATCCTCAGAAGCTCTCACAGATTTTCCCATCTTCTTATGTAGCAGACACTCAGGCACTCAGACAGATAAAATTACCCGTCTACACCTCCAGCCAGCCTCATTACTCCCTTCTTCCTCACAATTTCTTCGCCCTGCTCCTGCACCCACCACCACCCCCGCACCTCCCTCGGCGGATATTTTCACTCCTGCAAGTGTTGGGTCACAACGGGGTCAACCTCCAGTCAACAGTCTGGATTAAAATTTCACAAGAGCCCTGATGCATATTTCATTGTTCGATGCCCTCTATCCATCACGCTATATCCTTCTGGCTGCCTGTCTCTCCCTGCCTCTCTTTTCACTGGCAGTGATCTGTTCTCCATATTGTCCATCTCAAGAGTCCAGGCCTCACAGCAGCTAATTGCACTTATAAGGCAGTAGTGAGTGACATGCAGATAGGCGTTAAGAAGTGACCCTACTGTCACAGTGAAAAATAAAATAAATCCAGCTAGAAGATTGCCTAGTCTAATACACTTATAGCAAAGAGGATTCTGCATATATCTCGTCTTTGGTGTGTGGGTGGGAGACGTAAAAACTGAAAAGGTTACCTGAACACAAAATAGAGAGCAAACAACCTCAAAAACACTCACGCAGCTCAGATCAAAATAGATTTCTTGAAGCTATCGATTAATGTGCTGATTATTTTCTTTCAGTCAATTGTTTTATCTATAAAATAGAGAAAAATACCTGTTATAATATCTTAACGCTCAAGGTAACATCTTGTTTTGTCCGATCAACAGTACAAAATCCAAAGATATTCAGTTTACTATCATCTATGACACAGAAAAGCTTCAAATCCTCACATTTGAGAAGCTGCAGCCACTGAATATTTGCCATTTTTGCTTTAAAATATTTCTTAAACGATTATCCGATTATCAAAACAGTTGCAGATACATTTTCTGTCAATGGACTAATGAATTAATTGACTAATCGATGCAGCTCTATGTAAAATAAGTGGGATTAAAATCAACGACAAGTGTTTTAGTCACTCAGTTTCTCATTGTGGGTGCAGGTCACCTAAATATACAAAGGCACAGGTGAAATCAATGAGCCATCATTTCAATCAAGAAGAAAGAAAAATAAATAAGATGTCTAAGTAATATATAACATAGTATATAATTTAAAAAAGTAATTTACCTACAATGGTTGGTAATTTGTACCCTCTAATCGATAATTCCAAATTTTCAAAATAGTGCATGTGGATTTTTTGCTGGTTGTTGATTTAAAGTACCAGAGCATTTTTTATTCCAATTCAAGCACTGACTGTCAGTAAAAAGGTACTACAGCTACCAGTTTGCCTGTTCTCAATTTCAACAACTAAAATAAAGAAAATGGGAGAGAGAAGCTGTGAGAGAAGAACATCTTTTGTCATCACGGCAGAGTGGCACTATAGCTAGTGTCTGACTGCAGTTCTTCCCATAGGTGCCCATGGTGAAGAGAGAATAATGTCATGCTGGTATAGTACAAGATTTTACTTTGTTTTCTCATTCCTGAAGTGAGCTCTTATCTTTAGCTTTCATTTCCAAAAAGGATTGGATTTCCCATGGATTTAATTACGATCCCCTAAACCCCAGTATCTCGTCTAACTCAGTGGGGGAATTCCACCTCAGCGGCCTTGTCTTTCTAAACCGCAGCGTCCCGTCTACCTTGAGCTGCGCTACTGTCTACTACTTTCTAGCCTCTGTGCTGCTGAACTCTGGCTGACCTGACAGTAGACTGGTTTAACCCAGCGGTAACCCCACATCCACTTGTCTCATCACCCCCCACCAGCTCAGGAGGAACCCAACCGCGCACACGCACACACACACACACACTCACTCACGCTCACACAAAGCACACACAGCTCATACATTCGAGCAAAGGCACGGTTGACTAGCAGAGTGAATTGCCTCACCCTAAATAAAGTTCTCATCCATTTTTAATCAGGGACGGAAGCAGTGGAGAAAAAAAAAAAAGGAGGTAGGATATATGCAAGCTTCAAAATACAGTACGCATACAAACAAACACACATGAAAGAGTTTCAATGCAAGCGACGGCCTCAAAGCAGTGTGAAGCTACTATACTACTATAGGTGGCTTCAGTCAAAAGCACACAGTCAGCCAGGGGGGCTTTGGCAAATGCAGCATATGGCTCTTGAGAAATTGTGCTGCTTATGAATGGAAATCAGTCTACTGATGTTTATGTGTCTGGGTGTTTGTTTCATCATGTCCAAATCCTCCTATGGAGTGTATTTACTGGACATGTAATAGGGTTTTCTTTCCTGATGAGCAGTTATCATGGCGTTGTCAGGTCGATAAGGAACTGCATTCACAGATTCAATTCTCACCTCCTTGACAAACACGTCCGACTACGTGTCAAAACATCCAAACACTTCAAACATCTGCCAATCACGACTCTGGAGGTCATCAGTCGGCCACCCATAGCACACTGATCATTTTCTGCACATGCTGAAAGGTTGAAATCTGAGGAAATAATCATTCAATCCATCAATCAGTCCTAGTTATCTAGCGAGCACGTTCCATTCAACACTCCCCATTTTCCTTTGTAGGAAAACTTATCTTTTCAAGCTGTACCTCATGTAATCTTCTGCACACTGAATCATTTCTGCTCCCCTGCATCTCTTTTCTCTATTCACTCTAACATGTCATCAAAAACAGAAAAAAAAGCTGTCTCTATGAAGGATGTTGTCAGGGCTTTTTCCACCTGATAAAAACGACAGCCTAATATTTAAATGAGAAAATAAAAATGCAGAAACACAACGTACTTCAAACAACATAAAAGCATTAAATAAACATAGTAGTAAAATGGCTTCGAAGCACAAACGTTAAAGGGGACCTATTATGCTTTTCCTTATTTTCAGTCATATATATATAATTTTAAAATGTCGCATGTTCATATTAAACATGGCCATGGTGTCAAATAATGAGGTAAATGTATGTAGAAGTAATCCTTGTGAGCAAAAAGCACCAGCTTCAGACTGCTCTGAACGCTCAGTTACCAACGTTTTTTTCTACTTTCAGTCTGAGATGACATCAGCTGGCTAATATTATGGTAAACAAGTTAGATTAACAGATTATTAATAAGCTGTTTACCTGTTGGAGGTGTGCTGGTTGTCTGCAGCTCTTCATCAAACATCATCATCACTGTGGCTGTTTCTGTTTGTACTATTCCTCCCTTATTTCTAACTGATCCACTGAACAAAGAGCTCCAAATATGTCCATATTTTAGCGCCACTAACGTAGCTCTGCTAATTCAGTGAGGAACATGGAGCACATCATTTCCTGTAAATTCTTAACAATAAAAGTCTCCCATTATTTAGTCATTTAATATGCTTTTAATATGAATCAGTAAAGCAGGAAATGTTGGGTTTTCATCAGCGGTAACTTAACACAACTCTGATACTGCTGCCCGTCAGCAGGCTTCCAGAAAGCTTGATACACGGACTTCAGTCATACATGCCGTGACATGTTCCCTGTCATTACGTCAAGTCTGCAAGGGCACTGGGCCGCAACGGGATAAAAATACGCTCTGAGATGGGACTTAAGACCTCCAGTGTTTCCATGGAGATAAATTGAAATTCATGACCCTGTAACTCATTTCAAAGTGTTTTTCTGAGCGGCTCCTAACGGTTCTGATATGTGCAGGTCTGCTGCTTTACTCTCAGCAAATCTGGCCTGGTCAGAATGCTCGGTGAGATTTTCCCTTTACATGAACTAATAAACACTGCTAATATTATATTCACATTAAATCCTCAACTTAGGACCTTCACATTGTAGACAGATAAAAACTAACCTTTGCCTGTCTAATTTAGCAGATTATAATAAACAAATCCAAGTTATTAAGCCTATAGGCCTGTTATTCTGTGTGTACATTACACCTCACCATCAATTAATTTATACAACAAAAGTGAAAAAAGCAAATGTCATCAAAAGTAAATATTTTACATAGCCTATTATTATTAATATTATTATAATTATTTGTTATTATTGATAGTAATAATTAGTATTATTATTTTCTTTTACATCATCACTTTATAGCCTATTGCTGCAGGATTATGGGTAATTTTCCAAGCAAAGTCTGTTGAAGTCTGCACCCCAAGCGGACTCTCTGGAAGTCGGCAGAAAGTCCGCTCAAGGCCTCTTGTGGACTTGATGAATTGCGGATTTTGGACAGCCCTCAGCACTCGCAGACTTCCCGGGAACACGCCCGCAAAGTCTGCAAGTGCGGTGAAGTCCGGACATTTGGATTCAGCCAGAGGCTGAGCTGAGGAGCTGCATAAAGGGCCAATATAAGATAAATAAGGAGTTTTTTGAACTGTGAATCATGCAAAAATATTCTAGTGGGGTCCCACAATAAAAATATAGAGCTGGAAATGAGCATAGAGGATCCCCTTTAAAGTTACACATTGCAGCAAATCTGAATGAGTGACCCATTAGTTAAGACGGGTATTGGCTTCCTGTTTGTCAAATAAGAGACCCAACAGAAGAGAAGAAGGACAAATGATTGCTGCGCTGTAATGGGACGCAAATAATATGCTGTGAAAGCACTGTAGTAATGGTGTGTGTGTGTGTGTGTGTGTGTGTGTATGTGTCTGAGTTAACAAGGTCTGAAAATTTATGTACGTGAGGAAGTTTGTCATGTGTAAAAATGTGAACTGTGCAGGCTTATGTGTTTGTGTCTATGCGATACTGTATGCATGTGTGTGCATTTACTGTGCATGAATGCGTGTGTGTGTATTTGTTGTTGAAAGTAGTACTAAAAGCATTACATGGCTGATTGCTCCACTGACTCCCAGCAGGGCTTTTAGACAACTTAATGTCCATCGTTTTGTCTTGTAACAAACACACTCTAACACCTTCCTTGGGTCACTGTGAGGTTGTTGGTGTGTGTATCTGTGAGTCCGGGCAGGCACATGCTTGAATTAGTGTCTTTATGAGTGACAGGTTGCCCTTTACTGCAACATAAACTCCTTGCGCAGAGTGGTCAATCAAGATCAAGTCAAAAAGTGGGCAGGCAAGCACAGTTACACACTGCTTCACTCTCTTGTTTTTTAAACTCAGCAGAATAAAATGAACTAATTTCCAAAATAGTCTAAGAAAAAGAGTCCTGCTGTGATCAGTAGATTAGTAAAAACATCAAGGGTTCATTTCATCAGCATGGCTTTGTAAGCTTCAAGGGCAAAACTTGTGACACCTGCGCTACCCGAAGAGCCGTCTGCATAAAATTAGAACAAATGAATTGCGTTTTCAAAGGATACGAATAATGTGTTTGTTTGCCAACCTAATATTCCACAAATATTAAATTAATAACAATAACAACATGAAACCAGATCACGTTTTTTGTTTTTTTTTGGACCAAATTTGTATTTCCTAATCTTTCTGCCCTCCCTGAAAGCATCAATTTCAGACCCATAATAAATAAATGAACAAATAAATAATTAAACTTCTTTGCCAAACCGGATTAACATAATCATAATATTAATAACAACAAGAAACAAGCAAGCAAACAAAAATGGTAACAGTAATTTGACAAAACAATATCCCAACTCAGGGTCCACATACCAGCTTTCTCCAGAGCTTTCAGCTGTATCACATGGTCCTCATCAGTGACAGGAGTTTGCTGAGTTGTAATGGAGATGGATCTGTTGATATGTGAGCCTAGTAGTTTTTAGGACTTCTCATTCAAGTTGGCTCAAAAGTTAAAGCTGCTCTCATCAATATTTTATATTGACAATGGATCAAATAATATCAAATCTAATGTAAAGTGTAATGTGTTGTTTCCAGCTCACTATTTTACTGTTGTGGTTCACTCTTATTGCTCTCATCTGTGTTGTTTTCAAACAGTGAAACAGCTGTAAAGACTAACATTAGCCCTTGCATTCATTTAATGGGGGCAGTCCACCAGCGCAGTGGGGGTGTGAACACTGAGAATCATGATCAGAAACAGGTTTATTGCCAAGTAGGTTTACACATACAAAGAATTTGCCTTGGTGTTGTGGTGCTCAAGCACACCTAAATTTCATCTCAGCACCCCTCAATAATAATAATTATTTTCTGAAATCATTTTTAGCCCTCTAACGTTAGATTTTGCAAATAAAATTGCTGAATGTTCTGACAGAGAACGCTGGGTCAGATTGGTCCCAGCTTGGATTATTACTGTGCAGTTGATGTATTTAGCAATATATCAATAAATCAATACTTTTTTCCTGTGTCATTACAACTTTTTTATTGATTGGGATGTCATGATTTATTTAGCTGTGTTGCCTTATTGAGTTAATACCAATGTCTGGTCTTAATTTCATGTGAATAGTGGCACTGGAAATATGTTTACTGAAAAAAATGTTGACGTGTTGAATACTTATTTCTCCTACTGTAGTGAGCTAGTGAGAGTGATTTTCTAGTCAAAAGAACTGGGACCATGAGTGTATCAAGGGCTGCTGACGTGGTATCAATTTGAGATCTTAAGTCATCCAAAGGATTGATATCAAATTCTCTCTGAAGCTTAATTAATTGTTGTTCCAGATTCTGCTGTTCTGCCTCCCCTCTTGCGCTTTAGATATCGTAATACCACGTGAAACAGCCTTAGCAGTCTCCCATAGCACATTAGGAGAAACAGCTGGGGTATCATTCTCAGCCATAAAGACCTTAAACTGCTCTGCAAAATACTGGATGAAATCATGTTTTTTAAGAAGAAAATTTTTAAATCGCCACTGTACTGGAGGACGCTGTTCTTCACTAGACATAACCAAAAACAAATGGGGAATGAACCAAAATAACAATATTACTAATTGAGCCTGAGACCACTTTTTGGACGACATATTCAGGTGTAAATAAATAATCGTTCCTCGAGAAGGATTTGTGGACCTTAGAATAGAAAGTGCATTGTGTGTAGGAAGTAGGATGGAGGGTCCTTCATGTGTTAATGAAACCTACAGCAGCCTAATAGAGACGGACTAATTCCCACATTAGATTGTGACCCTGTATGAGATTTATCCAGGCGGGGATTGGTGGGGCATAGACATTTAAGTAAGAGACTTTGTCACCATACAGTAACATAACATCCCAATTTATCACTCTTGACCTTCACTTCAGTAAGAGGCAAAGCTTTATGAATTAGAATCGCAACAGCTGTACTCCTTGATGTAAAGGAGGAATTAAAGATCTGGTCATCCTAATCTCTCTTTAATTTTAAGTGCTCCTCATTACTTAGGTGAGACTCCTGATTCAAAGCTATCTGAACCTTTTCCCTCTTCAAAAGATTTTAGGTGCTCCTCATTACTTAGGTGAGACTCCTGAATAAAAGCTATCTGAACCTTTTCCCTCTTCAAATAATTAAGAAGCTGCTTCTGCTTGAGTGAAAATATATTTTAAGTGAGAAGAGCTATGGAATTGTGCAAGATACTTACTGCTTACCTTGAGATTGTCGCAACAAAAGATAAAGTAGTTGCTGCTGTGATAACTTTGTAAAATCCTGTCTTTGAGTATTACTAACCATTGTGCAGTGTTTTGGTGTCTGATAAGCCTTTAAGCACATTAATCTGTTACTCTAACTGGACTTCCTGGATTATATTTCATTGTCTCACCGGTATTTTAAACAACACATCCCCACCAACGCAGCAGGTGTTGTTTTTGCTCTGAATCCAAGTGGCGAACTACCACAGCTTGAGGCTGAAGCCAGTGTAGAAGTACCTTAAAGTGCAATGCCACCAACAGTTGCTAGATGCTGGCTCCAAAAAATCCCTGGCTCTAACATCACACTTCGCTACATCCATCTTTATATACAGTCTGTCTGAATCCCCGCTAAGCACCAAACGGTAGACAGACAAAGGGACTAGCTGGTGAACATAGTGGAGCATTTAGCAAGTATAGAGTCAGATATTTTCCTCAGGAACTGGTGAAGAGCAAAACAAAGATAAAACGAGAGCGAATATTGGACTTTCATTCATAGGGTGGACACAAAAACAACTCCAAATGAATGTTAATGTTTCTTTGCGTCTGCTGGACACGTAGCAACATGAACCAGATGAATAAATAAGGTTAAACTTAAGATAATATGTAAATGTTGTGTTTACAGATTGTTGCACTGAAAAAACAAAACAAAACAAGTAATGCAGGTTTAAGCATCAAAGTTTGTTCGGGTCTTGTTTGTTCTAGCTGTTTGACAAAAACATCTCCATGACAACTAAGCAAACTCCATCTGCTGATGGAGACTGAACAGCTAATAAGTTGACCTTAAGTTGGGATTGTTTTGTCAAACTAATGTTTTGATGCTTATTAACAAAAATATCTCTCCCTGCTTTTTATTATTGTTGTCACCTAATTCTCTCTGTTAAATTAGACCCAACTGTTTGTTTCAATAGTACTGTATACTAAAATGTGTACCAGCTGCTCAAAAGCTGTCAATAATTAATGCCTCCAACATTTTTTTGATGAAACACGGTATCAGTGCACCCGTGGTGGACACGCTGATGTTTTTTCCTACGTTGTAAAAAACTTGGAAGCAACACGGGAATAAATTTCAAGCCAAGTTTGTACAACTTTTACATCTCCTGTGTCCTCCGACTGGAGGCCACAAATCAAATTGACAGGGTCAAAAAAAGCAAATTTCATGAATGAAACAGCAACATTTTCTCAGGGCACCTGTGATTTATATTTTATTAATCTTGCTCTTTGCCCCTGTGCTTTTGTATACAACCTGACACACAAAAACCTGCCAACCCTGGGGCGCCCTGGTGGCCTAATGGTTAAGGCGTACACTACATAACTGCAATGTCCATGGCTCGATTCCCAGTCGGGGGACGATTGTTGCATGCCACACCCCCCTCTCTCTTCCCCTTGTCTCACTACGCTGACTCTCAAATAAAGGCAAGATGCCAAAAAAAATCTTGGAAAAAAACAACAACCAACCCTCTAAATAGTATTTGCATGAGCATCTGTATTTTGGGGTTTTGTTTGTGATATGCATATATTTATGTGCTGGTTTCAGAGGAGTATAACTCATAAAGTTTCCCATCTTTGTTTGTATCCCATTGTTAATTGATCTGAGATGAAACAGATATTCCGTCAGCCAAAACAACAGCTCTGCTGTGTCAAATTCATGATTAAATACATTCCCCGCCCTAAAAAGCATCAACCGGCACTTGATAAAATGGAATACTCAAGCAATGCCACTGTCACACGATGCAGGCAGCCCCCAACAGAAAAAAAAAAACACCAATTACAGATGGCAACAAACACAGATTTCAACCCTGGGAGATTCCTCCATACTTTGAGAGATGGCACAGAATTCAGTGCAGGTCCTAAGAATGGCCCTTATTAAAATGCTCAAGACAGATTAGAATTAATAGAGAATAGTCGCCCTTTGAATGCTGATTAAAATGAATACGGAATTGCTTCTCTGAGCGCTGAGCGCTATGCAGCGTACAGTGGAACTCCTCAGACTGTAGCTGTTAATATTTAAAGGGAGCTGTGTGAAATCCAGAGCAGAGGCTGGCTGGGGAAAAGGGTGAATGTGAAGTGAGGAAGGAGGAAGGGGTTGAGGGGAAGGAGGAGACGGAAGCAAATGGAAGAAAATGCTTGATCATGGCTGCAACAAGAAAGAGTAAGAGAAAGAGCCAGAGAGAAGAAGAGCAATACGTCCAGTCGCTGTTATTCGTTTTCATTTGAACCCCTGAACCCTGAACGACTTCCCCTGGGTAGAAACAGCTTGTCAGCGCTGTGTGTGCATCAGTGTGTGTGTGTGAGAGAGAGAAAAAGAAAAAGAGAGTGTGTCCACGCTTACATCAGCAGTTCAAACCCTTAATTTCACCGCCTCAGCACCCTTCAGTATTGCACCCTGTTCTCTTTACGCCCCATCTCTTTCCCTCTATTTCGCCGCCATCCGGCCACCACCCCACTGTGTCACTGGGACGGCTATTTACTCTTCCTGGGTGATGCTTACATTTATTTCTCTCTGTCTGCCTGCAGCTTTCATACCGTCCTTTAGTCAGTCAGTCAGCAAGTCAGCCTGCTTTGACTTATCAGACTGGTTTCTTGACTGGCTGTCAGTCAGTCTGCTAGTCAGTCACTCAGTCAGTCTGTATCAGTGACTGGTCTTCCTGTCAGCCCATTTGTCAGTCGTAGCTTCCTGTGAGTAACTCTGCCAGCCTGTTTTCTGGTCTGAGGTATGACTAAAGGATTTCCTATGATTTTAAAAAATATTATCTCAAAAGTTGAAAAACAGACCGAAACATTGTGAACTGATAAATATTCTGGCAGTAAGCAAGACAGTGTGCAGGAGTTTTTCTCACTGTTTTAAAAAATTATCCCTGGGATATTTCACTCTTTTCCCAGGAAAACTTGAATTTATCGCCATATATGAAGTCTGATTTCAAACACAGAACTAGATAAGTGAGATAGATAAGTGGCATTTATTTTAATTTTCTGATGTTATTCAATCATATAAGTAAGATGATCATTTATAATAATTTTTTATAATAATAAAAGTACATTGTCAAACACACAATGCCAACTACAGAATGGTTTGATGCTCTGTTTTTTTGATGTTTTAGTGTTGACCTCAAGTTATTACTGCATGTAATGAGAAGGAAGGAAAATGGGTCGCATGCAACAATTTCTGCATTTTGTTTCAGACGCTGGAGACAATTTTTGTAACTTTCCAAAGCTGCTTCACAAAGCATATGGCGAGGTGTACGGAGGTGAGAAAGTAAGCAGTCTCTGAAGTTGTCCTTTTTCATTGTTCTCTCATCTACTTCGGTCACTTTTCATGTGTACAATTGAGTGCAACACATTGAATGCCTGCGAGGAGAGACTGGTAGAAAAAGTGTGCACCATTACCCCAATTTGAAAGATTATCACGTCTCGTCCTTCTTTGTGATTTTTGCCCCCAACTTCAAGTGTGGCCATACGGGACCACTATAAACACTTTGTACAAACTAGTTTGTTTTATGGATACCTTTGGCCTTAAGCCCTTTTCTGAATCACATCCATACATCAGTTTGACATATTTTGCACCTTGCTTCATTCACACTACAATCCACACAGCTGGATTGTAAACTGGTGTATTAGCATGAAAAGTAAGCAGACGAAATGTTGATCCACTCACATTACCATAATAACAGCATTTCAAGGTCAGACAGTATGTAGTGACAACAGTTATGTTGTAGTGGTACTGAGGTTTGGAGATGGTGTCTTTATTTCAGTACGTGTAATAATCTTCAGTATGCGAACATAGACACAAACACACCTGGTAAAAATCCAAGGTTTGCATTATTTTTCCCAAGACGAGGGAGTAGATTTTGGTGAGAATTCCCACTATTCAACCCTAGTCTGAACTACTATCCCGTCTACTAACAGCACAAAATGCTCTTTGTGTTAATCAGTTAACTAATCCCACTTAAACTGCACAGTTTGAGACCCATTAATTACACAATACAGCATGAGTCATGGAACACATAGTTCCCATACATCTTTATCTAGCTCCTAATGGCATTCTGTGTGTGTGTGTGTGCATGTGTGTATCTGGTCAGTGATGTGCAACCGAGTGTGTTTGCGTATGTGTGTATATACGCTTGCATAATTGTTTGCAAGATGTGGGTTGGTGCCTCAGCTGTGTGTGTGTGTGTGTGTGTGTGTGTGTGTGGCCGTCTTTGCACCTCATATGTCTTTATTTTACTCTCATAATTAACAATCCAGCTTCATAGATGCTCATCCTCTGTGACAAATGAGGTCTGTGTTGGCCATGACCTAACCAAGGTCCGTTGTCTCTTTTAATGCTCTGGGGAGAGAAGCTGAGAAATGGGTCGGGAGAAAGAGAGGGATAGAGGAGTGTGTGCGCTCGTGCTGACCTGTGCGGGTTATTATGGCCGGGATTCATGTTATTGTAAACCCTACAGAGAAAAGACTTGGCTTTGATTCAGAGGACACTCAGTAGAAATAAGGAGGCTCAGATGCTGGTGGCAACATCGCCTCCCTGTTTAATCTTTTGTCAATGTTACAGGTGCACTGTCGACGATATGATAAAAACTAAATCCAGCTTACAAAATGGGCGCTCTCAGCTCCTCTGAGATTTCGCTTAATCATATCTTTTCATCTCTCTCAGGCCTTATAAACCATACACCAATTTACTCAAGCTGCAAACATATCCAGAGTTGAGATCTTATTTGAGGTTTTGCCAAGATTTCCGTTTTATTTACAGCCTAACTCCCACTCTTACCTAACGAAGAGTCCAGTTCTCCTGCGTTTCCTCTCTTTTGATTGCATCTTAATGTATTGCGGCGACAGCAAATATAGATGAGTTTGTCTGTGTGTTTGAAACCACAATGCGCCACCTCACAACTTAGACAGGCCTCTGTGTTATACTTAGCGATGCCTGGCTGAGTTCTGTGAGCCGCTGCCCCGGTACTAATGAAAATCAGAAGATGGAACTGATGATGAAAAGGAAATGTAAGACTGACAGCTGTTGAGACACGAGGATATGGAGATAACAGGAAGCATTCCTCTCCCCCGCCGAGAAACATGTCAGGGCCTGTAATGACTCCTCCTGTCTCATATGAAATGAAAGTGTGCCATTATCACGACTCCATCATTCTCACATTACAAGTAAAATTACAGGGTGTACCGAAAGCAGAGTGGGAGAGAGAGAGGTGGTAAGCTCAGGAAATGAAATCATCATAAGAATACCTTCCAATTTCTAGAAATATTGTCTCCTTATGTATTCTATAGGATCTCCAAACGGAAAGGGGATATCACAAATTATATTTCCATCCATATTAAGCCAGAATCGTTTCACGACCAGCTCAACGCAATTCATGTTGTGCTCACGGTGCCATTATTAGTAGTAAAACTTTTGCATTGGCTCCCGCGAGAAAGATGAAGGAGAAGATGAAACATTGCCACATGTAATTACCAGAAAATTCTAACTAAAAATAGGCATGATAAAAGTAACGGATATGGATAATTTTTATGACAGGACCAAATATAACGGGAGGAAGACAGAGCCATGTGCCGATTGGACATTGTTTAGCTCATACCCCTCGCTGACTCTCCACGGTCACTACATCATGGGCGTCAATACGAATTATATTAAAGTAGCGTCAAGCTCGCTGGCTTTGATCTCAGCCCTTCTTTATTTAGCTTATGATGATGAACCTGCAAGAAACTCATCAGCACGACCAGAATGAGCAGCTATAATTGTCTTTACAAGGTCAGGGTGTCATATCTTTTAATTTGAAGACATTGTTCATTCCTTTCAGCTAATATCATTGGACAAACTAATATCATTGGACAAAGACGGGAGATGGGCTCGCCCTCAGGGGGGCCCCGTTCCTTTCATGGTCTTAAGTCCAAAGAAAAGGACAGTATTGGAAAGAGAAGAGTGAGGCTGGTGACGCATGCTGTAAAAAAGCGGGATGAAGACTTTAATCTAAAGCTGTGTGCAGACAGAATATACTCGTGTAAATAGTTTATATATGTGATAAACTGTCTTCTACGTTTTTTTTTTTGTCTCACAAGCTTTCGAAATAATCAAAAAAGAGAAAATGGACAGGAAAAAGGTTAAGACCCTTGCCTCAGGAACTTGCTGACCTGAGATGACATTCAACCCTGTGTTCTCCTCTTCTGTCTCCCTCCATGTATTTCTGCTGCCTCACTGAGAACAACAAGAGGTGCAGACCTCCCCACTGACCCTAAAAAATAGGAAAAAGGAAAGGGATTAAGCCCAGTGTGTTTTGGGGAGATGGGGGACGGAGCCAGAAACCGGCTACTGAGTTCACACTCTAGCAATTAGCCCAACTATTGTGCAGTGCATGGGAAGCTATTATTCACCACACTTCCTGTCTGTGTAGATGTGTGCGCAGGTACGACTCTCCGCTCTATCAGCCGGTTATGAATCAATCAAAGATTTCCGTGATGCAACGGGAGACAAGTTTAAACTCTGAATCACTTATCAAGTTGACATCTACCTTGATACACAGCAGCGCTCAAGGTGGTGATGCATGACTTGTTCGGCTTCAGCTGTTCAGTGTGTATGACTGTATTTTTGGTGTCCTGTTGTGTCTGTTTGTGTCACTGAGTGCACAGACTGCACTGCATAAGCGTGCAAAAAAAAAAAAAATCTGCATAAACTGCATTCTTACATGCCCGTTTGTGCCTACATGAATATGCAGCTGGTTTCACTTTGCAGCATCTCACAGCAGACTGAAACGAAAGATGAAAAGCGCTGAGGCTGAGGACTCTGAGGAGGAGAGATGGTAGTGTTTAATCAGGTCCTCAGTTCTTCTTCCCCTGCTGTGATGAGCGCTGGGCTTTAATTCTGCTGCTCCCGTCTGCTCTGGCATTCCTCTGTTGCCATGGCAAAACCACACTTATTCTCATTCCAGTGGCGTTCTGCTGAATCTGTGCCCAGCAAACACCCAAAGACGCTCACACATGCACAGGCAAAAACGCACACACGGAGAGGAACGCATGCATGTGGAACCGCCGAGTTACACATCGAACACATTGCAGCAAACACAAACAAAAGCTGAGGCACATTAACACACACTCACACAGATGCTATACACACATCTACTGTTTATCATGTGCAAGCATGGAGAGCCTTAAGCCTCAAGCTTTTACTGACTTGAATGCAGATTCACGCATCAACCATCTGTCAGCTAACAGCACTCTGTGTTGGCTGCATGTGTAATTTAGACCCTCACAGGCCAGTATGGCAACACGTCAAATCATATATCTCACACAGGGTACAACAAACTGTATATCTCAAACTAAGAAGTCCCATCCAGGGAGAGAGCCCCGAGCATCTGCCCTCAGCTTCTGGTGCACTGTCTGACAGCAGAAGGGATGGGAGGAGGTTACGGAGGGATGGATGGCAGGAGAGAAAGAAAGGGGAGAGGAATGGTGGCTGCAAATGAAACAAGAGAGGCGGATATAAGGGCATCTGGATCAACTTTATGGCTGTGTGCTGCACAATACCTGTATCAGACAACAAGAGAGGGTGGAGAGAGTACAGAAAAGGGTCAAGTGCAGGGAGAAGGAATAAGGTGACAGGTAGAAGATGAAGTTATGAGGAAAAGTAGCACAGTGTTGTGTGTCCACAGAGCAAATAGGTAAAGAAGAAAGTAGGAAAAAAAGTGGACTGCTGAGGTGACTTCAACCTTGCTAGAAGGGCGAATATCGAATTAATTTGATTAATTCAAATTTGTTTTTGCCCGATGTGTAAAATGTGTAAGTTGTGAAAAAAAAATGTTATTACAATATGCAGAAAGCGTTACCCATGAGCCTCATCGACTGTTACTATGAAGATGAAGACAATCCACTTTGCTTTACGCTACAGAATTTTTATTTACTATTATGTCTGCTATTTACTTTCAATTACTGAATTTATTCCGAACTGATTAAGGTTCAGCTGGTTCATTGAGTCCTCCCCCCATTCACACACACACACACACACACACACACACACACACACACACACACACACACACACACACACACACACACACACACACACACACACACACACCATTGGATTACGTGGTTCCCGGAAAGGTATTGTGGGGCATTGGAGTGTGCGACTCCTGTTTTAGCTAAAAATATCTGAAATAAACCAACATCTTTACTTTTTTTGTGGTGCTGATTTATATCAAGCTGCATGGTGCAGCTCGAGGGAATTGTAGTTTTTAAAAAATGTTAGTGTTTTTCCAAGATTTGGAAGTTGTAAATAATGAATTGAGAGCGCACTGAAGGGTTTACGGGGATGGCAAACACATTTGTGTAATCAGATTTTAAATATGTAATTGTTAAATGGGTGAAAATGAGTTTTAACCATATTTTACTCATATTTGACAGCGCCCCTAGTTCTTGACTATATATGTATCACATGATAGTTGAGGTCAACAGCTCTCTATAACAGTTGGTCCCATGTCTGTAGCCCCTTTTGTTGCTGAATTATAAGCCTTCACACATGCACCAAGGTCAAGATTTAAAGATCAGAATTTCTGCAAAGCAGGAGCCGTGTACTCTCATATGACTCTCCAGGTTGAGACCTTTCCAACGATGTATTTGGTTCAGCTCTTCAACAAAGTTTAATCTTTTTCATTTCATGGACACAAGCCTAGTTTCATAAAGAGAACTTTGAAGGCCCAATATATAAAACGAAGCTTTTTGTTTGCTTTCTTTTTTAGTGGAAATAGTGACTAAAATGAGTCACCTTCAGAGATTATAACACTGCTGACAATCTAGGGCATTAATACAGGCTTAGAGGAAGGCCTGAAGGGCTTGGGTTAGGGTTAGGGCTGAAAAGACCAACCAGTTCTCATTCCCAGGTCGTCAAATACCAACACATGCTTAGGCTACTATTTACACAAGATTTTTTGTATCTTTATGATTCTTGGATTTGGGATTTTATGTCAGCATGTCATAGCCCATTCAATCAGAATCAGAATCTGTTGTATTAGCCAATGCAAGCATACAAAGAATGTGTCTTGGCGTTTGCTCCCAAAAAATGCATCACAGAAGAATCAAAATAGACAAAAGTAACAATAATAATAATAATGAAATAAACAAAGGAATATTAAAATTAAATGTAAGTTTTAAAATCTATTTACAGAATGGAGTAGTAATAGTTTTGAAATGGGTACAAGGAAAATATAGACTGTGCTATGGACAAAGAAATGAAGTGTTTGAAATATATGAAGGTGACAACAGCAAAAATTAAATGTGACATGTGCATAAATAATTAAATTATGCAACAGTGGAGGCTGAATGTAATGCACAGTCTAAAGTGCAGTTAATGAAATATATGAAAGTGAGAAGTGCAGATATTAAATGAGGGATGTGAAATGTAAAGTCCAGTTTGACAACCCCATCTTCATCCCATTTATATGGCCATGGTACAAGATTTGATGCACGCGCACGCACGCACACACACACACAATGTTGGAATGCTTTATTGACGTGGCCTCAATATTAATTGAGGAAGACTCTGTGTTTTAAGAAAGATGATTTCACGCCTTTTCTTAAAAGAGATAGTGATGTTTGGAGTCGGGTTGCAGCCGACCGGCAGCAATTTGAAATGGAATGAAGCCCACCGACGGCAGACAACCCAAAACAGTAGTAACACGCCAAGTTCGCCCACAACACGAAGCCCTTCCGTACCTGACTGTAGACATTTTTTATTGAAAGAACATCATCAAACAGTTACATAGAATAACACAAATAATATAACAGCTCAGATAACTACAAACGCAAAGACAGTGATTCAAACAACATGCAACTACGTGGTTTCAGCGATAACAGCGTCCATAGCAACGATAGAAAGCCTGAAAAAATCTCCGTAATAACTAACAAACTAAACATCATATACATTCACTGAATGAAGATTATGAAAGAGAAATGTTATCAAAATGCATTTTAATGCTGAAACTATCTTAAAATATTGCATTTTCCTCTGAGAATAAAAGGAATGTCAGCCTTTTTTTTTTTGTTGTGTTTTCTGTGAAAGAAACTTGACACGTGATGTGGACTCCTGTGATACTGGGTTGCAATGGAAGTTTATGTGGGATGAAACAACATTAAATGACACGCAAAAAGCTTAAAATGCATATATGACATGCGAAATGTCCTTAAAAGTAGCATGCTATTTATACACCATCCCATGAAATCTCGTTGGCCCTCCTGAGTTTGTGTTTGTTGACAAGGTATCAACTCTGGTTACGAGAGTCGACTGAACAGTTCCCAGATTCTAATTTGTCTGCCTCTACCTGTCAGGAAGCTAATGCTAATCTGTAGATATCATGCTGATGTCTTGTCCAGAAACACAAACACCCACAGGTCCATTAGTGAATTTTCTGCTCTGTCTGTGCTGAAACTGATTATTACACTCTAATGTACTAAGACATTTTGATTTAGCCATTAACAGATAACAAAAATCCCCCATCACTTACATCGGAAGGGATTTCTTAATGACCACTATGAACAGGAGTAAATATTACACCAAGCAAAACCTGACTATTGTTTTAAGAATACTTGAACACTGTGAACCTTTCCATAAACTTCACCCACAACCACGCATTTAAATCGAAAGAGTCTCATGTGGATATTTCCCCGCTGTCATGATCCTCCTGATGAGCAGATTGAAAGAAAACTGCCAGTGTTTGCATTGAAATTATTTGCCAACCAGTCATTAAAGATAAAGCTTTTGTGGGTGGCATCCCATTATGATGATGTTTTTTGTCACTCAATTTTTTCCTCAATCCAAAATATTGTCCTAAAAAATAAAAAGTGATGTACAGTATGTTTTGCATACAGCCCGAGTGAACATACAGGATAGTTTCTATACTGTACTTACAATATAGGATATGTGAATTTTAACTAAACACAAAGGGAGAAAGAAAGGTGGGTTTAAGACAGACTAGAAATACGGAGGGAAAAGGGTCAAGAGCAGGTAAAAACAGGCATTAATAACTTAAAATATTGTTAACCACTTTTCCATGTTGTCCGTAGTGGATAGCTCCGTTGAAAGGTATACCTTAACTATTTATCATAGGAATTGTTTCTTTATCAAATTTCAATAAAGCTTAAAAGAAAAATCACTCTGGACATAAAGGAAAACACTTTGAACATATAAAGCGGAGAACATGAGTCACTTTTCCTCCGGCACTTGAAAAAGCACACACTCGCAACAGGAGCATACAGTAAAATCCATGGCTTGATGTAGAGCTTTCCATAAGCGCGGGCCGTTTGTGTCCAGCGGGCACAGCTATGCTCATGTTGGGTTATAAATAGCTAATGTACACACGCTCTGTTTGCCTCCTGAAATGGATATTCTTTAAACAAACAAAAATGCCTGACCTGTGCCGTTGATGGATAGATGTGCGCCACAGGGTGGTAGTTAGCGGGGAATAGTCCGCTCTGTAAATGACGGCTTCTGCGGCAGTTTAACAACGCTTAACAAATATAAGCTTACACAACAGCTACATTACATAAATAATTCCTGTTGACCTCCGGACACTGACAGTTTCTGTGCGAGTGAGTGTGTTTGACAAAGACACACGTGCTTTCTCATTATGGATTGGTCAATACATTGATTAGCTTAAAAAAAAAACCCACACAATTTGTACTTGTAACTGCCAGCAACACACCCGGTGAGCCGATATTCGGCTGTAACAGGTCTGCCAGCTCATGAATACAATGATAATTTGTACCACTAGAGGCCTGGACTATTGAGCGGAGACTCATTTACCTTGCTGCCTTGACAGGGAGGGCGCCGAATGTGCTTGTGCAGATGCTCGTGTTTGTGTGTGCGTAATCATGCATGTGTGGGCAATAGGGACTCACTCATCTCTGCCAAGGTCAGAGAAGGCAGCTGCATTCATTAGCCAGAGCCACTGATTGTGCATTCGGAGGGAATTTAGATTGTGTGACTACAATAAGGACATGACAATGGACAAAATGCTACAGATGCAAAGATATTTCCCAAGCTCATCAGCGAAAACACTGGAGCATAACTCTTCTCTGGAGTCAAACACAAAAGAAACCAACCAACGATTGTCATTGTTTTCTTCCCGATTTCACCAGAGACAAAACCATAGCAGTGACCTGACTCTTAAGTTGTGTGGCAATATGGCATTCGGAGACTTCACAGTGTACATTCTCAGCTTCTCTTGTCAGAAAGAAAATTGGCCAATCTGGAAAATAGTGATGTGAAAACTACTTTTGTAGAACAGACTGTGCCACAACGCCATAGAGAGTGATGGAAAGAGAAAGAAAGCACTATTATAGTCTATGAGGCCCATTGTGGGCAGAAGAAGAGGATGAGAGAGAGATGCTATTGGTTTATCAATCTGAAGCCGCACACACACACACACACACACGCACGCACAAAAATACAAAGTTGAACTGAGCTGAATGGGGGTATTGCTGGGTCCAGTAGATTAGAGATGAGATGAGAATCAGGGCAAGGTGATAAAGAATGGGTTGTTCTTTTCATCAGTCTTGTCCAGAGCTGGGACACGGGTGGAGAGATGGACGGAGGGAAAAACCGACGACAGAAGGAGGCAGGAGGAGAGAGAGAGGGGAGGCCAGGGGCAGACAGATGGAGAGGTGGACGGAGGGAGGGAAAGAGAGAAAGATGGATAGGTGGAGAGAGATGGAGGATGAGAGGGAGGAAGGGATGGTGCTGACTGCTTGATCTCTACTATCAGATGAGAAAGGTTCAATGCAGTCAAGGCAACTCAGACTGTCTTACGTAAAAAGAGAAAAAAAAATGAGTCAGTGACTTAAACAAAATCTCCCAAGCCAAAAATAATCCTATCAAGAGTCGATTTTTAATTAAATCTCTTTTATACACTCCCTTGTTTCTCAGCACTATAGCCATTTTTTCCCATCGCATATCTTTTTTCCCATGGCATAACTCTTTCCCACACTTATAGGAATGAAAAACTTCTCTTTTAACCAGAGTCAATGGCTTGTTTCACTCTTATCAGCCTCCTGCGTCTCTGTGGTTTCTCTGCTGTGAAAGCTCAGCGCTGTTCTGCTCCGGCGAGAGCTCGGAGACAGGGAGGGGGGGAGTTCCCAGGTCCTCCGTGCCTGTCTCCCTTCACTGCCCTGGGGGTAAACACCAGCCACTCGACCAGTGGACCTCTGAGCCTTTTACCACCCAGGCCTCCAAACAACGCCTGCAAACATCCAAGCAGAAAATGGGGCCTTTTTACGAGGCCACTTTGGCCCTGTATCAAAGAAAAACTATATCAATAAATCTATTTTCGAGTGGGAGAATGAACAGTGTTTTTCTGTTTTTAGTCTGTATGATAGACTGATCTTCAGAGAGCTGGAATGAGGGTAGAATGCCCTCTAATGATAAGGGTGGGTGGGAGAGAGCGAGGGTGTGTGGCGGTGGGGATGTTGAAGCTGATTAGTTGATTGCGTGATGAGGGCTTCTTCTGAGCTGTCTTTAATTTGCTCGACCGGAAAAGAAAAGTAATTAATCTCAAACTTCCAAGACCTCTTGGGGCTTCAAAAGCACACCAAGAGCGGGAAACAACAAAAACGGCAAGCCTTATTGTGAAAATTCATTTATTAGCTAAATTGGTTGATTGTCTGAGAGGCTTTAATCTGGGATTTTACGAGTGAAACAATCTTGTGGATTGTTTTTTTTTTTTCTTCCAGCTTGTCTTCACTTCTGCCGCCACTTCTGCTGCTCAACCAAAGACGGAGCTACGTTGTAATTTTTGCAAAAATGTGTTTGACATTTCCACAGAGGTTGATTTGTCCACGAAAATAAGTCTGAGCTGCCGAAAGAGAGGGAAAAAAGGGCAGTACGTAATTGCACAAGATGGAGTCAAAGAGATAAAAAAGCAGGTATCTTTTCTTGCTTTTCATCCTGTGTTTCCCTGCTGGTTCCAAACAGTTCGTATCTCTGAAAATGAATACCAAGAAGAGGAAAAAAAGATGAAGAGGGAAAGAGACAGGAGGATGAATGGGAGGATAAGATGAAGAAAAAGGAAATAAAAAGAGATAAAAAGAGGAGATATAAGGATGAAGAAAGGTTATGGGGGGGGTTAAAGGACAGAGCAAGACGAGGACAAAAAGGATGAGAGAGAGAGGAAGGATGTCCCCCGTTGTTTCTGGCCTGTAAAGGTTTCATTACACTCCATGCGATAACAGCAGCTGGAGATCGTCTGTGAAATCTAGACCACTCCGTTATCCTTCTGCTTCCCGTATAACAATGCTGTTTACCGCTGTATCGCTTTACCCTAACAGTAACCTACCTCTTCAAATTACACCCACGAGTGCACGAGCACAACAGCAGACACACAATGGAAATCACAACTGATAAGGAAACTATACACGCTATCACACACACACACACACAGACATGTAAAGAAACTGTTGTGTGGAGTCAAGTCAAGATATCCTTCAAGCTTTAGAGTTGCTAAGTGGGAACAGTTATTTCAGGTGTCCGGAAGTAGTTTTCTGCATAGACAATGTTACGTTAGCGGCAGTTGGAGCACTTTCGAAGCTTGGACGGACATGAAACTCTCTTGGTTGAATCATCACTGCAAAGATGAGCAGGAGAGAAGTCAACTATTACTGTTAACAGAAATGTAAAAACGAGTGTGTATTATGAGGAAACAGCAGGGTTTTCAGGAGTGTTAATGTTACAAATATAACCAGGAAATATATTTTAACAAAAGGTTACCTTTGTTTTCATGCTAACGTTACTTTTGTAAGGGGGTCTTCTGTGTTTTTAACCCGTGCTACTGGTTGATGGTTTGGGACACATTCAGTACATTTCTCACTACCTGTAAAGCTACCTTTGTGTAGTCTGTGTTAGTGTTGTCGCTGCTAGCTGGTGGTTCTCACTGGAATATGTGTAGGTGGTGTGTGGTTAAAAACAAAAAGTTTCGGAAACGCAAGGATGAGTGTCATATACAAATTCACCTCTATAAATATATTTTCAATGGTTTCCGGCAAGTTCCTTTAATTCTAGATACTGAAAATGTCCATATATATGCTAAAATCAGTCCCTCCAGGAGTTTTTTTGTGATTAATGTGGCCAAGAATGCTTGATTTTGAAGCGGCTTTTCTCAAAAATTGAGAAACAATTTACAATGTTTTATGTGCTCTTTTTGTGGTAAAATTGCCAGAATTGGTAAAAATTGCAAGCAAAGGAAAATAAGTCATATGTGATCACTTCCTTTGATAAAAAGCACACTGCATATCAGAGAAACAACTATATTTCAGTGCTAATTTTTTAATTTCTTTTCTGAACATGAGAGCATAGGGCTAACCCGGCGGAAGTCTCTGGATGTGCATTCAAACAGCCAGAGTGGGAATGTCCCGTCCGACGTGAGATTTAAAAACTCTGTATACTGTGAAATACAGAGAGATTCATCTGGAGGTGATAGTCTTAATCAGCATTGTGTGAACATTTTTAAATTACAAGGGGATAAGGGAAGAAAGAGTAAATAAAGCTAAGGCTAGCTGTAGTGGCTATACTAGCTAACTTGTGGCTCTCTTGCTTTAGCTGTCTTGTAGTCGGCTGTCTTTCTGAGGTATAGTGCTGAAAGTAAGACTATAGTTAAAGTTTAAATTAGCTGGCTTTCCAGGTAACTTAGCTAACTTACCCTGTATTTCAGACACTCGAGACGAGCTGCAGATGGAGTTGTCCGGGAGCAAAAGAATCCGGGTTGCTAAGGTCTTAGACACATCTTTGCCAGAAGAGGTCCCATCTCATATTAAGGAGAAAAACAAATTGAAAAAGAAAGCTGTAAGTTAGTAAAGACTAATGGATGTCATCGCTCATCGGTCCATAACGTTACCATATTCTGCACTTGAGCGAGTGGGAGTATTAAAGGACGGGACGTCACGGAATGATATTTGGTCGAAATGTTAAGGCTGTAGTATGTGATTTCTGTAGCTACAGAATAAATATTGCTTGTGTTCAATCCAATGCAAAAAGTAGGCGTCAAAATGATTATTAAGCCCACCACACACTGATAAAACACCCTGCAATTTTCATAATTGCACCAGACACCATTTTCTCTGCGTTATTTCAGACAATGTGGTGTGTGGTTACACCGCACTAGTGCACTGTCTCTGTGTGGAAGGAAAGACATTCATGTGCTTGACCTCGAAGTGTACTTTTCAAACATTTACCAGCTACCACAAGAGGGGGACAGTTATAGAACTTTCCATAATAATGGCAATAATTAAATGTGGAAATAAATATGCTTTCATTTATGTAGCTCATTATTTGATTATGTAATTATGCCTTTCAGTATTTATTACATTAATTTTTAGGTGCTGTCAGGTGAAATGTGTTCACTGACATAAATCTGTTAGTTGTAGTGAGATAGTCCAATCAAAACGGCAGAGTTCAGTACTGTGCTATTAATTACCAAATGATTCAGTGTGATACAGAAAGAGAAATTGTGTTGATGGTGTCTGTGTGTGTGTGTGTGTATCTGTGTTGTGATGACCCCTGTCATCTTGTGGTTGCTGTGTGAGTCACCTGTCTGTCTGCTCCCTGCAGGTGCTTGTTAGCTAACCTGGAACACCTGAGGACCCCGGTGTGTTCCCAGGTTATTTAAGTCCTGGCTGCAGTACAGCTCTCTCTCCAGCTGACTCTCCACTCTGCGGCTGCTGCAGCTTTGCTCCTCTACCTTTTGATTTGGTTATGTTGGTTTAATTCGTTACGTTGCTTTCATGCACCTTTCAGCACACACACTCACACATATAATATTCAGTTATGTCTTTAATTTGGTTTTGTTGAAGCTTTATCATGGTGTGTCTCCCTTTTGTTGTGGCCACTTGAACCACGTCATTACACAATTATACAATTCTACCTATTTCTTTGTAGAATAATCAGAAGTCCTCTTCAAGAAAAAAAAAGGCTGCAAAGAAAAGAGCACCATTATGCGCATCCCCTGCCCCAACAACAAAGAAAATCAGAAAAGAAGACTTCATTGACTCTGAAGATGTGGATGATGGTGGTGTAGTGCCTCAAGCCATTTATGAATAACTGCAAAGAAAAAATACAGCTGTGCCCAGAGAAAGACAAAGGAAATGGAAGACGAGCTACAGCACCTCAAAACAAAGTAAGCACATTTTATGACACGTTTTAATAAAACATTTTCATGAGTTTGCGCTGCTCTGAGTACAGGTGGAAATGGTCTACAAACCATTGTGCAATTAAAAACAAGTACAATTTATCGTTGCCTCAGTAGATTTGACACCGGCAACCCAGGTTACAATCTTGCAGTTGCACTTTTTTAAGGGGCCAAACACTGAATATGTGTCAGCGTCCTACCCTACATAGAACCAGTTGGCCTAATTTTTCAAAATTGGCACATGGCTAGTATACAGTTCAAGTAATACTTATTTTTGTGTCAATACACAAATCCCTCTAGTGCCACCAACACTCCAATGTTCAAAAGTTTTTTAAAAAATTCATTCACACAATTATTCATTCCAGGCTGGTTATGACACTTACAGATCTCTCAATTTGAGCTTCGCAAAAAGTAAATGGATTTATCTGATTAATAATAAAAGATAGCCTGTGGATTAATTTCTTAAATCTGTCTCTAGTCTTTCCACTTTTTGAACCATCTCTTGACACCACATATAGCAATCTGCTTCTGCATGGAAGAGTGGAGGTTTGTAATTGTAGGTTCCTGGTCCAGATCTCACATGGAGTCTTAAAATGGGATAAATGCAATATATAATGTTAAAATGAACCTGATGAGTGAAACCTGCAGTAGATTTGGGTCAGCAGCGAAACCTATTTTTGCCACCTAAATAAAGGCCCACCAAAAAAAAAAAAAAAAAATCAATATCAGTTTAATTGTACGCTATATTTAGAATATTTTCACCACTTTACCTTGCCGTCAGACAGCCCTTTCCTTTGGCACTACATTTTCTCAGCCGTAGAACTTCCGTATTCCTACGCATACCACGCACTGTATTACGCCGCAACAGCACTTTCTGACCCAAACAGCTGATCTGCGGCGTAAGGTATTCTGTGTATACTATACGGATGCTACAAGCACTGTGGTCATGCCAAAAGGAGCTTAAATTCTGTTATCTCAATCAATTTTCAGTTGCTTCCCCTGAGATAAATGTATCTACACCATCTCCTGGACTATATGAGCTTGAAAATGACAAGGTTTTGAAAAAACACATTCCTTCCTGCCCAGACATTCCCATGATGTAAGACATTTTTTAGGCTCTGTGCTAAAGCATCAGCATACATTGTGCAGGATACCCTTCGGCATCCGTATACACCACCCAGATCATTAGTCAAACCCTAACCACATACCACACATGTCTAACCTTTATAAATACTTGGATTTGGACTTTTATCTTGCACAGCATATATTGATATTTTATCAAAAGGATTCTCTGGGATGATAATGTGCTCTTTTGCTCACTGATAAGTAGGGATGCGCCAAGTACAGGACTTTTAGTATTGGCCGAGTTCTGATCCGATACTTTTTTAATGCTGGTTTAAGCAAAGCAAAGCTGGTCTATGCTGTGTTTTTTTCAGCAGGGAGTTTACATTCATTTCAGCCATGAACTGAAATTACATTTGTTTTTGTCAGTCATCAGTTATCAGTCATATTAAATTCAGTGTCCTGTCAGTCTCAGTGAAAAGACAACTTCTGCAGTTATTATGACTAACTATATTTATAACTTTTCATCAGGGGACACCGCCCAAATGGTACAAAAAGTAGCCTAATTACAGGACCTGTAGCAAATATTTATATGAACATTTTATCATTATTAACCTACACTTGTTTCAGGGTTTTGCTTCATATATTTCACTGACGCGGGATTAAGCTGTCATATGATACATTACTACAAGCCTCATAGAAGAAGACGAGGTGCAGTTGATAGCCTGAGCCCATGTATGGTCCGCCATGAAAGCGTGCGCCCGGTGCTGCTGTACTTGCTGATGAAATAATAAATATCAATGTTCTTTTACACCACTAATGCCACAGTTTAAAAGGTCTAACATCAAAAACAATTTTTACCTGCTGTATTGCAGAAAAACTAGGCCAATTTGGCAGAGAACTGCCTAATCAGTCAACATTAAGCGGTAAAAAATACTTAAGACCCAACAGCTCCTCATCCCTCACAGCTGTGTTGCTGTGTCTGCTGGTTTCTCCAGCTGTGAGTTTGAGCTGTACATCCTGCGCTCAGGAGCTTTGGCTTTCGCAGTCTAACCACCATCACCTCAGGGCCCATTCACAGCAATGATGATCTCTGCTTAAGACTTCAATAGACATTCATCTCCTCCTCATTCACCACACACACACACACACATACACACACACACGCACCTGACGGCTGTAAGATTTGTTTGTGTGGGTGAGAATATCATCAAGTACACTGGCTGGTAAGCATGCCTATGAATACATTCATGCTTGCACGTACATACTGTACGTATGGTGTGTGTGTGTCTGTCAGGATGAAATGGCTTTGACTGCATTCTCCACACAGCAGATAAGGATCAGAGGCGCCCTGATAGTAGGAATTAGGAGCAGGGATCCCATTGATCTCTAATGGACCGCTACAAGCAGTCTGAGAGCCCATCAGTGTATCCAAGGAAACACAACCCCACGCACACACACACACATACAAATGCACGCACACACTCACAGAAAACAAATAAGACAGACACACTCGCTTGTGTTATAATGCAAGAAACGTTACTGTTGGTATTAAGTTACACAGCCAAAACGCCCCCAGAATCAATGATGAAGGCTTAATTACGGAGTGAGTGTGTGTGTGTGTGTGTGTGTCTGTGTGTTTCAGTGTATGCGTTCATGCACCGACATTTTTTGCTGCAGAAAAAGAGAAACAGAGAGAGAGCTAGTGTTTCAAGGCTGAAAGTTTATATGAAGCTGGAAGGTCAGTGGACTAGATTGCTTGGTCGTCCCGATTCTTAGCCACTAGACGGAGGACAGAGAATCAGATTACCCTTTTCTCTCACACACACACACACACACACACACACACACACAGTCACGCATAAGCTCCAAGTAAAGAGACGGTGAAAGATGGCCTCCCAAATGTCTTGATATTGTGTCTCTTGTCTTTCATCGTAGATGAAATGAATGTATCCCTCCTGCCTCTCTCCTTCTCGCCGCTCCTCTCTTTCTCTTGTTTTCTGGCCTACTGGGCACATCTATTACCCTCTGATGAATGACACTGAGAATCGTATCTGTGCATCCAACTCTCACCGTACAGTGTCAGCAATTCATCCTGCGTCCAAAGTCTCATGGTCGTATGATTCGCTTCAATAGGACTCTGGTAATCTCTGCAGGACCAATTAAAAAAGCATTATTGGAGAGGCTTTTCACAAGAATGTTACATTCAGTCCACAGGTTCTGGTTGGTTTCAATGGTCAGAGCAATTTAAAATGATATTCACTCTCACAAGAGGTTAATGTTATGAAAGGTCTGAGAGGAGAAAATCTACTTTGGTCTTCAAGGATTATACAAAAAATTGTGTCATTGAATTTTAGATTTAATTTTCTTCTTTTTTTTATCTTCAGTTTCATCTGAATGTCTAATTGAGATAGAGATGTCTTTTCAAGAAAGATCTGTGAATGACAAATTAATTATATGTCCGATGTTTAGAACCGCAGTACTAAAGTCAACAATATACTCAATTATAAAACACCAGCTACAGCTATAGAGCTGAAGTAATTAGTCAATTATTAGATTGACATAAAAGAATTAGGCAACTGTCTTGATAACTGATTAACTGTTTTATTTAATTAGTCATTTGCCAGTAAAAATGGTAAATATTGAGTAGTAGCTTCTAACGTGAGGATTTGCTGCTTTTCTCTGTTTTATATCACTATAAACATTTTCCATAATTTTCAGATATTTTTAGACCAGACAATGATTCCATTAATCAAGAAAATAATTAATTAATAAGAAGAACAATAAGAAGTTAGTCACAGGCCTAAACAACTAAAGACACTAAATTTCATTTGTTTCCTATACAGTATGTGACATACTTGCTAAATTGTGCTGTGGGACCCAAGTTGGTCTAACTTTAACAAAAGGAATTTACCGGCTGACAAATCAACTCTCTGGTTTCTCATTTTGAAATTATAACAACCATGTGTATTACGTCAGCGTGCTATAATGACTGTTGAAACCACTGAATGCTTCTGAATGATCCGAGTGGATTCCCAGCTGAGCCTCTAAGTGCTACTTTTCAATTCCAACTCCACTTTCTTCCACTTCTCCACTTGCCTCTAAAATTACATTGACATGACATTGTGATAACCCGATACTACAAAAGAAAAGGCTAATTATGAGTGTTTAAGCTCCTTTTGTAATTAGCTAACTTGGAGTTTCTTACATTTCATCCTCAGAAGTTCCTTTCTTACTCCCCTGACACAAGTGGCAGCAGCTGAACCAAGATGAACCTGAGATGATCTTCTACTTTCAGGCTCGAATCTCGCAGTCTCTCTTTTGCACTGAGGCTGATTTAACTGCAGAAATTGTGGTATTGAGTGTTAAAATGACTCTAAAGGAGGAGTTGATGAATAATTCTGGTTCATTACATCCTTGGTCTTATTATCAAAGTTGAGGACATCATCCCTATCGGTAATAATAAGATTGTACTCATCAAGTTAATTTCTGAGGACATTATTGCTTACAACAAGTCAGACTGGGAGTTGTGCACAGTTTACCAGCCCAGTATCCCTAGGAATGACGCAATACTGGACAGTTCTGCACCTCATGATTTCATGTCCAATGCCAATGTGGGACATACAGTAATGTGCCCTTTATGTACAGTAGCAAAGTGGGTAGTAAAAAGGCATGTAGCATGTCTGACTATCATACACTGACTGGAAATTGTGCCCATCACAAACCTGCAATTAATATTATCCTTTTTTAACCATGACTATGAACCTATGAACTATGATCTTTTTGGCCACTTCGGGGCAGCGGAAACAAGTTGTGAACACAACACTGACATATTATAACCTTTTAAGTTGATATATGGCTAACTTGTTAGCAAACAGTTGCTTATCTACTCATCCAGCAGTTACGGAGCAACATTATGTTTGATGTGTCTGTTTGCCATTTGGTGCTGAGCAAGTATATACAGGGGATTTTAAGAGCTTTTTCTCTGAAAAGAGACACTAAAGCCCTATTCGCACAGGACTAGTATTAGCTGGGGACCTCTGGTAATTTGTAATAATTGTGGAGGTCGTCTGTAATCTTAATCCCGTGCAAATGTGCCATGTCCGCAATTTGTGAAGTAAATTCCACCGCAAATTACCTACCATATTTCACCAAACACAGAGGTCATGTGATAATATTAGTCCCTTTTTTCTGCCTCTTTCCTGGTCAAGAATTATGCAGGAATGTGTGACCCACGTGAATCATGCAGATCCATAAAAACTACAGGTCGGGTTGGAGCTTGGAGAGCCAACAGGTTGGTAAACAGCAGCATCAGCCGTTAGCGTGAGTTTTTAGCTGTAATTCGGCAGTAAATAAGCAGCCCTGTGTGTCTGACTGTGGATGGTGGAGCTGTTGAATGGATTTGTGGGGTTTGTTGGTTGCAGCGGTGGCTGTTAGCGGTTAGCTCCACTTGTTAACTGCTGAACCGCAGCAGCAGCACGCAGGCAGAGCAAGCAGCCACCAGGCTTCACATCTGTTGATCCCCGCAAGAGTCCACTCAGATCCGGACTGTCTAGAGAGGGTTTATGGTTTGTTTGCCGTTTGACAGGCAGGTAGGAGGCTTATCTGTGAGTGTAGCTGTGCTGTAAGCAAACAGTCTGAACTCAGCTGAGCTTTCTCTGACAGAGCTGAAAGTCCAGTTTTCATGCAGTTTGTGGTCCTGGTGAGAGGACATGAGTTTAAACCTCCAGACTAACAGATGTTGCATATTTAGAAAGGATTCAGGCTGAAATAAAGTTATTTTTCTGCTTCTAAACAGTGAGATTGAAAAATCAGAGTTTACAGTGAACCTGGGTACAAATAGTGTGTCTAGTTGTCTCAAATTAGTTATTTATGTCTCAAAGTTTAAAATTTTGAGCTTTTCAAATGATGTAGATGTATAGAAATTATTTGTAGTTGTAGAAAAAAATTATGTCTAAATGAAATTTTGTGCACAAATTATATCAACAAGGAGGTTTCACAAACACTGAGTGCTTTTGAGAACATGCAAGTTAGGGCTGAAACAAATAGCTTATTAGTCGATTGACCAAAAACTATTTTGCAACTGTTTTGATTAACAATTAATTGAAAATCGAATTATTTTCCAAGCAAAAATGCCTAAAGATTGCAGATTCTAGATTCTCAAGTTTGAGGATTTGATGCTTTTTTCTGTTTTTATAGCATAAAGAGATCATTGTTGGGTTTTGGCGAGACAAAACAAGACGTTCAAACACGTCACTTTGGACTTCGAAAAGCGAGATGGACATTTTCAGCTGATTTCTGTCACCTTACAGACTGAACAACTAATAATTTAATCGCAGATTTAATTTCTAAATCACAAGGTCCCCAGGTAATTCTAGTCCTGTGTGAACGGGACTTATGAGAACACTGAGAATGAACCAAAACAGTAAAGTCGCAGCCGGACAGCTAAACATTGACTTGAAACTTGCTATACAGCTCCATAAATCCGAGGGAAGTTGCATTGTTGGGTGATAATTCTCTGTGTGTTCATGATAATGAGTGATGCCAAATACATTACACATTGTCATTTGATAGATTGTCATGGGCTGAGTTTCATTGTCTAATGTTGTTTTAGCAAGGAAGACTAAAGAAGACAGTCAACTGTCTATAAAGACGGACTCCGCCAGTTAACAGTAAAAACTACCACAGAGGCAATTATAGAAGACATTTAATGACTATTGCTAAAATAATCACAGGGTTACCAACATTTCAGCTTTACTTTAAGATAAAGTGGTTGAGATCTGGCTAAACTATTAGCTTTTTACAGCCTGTTTTCACCATCTGACCACTTATGTCTCTCTTGATGTAGCGATGTCACCATGTTCCCAGATCTCAGCACTTATTTGGTGAGTATGCTGTTATCATAACTTAAAGAAATGATGGCAACAGCTTTCAAGACAACACCCAAGTTGCTAGAAGTCATAATTATCCTTGAAGGTATGCATCTGGTGGCATATGGTCATGTTATCTTAACACCTTGAGTAAGTTTTTATTACAGGTGCTATTCATAGAGGTGCTCAGATGCATAATGACTCTGCGCTCGTATATATTCTACCTCCACAAGCTTTATGGGCAACTTGAGTCAGCACCTTTTATTTCTCTGCGATATTACATATTATTACACTGGGATTCATATAGAAAAGTTACTCTAATTAACCTCAGTCATATCCTTCAGTTATTATATGTCACTCAACCTCAAGATGACTTACAGCCACCCAAAGCAACTCTCTCTGACTCTGCTGGACTTTGATCATCATTTCCCATCCATCTACTCTTTGATCTGTGGCTCTCGCCATCTCTCTTTCTTTCTCAGTCTTTTGCCACCAGTTTTTCTCTGTGAGCGCTGGCTTAATTGAACGCAGCAGTTGTCTCCTTTCAATTTCAGAGCTTGCTAATGTCATTAATAATGTATGGATATTCTAATTAGAATCTGCCCCAGTCACTTTACACTGTAAACACTATTGATCATCTGTTAATTAAGTTTTAAATATCATTGACGGAACGTGGAATCTGAGGCAAATATGAACATTCTCATCAAGCAAGTGTTCAATGCTCAGAATCTTACACTAATTAAAAAATACTGCTGATCCATTCTGTCAGTTCATTTCATTCTTGGAGTGGTGCTTTTCACAGTATGTCACCAAAACAGACACATGCACACAGACGCAAAAACAAACACCCAAGCTTAACAAAATAGACCTGATCGTTTGTTCCCCTGTACATGCATGCCACCATACCATTTCCATGATGAAACAGATCCAGGCAAATTTAAACGCTTAGCTGCAAGACACATGAAGCTTTTAAGACAAGCACGCTGTCGTGCATAACATCTGGCCTCCCAACTCTGAGGGATTAGTCGCTGATGCTACAAGAAAGTCAGTGCCATACTCTAAGATCCCTCTCACAACACACACAGACAGGCAAAATGCATGCCCACACAGGGATGCAAACGCTGGCAGACACACAATCAAAATCAAACAAGAGCACACGCATGCACAGACAAAACCTTAAACACTCCTACTGTACGTACTGTAAGTACAAATATACGTAGACACAAACACATAAGTGGAGGCAGTTAGAGCCACAAACAACTAAAAGGGAATAGGCTTCGCTGTGATTGGGGGCAGAGCCCACTGCATACCAAACAGGCAATTACAGATGGCAACCTCAGGGCTAAACACACCCCGAGGACCTGTCTGGATGTGTGTTTGTATGTGTGCTGCTAAAGTGAGGAGAAGCAGCATGTGGTGAAAAAAAAAGGGAAAAGGTCAAGTGCTTGTCCAACTGCTAACAGCCACTCCCTCCTCCCTGTCTCCTGGTCTTTATTGTCATTCTTTTCCTCATCCCTGCCTACAGCTCGCTCTTTCTCTCTATGAAAGGCTTACACGTGGCAAAACATTTCTCAAGAAGACAGACAGAAACACCTCAATGTGGCACACAGCAAACAAAAAGGAGTGGATATAATCTTTACAAGTGGTTTTGGAAAGTTTGCCATGTTTAAGGTGAACTGACTGACTGATTGACATAGATGGGTGCATTGAGGCTACGTTCACATTAGACGCCTTTATCCTCAATCCAGTTTTTTAGCCAGATCTTATCTTTTTGTGTTGATGGTTCACATTCATGTTTCTAAATGACATGTAGCAGCTCTGGTGTGAACACCGTTGTGGTCCTAAACTGCCACACATGCGCAGATTTAACTGCTGACAGCGGACGTCAGATAGCCAGAGATCAGATCAAATATCCAAGTGGCACAGATCTGGTGTAAAAGATTTGGTTTGTTCACACTTCTGTGAAAAAAATCGGATTACATTACATGTGAACGTAGCCTTATTATCTTAAACATTTGAGCAGTTTTGGTTAGTTAGATAAAACAAAGTAGTACAATTCTGTGTCAAGAAACCAAAATACTCATTTCAGACTTCAAATGTGTCAAATAGTCGAGCTTGAACGTTCATTGTTGACCTTGGAAATAGCAGCTTGACCACTTACTGGAAATGTTTTGGAGCTTTTCTGCCTCATCTTGTGACTCCATCAGTGGACCGAGGTTGCTCATTTGTCATAGAGATAGCTCAGTTGGTAATATGGGACCTTGGTGTAGAATCTTGGTCTGTGTCTTCTGTTTCTGTTCAAATAAACTGAGAAGTAAAGTTATAAAAGTCAGAAAGTTTCAATATCAACCAATGGTTGTTATCTCTCACCTGACAACTTTATACATCGCGATACATACAATCTTGACTGGACTTTGTGAGAATATACAGACTGTAGGATATGCTAAATATTGTCTTTGGTGAAGTTGTGGCATCATTTAATGGCCTTAGCACACACCAGACACGACCTGGAGTCACACTTAACGTTGTTATACAAGGCTCCTTCAGGCCATTACAAAGAAGGGAGATCCACACCGTAACAATTAATTAAGCAAGTCATTTATTAAAGATAACTGAGAATAAGCAAAACATAATGTGTAAAATCAGCGATGAGTGGTGTGGGTGTTGAGTGCTATGAAAACTGTACATGCTAACCTTAAATTGCATTAAGTAAGGCTAAACTAAACAGGCTGGGTGCCAGGAAGACACCAGCCTTCTAGGAGGGAGAGAGAGAGCCATCTTGGAAGCAACCAGGCTTATATATTCTGTTCCAGAAGTAGTAAAACCTCATTAAAAATCCCATTGACATTTGTAACTATGTTAATAATTCAAAATCCAGCGTTGGAACAGAATCTTAACAGTATGTTGTGTGGCTCGCTTCATATGTTTAGATAAGGATCCGATATTGTTGTTTAATCAATATTTGTTGTTTTTTTGGGGGGGAGGATTTGCGGCCTTTAACGGACATCGTTTCCCACAAGTCACACATTTTCAGGCTAAATGTAACGCCTCAACAGAGATGAGTACATGAGCGTGTGGAGGGGTAGCAGCTAGTTCAGACATGTCTGTTATATCAGCAGGACAGAGAGGAGCGAACGCTGCACAAGTGTTTACACAGCAGAGATTACACCTAGAACATTGAAAAATGACTTGAGAAGAAAAAATTGATGTGTTTTATGGATATGGACAAAATCAAATTATGATGACGTAAATACTGCTACTACTGCGCTTGTTGTCTAATTATAAAGCAAAGACACTCTGTCTGTATGTATGTATGTGTGTCCTTTGTATATCACGAGAATCGTTCATCCAATCAAATTCACGCTTGGTGGCTGTATTGCTGGGGACCCAAGGAGATGCAGGAGTAAGGAAAGAGCGGGGTGTTGAAGTGGTGACCCTCCTCAACTGCTGGAGTGGAGTATTTCTGTGAATCTGGAAATGAACTTGGATTAGATAAAATTTTAACAGGAACACACTTTAGTTTTTCACAAAGACTGATGAAAGAAATGCTAAATGAGAGATTGCACTGAGTTGCAGAAGCTAGTGGAACGGAGGCTAACCAGACGTGACGTCAAGACTTCGGCTTTCTATAGACTCTCAAACAGGCGAGGTCAGTCCTTCGATTAAGTGGGATAAGCCACGTAACAAGGAAGGGCCTGAAAGAGGGAAGAAGAGGCAGGCCAAAACAGAAAGCACTGTTATATGTGCAACAAGGGCCATCACAAAGGTGCATCAACGCTGGGAAATAGAACAGTGGCGTAAACACTGTTGGCATCAACCAATGACGTACGTCAACCAATGACATACGTCATCAAATGACACATCAAATGATCCAATGCTCTAATGTGCACTTAAGAATCTCAAGGTGATCCAGTACTTCAATAGCGGAAATACGTCTTTTATATATCTGCTGTTACAGTGACGGGTTTCTTGCTGATGCGGATGAGAGTAAAGTAGTGAGCTGTGATTGTTTTTGCGCTGGAATACAACACTGCCCAACAGTTACTACTTTACTAAAAAAGTATGATTCTTCACCGTCTTTGAAAGGAAGATTCACTTCCACACAGCCATTTTTTTTTTCATGAAAGTGTGTTTCTCTCAAGGTTGCCTCCGAGGGAAGTGAGTTCAGAACCAGTTTTTTCAGTTGCCAGGGAGACCGCACTTTGGTGAAGTGAATGGAAACAGTCAGTTCTTACTGCACAGTAACCGTTTCTTTCAGTTCACGGCGAGTTCTTGCAGCGTCGATGTTCCTCATGAGGCCTTGTTCCATTATTTCTACAAAGGTGGCATCTTTGATGGAGGAGGCTGTTTCATTATCATGTCTTGTCTGCTGGATTCCTGCGCAGCCCCGATGATCATCTTCTTTTCTGCAGACAACTCTGACTTGAGATGACTGCAAGATAACGAGGACAATATATACAGTGGTGTTTTTTTCTCTTGAAAGAAAAAGACATTGCAGCAGGGCAAAGCCATAATAGAGTCTCCTTTTTCCAAGGTTAAAGTATATCATGTTCACAGTTGGCGTCTTTCTAAAGAAAGATGGACCGGACTGCTTGTTGAAAGCTTAAAATTTCACAACAAACACTGATGTCACAGTAGAACAACAGGCATTGTTGAGCACTTGCAAACCCCTGCTGATGTATTACATTCATTTTGTACAACAAGGCAGTTAAATGTCACTGATTATTCCTTTAAGAGAGCTGTGGCCTTGGGCACTAAAGACATCAAAGGACTCAGAACAAGTAAGTGATCTGTTGCATGCTTATTTAAAGACCACACAGACACTCCAGTCCTCTAGTTTGAGTCTTTTTTTGTATCACAAAACTCTTCAAGAGGACATAGTTACGCTGCTTGGTACAGGGTGTTGTTGTTCACAGAAGTAGACCACCCATTCTTCTTATTTTCATCTTCTGTACATTTAACCAGAGATGGAAGAAGTACTCCTTCCTTTACTTAAGTAAAAGTAACAATACCACAATGTAAAAATAGTCAGTTTCACAAAAAACTATTGTTCTTAAAGAAGCAAAAGTAATGCAAATGAATTATTATTACTGATTCAGTAAAGTCCATAGCTGGTCAAAGTGGAGCTGACTTTACAGTCCTGCTTAGTCTCCTCTAGAGCGATGGATCATATTTTATAAGCTGATCATATGTTTTTTTATACTCCAGAACCAAAATAATCACCTCATCTATTGATCTTGTGGTTGTGTTTTGTTTTGGGCAGGGATGAGGGTGTTGGAAGTATAGAGAACCTCCTTTCAGGCATGCAGGTGTTCATGTTTTCAGTTCTGTCGACTGCTTTTCTAAAAAGAGACCTCACCGCTGTCTTACATGCTCTCAGGAATTCTTTATGCTGAAATGCGTCAGCAGATTTGTCAGCATACGGACTGTTAATAAATTCATATAAAAGATCAATACATGAGGTGATGCTTTTTGTCGTACAGCACTTAAGCAAATGTACTTAATTACATTCCATCACTGCATTTAACTAAGTTTGCAATACTTTTTGTACCACTTTCATTATGCATACGTTATACAGGTTTGTAATGTTGCTTTCTCTCTTCAGCAGGTTTGATACTGTGGTTTGACCACTTGCAGAGCTGCAGAGCATCTGGACCACAATGCACTTGTTTGTACTTATCTATTAGCACTTTTTTGGCTCAACGCCATCAACAAACTTTACTTTTGTAATTGTTATTTCTACTATTTGTGGTGGCATTATTATTATTCACACCTTTTAAGACTATTTGACTGAACTAATCATTAGACTGCAGACTTACAGACTTATCTGCAGACCCTCCCACAGCGGATTTTGCACAGGTGTGAATAATTTTAACAATCCCATTAAGTGTCCTAGTAAGCCATGTCAGTGAGTGAGCATGCACAATACCAGAGCGCTGGAACTGGCTTGCCTAAATGCAATGCGTCATTAATGTTATTAGGTCCATCTGTGCTTTTCCTGCTTTGACAAGTCAAAATGTCTGCTGTGAAAAGGGTCTATTACTGCAGACCTGATGTCTTCTCTCTAAGTGAAAACATCATTACCCTTTATAAATGGTTTACTCACTTTCTAAGAAGCCATCAGGTTTGCAGTCATAAATAAGTCATCAGTTGGAGGTTGTTTGGGTTTATCACTTCCTAATAATTCATCAAGGTAAAATAAACAGCTTGCTAAAAACAGAGCAGGTAATCCTATAGCTTACAGGGATTCTTTCACACCCTGGTAACCAAAAAAAAGAAGGAAAAGAACAGCTGAAAATTAATACAATTAATGCTGCTTTGAATCCATTTAGCTTTGGTTTCGGGGTTCTGGTATTGTGCATGTTGGCTCACAGTGGCTCATGTCTTATTGGGACATTTGAATAGAATGAAGCCTTTTCTTCTTATGAAAGCTACGTTCACATTACATACTGAAGTAGCCCTAATCAGATTTTTTTGCTCCAAGTGACTCAGATTTGGGCCACTTGCATATGTGGTCCTAGATCTGATTCATATCCGATTTCCGGTTATGTGACCGCTGTCAGGTCAGAAGTCATGTGGGGTTGTTTTTTTTTTTTTTTATCGTTTTACTTCTCTGCGTCATCATTCAGTGTCGACACGTCACAGCCCAGTAAAAATAAACATGAAAGAGAGCAACAGCAGCAACGGGGGTCAATGGAGAGACGAGGACGTTTCAAATTTGTTGGACATTTATGGAGAAGCTTCATTTAAGCCAAACTGGAAACAATCTTAAACAAGCAGTTTAAAAAAAAAATATTGTTATTCTTGTACACACACGGATCACATTTCCATTGCATACATGGCAGTTTAGGACCTCAGCGGTTTTCACACTGGAGCCGTATACATGTCACATACAAACATGAATGTGAACCATCAACACAAAAAGGTTGAATCTAGAATCCAGAATTAAGCATTAAGGCCTGTAATGCAAATGTAGCCTGTGACAAGTCAAAATCCGCTGCGAGAAGGGCCTGTTAGTCACAGCTTATGAAGTATTTGTTTTATTAGTGGCTTTATAGGTGGTTCTTACTGTATGCAACACATGTGATATGTCAAGTAAACTGCAGATAACAAGTAGACCGTCTATCAGAGGCATCAGTCTACTTGTTGTGTCTATTCCCCCCTGAGTCTTGTGTTTCTCCCTGTTTTTCCTCCAAGGTGCTCTCTCTGCATTAGCCGCAGCATCTGCTTAACCTGACAGATTGAAACTTTGCTCATGCCCGAGTCTGGCTTGTTGGATGACAAAATCAATATTGGTGAAGGGAGGGAAAGCGGCATTATATTGCCAGTTGTAGCATGAGTGAGGAGATAACAACTTTTCCTCTCTCACAGTTTTCTATGACGGCTCGTCGGACTCAGGTGTGAGTGGCTTATTGATTGGTGATGTCATTCAACCGCAGCTGCTTTTCCCGATGGGCTCGTTTTATTTGTTATATATTTCGATGCTGAGGTCACACCGACAAGGGTGGCGGCTCCTCAGACTGTTAATTAGTGATGTCATTTAAGCCATTCCCGTTTCCTCAGAGACTGTTGGGTGTTATCTTTATTCAAGCTGAAACTGAATTGAGATGTGTGCTTTAATTTCATTTAGGGCTTTATCTTTATATAATTATCTACTTTTAATTAAGGTAAGAGGTTAATTGAGGTAAGGGGTTTCTTCTGTCTCCTCCTAAATGGAGGTGGACAAAAAATTAAAAACAAATTTGAATTTGATGCATTGCTGCTTTTTCAAACAGGCTACTTCTGACTCTAAATGAGGTTTTTATTAAGTTAATAGCACAGTTCAATGGTGTTAATGCTGTTTTTTCTAATATCCCCAATAAATAAACATATAAAGTGATCATATTTGATTTAGGAGATCAGATTATTGGGATTTCGGTTTACATTTAAGTACGAAATATTTTCGTGTGAAAATTAAAGATATTTTAAAGGATTTGTGTTGCTTATTCAGGTATATTTGTGGTAAATTAATGGGTAAACTAATGGATTGTAATGCTGTACATCAAGGTATTTTTATAGTCATGGTTTAAGGGGTTTGCGAGGGGTAAAAACCCTATAAAATGTACAAAATAACATTACATGTACTCTTTATTTGTCCTCATTTTTTCAGTTCAAGGGTTTCAAGTGTTCACCCAAAACATGAGGATAATTAATAGATGAAATACTGGATTATATATTAAGGTGTGTTTGAAGGATTATATGCACAGTTAAAGGGTTTTTAAGGAGCAAAAACCATAACTCATGAAAGTCATCCCTTAATTAATACTTTAAAATGGCCTTCATGTTTTATTTGAGGTGAAAATTAAAGGATGATTTTCATGATTTTAAGGATTTTTTACCCCTTAAAAACCCAGAAACCTTGCATATACAGTACGTTATTCAATAAAATACCTTAATAATAAGTGACAATTCATTCATGGATCCATTAACTATCCCCTTAAAATCCCTCACATCATCATTAATGGATAATTTAATGTCCTTCCAAGGTAAAAAGAAATTCAGTAATGCAGTAAGCATGTTAGATCTTAATACTGAATGCTTCTCGTACAAAAACAGATATATTAATGATTTTTGCTCCCCTCTTCTGCCTCATCATAACACATAACACTGTGGATTTATTTTCAATCTTTAACTCATATCATAACCAATGTTGTTTTGTTGCCCACCAGTAGGAGGGGCTGTTGTTGTGGCAATAAGGAAATACACCTTAGATATCCCAGAGCCCTTTCCTCTGCTGCATGTAATAGGGGATCGTAAATGCTGATAAGGCCTTTCTCGGGAATCCACACGCTCAAATGCCCTGACGATATCTGCCCAGTAAATCTTAATTTCTTTGTTGCTCTCCCTCCTGGATCTCAAACACTAGTAGTAAGCAATCACAACATCTGCCTCTAACAGGTTGTGTTGCTGCATAAAAAGTGTGTTGATTTGAAAAATATGCTTGTGTTGCAGGTTCGACCGCGTCTGTTTGTGTGGGCACATGTGTGTGTTTGTCTGTCAGTGCGTGTCAAGCCTCTCAGCGAGTGTTATCCTTTGTGTGAACAGGGTTGTTGGCGGGGGCCGCGACGGCGCAGGTTGACATAGTGCTGAGTTGCATGGGAAAAGAGAGTGGCGTGCTGTGTTTGTGGACTCAGACAAGCGTGGGGCAAACCGGGTTCGACAGAAGACATCATAGACAAGAAAAACAACAAGATTAGGAATCACCCCTCCCGCTCTCCCTCCTCTCCCCTCACCCTTCATCAGCCCGCTATCCCTAACCTCACCTCTTTACTTCAACTTCCTTCACCTCCCATCCTCTCACTGCTCCGTGCCTTTATTTACCTCTCCACCTTTGCTCTCTTATTAAATGCCACCACTCCTTTTCTACCTCGCAGACCAATTATCCAACCAAGGTTAACTCTGCTCTGCTCTACTCTGCTCTCACAGACCTTTCTTAATTCAATTCATTTTAACATTATCATGTCCACTGTTTACCTAGTATTTATCTGGCATTCTCTCAAACAGATGGTTTACTGGTTACGCAACACATTTATCCATGTAAGCATGAATATGTCAGAAGTGCTCTGCACATGTTGGGGCTGAATTGAATGTTCTCCCTCTCAAAGGAATCACACTGATCCTATTTGTAGAGGAGGCGATGTAAAATTTTTATCAGGTGCAAGCAGAATCTGCTGCTGTTGTCGCTGCAACGAGCCACGGGCATTTCATTCCATGTGGATGAGGATTTTTATTTGAGGGATAATACAGAACAAATATGTGATATCGTCCACAACCAACTGTCCGTGAATACTGACGACAGGTCACGGGTGAGTGCAAATTACCAAAAGCAGCACAGATTTTTTCCTGAACTGGAATTAATTAAATATACTTGAATGAAAACATCCTCCTAAAAAGTTGTTGTTGCTCAGATAACATTTCATATTGTGTTGGTGTCTGGCATCTATTAATGGTAATCACAGATCACCCTTGGTAACATATACATTTCTCAGAGATCTAAAAAAAGTACCTTCTTCAAACAACATGGGTGAGAAATCCTTAAACCTTATGATCAAGCGGCAACAACCACGGCTTGAGGCTAAAGCCAATGCAGAAGTACCTTAAAGTGCAACTTCTTTCCATGATGCAAAATAGAAATTAATCTATAAAAAATTAAGGTGTTATAGAAGTTTCAAAAATACATTTTTAAAGCTGGTGTGTGGTCACTTCCTAATTACCTTGAGGTGTCCTTCCCCCAATCCTGCCCTCTCCCTCATCGGCTAATGACCTTTCACTCTGACAGACAGACAGATGACTCCATTTTACCCCCTCTGTGCAGGTGTCAAGGGGATGATAAAAGACAAGAAAGAGGGATGTGATGAAGAAGATGAGAAGCGTTGCAGGATTTGACAGAACACTGTTGGAGAGGAGCGGAGCCGAGAGGATGGATGGATCAGCAAAAAAAGTAGACAGGGAGGATAGCTGTGTTTGTTTGTCACTCTGAACTCTCTCAATAGCCTCTTTCACACACACGGGAAAAAAAAAAACTACCATTGTCAGATTAACTTGCTAGCTTGTTCACCCCTCTGACACCTGCTCAGTTTGATTGGTGGAGTTGAAAGTAGAGCCATTTTAATGTTTCATGTTGAGTTGGTGGTCATTACTTTGAAATAATCACTCTAAAGGAAGGTTTTTTTTTAGGTTGGCACTCAGCTCCAATTTTGCACCATTGAAGCTGCTATTTTGTCATAAACACCTATTTCAACATCACTTCTGCTTTCATACAAGTTTAAAGCTGCACTAATCAATATTTTTATATCAACACTGTATTAAAGGTGCAATATACAGCATTCAGCCACACTAGTTATCAGCAAACAACTATTTGTTATATAAAGATACAGTACGGTGACCTGAGCAGAGAATGAAGTCACACTCTGTGACTGTCATCTGAGCCTCTCTATTCTTTGTTTTGATAGCCGGCCCAGCCACACATGTATGTTAGTGCACATGAGTCCCTTTTCAACATGGTAGCATGACGGCATGACCCGCCCTACTCTGCCTCTGATTGGCTTGGCCTGACAATGACGTTTCTCGCGTAGCCCTCGCTGAAAGAACAGGAAGTTTTCGCTGTTCTGCTGTCAAGCCATAATCATTTCTTCTAAATGCGGTCCATTTGTTCACAGTATAGGTAGCAACCTAGTTGCGGAGGGTGAGAAAAAATTTTTTGTTTTTATTTGTTTTAATTGTTAACTGTGACAAGATCCAGTGAAAGTGCAGGCCACTGAGATGTGCCAGCCACTTTGGTGGATGAAAGAGATGTGAAGGCAGCTAGCAATCCAATCACACTGTAACACTTGCTGTAATTTAATGCCATGCCTTGAATAGGATAAACATGGAGTTTGAAATAGTAGTAAGCCATGACTCAATGTAACAATAACACCAGATCTCCCCTTTCAATGATGAATGGGTAGACCATTGATTCATCAGACCTGTTCAGTCAAATGATGGACGATGATGGTTATAAACATTGAAAAATATTTATTCATGAATAAATGAGTGCACAGCATGAGCCATATAAACCAGACAAAGCAGTTCGCAATTAGACCCTACAATAATGCGTATAAGTTAAAAAATAAATATGCATTAAAGTCCATGAAAACCATGACACCCCTTCCAGTAGATTTAGATTTATTCCGAACATGTAAAGTATAAGTATGAGGATCATTCCCATAAATGATAAGTGTTCCTTGGCACCACTTCTCTGTTTCAGATTCAGACATGATGCTTCCACTGAGAATTTCCATACCGTTTACAACAAAGGTTGCAGGTGTAAGAGGAGTTATTGTATGGCTGTCACTTAATTTAATATAAACTGAAAGGTGCCCTCTGTTTTAGATTGTAGAATCAATATCAACATCTCATTTTCTGGTTTTCCATTTACCAAGATCCCCAGACCCTGATGGAGGCTGGAGCAACTTAATCAGCAGTTTAAGGAAAACACTTTTGCTCCTCTGGCTGACAATGAAGGACAATGAAGACAGTGGCTGTACCTCAAGCTGTGTGACTGGAGCCCAGTATGAGCCCGTATTTACATTTCAGTCAATAGAGTATTCACTCATCTGTTTGAATGACCTTGTAAAGTCAGTAATCCCTGCTTCACAATGAATAAATACATAAACAATGAAATTTCATCTGCTTGCAGTCACTCATTTTGAAAGAAAGTGAGACAAGAAAGGCAGAGGAAAAAAGAAAGGGGTGTATGACTCGGATTTCACGGTAATTCCTCGACTGATAAGTAATTGCACTCTTGCATAGAGTGCAGGCACTGTTGTTTGTTACTACAGCATAGTGGCTGTGATAATGGCCCAATCCATATTGTACTTGTGCAGCACACAGCAAGGCAATCAGTGTGTCTGACCAGTTACTGTGTAGCCCCTTACTGCATGCAGTATATGTTACATGTTCTTGGTGTGCACAGAAAAGCTCCAAAACCTGAGCTGTGAATGCAATCTGCTTCTGTGTATGTGTGTAAGCTGTTTTTTCACTTCACTATTAGTTCCAGCTCTGCAGAACACAAAGGCAAAGGGTACAGCAAATTTCAAAGAGCAAAAAAAAAAAAACCCTAAGAGATAAAACTGCTTCCAGTGTGCTCTGTCTGCCACCTGATGTTTTATTCAGTGATGAGTTCAGTTCACTTTACTCTGCTATAGTGATTTATATAGGGCCTGCTTGAACAAATGAAGGTTTTTTTCCTCCTCAACACAAAGACAAAGACAGAAGGAGGAGAAAGCTATTTGCAATTTGGAGCATCAATAAAAATGCAAATAGTGGGAAACCATTTCTCAGCTGTGACAATGGAGGCGTTGTCATTGCAGCACCCAAAGACAGTGAGACGGATGGACCCACCCAACTCCACAACCCAGAATTCTTTATCTTTAAACTGAAAACGCTCGAATAGGAGGAAGGGAATTTATTTCATTCTGCAAGTGCTGCTTTTTGTAAAGATGATAAGTCCTGTAAGTTTGCCACTCTGCCGTGGCAGTGACAAGAGCAGATGTTGAACTGACCTTCTGGTGGAGATGTCAGTGTTGCATCAAGAGCAGGCCAAGGTCTGTCAATCAATCAACCGGCACACACAAGATGTCCTTGAGGAAAAAAATCTTGAAGGACAGACATGCTGAAAATGCCATTCTGCAAGAACATTTTATCGATAAACCGAAAAGGACCTTCTTGTCAAACTTGTTCTGGGCATGTGTACTGATGTTCCCTAAACCCCTCCCCTGAACAGTGGTTGTCCAATCATAGCCATAACTAGGCACTGCAGGCCTTTGGGATTTTGTCAACATGCTAAAAAACGGTGTGCAATGCGCAGTGTTTAAAGAGTTTGTAGCGTGGTGTCCTTTTTTTAGCCTTTCAAATGCCAAAAACACAAAGGCAAAAGAGTCAGGAATGAGCTGCAAATGTTAGCATGTACAGCTAACTAGCTTACTGTAACCCAGCGTTACTTCCAAAGCCAAGGAGCATTTCATTAGCTAACTATATTTTGTGTTAAAGATTATGTCTTAAAAAGCCCCCACTATCTACTATTTCCCCCCTGTGTAGAGTGTCCTGGATGTTAATGTAACGTTATCAGCTTGGATTTGGGGAAGAACCAACCAGTTTGCGTTACATTTACTGAACACAACGGTCAGTCATCCCAAAAGCCTTTGTTTCTTGTAATGTTAAGTCAGGTAAGTCTGATTTTACATTTAATAGCTTATGATACTAATTTATAATAGTAGGTCTTGCAGCATTCATGCGATTAGTGAAACCAGATACAAACAAACTTTATATAGCTCCTTTTAAATTAACTTCCTCGTAGTATTTGTGCTTTCTCGTCTCACAAGTTTTGATGGATCGTGGTCACGGACCGCCTGGTTATGGATCGTGGGCTTCCATGGACCGTAGCTACGGACCCTGTGCTGCCTTGGTCCTGCTTGATATGCACGCCTGCTATTATTATTATTAGTCATATTTCTCTTATTATTATTGTTGTTATTGGACTTCTGAATTCTTCTCACCAAATGGAAGGTAGGCTATTGTTGTTGTCATAAATTCCCATCATTCCCTATCTCCAACTCGGAATTACAACTTGGAGGCTGACATCTAAACAGTATGTTGTGAACACGGCATTACACTAGCCGACATTGAAATACGAGAATAATGCTACCTTTTAACTGGATTACTGGAAAAAAGTTCACAGTCACCAGACAGAAATGAGAAAGCTGCGTTTGTCTGCTCTACAGATGAAATCAAGGACCCATTGTTTCAAACATTACTAATAATTTTGATGGGAAAATCTGCTATCGTTATTATTAAAAACTACACGTGCTGTGGGAGAACGGGTGTAGTCTAATCAATCAGCCAGTCAGCGAGCTCTTTCAGGCCTTTCCCTCAAACATTTTTTTTCTTAAAACATATTTTCTTTGATGACAACACAAGTCCAGGAGTGAGCATTCATGCAGGCGTCTACCTGTGGCACATATGGAGAAAACAAACACATTACTTTAGAATACAGTTGCTGTATAAGCTTCTGATGGCAGCAGGGACAAAGCGAGCAGAGCAGCAGGACCTTGCGGCAAAGGTATTAAGAAGCATGTGAAGTCAATGAGAGTTTTTCTTTTCCCTGACTTGGTGTTTCCATGCTCGCTGATTCCCCCTCTGAGTGTGGTAAGTGCACAGGTAAGCTTCCAGTTTATTGGTCCAGATTGAGATGGAAGAAATTCTTGATCAGCTCTGACGTGCAGCCCAGTGATTTTTTTTGTTTGTTTGTTGTTGTTGGTTTTTTTTGTGACTGTGCAAACGGAGAAGCAAATGTGGTTGTTTGTGAGCGCACCTGCAGACACACAATCAGGTGTTTGTTGCCTCATACTGAGATCAAAAGGTAAATTTCATCCTTGGGGTGCAAAAGTTCTCCACTTATCCTGTTATTCTAAACCGCCTGCCTGCAAAGTTTTGAATATTTCTTGGAATATCATATTGCTAAGCAGCTTATTAGACATTGACAACAACAAAGTCACAACTCCTACATCACCTCCGAAATATTACGGCATTCTATACGGCGAAACCTTCGCAAAAGACAGACACATTGGAGCACTCTTGACCCCCTAGGGAGTTTAGGGATTAAACATAATCTCTTTCATTTCCAACACCTTCCTGTCTTTTTCTTATATTTCTTGTAATTTCCTTCCTCCGCTCGTCACTTTTTCCTCCAGTCTGTGTGAGAGAATTTATTTATTTATGCATATGTGTGCAAAGATTTGTAACGTGCACAGACTCCAAATCCTGCTGGAAAACCTACCTTTCTGTTGTCACAACTGTATGTATGTATGTGTGTGTGTGTGTGTGTGTGTGTGTGTGTGTGTGTGTGTATGTGTGTGTGTGAGAGAGAAAGTACTAGTGTGTGTCCTCACTGGTTGGCAGTAATGCAGTAGAGTTTAGGCAGAGTGAATGATCACTCTGTTTATAGGGATTTGATTGCAACCCAGAAACCAGGCCACATTCTCCGTCTGTCAGCTGCCAGCGAGCAGCCTGGCGTCAACATTTTACTCCCTGCAACTCTGCCTTTCTTTTTTCCCTTTCCCTCTCAATGCCTCTCCCTCCTCTCTCCTAATTCTTTTCCCCGCTCCCCTCCCTTTCTAGACAATTTTTTTATTTTTTTTATTTGTTGCCACCCCTCCCTCTCTCTTTCTGTATATGCTCTGATTTCCCTGGGAACTCAGCAGCAGCAGACGTCTGCCTTCTCCCCTCAAAAAAAAACAAAACAAAACAAACAGGCACACATTCTCACACTTGCTTGAATACACATGCACGCACGACTATGTTTATATTCACACATGCACGCATACAGGTATACTTGATTATTCCATGTGGAGTGTCTGGGAATGACGACGTCTGGATGTAATAACTTAAATATTTGTTTACTCTGAGCTCCCAGTCCCCCAGTATGTGGCAACAGAAGTTTATGAAACCAAATTAATTATCTGTGCCAGTTCCCACAGGACCCGCAAAACACATTGCTCATCACAAATTTGTACAGAAGATTGGAATGTTAGTCCCCTCTGACCTGAAGCAATGTTTTTCCTTGTGTGTGTGTGTGTGTGTCTGCAGCGATGTATGTGTGTGTCATTCAGTGCGTCTGAGTGTGTCTATTCTTGGCATATAGGTATGTTGCACGGAGACACTTATCGTATCTTTTAGTGTGTCCGTGTCTGTCTTTCTGTGCATTTCAAAAGATTTTAGCTTTTCTCACATACATAGATGCAAAAAGGATTCTTGTGTATTTACACTGCGAGCATTTTGACTTTGTACAACTGTTGTTTCAACATCTTCCCAAGACATCCTGGAATTGTGCAAAAGTAGTTCCAAAAATGAAAGTTGAACCGATGTCCTGAACATGACTTGACCCAGCAAGATCAACAATGTTTTGTTACCATCATCAGCAGATGTTGTAAGTAACTCAGCCCAAGAATACTTACAATAAAGTGAATGTAATGAATACAGCACATATGTTCCAGTATTAAATCCTACAGATGTACAGCTTCATAAATACATAAATGATAAAATGATCTCAACTGATGTCCCGGTCTGACCCTAATGTCTGCAAGCTGTTTTAACATGTCACCTTCAAAAAAAACCTTGTGAAGTGAAGTGTACAGTGTGCACATCCATATGATTTTTTTAGTAATGCAAGATGTAATGCAATCGTTCAACACATCGAGTTAATATTGAAATGCATGAAATGTACTGATCAAAAGAAAAAAGACGATCATCAAAGAAGCAATATATTGCTGTTAAAAGAGTTAATAATGACTCAATCTTTACCCTACTCTTGACATCAGCTTTCATTGAGAAGGTGCAGTGACTTCTGTAATGAATGAAATGCTGGTGTGACTCACTTAATAGATAAATCCTCCAACTGAAATCACATTTAATCATCCCTCTTTGCAGTAAATGTATTGTTAATAGTTTTGTATTATTAGAAGGAAGAAAAAAAGGTCTTTGGAAAAATATTAGGACTTTAGGAATGCTCCTTTTTGTTGCAGCTGGCTGGGGGGGACGTGTCAGAACGGAAGCAAAGTAAACAAACTGCTGTAGCTACAAGTCATGAACAGATATAGTTAGCATGTCGCTAACAGGGATTTTAAAGGGCAATGACCAAATCAGCATCTAACGTTTCCGAAGTGACATTTTCAGCTATGCTAATTTCAGTTGGACTTAAGTAGCTCAACATTTATTAATCAAAATAAAAACATCTCAAAGTGTGTAAAACCCAAGACTATTAAATAACCCAATAACACATAGTGTTACCACATAGTGACATCATTTTTTAAAAATGTATTATTGTCATGATTATATTTGTTGCTGTTTGTATTTGCATGTGTCCGTTGGTTTCTATACATGTGGTGTCATGTGACTCAGTGTCAGAGATGTGACTATACATACAGCACTTTCACAATGTTCATGAAACATACACCTCCATCAGGTTCAACAACATCTCACACACACACACACACACACACACACACACACACACACACACACACACACACACACACACACACACAGCAGCCATCATCCGCTCCTACTGAACCAGAAATAGGCATACATCCTTTCTCCGCTGTCTCAACACAACATTGATATATGAGTTAGCTGTGATGTGTGAGGTTAAGTACAAAGACAGTTGATGCTGACGGCGGCTCATTGTGGGCGGGGAGGGGGGGTGGGGGTGGGGGGGGGGCTTGCTGGGTGGGCAGGTAGGTAGAGAGGGAGAGGTTAGGAGAGTGGGTGTTGTGAATGATTCATACAAGCTACTCCCAGAACGGCTGCTGCTGTACTCAACACCAGCAGTGGGATATGATAGCGCACGTCTATTGATGTAAAGAGTTTCTTTCTGCTCCCATGTTGGAAAGTTCAAAGTTATCGATTTGGCCAGAGAGCTCACTCAGAGTAGGTGTTCAGATACCTGGCCCACCAGCTAATTTTATTTTTACGCAGCAGAGCGGGACCATCGCTGTGCCCGCGTGGTGGAATACCACAAAAGAAACCCAACTCTTCTCCCTCGCATCTCTTGCTTTGCTTTTATTCATCTTCATTGTTTCCCACCTATGCTGGCCTTTCTTCTGCTCGTTCTCCCCCCGCTCCCTCCTTCCAAGGCCGTGTATAGTGTGAGATAAAGAATAGCAGAGTCGGGTACAGAGGGTAGGCTGGCAGGATCACTGTTTATGGACGTTTGAGCCCAGTCTCTGAGAAAGGTAATTTCACGCTTGGCGGGGCTGACTCCAGTCCCAGCGTTGTCCCTGTGATTAATTAGGCTTTTTAAGCGAACAAACCAGGAGCCAGGTGAAGATGTTAATTATCTCGCCATTATGCAGATAGAATATAGTCACGGGCCTGCAGCACTGGTTAGCACATATACACAAAGGTTGACATACATCTACTTTCACATGAACATGCACTTACATACAAATCTACATGTAAAAGAGACAACGTGTGTGATGTTGTGAACAGCACTGACAAGAAAAATCTTCAAATCATTTCCAACATCAGTACTTTTATTACAGCTCTCTTTTGAAAAAATTGGGTTCACCTTTCTACCCTCCAGTAAGCAGTCTTCTGTCTAATGTCATATCATTAGACAAAAGTAGTAACACTGCACTGACTTACAGAAAAGACCCAAACACAGTAAAAAGTGTCATCTCTGAGCCATCCAAAGAAACAAACAAGTATTATTTTATAACAGCTATAATACAGTGCAGGACCTGAATCATCCACTCACAGTCATCATCATTATATAACAACCATAGGATATATCTGTCTGGATTCTTGGACTCTATATAAAATGGGTTGAATATGGATCTCGCAGGTTGCATTCTCTTCTGCACTGTGTCCATCTTTTATTTTTGCCTGTTTGCTTGGTTTTGTTTGTTTAGCTGAGGAACAGCCATAGACTGTATATAAAGATGGACGTAGCAAGGCGTAACGTCACCCATTTGTTTGCATTGGAGCCAGTTTGAAGCCCAGAGTTGCTACTTACGGTCGGAGCTATCTTTTCCGTTTGGAGCCAGGACCTTTCACATAAGGAGTGCGGGGTGTTGCCTTTGACGCTCTGGAAACACGGCCCGCTACCTCGGACTGAAGCTAACGTTAGCTTACTGGGAACACTGAGTGGTGCAGACTAACATTAGCTAACCAACACAGCAGGTATCGTTACCAAGTAAGTAATATTGCGACAATAGTCCGTGTCCCGGAGGCGGGGAGCGAACTGTCAATTATAGCTGTCAATCAACGCCCATGTGGCAGACGTCAAAGCTACTATTCATCTTTATATCTTATTAACAGAGCAATAATTTCCAGTTAGGCATCAAAGAGTTTGACAAAACTGACAATCGAGCAAACTCCACCCAGTCTTGGGCAGTAACACATTACTTAGTGATGAGTTACAGTCATGTGATTATGTTTTCAGAGTAGTGTAAGGGATTAAAATTTGCATTTCAGTATTTACATTACAGCTACTAACGTAATGCCCCATTACTTTTACTTTTCAGGGGCTGGCTGGTTTGCTGTCCAACTGGGAGTTAAAAGGAGAGCTCATATCAATTTTGTTGCTTTATGTTTAGCGGACAGAAGAAGAAGTACGATTTCCGGTAACTCAGAAGTTTTAATAAAAAAAATGTACATGTGTGTCTTTAGCTGGCTTGCTAATGTTAGCCACCAGTAAGGAATCACTTGGTTTTGATCAGAGTTGGAGGGTTTGTCTGCTAATGTCTTGTCTTCTATTACTACACCTGTTAACACAGAAGGTGCAATGACTAATGTAAATAATTGCTCACCGAAAAGCCATGTAATTACTTTCCCAATTGGTAAAATGTAATGAGTAATGGATTACAATTTCCAGTAACTTGCCCAACACTGCTGATGCAGACTGTTTGATACAGTGGGAAGATCTAAAAATGCTTGAAAGTGGACCTTGAGTTGCAATTATTGAATCTAACTAGTTTCTAAGGGACTGTTATTTATCAGAGGGAGGGGGGTGGTTGGGATTGTGACTTTGTTTTTTGTTTTTTTATCTTGACCCTCCCCAGAGTTTTACATATTTTTCCTTGAGCCTTCCTGAGTGACGGGGGGAAATGCATGACCCTCCCTCCACCATAAATAACCATATTTTATTATATTGACACCAAAGGTAGGTAGTATTGGAGGAAATAAAAAAAGGACAGGCTGACCTTTTCCAACCATTATGTTTAATAGCGAACCATGACTCTTAAACCTTGGCCCTCTGACCCCCCTCCCCTCGGCAGGAAAAAAAAAACAAAATACCAGCCCACCTTACTGTGTCCTCTCCTGTAGTACTGCAGAAGTTACCTATGACAATTCAAGCTCTGAAACATAAATAACATGCTAACTTAGTCCAGCCAATTTAACGAGCAAACAGCAGTGAGTGAAAGTTATCACCAAAACAAACAGCTAATTTCTTAAGCAAAATGCAAATCCTCCTTACAAATAATCACATCATCACACAAGCTGTGTGCATGACAGTCAGCCACCCCTCCTACCACACAAAATCAACATTTAATAAGCCTGCACATCACACACACACACACACACACACACACACACACACACACAGCCAACATTAGCAACATGTGGATATTAATGTCCATTTTCCCAAATAAACAGTAACATACACAACACTGGCAGCAGCGGCCAGAATAATATCAGCTGATAATAACGAACACACACACACACACACACACACTCGTTATTAAATTTTAAAAACTTACCCTTTGATGATCACATCAACGAAAGTTACTTGAAAACGAAATCCTGGAGATTAAAAAAAGCCTTCTGGTTTTCTGCACCAGATTAGCTCTGGTGTAGGTCTTCCTTTGCAGATTAATTCCAATTTTTCATTAAAAGTTCATCTTGAAAAAGGCATCCTCACTAGCCATAGTTACTCCCGGCTTGTTTATGTTTTTTTCCCGCTAGCTTGTGATGTGTCCGCTCCATCCCAGTGCGCCGGTGGCAGCAACCACGTATTTGTCAGCTGACCAAACAAACAACAATGTCGGCCTACAGGGCAGAGGCCAAGGTAGCTTTCTTAGCTGACAAATAATCGCCAGCATGGACAGTAATGTTCACAATATGATTTTATGTGAGCCTGACATTCATCAGTTTTCTGTTTTATCAATCTCCCCTGACTTGTTTGTGTTTGTATGGTCGTGGTGACCGTGATAAACGCCGCTCTCACTGCTGAAATTTGGCGGCAGATCTGACGTATCTGCCGGCTACGATAACTGTCCAATGGTGTGCAGACTCTACCTGCTCGGCGCACCACAGGTGTACCAGCGTGGTAATGGTCCTGACCCCTTCACAGCGCACAGCGGGCTGAACGTGTCATAAAGTAGCGACAACAAAGCCCGCCCATTTAGAGGGAAGATATGGTTCTGATTGGTCAATTTTACTGTCATTTGAATTACTCAGCCCTCTGTAAAATTATAGAGCTGAAAGCAGCATTTTCTTCCCAGCACCCCTCCCTCTCATAAATAAACAGTCCCTAAGGTCAAGAATTAACTTTGTTGCTTAAATTGATTTACCTTTTTCTTATATACTGTAATACAGTGTTGCTGAACTATCATAACTGCACATAACTATTATTATGAATTGCTTAATATTTGATTTATTATTGTGATGGTTTGTTATATAAAAATTATGATGTCCAACAGAAACATGTTATTTCAAATGTCACAAATAGAGGAGCAGGTGAACCCAAATGCAGAAACTGGAAAGCAGGGCTGAAGAAGACCATCTTTATTCCAAAGATGACTAGTACAGACTCCCAACAAAAAAAAGAACAAAACAGGGCTAACTGAACAGACGACTTGACAAAAACTGAACTGAAACCTGAACTTAAATACAAACTGAACTAATCAGACAGGTGGCACAACACAAGGGCAGGCTGGGAGCTGATAGGCTGGGGAAGACACTAGGAGCAGGGCAGGACTAACGAGGGTAATGCAGGGCAGGTGAGAGGAGGAGCACATGAACACAGGAGGAATGAGGGAACACACAAGGGAAACACAGAGCAAACCAAAACCCAGAAAATACAACACTCAATAACAACCCACCATAAACCCAGTCTTTCAAAGATACAACTCAAATAACATGAATGAGCAAACCCAAATGACCAAAAAGACTGAACAACAGAGGTGTAACACAGAAAACTACAAAAAAGTCCAAACACAAGCAGAAAGCATCCTGGCAGGATGTGACACCAAAACTTTATCTTGTAGACAAAATGTTACAGATTTTCCAAGAGCTCAATAACTTTGAGTCTTCACTTATATATTCTTTAATGCAAGCACTAATTTTATCAAAGGATAAATTCTCATTTTTGTCAAGAATAAAAGTGCAAGAGTAACTTCTATTCGGAGAAACAGGAATGTTGGTATTTCAAGAAAAGCCGAAAAGTTTTCCACAACATGTTCTCTAAATTACAAAGGAAACAAAATCCTTTCTAGTGTGTATAACTAACAAACAACGTGTTAATGGTGTTGATCCAGCCATGTAGAGTGACCTTTCAAGAGAGTCCAGCTGGCGGTGGTGTGTTGTTTGAAGTGTGACTCTGTCTCTTGGTCTCTCTCAGTGTGAACGAGCAGCAAGCAGACATCAGACAACCTATTAAAGACTCAATTAGACGGTCTGCGTATTGGATTCCTGTGGCTATCTGTCCTATTGAAATACCATTACTGAGAGACAGAGAGGAGGAAAACGAGAGATAAAGAGCAGAAGATAGAGACAAACGCACACAGGCAAAGAGAGAAAGAGATAGACGGAGAGAGACGAATAAAGACACAGAGGGGGAGGCTGAATGAAGCGCCTCTGGCATCAAAGAATGATTAGAGCCTGGCCAACATAATGTGATCTCTCACACACATAAGTTATGGCCTCAGTTTTCTCATGTCGCATTACAAAAGCTGACATTACAGATAGCTAGCTGGTAATCCAGTAATGCACTATAAGGATGATCCAGACTTCCAATTCAATAAAGGCCTCACTGATGTATTTTGTTGACTTATAACAAATGAGTACTATAAGAAAAAGAAAAACATTTTTTGCCTCCAAATGTGCAGCACAAACTTTTTTTTTTTTTTACAAAGTTGAGGCGTCTGTCTTTGTCACTACCTCTCACTTTGCTTTCCTCCCACTCACTTTGTTTCGATTTCTTACCCCTGATTATATGGAATAAAATTAGGGTCATATGTATTGTAGCTGTGTATCAGCATCTGAATGTGTGAAAACATTTTGTATGAATACATTCAAATGTGTGAATGTGCAAAAACGTGATCAAATGAATTCAGATGTTTGAATGTGTAAAAAAATATCTCAACAAATAGATCTAATTTTTGAATCTGTACGGAGATCTTTAGCTGTGCATGACATTTTGTGAACAAATGAAAAAGACTTGCACACACATTTTCCAATGTGTGAGTGCATAAAGAAGATTGATTCGTAGCTGTAAACGTGGGATTCACACATGCAATTGAGCTCTGTGTGAGCTTTTTTTTTTTTTACCCACAAACAGATAGATGTGCAACTGCAAACCTTTTTTTGCAAATGCAAACCTAATTTTATTCCATATACAGTAATTACCAGCTGCCTCACTTTTGTCTCTGTTGTCAAGTGCAGCAAACACTCCCTGTTTTACTTTTTTTTATTGTTTTACAACACAGAATCACGGTATATGTAATTAAGCTTCATGACACTGTTCAACTGAAAACAAATCTTCTATTTGATTATATCATGTACACATTTAATACACAAAATGATTTGTTGCATGAATATTCACTCTGTTTCTGTCAATATTTAGTCATTGCATTGGTGCTGTGAGTGAACAGCACTTTTAAGTTTGAGGTCTGAAACACAGAAATAGTTTTCAGGTCATTCCAGTGTAGTCTGGCTTTATGTTTGGAGTCATTGTCTTGCAGACAGCAGCAGGTTTTCCTCTGGGACTTCCCTGTATTTTGCTTCGGAGTCACATGATACTGCCACCACTATGACTCATGGTGGGGATGATGGAAGTCTGGCTTGCATTAGCTAATTAGCCAAATTAGTATTTATGACTCACAATCACTGGCTTATTCACCAACTAACTAGTAATGTCCAATAATATCCATGCTTCTCACTATTACTCTACTGATCCACAGTTTATTACAATTTAATGTTCATGTATGTTTGGGAGGATAAGTAGATCATTGTAGCTGAAATTCTTTGAGAGTGCCCCCAAAGATCAGAGCCTTTTCCAACATATCTAACTGTATAACATTTGCTATAAATGGTCAATTCCTTGAGCATTTAGTGTAATAGCTAAGAGGCTCAATTTTGGTTTTCATTTATGTTTAATGTTTCTGAGTCTCTGGCATGCTTTCAGCCAAAAACTGTTACTTTTGACTTTACTGTACTTTAAGGGACTTTCTGGGCTTTGGAAATGTTCTTGTATCCCTCCCATAGATTGTGTATAAAGATGGACATAGCGAGGTGTGATGTCACTCATTAGTTTGCACTGGACACAGTTTGAAACCCAGAGTTGCAACTTATGGTGAGCACCATCTTTTCTGTTTGGAGCCTGGAACTATATATATATAAATAAGGAGCGGGCTGTTGCCTTTCACCGTCTGGAAACATGCCCCACTACCTCGTAATCAAGTAACCTTAAACTTACAGAAATATTGCGACAACAGTCCGTCTCAGTGCAAGTCCCAGACCCGGGAAGAGCAGCAGGTGAGTGAACTGTCAATCAACGCCCACACAGCATCAAAGCCCACTATTAGTCTTCAAATCTTACTAACGGAGCAATAATTTCCAAAATGATCACCAGCACACTTATTAGAGGGCCTGAAGTTAGCAATTGAGACCTTAATGACCTGTTGAAAAAAAAAAGATTGACTTAATATTTCTAGAGAGAACGATTTTCTGGAACCAACATCTAGCAGCCATCTGTGGCATTGCACTTTAAGGTACTTCCACATTGGCTTCAGCCTCAAGCTGTGGTAGTAGCCGCTTGTATCCCTCCCTTTTTTAACTTTTTGTGTCTCTTTTTGGGATGTTCCTTTGTCTTTATGATCACATTTTTGCCAGGAATTTTACTAGCAACCTGTTGGACCTTCCTAACACAGGTGTACCTAGCTTAAGTTCAACTGTTAGACTTTGATTACTCACATATGATCTCCACTGAGCTCACTATACAACCTCTAAAAACAGTTGGCTACACTGATAATAAGTTTGTCACTGTATGTTTAGCTTTTCATTTGTACTTAATTTATATCAAATTGCAGAGATTTGTTTTCACTGTGATATTAAATAGTTGATCAGTTTCAAAGAAGCTTAACGGCATCCACTGTGATTCAATGTTGTAGAACAATAACACATAAAAAGGTTCAAGGGGGACACATCAGTTCTACAAGGACTGTAGTTTACAGTTTTATTTGGACCTTTCAACCTCCTCATTCTCTCTCGTGCTGCTCTCCTCCCCTCATGCCCCCTGCATTGCCACATTAAGGCTTCCTTGTTCCTATAGCAACTCGTCCTCATCTCTCTATCAGGGTGAATATACATAGCCAGTCTCCAGGGTATTCGTTCTCCAGCTCAGCAAAGATATTAGCAATTATGTGCTTGTTAGGAGTGGGCCGGAGATAAGAAAGATGTGTCTTGTGTCTGATTACTTTTGCTCTGTGTTCCTGGGAGAAGCCTGGGGGTCCTTAGGGGGACAGTGCCAAACCCCTTCTGCTAATCTACACTGGGCCCTTGTGGAAATATTGCACTTTTGCTTGTATTGGATTATTCATGCATGAAATATTGAGTAAATGGGAATGTGGGAGAGCTCTTATGTGAGGCAATAGTTGCGAACATTAGGCACCCCAGCCCTCTTAATGTCTCTCTTTTTCCTCTGAACAGTTTAAACAGCTACCTCACATGGTTCATTGTGCGGTAAACACTTGACCGCATGAAGGTTTTGGTACAAATAAATGCTGAATGTGGGTAAGGTTTTTGAATTTGGGAAAAATTTCAAGGTCAAAACCTCCCTTTGAGCACTAACAGTAATCACACACACACATGTGAGGATACATTCACACAAACATGCACATAAACTATCTCATTCTGTGCTATGTGTTGATGAGACAGGAGCAGGAAGGCTTGTATGTGCATCGCTAATGTAATTCCATCTCACCAGATGGCCTGGGTTTTTGCAAAAACAGTTTTTTTTTTACTCTTCCCCCATCTCCTCCCATGTTCTCCCTCATTCCACCTACTCCTGTACTCTGCACCTCTTGTTCTCTTTCTTTCTTCCGCTCCATCCTTCAAGTCTTTTTTTTTCTCCTTTTCTCCCCCCCGACTTGATTTTCCTCATATATTTCGTCTGCGGCTTCTCCTCTCTCTTTCACTCCTCCCTGTCGTTCTTATTCTGTACCCATTTTTCAGGCTCCCTCTCCCTTTCATTTCCTCTCTCCCCTTCTCTTCGCCATCATGTGATCTTAAGCAGGACTCATTATCATCAATCAATGGCTGAACTTCTTACGCAGCACCTATGGCTCCAGTGAAGTATTCTGCAATGCTGATCCGCTCACTCACACACACAGAAACACAGGCTGAAGCCCCCGCTCCGTCTTTATCTCTGTGGCTGTTTGATCAGTCAGATAGAGTGTGTGTCAGACATTAGACTGACATGTTTCCTATGCTCTGGGCTTTCCCTCCAGAGGTGCAGCAATCAGAAAAGCTCATTTGATTGAATTGATGCTGTGGGCTCAGAGCGCAGGGCCCGGCTGAGTGATGGCTGGGCTGATTATAATGCACTGTAGCATGTGTCAAACATGCCAGCGACACAGTGGGCTGTATTCCAAAAACCAAGGATAGCCTACTGTACGACCCCCACCCTCCCTTTACCTACTGCCCTTGAGCAAACACCCACGTCAAACCTCATCATCAGAGAGCCAGGCAGGAGAATTGACTGTCGGGGTGTTTTCTGCTCCTCGCCTCGTCATCGAAAAAGACCATTAGGGTTGTAGCGTCAAGGGTACAGTGAAGGAGGTTTTTGTTTTGGATCGCAGCCATGCAGCAGAGTATTCAGGGGAGCTGGGGATTTGAATAGCATTCCATTACAGAGCACAGCAAGGTGGGTGATAAACCCAGGTTTGCCTTATTTTGTTGTTTCTCATTTTCTGTGCCTGAGCATTATGACTCCGAAATGTGTTTTGGTGACAATAAACTGTAAAAAAAAAAAAAAAAAAAAAAAAAAAAGGTACACAAAGGAGACTCCAGTGTGTGATTTTTTTTTTCATTCAGCTCAGAAGGTTTCCAAAACAAATGTGGCGCTGTCATGTTAAGTTTTGAATGTGAGCTGCTTTCCTCTGCATCCCCACCAAATGTATTCTTACTGAGCTACCACCAAAAGCAGTGATTCATCAGTGCTGATTTATTCTAGTGTTCGCAGTTACATCAGCAAAATAAAGTGTAAAAGCAAGAAATCAGATGTGAATGTCTGCAGATTTCATATATTTTCTATAGCTTCAATCTTCAGTGTCACTCAAAGCTAAATGCATTTTCTCAAACAACTAAATGTTTGTCAGAGTCCGGGAGAGGTTATCCTTGACACTTTGCCCTTATTGCCTTTTTCTTTTTTGTTAGTCCTTCACTTTCCGCCTTCATTAGAAAAACACCTTTAAACTTTTTTTTCCAGTTCATTAAACAGGAGCAGAGGGACAGACACAAAATGTTTCAAGGTGAAAGCGTGGCACAATACTCCCTCCCTCAATCAAATTTATTGCTCAAAATGTAACATTCTGGTAATCTAGACTTTCATCAGACTTCTCTTCTTCTCATTCTCTTTTGTTAGTTTGATTCGCCTCCAATTGCTCTCCTGGAGATTTGAGCTCATTTCATACACTGTGCACAACAGTTTACACATTATTGCCGGAATTTACACCCTGTAGAACAACTGTGTTTCCTGCAAAATATGGTTATACACTACTGATTTGCATTGCCAAATATGTACTGTAATTCCTGCTTGGATTATGCAGCATTTTTTGCAATCCATGAAGTGTGATTAGCCTGGGATTTTTGTCCTGCCCCCCTTTTGTTGTTATATGTCATACAGGAAAAACAAATGAAATATATTAACTTTTTGCAGATAATTTAAGCATGAACATTTTGCATTGGCAGTGAATAGTTTTCAGATAGGAATTGCATTTCCTACAAAACAGATTTCTTTTGCAAATTATACAAATGTTATTTTTAGTCGACAGGACTCCTGTAGAGACAAGAGATAAAGGCACTGCACATAATCACACATACATCAACATCACCTGTGAACATGTGCGCATCTGTGCACGCTCGCACAGCGGTGAATAAAGCCAATCAGTGGAGTCTGTCATGGCTGACAGTGAGCTAGAGAGCCAGTCACGGCTCTCCCTGAGGCCAGATGAAAATATATGAGATGTACACTCAAAGTTCACTCTGAAATCCCCCTTTCTCACTGTCACTCCACATGATTCTTCCCATCTCTCTCTTTCTACTCATTTTTTTTCCCCCTCAGACACACACTTTACACACACACACATTTTTGCTTGGCTCTCACACACCTGTTCCTGAGGTAGAATTTCTGAGTAGCCACAGAGGAATCTATTGTATTTCCTGCACATCCTTCTTGCTGTACCTGGAGACGCTGCTGCATGCCTGAGCCTTTTTAATATTTTCTTTCTCTTTCCTGCCAGTCTCTCCTCTCTCGCCACCTCTCTCCATCTCCTTTATTTTATCTAATATAATAGGATAATCGTGTCAGTGACCCTGACTGCACAAAGCCCTCAGGCGATTATGAAGATGAACAAAGTGGTTTACATAATTCTGTTGACCTGTCAACTTGTGTGTGTGTGTGTATGTGCGTGTGTGTGTGTGAATGTGCATGTTTGTGTGCGTGGACTCCACATACCTGTATTTGCTTCTTAATGGCATATAATGTGTGACCTTGTGTCAAGGAGTTATCAGCATTTTCTCAGTTGAGCCAACTTACCTGAATACAAAAGAGGTCTGTTGGACTTGGGAATACAAGCACACTATTCCTCCCTCCCTCTCTCTTTCTCACTCTCTCCCCCCTGTTTCCCTCCATGGGTCTCTCCCTCATGGTGTGTGTGAGAATTAGCAAGGTTGTTTTTCAGTGCTGCATAGTTGCAGGCTATTATAGAAGCAATACCACCCAGGGGATGGAGGCATTATGAGTGTTGGAACAGCTAAGAGCCAAGGAACAGATGAGTTCTCCCCTGGCTGTGTCTCTATCCATGCTTCACGCTGGTCCTGTGGGCTTTCAGCCCCCATAAACACACATACTGTATAAGGCTATTCTAAGATTTGCCCTGTTCCCCCATCCTGCACCTCCAAGACTAATGCTGTTTAATAAATTCTCAGGCTTGGTTGTACATGTGTGTTTTTTTAACTAGAGAATGGTCATGTGACTTGATGTAGTGTAATACTCCGTGTTTACACAGAGGATTGTCTGTGTCTCAGTTAAATGAATTATCTAGAGGAGTCACTGTGGGAATTCTAATTGTGTCATTCAGATGGAAAGTTTTTTTTGAACTTGGCTCTATTGATGAAACACGTTTAAAGTGCAGCTATATTAAAGGGTCATTTCACCAAGTTACACATATTTTTGGTAAAAATGCAGATAGATTTTATTTTATTTGCCCATTTTTTTGAGATTTCTGCCTCCTCAATTCCTCAATAAAAGTGGAAGTGAATGGATTTTTTTTGTGTGTGTGTGACATTTCAAATTATTCAACATCATCAACATTTTTCAGTGTTCAGTGTTCAAACCATAGCCTGTATATAAAGATGGACGTAGCACGGGTGCGACATAACCCGCTGGTTTGCATCGGAGCCAGTGTGAAGCCCAGAGTTGCTGCTTATGTTCAGCGCCATCTTTTCCATTTGGAGCCAAGACCTTCCACATAAGGAGTGCAGGGTGTTTCCTTTCATGCTCTGGTAACACGCCCCGCTACCTCGAACAGAAGCCAACGTTAGGCTTCTGTCCAACATTAACTTGGGTAAACGATAGCTACTTTAGCTAAATTGTGCTAACAGGGCAGGCTTCTGTCCGACGTTAACTTGGGTTAACATTAGCTACTTTAGCTAAATTGTGCTAACAGGGCAGGTATCATAATGAAGTAACATTAAACTCACAGAAATATTGCAACAATAGTCTGACTTAGTGCGAGTCTCAGAGCCGGGGAGAGCAGCAGGTGAGCTGTCAATCACAGCTGTCAATGAACACCCACATGGCAGACATCCAAGCTACTATAAGTCTTCAAATCTTATTAACGGAGCAATAATTTCCAAAACGACCAGCAGCAGACTTATTAGAGGGCCTGAATTTATTGATTGAGACCAAGATAATTCTTCTCTAGAGAGAAGTTGACACTTTTTAAATGGTCAGTTAGAACCAGGGATCTTTTGGAACCAGCATCTAGTGGCCATCGGAGTCATTGCACTTTAAGGTATTTCCACATTGTCTTCATCCTCAAGCCGTGGTAGTTGCGGCTTGATTCAAACACAATTTCTTCTGTACAAAGTTCTTTCTTTTCATTTAAAACGGTTCATAGGCAGGTGTGTGGATTATGCCAAGCGTTTTTAAGAATATTTTACTACCCTGACAATTAAATTGCCTTTGTCAGTTAAATAATCAGTCTGATATTGTGTTAGCAGTTTTCTTTTTGGGAACAGGGGTTATTTTTTTGTCCTTTTTGTGACTGACGTAGCCATCCAACTGATGTCTTTTTTTTTTGTGTGTAACAGAAGCTACAGCCATGGTCGATTGGAGCAATTACCTTAACATTGGTTGTGTTGATTGAAAAAAAAAAAAAAAATCAGTTCATGAGTTGTTATGTCTGTAAGTCGATTTAAAACAACCTGTGTAGTACATCAGTTACCATTTTTGCTATTTTTCTGTCATTATTTTTGTGGCTTAGGTACAGGAAGGCAACCTCCTAATTTTTAACAACCCAAAACTGCAATTAGGTTGGTTGTTTTCAAGTCATATTAGAATTACCGTAATTACCAGTTTCCAACTTGTAAATAGCGTACACATCAACATCCAAGTTGTAATTACAACTGGGAAACTCAGATTTCTCTGAAAGCTCTCTCACTTGACACTCATCAGAAGAGCCTGAAAACAAACATGGATGCCTCATTTCAGCCAAAGTTGAACTACAGTCATACAGCAAAGGTCCAACAACAAGTAAATGTGGAAATCTGTGTTAGCAAACAGACATCAATGAACATAATATCAAACTTATTTGAATCCCTGAACAAATCACACATGAGCAGTGATACAAAAGGCAGGAAACGGGTCAAGATTTTAGTTTTTGAATGTGATTATAAATTCTAGACTTATTAAAAAGTCTGATAGCGGAAAAAATGAAAGAGCAGTGATTTGTTCTCCTAAGGGGCACATTATAACGCCAGCCTGAGGGCATTACAGTGAATTCACTGGACTGTAATGTTTCTGTACAAAACTGGGACTCAGACGCAGAGGAAAAACACAGCACACCAAGAACAGTTCTTATAATAAAAACTTGACACACATGAATGTGATTAGATTATTATGAAATTATGTGTAAATGACCCACGGTTTGCCACCCACAAGTTTCAAATACCACGCAGTAAGCGTGTAACCACACGATGCATGGACACCTCATCTTACCATATTTTGTCATGTTTCATTTGTTTGCTCTTAGCACCAAATACAAACGACAGCTGTAAACAACTGGCTCTCCTTCCCTCTCCACCTCTCTCTCTCTCTCTCTCTCGCTCTCTCCAACCTCTGTAAGCTATGAACTGGAGAGGGTATAATTTATCATGAACATGACAAATTACTTTTGGTGGTGTTAAGGACTAGATTGGTTGGCCGTGTGTGTGTGTGTGTGTGTGTGTGTGTGTGTGTGTGTGTGTGTGTGTGTAAAATGGCACAGGGCCTATAAAATGATATGCAGCGTCTTGGCTGCAAGGTGGAAGGTGGGAGTTGATTTGAATTACTGCTTTGTTCTTGATGTGCTGGTGTGTTAGGAATGACTCTGGCCACATGCTGCGGTCACAGATCACAATCAGTTATTATACTGTACCAACATGTGCATGCGTGCGTGTAAAAATGTGTGCCCATTTTTTTGTTTATTACTGTGTGTATTCTGAGTGTTTGTATTATATGTATTATGTATATGTGTTTATTGAATATGCATCTACTTTGTGTATGTGTGCCTGTGTTTTGGTTTCCACGCAGATGTTTATCTTTTATCTTTCCCCAACAGGTGTCGTGTTATTGTTTTGCAGATGTCTCTTTCCATACGGGCGTGTTAAGCACCAACACTAAGCAGGAGCTGGTTCTCATCAGTGCCAAAGTAAGCAGTATGGTCCAGATACACACAATGCCGCAAGAGAACAACAGAAGTCGGGCCAAAAGGATAATAAGGGTTCTCTGTTGTCAACAGGCTATTATCACTCACTCTGTCATACTCTTTGTAAGGGGAAGTTAGTTAAGAAATTTTCCATTCAAGCAATAGAAAAAATTGTTTGCCAGAGCAACATTTCTCTTAAGATGTCATTGACATCTACAATAACTACAATAAAATATTGTTCAAGGCATCAACACACATTCAAAAACACCTGTCAAATAAAATGAATTGCTGATGCTTTGATGTTCTTGTAGACTAATACTCAGGATGAGCGATCTGCTCAGTTTGTGGTGCAGAGGAAGGGAGTTTAAACCTTTGACCGGAGGGTAACAGCTTATACTGGTTGTTCAGTGACAAGACAGGGTCTATAATTTGTTTGACACTGAATCTGTGGAAGGTGTGAGAGTTAGATATAGTACAAGAGGGTTTGGAAGAACAGCTGCAAATTGGACGTACTGTATTATCTTTGTATTCGTTTTTTGTTTTGAATATTGCCTGTGTGAGGCTGTGTTCAAACCGACTTCAGATTCAGACAACTTTATTGATCCCAAGAAGGGCAATTCATTTGTAGCTTACCCAGTCCATACACACAACTCCAAAACTCGCAAGCAAGGTAGTTGTATGTCAGAGGCAACAGATCAACATACACAGGTCAATACAAGGAAACAACGAGCAGCAGTAAATAAAACATTTTGTTAGAGTTCATATAAATAACCATGTTAAAAGAATGTAATAGTCATTTTAAAATGACTGCTGTCGGCGTTTAGTAGCCCGATAGCGGAAGGAATGAAAGAGTAGTGATTTGTTCTCCTAAGGGGCGCATTATAACGCCAGCCTGAGGGCATTACAGTGAATTCACTGGACTGTAATGTTTCTGTACAAAACTGGGACTCAGACGCAGAAGAAAACACAGCACACCAAGAACAGTTCTTATAACAAAAATCTTTACTTGGAAACTCAGAGGAAGGCAGTCAGTGAAGGCAGCAGAATCCATTCAGGGAAAAAGCACAAAAACCAAAGTCCGTTAATCCAGGCAGAGACAAAAACCAGGCAAGCAAACAAGAAGGGAGAACAGCTGGAGAGCATGTACACAAGGGCAACTATGACTATCTGGCAGAGAGTAAGTGGAAACAGGGGTATAAATAGGGCAAGACTAGTTACAAACAAGGCACAGGTGTGTAGGTAAAACTGGCTGGAAACTAAAACAGTGACCGGAAGTAACTCTAGACAAAATATTGTTTCTCCCAGACGGAGCACAAGTCTCTTTGCTGGGCTCCAATTATCTTGGAGCAGACTTTCACAATACCATTTAGGCTATTCTTGTCCTTCACACACAACCCATTAAACCAGCAAATAAATGAGAGTTTAAAGACTTTCAGTGAATGACTGATAAAGTATCACAGATAGGCTTCCGCATTAAGTGAATTCTTAGTCGTCCAAGCTTGACAACCGACCAGTCGAACACTGTTCCTAGATATTTGTATGTGTTGACAATTTGAACACCCTCACCATGTATAATGCTAGCTTTTGGTTTGTCACTATTCTGCATGAAATCAATGATTAATTCCTTAGTTTCTGATACATTAAGGTCGAGGAAGTTATCATCACACCATTTAACAAAGGCAGGTACGGGCACAACCATGATCTGACTCTGAGCCCTGAAGAAGAGACAATAGGGCTGTGTCATCAGATAATTTCACAAGATAGCTGCCCTCTTGAGAAGTCCTGCAGCTGTCTGTATACATAATAAAAAGCAGGGGGAACAGGACACAACCCTAGGGTGAGCCTGTATTTGAGACCCTGGTGTTGGACATATGTCCATTCACCAAAACCTGCTGGATTCTGTCCGTCAGAAAAGAGACTGCATCTTGTTAAAAGCCCGAAGAGAAATCAGCGAATAAAAGTCTCACATGAGATTTAGGTTTCTCGAGGTGCTTACACACTATTGAGAATGAAGAGTTTTGTGTCCTCCATACCTTTACCAGCTTGGTAAGCAAACTAAAAAAAAATCATGACAAGGGATGTAAGCACAACAGGTCTAAACTAATTTATTTCTTATAGTGGATGTTTTCCAGATTGTAGGTATCTGGCCAAGTTCAGCACACCTCTGTAAGAGTTTAGTGAAGACCTCACTAAGCTGGTGAGCACAATAGTGCAAAATGCGCCCACAGATGGCATCAGGACCAGCAGCCTTCCTTATGTTCACCTTCTAAAAAGGGCTGTGACACATTCCTGAGATTGACTGCGAGATGCAATATCTTTCTGAAGTACAAGTGACCCTCTAAGCATGGAAACATTTTCAGAGACCTTTTCTAATCGAGAGAAAAATGAGTTGAAAGTGTTTGGCAAATCAGAATCATCCACTTCATCCCATTTACACTGATGGATTGTTTGGTCTCATTTGCACATTGATTGATGGAGGCCATTGTTTTAATCCCTTGCCAGGCTGCTCTAAGATCACCACTGCTATATTGCATTTCTATCTTCTCCCTTAGCTTCATTTTAGCCTTCCTTCATTACGCACTTCTCTGGAGACAACCTTTTTCTCCAGAGGATCGCCAGTATAATAGGTTTGTTTCTTTTGATTAATAACTGATTTAAGCTCTTTTGTTAACCAAGGCTTGTTATTTGGATAAGTAACAACCTTTTTAGTTTGGATGACTGAGTCAACACAGAATGTAATGTACTGTATGTCGAGACAGTGTCAGATAGTTCATTAATGTCATCTAAAGCATCATAAAAACATTGACAATCTGAAGCATTGACTGAGCTGAAGTCAGTGATAATAACCTTTTTTTTAAAAATTGATACTAAACAAGCCACCAGGTTGTCTGCCGATTTTGATTGGTTTGTCTAAGTTTAAATTGCAAGTCACACAATTCATTTTGTGAAAAATCTTTTCACATCCACAAACATTACAGGAGAAATGTCTGTAAAACAATGAAGACAATTTCACAGACACACAATCAAAAATTATGATTATAGTACTATCACAAGGAAACATTAGTAAATTATTGCCATTCATGCATGCAGGGAATCAGAAAGTTCAGCCAGAGGACTTTAATGCACATGTAGCATGAACTCAAAAACGTATTAAGCCTGAAGTTTTATTAAAACAGGGGAACCATCTTGGAACGTGGTATCCAGTTCTCTGCATACATCATAGTATAAAATGAAAACTCCAGTTTATTACCATTTGGGTCTCATTTTCATAATTTTGGCCATAATTTCTATGGTGACATTTTTATTACGCACTCACCAAAATTATTGCTGAAATCTGGGCATTGCTACAACAGACTCCAATAGGGCAAGACACACGAGCGCTCAGATGATCAGACAGATTTTAAATGAGCCAAGAGTTTAATCAGACTATCTAAACTATTTTGTTTGGAGGTAAAAACAAGTACTGTATTTCCTCAAATAAGAGACGGTAGTCAATTAAAAGCCAGGTCTCCGATAATGGCCATGGGCATGGTCAACACAAACAAATAAAGGTCAGCCCCAAAAACAGGCCAGGGAAAAACAAGGGTAGATAAACTTTTGGTGCCTGTTATATAATGTGCATGCCAGTTAAGCATAAATAGTAGTTACCTCGGTGTAACTCCAGTTCTACGAGTGCATGCGTAGCCCTCTAGCCGACTGTTGCAGAGAGGGAAGTGGGATGGAGGAGACGCGATATTGTTTAGATACGGGGATAACGGCACATATTTTAATAATAATGATGGCAGCGACACTAACACAGGGTAACCAGGGTAACTTGGCTAAGCCAGCGAGCATACATCAATGAGCACGCTACCCGCATGCTACAGCTAAGTGGTGGACTGCCAAAATGTTCTGGGTGGAACTGAAGCACTAGAATTATTGTTCCGCACGTTGGAGTAAGTGGAGTACCGGTAATGCACTAACAAAAATTTAACAGACTAAAATATGAGCAAATATACTTATCAAACAGAGGGAATTAGAAATAAAGGCCCCTCTCTAATATAAGCCCGCTTCCACTAAAGGCCTGGTACCCTGTGCAGTTGAGGTAAATAAAAGCCCTGGCCACTATTTGAGGAAATACGGCACCTTGGGTTTAGGTGGTTTACATTTGTAAACTGTGATGGATGTTTACAAAAGACAGTTTGGATAATAATTTTACTGGTCACCTTCATTTTGTCTTCCACATATATTTGCTAACCTGGGCTGAACTGTAATTATCCTTTAGGTTGCGGTGAGTTGCCTTTGCTCCATTTTTTAACCTTTTTATTTCCAACCAGTATTTGTTTCTATTATCTTGAGAGATGAGTCTAACTATATCTGCAAATTTTATGCTGTAAAATGTATCTGACTGAGTTGTACAGTCATTAGTGTACAGTGTAAACAGGCACTGCAGGGAGTAAACTGGATATGAACGGTGAGAGAGCAGAGTTAACTGGAACATGAACACTGTACAGCCACAAACCACTCCCTGCTACAAATAAATTACACTCACACACACACAAACACATACACTCGCACAAAAGGTATAAGAAACAATGTATGGAGCCAAACCCCATCAGCACCAGTCGCTTTATCACACGGGCAGGAAAAAAAAAAACTCCAGCAGGAGGACAGGGAGAGAGGAGGAGGATCGATATTCCAATACTCCCCTGTCTGCTCCACTGGCCCCCGACGTTATCCCACATCATCACAGCGGACACAGAGAAGACAAATGACTCCCATGTCGGGAACATGGGACCGGGGAGGGTCGTGGAGGGGGTGTGATGAAGGGTAGTTGTGGGCTGATGGGGCACAAGATGTACTGTACGTCCCTAACATCAGCACCTGACAGTGACGATGTCTTTGCAGACTTGACGGCGTGAGTGCGCTGCAAAAATCAAAGTGACGGAAAAAAAGAGTCAGCGCGTGCTAAAATAATGGGGGAGAAGATTGACTGCGAGACGCAACTAAAAGTATACGACTCAGAAATGAGAAGACAATAGACAGAATATACTGCATGTCTTTATCAACTGTGTACCAACATAGAGACTGCACAAATTGCACTGTCTGCCACAAACCTCAAGGGACATACGTGTATACGTGCACAGATACATAGATATCACTGACACACACACACAGAGTCAGATCTCTTCCTTGCGGTAGGTAGACAGGTAGATTCTGCAGGTAGGTGAGGCCTGTATGTGATATGTGACAGTTCACAGAGTGACAGACTGGTTGCAAAGAAAAGGTGCAGGAACGAGGGAAGATGGATGAAGGGGAGAAACGCTCCCTTTGTACCACAAAGAGCTGTCTGTTGTTTTTGATCTGCTCTGACTTCAAAGTGCAAAAGTCTGTTTTTATTCCCGGCAGAACTCCCTCTGTTGCCTTATCACACATCTCATTTGTGGGGCTCCAAACAAACAGACAGCAGCACAGGGTTGAGGGCCCTGCTAGATTGAGGTTTGACAAATTAGATTTCGCAGTGATTGATGCTGAATCAACAGCTGAAACAAAGTCGAGGCAGAAGGGTGGGCTGAGAGAGAGAGAGGAGGATGGGATGATGTAAAGAGGAAGGAAGGGAAGAAGGAATGACAGAGCTCAAAAATTAGAGAAAGAAAGCAGAAAACACAGAGAAGAAAAGGAGATCAAAGAAAATGTCTCACAATATTTATTTGCATCTTTCATTTCACAAGAATTCATCCAGGCAGAATGGCACCCATATTTATTGACAATGTCAGATCGCTGTTGTAATTTGTGGGCCGGGACTCAGGGGCGTTATGAGTGGAACTTGCAATTAGATTTATCGAAGCTTGTGTGTTTGCGTGATTGTGTGTGTGTGCGTGTAATTAGAAGTTATTGAAATGTGGTGTCCCTGTAGCCCAACTATTACAGCTAAATCAATATTAATCAAAAACACAACTGACGGATCAACGCATAAAAAATGCAAAGAATTACAGAGACAGAAAAAGAAAGACAAAGTTGGAGTGAAAGGGAGAAAGATGCAGATAAGGAAATAGAGATGCAAGACATAGATTGAGATAATTACGACAGAAAGGGAGAAAGAGAAGGTAGAACATTATAAAATGGTGATGACTGACTAGAAACAAAGAAAAAAAACTGCTTCAGGCATCTCTTTGGTAACACCAGCATTTCAATCAATTCATCCAATTAAATCACCTTGAACTTTGTTGAACTTTGACACCATCTTAATAATGCTTTTAGTGTACATAGTGGTCCAAAATGGATGAAGCAATTGTAGCTTATTAGCAAGGTCGCACCATCCACTTTTATTTAACCTTCCTCTGTTGGAGTATAAACTGCGCCACAAAAGACGAGCTGTTAGCAGGCAGTAATAAGACAGGAGATGATGGTACAAATTTGTGTTGTGAATTTATTGTCCCGTTAGTGACCAAGCTAATGGGACTAGCTAGCTCTGAGATGTTATTCAATATCTCTTTATTGAGTGATTTGATGTACAATCCTGAGAACAGTAATGTGGGGAACAATCAGACAGAATATATTGAACTGTTTATTGCTTTAGGGTAAGATGCCAACAGGTGTTCGGTCATGCTAACACCGAGCTGTTCACAACACGGAGGGATATCGGCTGTGAACCACAATACAAGAGGTTCATCTTTCATGTCTGTACCACTATGTCTGACTGCTACGCAGCATTAATTAGTTCCACATCATTACATTTCAAGAATAAAATGACAGAGTAAACAGTAACAGTCACAGTAAACCAGTCTCCCGGTCAGGGGGTACGTCTGCAGTTGCATGTGGGTACACAGTAAGATTGTGGAGTAGCTCATTTAAAAAAACAGAAATTACAATAGAAATGTAAAAAAATATATATATTTATATATAGAGTTAGCTGTAATACCTGAACTCCAAGTGTTGAGTATGTGAAAACTATAGCAATGAGCAGAGAGGTTGTTACCGTTAGCTAAAAGTGATGGATAAATGGTTGAAATAGCTAGTTAAAAGTAATGGATAATAGGTCATATAATTAGCTGAAACTAATGATAAATTGTTGACTTAGTTAAAAGTAGGCTAATGGACAGTTTAAACAGCTAAAAGTAAGTAAGGCATAACAGTTCAAATAGTTAGCTTTTTAGCTACCTATTGGAACGGTAATGGATAAATTGTGTGCAATTGAGTGCAAATAGCTAACTAAAAGTAATGAATAAATGGTTAAAATAAATGAAAGTAAATTAAGTGGCACTTGAGTTCACCTGACAGGACTGACAAAAATGTTGGGAACTACAAACGACCGAGTACAGCAAAATACAACTTGGAGAGCTACTGACTAGCGTTAGCATGTTCCCAGCTGGCAAGCGCGTTCGTTAGCTCGCCTGCTACAGTAGTGTGCCCACAAGCCCTATGAGTCCCTATTTCACAGAGCCTCTAGAACCACATATTTTATGACGTGCAGGTAAGTTTTCTACTTTCTGGTGTGACCAAGCCTTTAGTCTCCACTCTTCCCCCTTTTCTTCCTTCCTCTCTTCTTACTTTACCTGCTCTTTTGCTCCACATCGAGCCCTCTCCCCACCCTTGTTTGAGTGTGCTGTGTTGCGTTTGTGACAGGGCCAGCATCACAGCCTGCTTAATAGGGTGGGGGACAGAGTCTCTCTGCCAAGGTCAGACTGACGGAGTGCATTATGGGAAAGTAATTCACAAGTTTACAATGGAGTGCATTTACACACTCGGCGCGGTCTGCGGGATGAGAGTGACTCAGTCATATTCAAAGGATGATTTTTACATCACAGCTACTGAGTTATTAAGAACACCTGCTCTTTATGCGTGTGTGTGTGTGTGTGTGTGTGCATGCGTGCGTGCGTGCACACATGTAGTGACATTTGGTGCAATGTCTGATTAATTATCTTATACAGCTTGGACAGATCGTGACAGGTGTTAGTCCCTACCTTGGGATTACGAAGGTGGGAGGAAGACAGGAAAGGGGGGATGAGGGGGGATGAGGGGGGGATGGTGTATGAAAAACAGGGATGCAAATGAACATGACCGAGTCTCAAGAATATCATATGACATAAATAGAAAAAAAGTGTGTGTGTGTGTGTGTGTGTGTGTGTGTGTGTGTGTGAGAGGGAGGGAGAGAGACTTACCCCTATCTTGTTTGGAGCAATTATCTCTCTATTCCAATCAGTGTTGATGTCTGAGTATAATTGTCTGTAAACACTAAGTTCGCCTACACTTTGTTTAATGAGACTGCCACACACACATGAACACACACACACACACACACACACACACAAAAGCCATTATTATTGTCTGATGGCAGAGAGTGGCATTACCATCCTCTTTTGCCTCTTCCTCGCCCGCCTCTCGCTGCAGAGGAAGGAGAGTTAAGAGGAAGTCAACACAGCCTGGATGTCTGGTAATGAGAGGCGTCAGCAGCACAGATTGGAATAAAGTATTTTTAATTCATCCCAGAAGTATAGCAGGTGTGATGTAAACACACCTGGAGCTGCGAGATAACCACTTTTAAACAAAAAGGTGTCTATAATAATTTATAATTTAAAGATGTGCATGTGGCAAATTATGAAAACGTGGTATCAAAAGTGTAAATAAATGAGACCGTCAGTTGTATTATGTATGTAGGAGTATGAATGAATGAGACTGTATATATTGGTCAGCTAATGATAACTTTAAAACATGTTATTGGAATATATATATATGTATGTATATATATATATATATATATATATATATATATTTTACGATTATTCATTTAGTCATTTGACAAAGGAATTCTCATCACATGGTCCATTTATTTGGTTTTTCAAAGCTTTCAGCCAAATCTTGTGGCCTTCAACAGTGGATGGAGTTTGCTCATCATGAAGAGGAATAAGGTGGTGAGTGTCTTAAAATTAAATAGGTGCACCTTGTTATAAGAATTTATTTTTGCCTTTTTTGTTTCTATTTCCAAGGTTAAGAATGAACCTTCAAGTTCAAATTAATTAGTCATGTATGCCGCTTTTCCACCGCAGGAACTTTTCCCTGAACACTAAGACCTTTTTGAGGAGCTCAGTAACCCCAACCAGAAAAGTTTTAAAATTTCTGACCATATTTGGTATTTTTGCTTGAATGAAACAATTAAAAATTTGTTGACAATTTTCTGGCAATCGGCAAATCATCTAATTGACGAGCAGTTTCAGCACTAATTGGAACAGATATCAAAATTATGCCCAATATGTCACACCGGTGTAAAATATATTTAAAGCTAGCCTGTGATGTTTTTAACCATCAGTGACTGTGTAGCAATATTTACATGAACAGGTTCCCATGCATGCCCCACACACGTTTCTGCCGACTGCATTATAAAGTGGAGAGTGGTAAACATCAATGACGGTAATAAGCGGTAAATGGAAGTGATAATAGAGGTGCCAATAATAGAGGTGAAGAAGATCACAAGATAATGTAAACAGTGCAGGTATCAAAACATAAAAAAAACCCTTTGCATTCGTTTTATGAAATAAATGCATTCAACTGGGTTTGTTAAGTCTAAGAATTAAACATGCTGTGTTCTGCTGAGAAACGTCAAATACAAACAAAGCAAACATCACAACATTGTTTACAACAGAAACTCCACAGGGTACCTTAAAATAGAGGTAATTTGAGCCAACTTCATTCAGTGAAAGCAGACACATGGAGACTTTGTCACTTAGCAGGAAATCAGAGTAGGAAATGAAAAGGAAGTGTGTTTTAGACGTTCTTCATCAGCCTCAATCATCGCAGTATAACAACACGCAGGTCAACTCCACTGATGGAAACTAGACACATGGTCACATTGCAGCGACATTTTAGAATAATTTGAAAACATCAGTGTCTGTTTTGGTATATGTCAAAACTCTAGTAACAGCTAAGATATTGAGCTTTTGTGAAATTTTAATTGCATAATGACAAATAAAAATGAAAACAATATAAATTGAATTCCTTCATACTGTACATCTCAACATTTGGTGGAGAGTAACTAAGCACATTTACAAAAGCATTATACTTAAGTACAAATCGGAGGTACTTTAAGCATTTTATGCTATTATAGTTTAATTTTTACTCCACAGCATTTATTTGACAGCGGTTGTTACTTTGATGTTGGATATTTGAAATAGAAAACATGATCCTCTTATGAAATATGTGCATTTGTATATATTAAACTACCCAACAGCATATGAAATAGTTAAATTATCTCCACTTTGACCAACTACATTAAGATATATTAATTACACATTAATGTATCAGTAATAATAATAATACAATAATATGATACCTGTAATAATATCACCTTATGGAACTTTTATTATTGGTTCTTTGAGAACATTTTGCTGATATTACTTCACCCAGGCAAAGTTTCAAATAGAGAACTTTCACTTCTAATGCAGTATATTTTACATTGTGCTATTATTTAAGTAAAGGGCTTTTATTCAGCTTATTCAGAAGTTATTCTTCCTTTAGCTATCAAATTTGGCAGATTAAAAAATATTGATTGTCTGAGCTGTGCAATCTGGTAGAAGTGGAAAGTGTTTTTTCTGTACTTCACAGAGCAGCTACACTGATTTAAGTTTGCCGGTTTTTAAAGACATACAGTATCTAGACAAAACCCCAAAATATGCTGGTGTACCAATACAAAATGAAAATAGGAATGACAACAATCTCACCTCAAGGTCCATTTAACAGCTGTTTTGCAGATTTTGTTCATATCACATGATCTTCATCACAATGAGGAATGAACTTTGAAACATGGACAAGAAGTCTTTAAAGTGCAAAATTTAAATTAGAATATCTACATTTCTGTGAGAAGTGGGCAAACTCCATCTGCTGATGAAGATCATGTGATACGGTTAAAAGCTTCAGACCAGCTACTAATTAGACCTTTAATTGTTTTGTCAACTGCTGTTTCCACATTCTAGATTGATCTTCAAGTATTCATTAGTACTGTGTAGTAATTATTGTCTGATGTATTATTTGAAAATACACTGTATTTTCTGCAGTCTGTTGTTTGTATCAGTTTGCGGTGTCTTATAAGCCCATGCCACATGACACAAGAATAAAAATAACTTCACAAATAAAAATCACCACCATATTAAGCCATCATTATGAATGTCAGCAGAAGTCACCAGGTGAGGTGTTGTGCTGTGTTGTGTGAATAACATCTACATCAGCGCGTGATGATGGGAACTCATCAGCTTGCTTGGACGGAGATCTGCTCTGTGACGCATTTTTCACCTGTTTAGAATGCAGTGTTATCGGCTGGTTAACCACCCACTGTCAACCTTCTCTTCCTGTCCCTCTCAGCTCTTCTCTCTATCTTTGGACATGCCTAGCAAACTGTTTCACGCTCTGTCTCTTCAGCGACGCCTGAGAGACCCCCACCACCACCACCCCGCTCTCTCTCTCTCTGTCAGCGCTCCCATAGACAGACATGCCTGGCTCTACCCATTACCTTTCCCTAATAGAAACCTGTTTTTATACCAAACAGTATACCAAAAAAAAATATCTCCATTTCAGCAAATCTGTGTCTTCCAAACCATTATCCCTCTGTTCTGACACCTCTAAAAGCCTAACCACTTTATCTTTGTGTGTTCAGCACATTTGCAGGTTGAATTCAGGTGGAATTGTGTTTTGATGAAAACTAATTTAGTGCTGTTTGTGGCACCGCCGGCATGTATTTGGACCAATTAGACAGGAACGAAGGAGACGGAAAGAGAGAGAGGGGAGTGATGTGAGGGGAGGCAAAAGAAAAGATAAGAATATTGTAAAGTCCGATGCAAGTCATTTCCTCATTTTGGAGTCTGTGAGTGCATGTGTGTGTGTGTGTGTGTGTCCCTTCTGCATGTGTGATTGGCTTTGCATTATGATGAGTGTACGGGGGTGGCGGAGTGTTGACATGCAGAGCACAATGCCTCCATAAGCAACAGGATAATGAATGCATTTGGGCTCCCACGTTCAAACACAACTAGCGAGGCTGTTTACTCTTTTAACAGACAATGTTCCTCTTTGGTTTTCTAATTTCCCTCTGTAAGTGGCCGACCAGGTGTACAGACGGTCAGGAGCAAGTGCAGATTAGTGTGTGTGTGTGTTTCTCTGTGTGTGTGTGTGTGTGTGTGTGTGTGTGTGTGTCTGTGTGTCCGTGCGCGCACAACAGCGTGTAACAGTATTGAGTTCGACTGAGCTTCCAGGCACAGAAACTCATTTAGGCTGCAACTTCAGTTCAGAAGAGGCCCGGGGCAGCGGTTCCTCCAGGTCGACATCGGGGATGGTTCACATTTTTACCCCGTTATCAGAGCTTCTCTCTGGGCTGAGCCTGGCGGGAGGCCTGGCTGCCTCTCCGTTCCTCCAGGCAAGACAGATAGCAACCAATCACTGGCACCAAAGAGACTACCCCTCGGCTCTTACTGCAGACTCACATTAGCATATCCAGGTGTGTGTGTGTGTGTGTGCGCGTGCGTGTGTTTGTGTGTGCAAATCAAAATGCAGTAGGGGTGCTTAGTGTGCTCTGTGTGTGGGCTTAGCCTGAGTTTAATTCCCGGTCAAACTGTAGTGTTTGATCATATTTTGTTTACTTTTGTCACCCTTATCATCTGAAAATTGCATACATGCCTGCGCGCGCACACACACACAAATAGACAAAGCTTAATCACAGCAGCCCATGTGTGCACTACATTCACTGGTCCTTCTCGTCTCATAGCACATGATTTATGTGAAAATTATTTGCTGCTACAAACACACACACACACCGAGATGTACACACACACAAACGCACACAGTCCGTCATCGTATTTATGACAGCAGGACGCTGTGCCAAGGGGATATTGGACTTTCTCTTCAGTTATCAATGTTTCGGTTTTGATTGATGACCTTTATTGTAATTATTTATTGAAAGGCAGGAACAGGATAATTAGAAAAGGTCTGGAGGGGAGGAAAGTGCTGATCCAGTGGGAATTCTGAGGAGGAAACCGGAACGCTGAAGGTGATAAAGTTCACGGATCTCCTCAGAATTCCGTGTCAGTGAATGAGGAGGAGGAGGGAGATCTGCAGCAGGAATCAATGATCACAGCTAATGGCATACTAATGATGTAACTACTCACCCATACAGCACAGACGGGGGGGAGAGAGAGAAAGAGAAAGAAAAGGCAGAAAGAAAGAACGAAAATTAATTTATCGAGACATTGAGGCAAACATCAGAGGTCACAAATTGACCACTAATCAAAACAAGTCACAGACACGGTGAGCTAGAGATCAGGCCGAGGAAAGAAAAACACTGAACAATTTGTAAATTTGCTTATTGCACTGTTTCCACCTTGCAGTAGGAAAAGGAGCGATTGCCACATAAACATGGTTATCAAAGTAAAAAACAAGCAAGCTGCAGTTCTCTGAAGTTAAACGGTTCTTTATCTTTCATGTCGTACATTCAGACGTCATTACTCCACTGTGATAGTCAACTTGATTGTGTACATCACTTACAAATAACTCACCATCGCTGCTTCACATGATTATGAATAGCGGAAACATGAAATCACAGTAATGCAGTTGTCACGGCTGCTCTCAGAGCAATCGTTGATCGAGGTCATGACTCATGCCCGGGGTTTCTCCATTCGTCGTGCAAAACTGTAACAGCGATCTACACGAGAGAATGCAGCCCTTAATGATTGAATACTTGTTTGAGAGCCAAAAAAGCCAAAAATATCAACCTCATGCTGGCATCACAGGAGAAGTCAGGGGATCACCAGACGTTCGGCTTCATCCTCTAAGGGACCGTGAATGTCTGAACAAAATTTCATGGAAGTCCATAGTTGAGATGCTGATATTGTGGCTAATTAAAAGCACATATCCTGAAAAAGCAGAGCCAAAAACTGTTCATTATTTACTAGCGAACATGTTTCAGCTGTTGCCTTTCTCAGCACCATTCTGTGTCATAATTACCTCAACTGGCAATTAACAAGCAATTACAATTCAACCTAATTAGATGTATACCAAATACTGTAATAGAGGTGACTTGTGAAAGAGTCTGCAGCCTTGCTGGCGGTTCTATGAGGCTTTTACTAAAATGCATGCTCACAATGATAATGCTAGCATGTTGATATTTAGCAGGTATAATGTTTGCCATGTAAGCTTAGCATATTAGCATGCTAACACTGTAATTTGCACTCATTTGAAGACAAAGTACAGCTGAGGCTGATGGGAATGTCATTAGTTTTGAAGGTAAAGTGTGGCACTAGATGAAAGTAAGGGAATCAAAGTTGCTATAATTTATCCATCAGTAGGGATCATTACTATCTGATCAGTAATCCATCCAATAGTTGTCGAGATATTTCAATAAAAAAAACACAAATTGTCAACCTGCTGGTGGCGCTACATAAAAAGTCAGAGGATCAAAGTCTTTAGAATAAATTGGGAACCATGAACAGCTGTAAAACGTGGTGACAGTCCATCACGTCCGACCAACAGACCAACGTTGCCATCCTTAAAGTGTGGTCACAGTACATTTCCATTGCGTGAATATTTAGTTTCGCAGGTCAGAGTTCACCTTCATTCAGCTTTTGGTGGATCTGCTTGGTCAGCCGGTAGAAACACGTCTGCGCTGTGTTTGGAACTGGAGAAGTTATTATTCTTGTGTGTTTCATCACCATTTTTAGTACATCATCACTACAAACTGTAGCATCACTGTCACACACTGTTTACAGTTTGTGATCGCTCGGATCAATATTAATTCATTACCTACATCAGAACGGTCCTTTTAATATGAAAAACAGATATTGACATGTTTGGATAAAATTAAATTGTGAAACCACATTACGGAGAAAAATTATGCATTTTACACGTTGCTGGTCAGTCATCAGTTTTCTACTTTACTTCATATGATGAACTAAGCATTCGCAGCATTTGGACTCATGGTACAGTGAGAGGAAAAGCTCTGCAGAGTTTTTGCTTATTCTGTGGATGTGTTTGACTTTAACCTAATGTGCTTAGAGCTATTTATACCTTATTTATTTCAATATCAGTTTGAGTCAAACTTTGGATATAATTATTTTACAAGTAAAAAATACTTCCTTTCAGTCCTCTGCACTGCTGCCAGTGTGCATGTAAAAACCCTGTAAGAAACCTGATCAAGCATATAGAGCACCAGTCAAAAGTTTGGACACACTTTCTAATTCCTTTGAATGATTTTTACTGTACATGACCAATAAATCTGGTTCCCACAGCATAATTATTGTAGATTACCCAATTAAGGAAACCAGGTTATTCATTTTCACCATAACTAAGTTACTTACTGTATGTGCATGTAAACATATTGATTGGTTTACTGGTCTTTGATCTCCTTCGTTGGGTTAGTGGATTAAGCAAAACATGATTGACACATGTAAATTTCTACTGTAGAAGCCTTAAACATGTACACAACTGCTATTTTAGAGGTTTAAGTGTGTGCCACAATATTGCTGTACTAACAACTTCCCTCTCATTAAGTTAAAGGGGAAATTAGTACTTGTAGCTGTGCAACGTTGCATCCTAAATGATTCAATCTAAATGCCAGCTGAGACTGTACAAAACCGTGTTGAAGTTGCCGTTAGAAACTGTAAAGTTGAACCACAAAACTGGTCAGTTGTCAAAGCTGAACAGCAGATTTTATGAAAGTCTAACACATGTGCACAGAAAGGAAAAAACTGTGTGCTCTCCCCGCTGCAGAGCCTGTCCTCTCAGCCTCTTTCTGCACCATCGGCCCAAAATCTCAGCAACCACCTCATCACACACAACGGATATTCTTCATACGTTTAAATTCCGCCAATACTGGTTCAAAAAGTGTAACAATTTATATGCCTGGTTCAATGGCAGAGTGTTTGTTCTTTGTCTGGTCGATCAGTGTTTAACTGTCATCTGATTGCTGCCATGCTTCATATTGACAAAGGGACATCCATCAATGCTAATTAACTCTCTAACTGAACTTAATGGAAGGATGAACCTTAACTCCCTTTCACCATGATGCACGGTGGCAGCGTAACCGTTATGGTTTGTTTTCTTTTACCCATTAATGTTTTCCTATTTTCTTTCTTAAATTTGTTTCGTTTCTTTTCTTTTTTTTTTCGAAGGTAGATAAGCACAAACTAAGAACTCTGTGTATCTGATTCATGAAACGTGAGAAGGAAACAGTTATTTTAAGCAGTGGACTGATGGAGCCAGGATGTCACTGGTGCAGTTATTGCAACTAAAACTGCACATGTGTGAAGAAGATAAAGGATGGGCTTTGATTTGAAACCAAGGACCAAAAAATATCTGTCAGGTGCAGCATTCTGCCCACAGTAGGTGGACAGGCATTTCCCAAACAACTGATATGGATGAGAGCATTGGGTCTGGTGTGTTGTAGTGATCTAAATTATTCATGTGGTTTGCTGTGGAGCAGTGGGCAAAATGGCGACTTATTATAAATCATATTCTTTCATTTTACTAAGAATATATTATCAGTATAAGCCTGATTTGAACTATGGTATTTTCCCAGTAAGCTATACAACCTTTATCTAATCAGGTAATTTCATTGAGATCTCATTTGCAAGACCAGAATACAGAATTAAATTAATCCAGTGGGAAGACCTTTGTAATTCATCTAATGTGTATGGTGCAAAGTACTGGAACCAAAGATTTTATATAGAGATGGATATTGCAAGGTGTGACATCACCCATTGCAGCCTGTTTGAAGCCCAGAGTTGCAGTTTATGGTCAGCGCCATCTTTTCCGTTTGGAGCCTTCCGAATAAGGAGTGCGGGGTGTCGCCTTCCACGCTCTGGAAACACACCTGTCTACCTCGGAGTGAAGCAAACGCGAGCTTACTGGGAACACAGATCGGGTTCGGTTAACAGTAGATTTAGATATAAAAGATGTAATATAGTTTTACAAGGATACACTTATGAAGAAAAATGATTGTTTGTAGTTCTCTTCTACCAGTCTACCTTTTTTTATAGAGTACACAGTAATTAGAAGGATATTATCTCCAGTAATGTAATTCCATTTACATATACAGTAACACACCTTGATGAAATGATGCTGAAATTAGGTCGGGTGAAACATATTTGGAGAACTACGAATGGCACCAACCATTTAGTGAGAAACAGATGTTCTTCTTAAATATGAACATTTCAAAATTAAGAAAATGTGGTGGGAAACAAACAACCGTTAAATGAATGAGGCCCCTGGACAGCACCATGTATCTCATCCTGTACCGGAGTAAACAGAAGCCTAATCTAGTCTAAATTAAGTTTACTCCATGGCAATACAGAGGTTCATTTACTTTATCTACAGGGGCACCACAGTTTTGATGATTTCCTTATTGCTTTCATAATGAAAAAGCGTAGCTTCTTGCTGGTTTATGTGCACTACAGGACACATTATTTTTTTAGTAATATGATGTCTGCAGAGAATTTAAACACAAAACAGTCACAAAAACACTAAATTGGCACAAGTTTCGGGCACCTTCCCCCGCCACTGTATTCTGAATAAATAAAAATGTATGCATGGACACAGTACAATCATTAATTTCCTGTGAAACACACTTATCTCCTATGGAGTGGTGAGGGAGATAAGGTGAGAACTGCAGCAAAAGGAAACAACAAAGAGGTACACCAATGACAGATACTGCAGAGACACAACTACACACCAGAATTTCCTCAAATTTTCTGTATGAATACTTACCGCCTGTATCTACCCTCCCTTTCTCCAAAACAACTTTTTTTTTTTTTCCCAGGCTTTTATCTGACTGGCTGTTGAGGAAAGGCGCATGTGGCTGCTTCAGTAATGTGACATTTAGACAAATTCACCAGGCATACCAGCGGGATGCTGCCTCCACTGTGCACAAATGTGTGCAAATGTCTGCAAAGACGCCTCTGTGCGCATGTGTGTGAGTGTGTTTTCATATGCATATGTGTGTTTAAAATTGGGTTGACAATCTGCCTAACTGTAAGAGGTGGAGGTTCTGCTTTAGGTGCACACACACACACACACACACACACACACACAGACACAGACACACATACAGTTTGTGCGGTTTGGCAGACAGGCTGCAGCCCTTTTGATGTTTGTGTTCGATGAGCTTCCATAGTCATAAGTCAGCGCGGGAGGCCTCAGATCCTGTTGAAACAGAACGCTTCTCTTTGAAAACCTACAGGACCCAACTGTGTTACCGGACCAGCAGCCTTTATCTCTTTCTAATAATATCACTAGTCTCTTTCCCGCTTTTCTCCCATCTTACTTCCACAGCTCCATGTTTCACTCTGTGTCTTTCCTCTCACTTCTTTTTGTCACCATAAAAACTCCATCATCAGATCTGTCTGGCTGTGAACCTTGAGCAGCCTGAGACAGACGGTCATGGTGAATTGGTAATATGAGTCACAACTGAGTATTGGAAACATGACAGCCTTCCTTTTTTTTTTTTTTTTTTTTTTTTTTTTTCGCACAAAGCTTTCAAGAACTCCCGCACAGGGCCTTTTTTTCTTTTCTTTTTTTTTTTTTTGCTGAAAATGTAAGAATACACACCGAGATACAGCAGAGATACAGTAGAATACAATGCAGGATTTCAATTTCCAGGCAGACAGGATGTGAAGTGGGTAGACGCTGAATAGATGGAAATAAATTCAGATTAATCGTCAGAGGAAAGAAGCAATGCGATGAAATTAGGATGGAGAGACAACTAAAGAGGGCACCTTAACCCCAGTGAGAAGAGGGAGAAACTAAAAGAGGGAAAATTAAGGGGGGGGGGGGATAAGGAGTGTGTGTATGTGTGTGTGAGGGGCAACCAAGTGTGCAAAATCAAAGTGCTTGCACCTCAATCAGTGAGAGTTCAGATGGAGGGTGACAGTGTGTAGCAAAGGGGAGGATGAAGAGAGCGGTTTAAAAAGGAGGAAAGAAATTAGATGAATCAGTGGAGGCATCTCTCAGGTTATTTTTCATCTTTTAGGGTCAATTCTATTCCATTACTATTTATCCTCAATCACACAGTTTTTGCATTATACCAAAGCAGAGCATCCAAACACTGAGAGAAATCACTGGGGGTGAATTTAATTTCTCAATCTCCAAATTGATTTAGTGGAACCTCCTGCACTGGAGGCTACAAACCGACCTCTGAATTTAGCTTATATTATAGCTTCTGGTGTGCGCTGTCAAACAGACGGGATTTCAGATCAGCGCAGAGTTATGACCTGACTACGCTAAGATGATAAGATGATTAAATATCTAATTCACTTTAGATCATTAACTTTAATCTGCTGATACTTAGGAGGCAGAAGAGGCGGCGGGGGAGGAGAGGGAGGAGGGAGGAGAGAGAGAGAGAGAGAGAGAGAGAGAGAGGGGAGGAGCTCCACGCTCTGGCTTCCATCATTCAGTATTCATCATGGAATCAGTTTTATCTTTACTGTCCATCTGACAAAATGCAGAGAAGGACAGAAAAAAAAACCCCAATGAAAGAAGAGGAAATATAATGTATGTCAGTCTGTTTTTTTTATCCGGTCCATCTGCTGCTGCACTTTCTCTGTGATTGAGATGACGTTATCCCACCTAATTTTCAGAATAGGTGGACTGGAGCCTTCATCATTGTACTTGTCTTAAAGAAACATACGAGTGTTTTTGCATGTTTTAGCCCATTGACTATAAATCTTGCATACTTTAATACTGGTCATTTCCTCAAGTATATTATGGCTTTTTAGATGGATTAATGTATGTGTCTTACTGTCCAAACTGCATTTTTTTCCCATTTATTTAATGAAAATCAGTATGCAGACACTAGAAACTTGCTGATACGTAACACATTGAAGATAACATTTAATTACTATAATTGTTATCAAAAAATATGATGTGGGTGTGTGATAATTCGGTTGTAAATGATTGTTTTGAAAAATTATGCAGATTGGTGCGCTCGTGTGCCGATGAGAAGCTCCAACACCCAAGACTCAGCCAACACACAACAACAACACAACATTTTTTCCTTTTCACTATGTCTATGTACGCTGATCATTTTTCTTTCCGTGTTTTATTTTCTGTAGCTCGAGATTTCAAAGCTGTCCAGCGGCCAAATGTCACACATCAGATGTCAGAGCTTAATTCCAGCCCCTAAACATATCCTCAGAAGTCTTTAAAAAAAAAAAACTCATGTTTTTAACTGCATTTTTCATGCTACAATGGTGTAACCTTGTAGAAAGCTTAAGTGTTCACTGTTATAAATTCCCAAACTTACACAAGACTCAAATCTGACCAGATGAACTGAAACAGAGCTGCTGCCTGTAAGGTAGGAAAACTGAGGTTTACTATAAATCATGAAATGGTTTGTCAGTCTCAGTGTCTTTATGTATGTTTAGTTAATCATTATTTCAGACATGATGCTTGTCATGAGTCTCATACTGTATTGTATAAGCGTCAATAGGTCAATAAACTGCAGTTAAATCCACTCTTTCATCAAATGTGGACAATTCTGCAAAAGCCTAGATTACATTCAGTGCGTTCTATAATATCTGAGCATGGCAACTATTATATTATTAAAGGATAGGTTCACAATTTTTCAAGTCTGTTTCTTCTGAATATCTTTTTGCACAAAACAGGAACTATTGATTTTGTCCCACATCACTTACATTGGAAGTACATTATGAAGGGATCTTCTAATGGTCAGTATTAACAGCGAGCAAAACCTGTTTCAGTGTTCATATTGTGAACAAAACTGTGAACCTATCCTTTAAGGAAAGATGTGCTTATGGTAAAGAAATTACGATTAAACATTAAGGTTTACGGTTAGGCAACTAAAACACTTGGTTATGGTTAGGGCAAGATTGTGGTTATGGTTAATAAAAAGGTGAACATCAAATGCATATTGCATGAAATTTAGATGCACTACACATCCATCTACCACCCAACCTCCACACCCATACTTTCTGCCTTGCTACATAAAGTGCACACTACTTCCTAAATTGTGCGGTGCAGAAGTGTCCAGTATGAACATAATTGAACCCAACACTGAAGATACTGCATCTTGCTGGTGATTGCAATTCCCCTCCCTAAGTGGAACCACACTGATAAGGCGGAGATGCAGACATGTGTTTTCATGTATTGAGAAGATACCTCGGCAGGTCCATTGCATGACTGAAACAGAGTTTTGGTTACAATCTGCAATCTGTTCGTGGCAGAGAGACAATCCTGAAGCCAGATCCTGTAGCTATCTTTGGAACAATATTGTATTTGACAATCAGTCATGTCAATACTGCGCAATTGACATGAGGCGGAAGTTGAGGTAGAGGGCAGATGGAGGATGTGGCTCAGATGAAACAGCTGAGGAGACAAAGCTGACACAGACGGGGGGTGGAATGGGATTCTGAGGTGAAAACCACCAACAGCCCAATAATTATTGTCCATTTATTTCAAAGGAGATAAGCGGTGTGACAGATGATAGTGTGGATTTCTCTCTGTGAGAACCTGATGCCATGTGGTTTACAATAAAAAGAAGAAAGGACACGGCGAGGGGATAGACGGCAAGAGAGGAAAACAAAAGTGTTAGAAGAGGAGAGAGAAAGGGGGAGGAAAGAGGAAAGAGAGTGAGACCGTGTGAGGTTACTTCCATTAGCCGTCCGTTGTCTTCCAAGAACTGGAGCAGCAGCTAGATCAGATTGCACTCCACTCAAACAAAGAGCTTTGGTTATTTGAGTCCTCTTGCATTGTACCAGCTAAATTTCCCAAGGCAAATGTTGACAGAGAAAATTGATATTGAGTGCAATATTATTCTCCGCCGATCACAAGGCATTTCCTTCACCAAATTTGGGATCTATGATGTCTGCGCAGCGTTTATCTGCATTCACATTAAACTGAGCTTCAGCCATGTGGAAAAGGGTGTAAACATCGGCTTTATGTAGAAGATTAGTCATCCATTTGCACTAAATTAAACCGGCTTATACACTGAATATTACTACTAGTGTGCAAACAAAATTCATAATAAAACTTACTTTGTAATATGAACTTTTTTAAATAATGCATTAATCTGCAAATTTGCAGCTTTGATCATCAAGTTTCACTATTTTTTTTTTTTTTTTTACAAAAAGTTCACTCTTGTTTGTGAGCCATCAGCTATTGAGTCCAAGTAATCTCCACAAATCAATACATGCTCAGTGGCCAGTAACCAGCAGACAGTGGTTATGCACAGCATTTTAAATAAACCCTTAATCATTAACAACTGTCTTGAAACATGAGATAATCCAATTCCCTATAGACACACGCCTATATGGACTTTAATCCCTCATGTCTGTGAGAGAGAATTAAGTGTAAAACCTGAACCACCCATAGAAAAAATAGGCCCTCTGGCAAAAAGTTCAAAGGTCAACTTGTCACTAGAAAATAACAACCCTGCAGAGAAAAGTATAGTACACACATGCACGGGCGCTCAAAAATGTGCACACACACGCAGAGGAATGTTCCAGCAGTGTTATATAGACGACACAGGGGAGGTTAAGCCTGGGGTATGCTTGAAATTAACTCCTGTCGTCCAACCACGTCTAAAGGGCAAAAGCGTTTGTACCTGTTCCAAATGGCCACACTTGAAGGTGGGGTGAAAGGCCTGCTGTCACACAGAGGGGCAAGATAAGATGATTCATTCAAATGGGGATAATGGCGCACAATTTTCGGACCGTCTCGTCTCTCCTCGAAAGCTTTCATAGCGCTGCGCTCCCTGTACAAGCGAAAAGGTGACAGAAGTAGTTGTGTGAAGAATGAAAAAAAAAAAAAAGAAAGCTTGCGTGACTACTTTCTCACCTCTCACCCTGCACAATGGCCGCATGAAGTGGATGTGATTGTTGGACTGTTGGCTTTGGAAAAGTTATAAAAGCTCTCTGATACAAACCCTCGATGCCAACATCGGAAAAGGCGTGGGGGCTGTGTGACGGGCTTTCAGACGTCGTTTGATGATCTGACAAGCACCTCACTTGAAGCATACTGACATCTGTAATGAGGCGGAAAAGGGAAAAAAAGCTTCAGGTGGATACATGCAAACTAACACATTGCAAACACGTCTCCTTTAGGGCTGCAATCAATGATTATTTTCATAATTGATTAATCTGCAGATTATTTTCTGGATTAATTGGTTGGTCTATGACATGGTGATGTCTTCAATTTGCTTGTTTTGCCTGACTAACGGTGCAAAACCTAAAGATTTTAAATTTACTGTCATATACAGTTCGATAATGAACAAACAGCAAATTATCACACTTGAGAAACTGGAAGCAAAGAACATGTTTGTTAAAAAAAAAGGCCGAAATCACAATTAATTATCTAAATAGTTGCCAATTAATTTCTGTCGATCATCTAATTGATTAAACAATGCAGTTATTGTATATTCTCCCAGTCATTTTGGTAATATACTGCTAATTTGCAAACACAAATACATTTTGGGAGAAATATTATGCGGCGGATGACGTTTTACAGTATATCAACATAATAAGGAAACGTACCTGCCAAGCTGCTTAATGTTTATATTGAACGTATTTGCAAAGCTTTGACAATGTGTTTCACTTGTTTCCCCAACAATATCTGCTCTTTCATTAAAGTATAATGATAATACATTTTATTTATAGAGCACTTTTCAAGGTACCAAAAGACACTTTCCACAGAAAAATCTATATATAAAACACACTAAAAGCAAGAGAACACACTAAAAGTACATTAAGTAGCAGGAGACATTAAAAAAAATCCACTTGTAGCAACAGAATAGTATTTTTTATGGTTTAGACGATTCAAAGCAAAGAACTAGGTTAGGGAAAGATTGTGGTTGTGGTTAAATATTGAAAAAATCTGTGGAAAAGTGACTTAAAGCACAAGATGACAGGTTTACTTTACTTACATTTAACTGAAACCTCAATCTTTAAGTGAAACCACGATGCTTTTGTTGCCTGAACCTAACCACACGCAGGACTCAGGATGCAAACCCTGCTGTCTGGTGTCAAAGTCCTTCAATTTGTAAGCTTTCCATGTGCTCCAAACACATTCTTACAACATGCACGTGGTCCAAAAAGTAGCTGCATTTAAAGAGAAACATTGCCAATGAATATAATCCAGGCAGCAGTTGCACGTCGCTCAGAATGTATCTGGCAGGACAAATTAGTAGTATGTAAACAGAATTACTAGGGGACAGGGTTGCACAATGACATCTTACTATGTACACACACGTGGAAATTCCCCTGTACAAACATGCCAACATGTAATGCACAAACATACAAATACACACGTGTACGCACATCATTACATCAACACAAACCCCTATTATCACAATCTGAAACGTCCTCAGTGTCCTCTCTTTCTCAGACACACGCTGTCAAACACTAACAGTCTCTGGAATGTAGGAAATACACGGCGCCCAGTTTTGTTTTCTTTCTACAGTGTGTGCACTTCCCCTTAGGCACATCCAAAGAAAATATTTGTGTCTGAAACACTCCGAAGGTTCAGAGAATAATTCATTTCAGGGCTTCATGATGAAAACAGATTGCTAATTCTTTTGACTTAATTTTTTTTGTTTGTTTATAAAAAAACAAACAAAAAAGTCAGTTCACTCCAGAGTTGGGAAGAGTTTTGTGTGTGTGTGTGTGTGTGTGTGTGTGTGTGTGTGTGTGTGTGTGTGTGTGTGTGTGTGTGTGTGTGTGTGTCTTCTTGCTTTTGTTTTTGTGTTTTTTTTCCTCAATGGAATTCGGTCCTGGCCGCTGGCTGAATGAAAAATAAAGCACAAACAGACGGAGCATGTCTGAGCATGATGTGTGTGTGTGTGTGTGTGTGTGTGTGTGTGTGTGTGTGTGTGTGTGTGTGTGTGCGCGCGAGGGGCGGACATTAGGGCCTGACAGCAGATTCCTAAAGATCAAGACAATGTCGGGACAAAAATGTAAGCACCATGAATGAACCCTGTTTCGCTTGTGTCAACTTGAGCTATGATCCACTGACCACATGTTTATTTATTAAAACAGACTTTTTTTTTAATTGGGGGTATTTTATGGGTCTCAAACATATGTAAATATTTGTACGTGTGTGTGTGTGTGTGTGTGTGTGTGTGTGTGTCAATGCGCTCGCAGCATTTAGTGTTTCTTTCTTTTTATAAACATATGTGACTCTCGTTTCATTATCACAAGACAAACTTCACTAATAAAATGTGCCTAAAATACATTACAAGTGTAAAAGGAACAAAGAGACACAATGTGTGCATGCCAGACACTGGAGCAGGACATAACACACAGCTCAAAGCCTCTGGAAACAGTATGAAAATATCCATCTAAACAGGATCATTATGCAAAGGCAACAATAAACTGGTTCTGATGATAAACAGACTGTCATATCTCTATACCCGAGCCAGAGGGCAACACACTCTGTGACATCCATCTTCTTTAAGTAACGCCGCTCGTAATGACACTGGCACATGGTGAGAGCAAAGCACACACACGCCAACATACAGTCACAAACACACACACGTTAACACTCACAAACATACAGTATTAATATTCTCAGCCGCTTTCTCTCTGTCGCGCAAACACAGCGAGACAAGCTCACACACACACACACAAAAATCTCCCAGTATTTAATACAACTGGGTAATGCCAGGGGCGAGGCAGAAGTCATAATCATGAGTGTGTTTAATAGCAGTGTGACAGGCGGATGCTGCTTCAGTGTAAGTAAAGAACATTTAAATAAGCAAGTCTGAATTATTCAAGACTGAGACTGGCTCGCACATGCTGGTTGCCCTCACCCACTCAGCTCCAGTCATGTTGGCATGAGCTCGGGACGGGAATGGGACAGGGGGAAGAAAACAAAAAAAACAAAAAAACAACAACATCCTCCGTCAAAGTGCAAACAGTCCAAACCCAGACTGAGCCAAGCTGGAGTTTTTTTTTAATTTTTTTATTTGACATATGTAGTTATTTCACATGACATGGTTGTAAACTCAGGATTTGCTGAAGTCATGGATATGCACATGTGGTGTCCACCAGGATGTGGTGAGTTCAGAGGAGATGTGGTGGATGTGTATATGTGTGGGTGGGAGGACGGCAGGAACAAAGCAGTTTAGTGCAAGATGTGGAGCTGAGACGATTAGTCGAATGACAGAAGATCATTTTGATAGTAATTTTCTAAAGAAAAATAAACTTTCCACATGTCTGGCTTCTCCAATGTGATAATGTGCTGCTTTTCTCTGGTTTATATTATTGTAAGTTGATTATCTTTGAGTACAAAACAAGCAATTTGATGGGTGAAATTGTGCGTCATTTTTCACTATTTTTCACATTCTATACACCCGCAGATTAATGGATTAATTGAGAAAATAAGATTAAATGATCGTGAAAACAGTCATTAGTTGCAGCCCCAGCAGGATGTGACTGGATGTGGCCAGAAAGGAAAGCAGAGCTGGAACCGATTAACTGATTAACTGATTGGACAATTGACACCAGAATAGCCGGCACCTATTTTTATAACAATTTTTAGTCATTTTTCAAGCTTCTCAAATGTAAGACTTGCTGCTTTTCTTTGTCTTTTATGAAAGTTAATAATATATCTTTGGGTGGATCTTTGGACTGTTAATCAGCCAAAACAAGCAATTTAAATACGTCACTTTGGAGCGAAGCTGGATTACCAAGCACCAGAGCCTGAGGGGCCCCCAAAAGACCCAGATTCACTGCATGAGAATAAATTTTGGTAATTTGATTATTTGCATACTTGTTAGGAACTTTGCACCACAATGGTACAATATCCACCATGCAGTCCTTTTTTTGAAAAGTTTAGCTTAAATTGTCACTCACATGTTGCATATTGCTAATAAAGTTAACAAATTACAGTGAGTATAATTCCACAACAGAAGTCATTACATTGGCTTATGGCTGTAAGAAGTTGTGATCTGCATGTGTCACTACTTTCTATTTTATTGACCAAACAATCAGCAGAATAATTACCTATTATTTTTTTTGTCGATTAATCTGGTTTTTTAATTAACTGATCAACTGATTAGCAAATCAAATGTCATAAAATTGTGAAAACTGCCAAACACCACTTCCAAACTTTGCTTTGTCTGAAAAGCAATCCAAAACCCCAAAATATTCAATTAACAATAATAATAAAATAGAGAAATGAAGCTAATTTTGACATGAGAAGCTGGAATAAAAGGAACGTAAGTATTCAAAAATCACATGTGTGATGAGTAACGCACACTTACTGGGATTGAAACACGTAGTTAAAGTTGTGGTTTGGGGTCAGTGTGCAGGGCTTCCTCTTTTCATCATCTGAGAAACTGGAACATGGAACTGGCATTTTTTCTTATTAAATTACTTAGATGATTATCAAAAATGGTTGTACATTAATATTCTGTCACTCAATTAATTGATTAATAGACTAATCACTTCAGGAAAGCCGTTGGCTCCCTCTGTATGCGCAGCAGTGGTGGAAGAAGTATTCAGATCCTTTTCTTAGGTAAAAGTACCAATACAGCAATGTAAAAATACTCCATTACAAGTAAAAGTATGCATGAAAACTCCTACTTAAGTAAAAATACATAAGTATTAGCAGCAAAATGTAGTTAAAGTATTACAGAAACTGTTTTAAAATGCGGCTGAAGTGTCTGAGTACCTGGAAATTGTGAACACCTGGCCCTGCTGAACTCTACCTGAGATAAATTATGACAGGCTTCACGAAGAGGATGAGCACAGGGGCCGTTGGAGATCCAGATCCAAGTGGGAAATCATGGAAGTCGAAACTGTGGATAAACACACACAAGCAATTACGGCCTGACTAAACACACATCACATCATCAACCCAAACCACTCAAAGTGAAAATATACCCTCATCCCTTACCAACCTCATTTGCCCTCAGCCACAACCAACTGCTGTTTTCACACCCACGCGATTGCTGATTGGGCTGATCTTAGTGATTGAGCTTCATTTATGAAACATGTGGGAATCAGGCCAGACATACCAGGATTACACGCAGCCAGTCATTTTGCTCTGCCGTATCACCACAATAAACATCTGCAATAACAAATGCTTGAGAAATTGCTGCTGAAACCTCAGAGGGGAGAAAGAAAGAAAAAAAGAAGCACACAGTCAGCTTTGGTGGGGCCAATCTTAGCTACTATCTGAACATCAGGCAGTTGAAAAATGTCTTTCTCTTTCCTACTTGATGTGATTAGTCAAAACATGTTAAACAGTAATCATATAAATATGCCTGACAAGTTATTTGGCTGCAGGACTCAGTGCTGACCACCAGTGGCAGCAGCACCAGAAGCAGTGTGAACCGGCAGGAGTTGTTGATCTGATGGTTGCAGGGCATTTAGGCTGTTTTGTAAATTAATCAGTTTGGCGTTTTTTGAACCAATTAGACTGTTGGCAACTGTTTGCTTTTTATTTTGTCACAATTTCTTATAATAAGATGTAGCATTCGAAACAAAAACAGAAGTGCAGGGACAATTCACTGGTTTCATGTTAACCTTAAAATAGGAAACTTTTTTTTAACTTCCCCTAAATGATTTCCTCATAAATTTCCTTATAAATGCAACAAGTCCCAAGTATACACACACACACACACACGCACACGCACACACACACACACACACACAATCTGACGGAGGTAGTCTAAAACAAACTGATTTTGTGATATTGTGTAAGCCGGGTCTGTTTCTGTACCGTCCCAGCTAAATATTTCATGGTTAGGTTTTTCTTGATTAAGTCTTACATCATATTTTTAAAGTAATTTCTCCATTTTCTATGTTTGCTTAGAGAGATACCACAAGTGGTGTGTAGGGAGGAGTGAATGGTGATTATAGTCTGCACAAAAATGTAGCCTAAAACATAAAATGATGTATTTTTCACACATTATATAAGGATATTTCCTACCAAAGTCACTATTTCACAATTTTACAACACCGTTAAAAGGATACCTTTTTAAAAAAGGAGCTCTTTAGATGGTAATTTTCCTCCATTTTTGGGGCGAGACATGAATTGAGAGAGGCTCGGGTTACCCTGAGATCTATTGATAACAAACATATTTAATGAAAAAAGATTTTTTTTAAAAACATCAGCACACTTTACTCCTTTGCACCAAATTTATTATCTAAACTTTTGGTCTAAACCTTCGTCAGAGCATGAGGAGACGTGCCAGATTAAAATAGAACATCTCTTCTCGTCTCTTACACGGAAGAGGGGTCATCATGAAAATATGTCATCATGAAAATATGTTAACAGAGAGAAATACTCCTACCAGTACACGCAGGCTTCTGGTCGTTTTACCAGCATAGATTTTGTCACAAGGATATTTCAAGATGTAAATCCCATTTTGGATGGATAAACACTTTTTGTTTGCATTTTTTGTTTTTGCCTGATCAGATAGAAAAATCCTTTGTTTTTACTGGAATTGTTATACTGGGCCCAAATTGCTTCATGAGACAAAATCATCCTGTAATGGGGTCAGCAACGTCAGTGGGGCTCAGAGAAACACCAGCGTGTACCAGCTTGTTTCTGAGGTTTGGTCCTGGCCTGTAAACAAAAAAAAAAAAAGGGCTGGATCTTAAAATAGTTCGCCAAGAGAGCCACCAGACAACAGCAAATGCCAATGTTTGAAAATAGTATTTTTTGATAGCACAAGAGTGAGGACTGACAGTGAAAATGGGGTGTTGCTTTTTACACTTTTCTTCAGAAGAGCTTCTCTTGATTTAGTAAGGACACACTCATAAGCATCTTCTACACTGGGCAGAGTACCTCTCTGTAGAAACCCTCTGCAATGGCATATAGACGCTATTTGATGGGATTAATTCCCCAAATTCAACACGCATCATCACATGAATTTTAACACTTTACAGCTGGAAGATAAAAACATGGAGTTTTACAATAAAATTTGCAGCCTATATGTGGACATGATTGATTTTTCGTTTATTGTGCTGTAGGGGCAAATTTAAAAAAAAAAGTTTTGTCAGATGTGATCTACAATTTGTCTGTCACAAAAGTCTTCATAATAAGTTGGGGAGGGGGGTTACATAATATATACTGCCATCTGTTCACATCATCTTAAGGCATTTTTCCTCTGTAGTTTTCTAAGAGATTTAAAATAAAGTCTAAAAGGCTGAAAAGCTCCATCTAGTCTTCAGGACATGTTTGCTAAGAAGGGTGACCATATTGAGTTATACTTATCTAGAGAGCCTATATTTGTGTAAATTACTTTTTCAAGTATTTTAGCTTTTTTTCAACAGTGCAGCAGTCCAGTCTTGAATGTGAATGTGTGGAGCGCTGCTGTCTCTCCCGTCACAAAAATCAACTTTTTGGCAACAGCAACAGCTACAGACAGACATTTATTATGTTGTTGATTAGGTAATTTAAACAGAAACCCGGTAATACAGAATACAAGATCAGGCTTAATACAAACTTTTGTCACAGCACAAATTTTGTAACCCGAAGCTTTTGAACAGTAACACATTCCCATAACATACAGTATGTAGATATGACCCTTTATTAGTAGACGAGCATTTCCAGCCAATGCTGTCTGGCCTTAACCTAACCCTCCACAAACCTATCAGCAGTCCAGTGATACCTTATTGAGCTGAGTTAGTTTCAATGAGACATTCCCGGAGGTAGACTGAGCTCTTCTCCAGACCTCGTTCCATTCATCAGTAGTTATACTACAGCGTAGATCCATAACTTCAGAGCTGGAAAATCTGATGATATTTTGTTTATAACTTCTTTATAGATATTTTTGTGTTTAATTGAGCGATATCTCTTACTAGTAAACATTTGTCCCAATATGGGACTTTCAGTGGTTCTTTAGCCTGATTATTAGTAATAATTGCATACACACACAGACACACACACACACTCTCTCTCTCTCTCTCTTCCCTACTACACAATATTTATATTTTTATCAGAAGTATTTATCACCCACCACTTGTGTGCAATATACTTATTTACCTATTTACCACTTATGTGCACCAACGTGCAATATAATGTATATTTGTATATGTTTTAATTTGTCTTTAATTCGTACTTTATCAATCTTCCCCCACATATAAATGGTTGGGATTACAGTTTTATTTAGTTTGACTATTTTATTTATACCCAAAGGGAATTTCAGTGTTACAGCAGCTATCACATAAATGACAAAAAACACACATAACTTACAAAAACACACACAATGAGGTGTGTGTGAATTACAAAACACACACACACACACACACACATATATAGTAGTATATAGTACTATACTAAATAACAATAAGTAGAATAAAAATAGAATAATTATAGAATTCAAAACTTTAAAGCGAGATATTGCTATTAATGTGTAAATTAAATGTAAAATGATGATGATGATGATGATGACTGGGTAAAAGACGGTAAAAGATGACGAGAGCAGCTGAGATGACGCAGTCGTTACGTGTCAACCAATAAATTAAAGCGACTCTCCCTTTCGCTCGGTTTTGAGAGAGAGAGAGAGAGAGAGGGAGAGAGAGAGAGGTTGAAAAGGTAAGGATTCGCGCTGCATCCTGGGTACATAGCTCCATGGTGATGCAGTGAGGCTGTGGGTCGTGTTTTTGTGTTTTTGTGTGGACGGGAAACCAAAGTTAAAGTAAACGGGGGAGGGTCGGCTGCTGGTGAGTGAGGAGGGGGAAGGCTTTTAAGCGACTTACAATGCGTCTTTCACGGTGTTGAGCGGTCGCGGTGAACGATGAGCCAACTTCGCCGGTCGTCTCGAAGCGATATGAGCCACTCTTGAGCCCCGTGGAAACCTTCTTCTCGGCGGGGGGAGAGCGAGCATGAAGAAGCCGAGCGCCCTGCTCCGTGTTGCCGGCTTGACTGGGAAATGGTAGCGTGCTGCAGGAACCGCACTGGGAAGGAACATGGTCGAGAGGAGCAGCAAATTCTTGTTGATCGTCGTCGGATCCGTGTGTTTCATGCTGATTCTGTATCAGTACGTGGCCCCCGGGGTGATCAATTTCGGCTCCCCGCACGGTTATTTCACGGAGGAGGACGAGGGGGACATCTTCCCGACTCCGGACCCCCACTACGTTAAGAAATACTACTTCCCCGTCAGGGACCTGGAGAGGACGATCGATTTTCAAATCAAAGGGGAGGACGTGATCGTGTTTTTGCACATCCAGAAGACCGGGGGGACTACCTTCGGCAGGCACCTGGTCCAAAATGTCCGTCTGGAGGTTCCCTGCGACTGCAGACCGGGCCAGAAGAAGTGTACCTGCTACCGGCCGAACCGCAAGGAGACCTGGCTCTTCTCCCGGTTCTCCACCGGCTGGAGCTGCGGCTTGCACGCCGACTGGACCGAGCTCACCAACTGTGTGCCCGGGGTGCTCAACAAGAAGGAGAACAAGCAGAAGATTCAAAGGTAAATCTGGAAATTTTGATTTTTTTTTTTCCCTGCAGTCATTAACAGAAACAATTAGGTCATATGTATAAACATACAAATCCAAAAAGGAGGCAGATACTCAGTTGAAATCAACACAGTAACACAACTTAAAAGATTTCTGCAGTCCGAAAAAGGTTCAGGCTGAAGCCACAGTTTATAATGCCTGCCCACCCTTTTAACATCACATCCTATTTGACCTCAAAAAGACAACATCAAACAACAAAACAAAACAATACACAACAACTAAACAACCCAAAAACAACGTGCATATCCTGCACCCTGTCCTTCTATGCCAATGTTTCCTTCTGATCAAGTTATTTTTTTAAACATTTTTAACTTACTGCATGTTTTCAGTCCCTTACTACAGCTGTTCCATTAATTAACTCCTTTGACTGAAATACAACATCAGTCCTCACTAATTGTTTTTACTGAACATGTAAATTCTTCTCAAATCATATTGACTTTCTCTCTTTTTAAACATATGTTTGGTTTAACTGATTAAGAAGAAGAAAATGTGAGGATTGAGATATAACCTGCAGCCAGAAATTTGAAATCTATTGTAATTGTTTGGCATATTTTTGAGGATTATATCACAGTAACTTGCTTACTGTGGTGTTTATATGTTGTTTTAGACGGTTGTTACAGTGCAGCAATAGCAGTGAAAATATACCTTAAGCTCACTTTAAACTCACTAAGCTTTAAAGTGTGTTTCTGTAATATAAGATCGTATTGAAGTAATCAAACGCAAAGAAAATGAACTAAACTAACATTCTCCATCTACGTTGCCAGTCCCACTTCTCTCTAATCTCTGTCTGGTTTACAAAACGGCCCTTTTAATGCGAGGCTTATTCCTCTGGAGAGACAATTATAATAGGTCTAATCTAAGCAATTCACTCAAAATATCAAAACTTTACAAGAGTATGCAGCTATTTTTGGTTTAATTTATACCACAGGAATGCAGTAGTTACACCAGAGAGGATAAAACATTAACAGAGGACAATAAAATGCTGTTATTACCCCATAACCGAACACCACAAATTGTCCCCACATGTTAATGAATAGAATAATGTTACATCAGTCACTCTGTTATCCTAAATCAAAGGTTATACTTTTTCCTGGGTGGGACGGTATTATAGCACGATTTTCGGATAAAAGGATGGCAAGGATTGCGTGCATCTTCATGAAGTAGTGGGTTGATAATAGATGCTGAGAGACAAATGATTATTGACATTTCTACATTGCGCTGTCACAGATGCCACAGGAGCTCAACGGCGTCTCTGACAATTGTTGATGGGTGCCAATATCAGGGCGCCCTCCCACTGAATCACATACAGAGACTCAGCTGCATTTATTTCAGGCAGGGGAGTGTAATACATCCAGGCAACATTTCCGCTCAGTAATAATCCCTCACATTGACTGCGAGGTATTCAGACACGACACACATTCTTATTAAGTTATAACCCATTTCTTCTACGCGCCTCCCTATTGTTGTTGCCAACATATTGCATCCCTCTCCCAGACATATTGACGGCTGTATCAACTTCCATTTCACTGCACCCTTGTGGTTAAAGGGTATGCTTGTTGAATGGGTTATGTCTCTTTGTGTTGCTTAAGCTTGTTCAATATTTTATTTTGGCTATGGATGATCAATAGGACAAAGGGGGCGCAGAAATATGTAGGATTTTTAAAAAAAAAAAGAAGCGTTTCTCGCCTCTCTGCCCGTCTGTCTCCCAGCCAGGCGCGCTGGAGATGTCAAGCCGGCTGCTCTGCTTCCCATGGCTGCTCAAACTGGGGATCAGAGCTGCAGGCTGGGCAGGGCTGGGCTGGGCGGGTAGGGAGTGGAGGAAGGGGGGGGGGGGGGGGGTGGTAGGGAGGGGGGGACCCTGCAGGGGTTTGGCTCCGCTCTAATCCGGGTGATTATTACCGCTGGGACACACACACATACACACACACTAGCGCTGGTATTTGCTGCTGGCGTCAGTCCTGACTCCCGTGGTCCCCCCCCCCCCCCCCCCCGGTCAGAGGTGATAACGTGTCCGGCCATTCTGCATGGCGAGCTGAGATATCACAGTGGACGCAGGATAAACGGCCTTTCATCACTTTGTGAGCACTTTTTTTTTTTCAAAAGCCTAAACTTGCGTGGGAGTGTGTTTATGTGTGTGTCTGCGTTTGTATGCACCTGAAGAGGCCTCGGGAACAGAAAGAGACAGGAAGGCAGAGTAGACGCAGAGGTCTTGGTATGAATGCAGCGGTGTGAGCGCAGCAGAGAGGGGATCTCTTGCCTCTGCTATAATCGACTATCCTATCACTCCTGACAGGAGAAACAAGGGACTATAAGCTTAATAGCACCCTGAAGAAAAACAGTGCTGCTCCATATTACACGCAGCTCCACTTCCACAGGGAAGAGAAGTGAATCGCTGCAATGAGGAGCTCTGAGGAGAAACTGGAAGCACACTCTCTGTATTTTTTTTTGTTTCTTTTTCTGTCTCATTGCCTGTTTTTCTCTATACGTGCTTCTGTCTCTGTGTGTTTGCCCCCAAAGGGTTTAAATCTCTCATTGTTTGACCCTCTCCTATCACTGTGGTAGTGCTCGTTTAGGCACACGTGTCTTCGGGGCAGCAGCAGAGTGGTCGAGAGGCCAGCGAAAGTGTGAAAAAGATCATCTGTGTTTACAGAACGGTGTTTGAGGGATTTCTTGGCGCAGCGTCGTATGCATAGTTTTTCAGATCAGCTGTGCGCACCGTTGTCGGTGGAAATACACAGTATCTAACCCCAGCCAGCAGTGTGACAGATTTATGCGTCTGACATATATCTGCTCAGTCTGTGGAGGAAGTGGTTTGGAGTTGCTGCGTTAACTATGAGGAACGGAAAAGGCTACGGCCTATCTAGCAATCTTTGGCCACACAGCAGCAGTTCTAGTGTTTCAATCTTGCAGCTGTGTTCTCACCCAGCTGTCAAGAGGATTTTACACAAACGCTTCAAATGCTGCAAAAATAAAATGTGAATTAGGACCATTTCCATCAGCTGGATTGAAGCACATAATGCTGTACTTCTGCTGAATGTTAAAAAAAAAAAATCCATCCAAAGGAAAAAGAATAGACAAATAGGTTTATGTATTAATCAGTATATGGAAAGTTGTAAAATCCATTTACTGTATTTTATGCTTTCATTTGAAGATGAAAACAACTAACATTTATTTATATAAGTATTGATTAATCTGCTGATTTTCTTGATTAATCATTTAGTCTATAAAATGCCTATTAAAAGTTTCCAGAGCATAGGTTGGCATCTTTTAAATTGCTTGTTTTGTCAGACCAACAGTCCGAAACCCAAATATATTCAATTTACTGTCATACAACACAAAGAAATCAGCAAATATTCACATTTGTGAACCTGTAAACTGTGAATTTTTGCCATTTTCCAAAAAACGATGGAAAAACAGTGTATAGATTATCAAAATTGTTGCTGATTAATGTCAAATGACTAACTGATTAATCGACTCATTGTTTGAGCTCTACTTATGTATATCTGTAAAACAGTATAATGGCCTTTTAGCTCACCAGACGCCCTTTAAATGAGAGCGAGAGAGACAGCCGGTCTGACATTTTAAAAACATTTCTGATTGTCTAAAGCCACTATTGAACTGTTGTGTATGGACGTTGTAACATTTACCAGGCCCATTGTCCTGGCTGTATTATTTATTGATTCGTGCTGTGTATTGCACAATCTCTTCAAAATGTTTCTACTTCAAGGGAGCATAAAAAACACTTTTGAGACACTGAGAAAATTGGAGCGAGTACGGTGGTTTTTCATATTCAGTACATCAGGAAATTGTGGGGAAGAAACGCTACGATGGATTAGGCTCAGTTTGGTCTGGTGACAAATGTGTCAGCTTTAGAGGAGGGCGCATTAAGCAGGAGTGAGCGGCAGCGAGATGAATGGTTAGTAATAGGAGAGACAGGTCTGTCTGATTGGTGATGAGATGAGGACGAGATGAACGGTGGCATTGTGGGACAAAAGAACTCACATACTAAGCAGGGCGCGACTCATGGATTTGTCATCTCCCACCTCTTATATCAGTTTTAATATTCTTCACTGATCCCGTGGGACACACTGGCGTGCACTCTAACGCACACACACACACGCATAGAGAGAGAGTACACTCTAATGAGTGTGTGGAACAAACAGACACAAGCCCCTAATGCAAGGCCTTAGATATGGGGCTTTTAATTGGTTAAGGAGGTTCCTTTCACTTTACTCAAATTAGAGCCACACTTTCAGATGGAGGATACCATCTGTCCTGTGTATGTGTGCACACATCTCATGACTGCGCGTGTGTGTGTGTGTGTTTAATCCCAGTGTGTCATAGAGCGTCTTAGTAAGCGAAGTGATGGGGCTAATTTTACTGCCTCTATCTCGGTCCTCTCAAATCACACCCTGTTTTTTCTCTGCATCTCTTTCTCTCCCGCCTCCTCTTCATCCCCTCTGCTTGCTTCAGAAACACTTTCCCTCCCTCTCCTTCCCTCCTTCCTCCCATCTTCCCTCCATGATGGTGTCACTCTCTAATCAAACAGCAGGCTTGCTTTCCGCTTGGTGGCTTTATGGCCAGGGGGCTCTCTCTATCTCTCTCCTTCACTTTTTCCCTCTTTTTTTTTTCTCCATCTCTGCCCCCTCGTCTTTCTCTCTCTCTCTCCTCTTGCCATCTCTCTCTCTCTCTCTCTCTCTCCCTCCAAGCGTGACTACCGCATTAGAGGAAATGTCTTTTCATGGAAGATTTGCTGCAATTTCCAAAATGGCTGCTTTGCCTAATGGACAACTGCCTTGGTTCTAATGAATGATTACATATATGAGTATGAGGGGTGGGGGTGGGGGCTGTAGGGGGGCAAGGAGAAGGGGACAGAAGAGGAGATGGAGGCGATGAACAGTAATATGAGGAAGAGGATGGCATGAGTGTGGGACAACAGGGGAGCTGTCAGGGAATGATTGAAAAGATAAAAGATGGAGGGGTGAAAACGTTTAGTTTCATTGCTGGGGAGGGGGCTAGTCAATTAGCACGGTTGTCAAGCGCTGGGCATTACTCTTCTTTCAATAGGTCTGTTTCAGATTCACAGCACAAATCACTGCACTCTAAGATGGCTCTGTGTGTATGTGTGTGTGTGTGTGTGTGTGTGTGTGTGTGTGTGTGTGGGACGTGAGAGCGGATGCGTGTGCGTGTGTTAGCCCAGCATGGTGCCATCAGCTAGCCAGCCAGCACAACCCAGAATCCAGATGAACTCCAGGAAGCTGCAGAGGCAGCCCTGGCTTGATTGGCATATAGTACATATATGTGTGTGTGTGTGTGTCCATGTCTGTATACAGTGCGTGTGCGCGCTCATGTGTAGCCAGGCAGGTCGGTGTTAATCCAATCAGATTAGCTGGGTTTAAGCGCTGGCGGCCAGGCACTCCAAAGCCGGTTATGTCCGCTCATCCCGCGACTGCGGCTGCACCACGTTCCAGCATTCCCAACAAACATTCCCACATCCCTCCAGCCAGTTATTCCCTGCCTGTTTACTGGGCTCAAATCGCCTTTTGCTTATGGGACAATCCAGCTTGTTTTACTGGAAACCAGCCTCTAATTGGGTTGTGACAAGTACCTGTTGACTGTGTGAGGAATGGGCAGAGGCATTAGAGTACATTTGATGATAAGTTAGCAAACACGATGCTTTTCTGAGCGGATTCTTGTTCACATTTTGTCTTTAATCCTTCAGTAGAGATTATTCTGTGACTTTTTATAATCGATTAATCTTTGTGGTCATTCATTTATTTTCAAGTGAAAATACCAACCTGCAGGTTACAGCTTCTTAAATGTGAGGTTCAGCTTGCTTTCCTCACTTTGATGCCATTATAGGTTGAATAATTTGCATTTTTTGACGAGTGAGTCAGGTTGTCAGTCAGAATAAGCTATTTCAAGATGTCCCTTTCGGCTCTGGTAACTGGTGATAAGGATTTGTTTTTGACATTTTAAACACTAAACCAATGGTTTCCAGCCATTTTTGGCTTGTAACCCCCCCTCCCAAAGTCCCAAAAACCCAGTTGATGACAACTTGTAAATATGTACAAGTTGTCATCACTTCAATCAATATGTAATTGTTTCTTCTCATGCTGTTTCATTTGATAAAAGAATATTTTAGAAGAAAATCTTCTTTCCAAACTTGGTAATTGTCCCACGACCCCCTTTTTATATTTATGTCATGACCCCTCAGTGGGGTCCCGACCCAAAGGTTGGGAATCACTGCACTAAACAATCAATTAATTCATAAAAAGAATGAGGAAAAACTTAAGCATTGCAGTTATAATCACTACATTTTTACACTGCTCACTGACACAGTATCCTAACACATTCAACACTAGGTCAGTCGACCAGAAGTAGATAATGCAGTCAAGTAAGTGGCTCTTCAAGTTTTATGCTCTGCCCTTCACAATATAGTGAAAGGATGGTTGACTCACATGTAATCTCGCGCTTAAAAGGGTGAGATATGGCCCCTATGTGTTTCCTTCTTCGGTGGCTTGAGGCGAGTGTTGACAGGCCTCTCTCAGCTACACTGCCGCTTCCTCTCGACCACAAGAGTTCAACTCGGGTTCAGCCTCGGGTCACCGTAACGTATAACCCAGCCTGGCAATTCAGAGTCGAAACTGTAGCTCAAGAGGATATGCGGATACCTCCGTCGGGCCCCTCGCTACAGACACATGGGGCTTTACTTTGACTCCCTGACATATCTGCCGTCTGCTGCCATTTTGCAGCAGGCCAGTGTTTGGCTGCGGTTGATCGGGGATGTGAAATGGCCTGATTAACCAAAACCAACCAAACTGTTGCTGTTGGAAAAAGCTCTGCAGACTCTTTTTGTTCTTCGGGAGGATCATAGAATTAACAGTAAACTGAAACTGCGCCTCGTCCAAACCGCTACGGTCAAGTTGAGTTACGGCTGTTGCCACAATTGATTTGCCCCAGCTGTCTCACCTCAGCGCGTTGTAAAGACAGGACGAGGGACGGGAAGCTGCTTGACCGCTGACGACTGTCTCCATTGGTGGTCTGCGAAGGGTTATCTTCGGCCCGCCTGCAAGCCTTCAGTATCGATTAGCCGTTATGGATCTGCGAGGGTTTTTCATTGATTGATAAAACTTGAATGACACCAACATAGCGCAGAGCCTTTCCAGAGCCCATCAGACTGAGCGCGCAACAAAGAGTACAGAGAGCAGGAAAGAAAAGCAGGAGTGATGTATTTCTTAATCATTACACAGCCTCTGTGACTCTGCGTGTCACTCTGTCTCTTCCACCCTCTGCAGCCGACTGTCAAATGTCAGACCCCCACCCCCCCCCCCCCTCCACCCCACCCCCGCTCCTCACTAAAGTGATTCTGCAGCCCTGTGGACAAATAACCGTGGGGTGAATGATTAGCAGACATTTCTATGGCTGGTAATGAGGGGCGCTACGCTGCAGCAGCTCCGCCAACAGGATTACTGTCTATTGATTAGCCTAGCCTAGCATTAGCCTTGCTAGCTAAAAGCGACTGACTGATTAGTGGGCATTTCTATAGTGGTTAATGAGTGGTGCTGTTGAATACTATGGTATGCTATCCATGAGAATAGGATTACAGGCTATTAATCAGACAAGAGGCGAGCAGAAGTCATTATCCGGCCCTGCGGCAAAGTCAGTGGCTGATTCTAGTTCCTGGTTTCTAAATCTGGTTTGGCCTTGTCTCTGTCATCCGGTCTCTTGCTACATATCGACCCTGAACGTCTCTGTTTTGTCTTTTAACACCCCACCCTACGGTGCCCTATTCTTTGATGGCACTCCCTGTCTTTTCCCTCCGTCCCGTCTTCCTTTCTTCTCCTGAGATACAGAAGGACGGAGAGAGAACGAGCGAGAAAGACATCCCCGAGGGACTGCCCTCTGCATCCATTAACGGCACTGTCTTTTCATGTCCCTGGATGTGACAAGTCCAGACAGGATGTGACCCGGGAGCTTCTCCTCATCTCTCACAGTCTGAGCTCGTCTCATTATTTGTAAACGTATAAATAAATGCATCCATTTTCTGCATGCATTCCGTTTATGAATAAATACATCTATTCATGAAGCCGAAGCTGTTTGCGAGAGCGTGTTTGTATGTGTGTGAGTGAGAGATCGCCAAAGGAGGCATGTGAACGGAGAGGAGAGGCTGACAAGCGTGTTAATTGAATTGTGGGAAAAATGCAAATCCCGTACTGCCTCTTTGAATTAGGGGGAGGAGTTTTAACTGATTGGGACTGTCTCTTGTTTGGGCGCGCACACACACACACACACACAGTAGGCTAACTTTTACCAAATCCCAAAAAGAGAATGAATGATACTGTTGTGTCTGCATCCCTCCACGCCTCACCCTGTCTTTTTCCCATCACTCCTCTCCATTTTTCTGCCCATCATGCCATCCCAGGACTTAAAGCCTTTTGTCTTGAGTGTGCGCGTGTGTGTGTGTGTGTGTGTGTGTGTGTGTGTGTCCGACCAGAAGAGCAAAGGAGAAGGCAGAGATTCCTCATTCTGCTACACTTGGTTTGTCTGCTTCGCTTTAGGGCAGAGCTGTAGATCACCGGAGTTGCTCCTTTTGAAACTGCACACGTTCTCAGTGTCTCAGAGTGTGTGTGTGTTTGTGTGTCAGTGTGTGTGTGTGTGTGTGTGTGTGTCCTCTGCCTTCATTTGTGCATTCAAGCAGAGGTTGCATGTGTTCGGGTGTACGCAGTGTCTGAAATGAACCTTTTGACTCACCTGCCAAAGGGACTGGTAGATGAAAAAAATCCACCAACCAAGCATTTTTTTTTTAATGGCTAAAATAATAAATTGCCTTTTTGTGTCACATATACAGTCATTTCAGTACATTTCATTGAGATAATAAGGTATAGTGTTGAATATAAACACACAGAACAGCCTCAGCATCATATTGTAGCCGGCCTCTTGAAACTCCATCTCCCAACATCCATTTCTCACAAAACTTTCTCTTTTTTTTTACGTGCTTCATCCTCCTTTTCGTCGGTGGGTTTTCGCTTTAAAGGTTGGCTTACTCCTTGTAAATGTGGCCACATAACAGCTATTTAATTAATGGTAGCTAGCAGCAGACCGGCGGCAAGTGACAGTTTAGCGGAGAGCTGCAATGTTGAGTAGCGCCCGAGACGAGGCGAAGGAGCGCCAGCCGCAGACCGTCTCGGGCGTCTACACTGTGTTATAGGGACAAACATGAGTAATTTCCTCCAAGCCATCATCCCAGATATTTTATTACATGACTATTTTAGCATAAACATTTATTCGCCAAACAGAAAATCTATCCACATTCGGTGCTTGGTGGGTGTTGATTTCGGACCCTGGGTGTACGCCATGGGAATTTGTGGTCTGCGTTCACAAGCGACCACACACTAAATGTGTCAGTGGTGGTTACATTACTTATGGAAACATTTGAGGAAAAATACCTAGTTGTAAATGTTTTCACCAATATTAGTACTGTGATTTAAACTCATTATTTTCTATAAACTCCAGGCCTGAATGAATGATCTACATATTAAGATAAGTTTGTAACAAGAATAAATGAACTTATTTCTGTACAAACATGCAAACTTATTTTTGTACGAAAAGCATTAGGTGGTATATATGCAGTTTGTTGAGCTTATAAGTTCATTTTTGACCCTGAAAACAGTAGTTTGACAAAAAAAATTATTAACTTATTGCCTATTACTTACTTATTCTGGAGCTTTAACAACATCTCACTCTTAAGACCACAAGTCATGTCCATTTTTATTTATATAGCTCAATATCACAAATTTGCTTTACAATCTGTGCAGCATACAGCATCCTCTATCCCCCAAAAACCCTTTGAACAGGGGAAAAAATTGAAGAAACATCAGGAAGTGCAACAGAGGAGGGATCCCTCTGCTAGGACGGACAGACATGCAATAGATGTGTGTACAGAATAGACCAAGAAAGCAAAATTGCAGTATAAAAAAACAGGATGATGAAAGTATAGATAAATTGATAACGTATGTATGATCGGGAAGGCATCGAAAAACTTCCAGATGCTGCCAAACAGATAGCACCTACCAATCTCATACTTACCAGTGTTTCCCATCAATTAATTGTTTTGCACCATTGCTTCAGCAAAACATCTCTCAATCTACATAAGAAGCGACATGTGAGCGGCGCGAAGCGTTCCGTCAACCAATGCACACTGAGGTGCGTCCTCCGTAAACAGCCGTCTGTCAGCTGCAGCTCCCGGGGAGCCGAGAGGACAGCGGCCGGCTAAACTGCCTTCACCAGGCTGACTGACAGCAGAAATTCACTGAACCAAAACAGTTTTCATGTCGGCTCCACGGGTGGAAATCAACAGTGTTTGCATTTATTGATTCATTGATTTTATTTCCCCCTGCCCATCGTAGCCAGTGAGGGGGAATCTGCCTGTAGTGAAACAGGCGAGCTCACAGACTGGGAGCCTTGATCAATCAATGCAGATACAGTTAATAAGTTCAAAGCACATGTACAGCGGAATATTTGTGTGATTTAAACAGCTGTCTGTGCAGATTACGCTTCACTAAACGCGACAGAAATAGTCTCGAAGCGTTTAAAAAAAAAAAAAACGCAGGGGGTCTCTGTGAGACGCGCGTCACTGGACCGTGTCTCAGACGGTGTGGATTGATATATTTAATAAAATGGAAGTGTATCTGTTCTGTGAGTCGTGCGAGTGATGGACATCAAATACGTTTCTAAAAATGCTTCTTAAAAAAATTAACCAGTTCAACACAGGTAATCATTTTTATCATCACCGTTCATATCTATACAACCTATGTGTTTATGATTTAAATTATTTACTGGAGCACAAAACTGTTTATAAGAGCACAAAGTTCTTCACAGATCTACCCTCCTTAATTTTGCGCTCAAAGTGCACCAGATTGATTCATTTAACTTTAAAATGTACAAAAGTTTCTTCACCCACCACAGTCTCACAAAAATCCTGTGGAAAACACAGACTCTATTAGCTTCAGATGAGGTGAACACAGTCAGTAATGTGCAGTTTCCTGTTTTTGTGATTTTTTTTTTTTTTTTTTTCCCAGTTGGAGAAAAGTCAACTGGCAAGTAAAACTTAGTTTTCTATACAGAAGTAAACCAATTAAACCTACATTTAGGGACATATTTCACTAATGAGATTTACAATACTTAATTGACATTCAAAAGTGGCATTATATTTTTTTTATAACAGCTAAATAGTCCATTAATGGATTTCAGTGGTCAACATAAAAAAAGACCACTGATCCTGCTTCTTTTCTTTTTTTTCTCGAGGAAACAATCTTCAGCCAAGTATAAATAGTACAGACTGTGACCTGCAGAGAGCATATTAACCAGAGAGCTGCCATGAGTTGTCTTTACAGCCGGCACAATTAATTGTCGCCAAACTATACTTTCACTAAACCTTTTTCAGATCTGGTGAACACAGTGATAATAATGTAATTAAGTCGAGTCAAGTCAATTTTATTTATATAGCGCCAAATCACAACAGAAGTTATCTCAGGGCACTTTTCACATAGAGCAGGTCTAGACAGTACTCTTTAAATCAAATCGATTACATTTGCGTGTCTTGTGATTTCAAAGATAAGTAATTGTTCCACCGTCCTCTCACCACACAAACACATAGCGTACATCACCCCTCCGCAGAGTTCTCAGGGAACTGATCTGGTCAAACAAGGGTTAAATAAATATCTCCTCATCTCGACACGGATTGTTGCGGAGGCAAATTTAACAGTTTAAAAAGTAGGACAGTCCTCTCCTGTAACCGCAGTAAAGAGCAATTGAGAGAGCGAGGGAGAGCCCTGCTGAATAAAGGTCACTGTTAAAGCTAATCCAGTTATACTATTCTTAGTGTCTCTTCACCTCTTAGTCTCTCATTGCTCTGCCTCCTTCTCCTCCTCCTCACCCGGCACAGTGTGAGGATCTGGGCCACGAGTATGTAGGTTTCACCTCTGTACTTTCATTTTTTTTTTTCCCTCCACCTCTGATTTACCTTTCACTCCCTTTCTCTACTACCGCTTCTCTCTTTCACTCTGTCAAAAAAAAAAAAAAGTTTCACTTCTTCAGCCACCGCCCTGTCTTTTTGGGTTCCCAGCTTCCTCCAGAGAGAGGAAGTGATGTGTCAGGAAGTGCTTTTATCTGCCAGCGATCTGATCTGATGTGAGATTGAGATAAACATGGTTCTCTTTCACTCTCACCCTGGAGAATTGTACGATGGAGAAGCCATCTTTTTTTTTTTTTTCTTTTTAAACTGTCCGCGACTTGTTTTTCCTCATGTGCACAGACAGATAAATCATGGTGGTCTTGGGGTGATTGCCAAATTACAAAGAGAATAGTAGCGAGTGGGTCTTTCAAACCTGTTCAGCCCCTCGTTTCTCATCTGTGAATCCTAATAGAGAAGTTTAGGAGGTAGTTTTTTTTTCTTCCCTTATGATAATCACGTCTGCTGACAGGAAAGTGATGTGCTCACTTTCAGGATCTCCTGCCTGTGCATGGGAAGCACGCTGTTGTGACATTCACAAGAAACATGAAAAAGCCACAAAATATATCAATATTTTAGATTTTGCTTTGGGTTGTCCTAACAAGCACATACAGTAGATCGGCTGTTTAGAGTTTAATAGGAAGGGAAAACCCCAGTCCCACTGAGGCCAGACTATTTTCAGGAGTAGTGTCTTTAATTTAATTTAAAAAGCTTCTGTGTGCTGCAGTAGATACACATGGAGAGGCAAGGCTAATACACATTCAACAAGCACTCATAAATTTCAAACCAAGCCAGATATATTCTTAGAAAATGTGTTAATCTGAACATTTATTTTGCGGTGTATTAGTGAGGAAGCTGTCCTTCAGCTAGTAGCCACTCTGTTGCGCATAGCTGCTCCCACCGGCTTATCCCTGGTCACACAGATTTAAACACTGGAGATGCAACAGGATGCCGATCACTGTCAATCGAGCCTTGGGGGAAAAAAAACTCACAGGCTGTCCAGTGGTGTGATGGGGGGCAATTCAGAAGGGTTCAACTTTATGCAAATGTCCTCCGATGCGTGGGAGCAACAACCTGGAGACAACCAATCCTGCTCGTTTTGACTTCCTCAGAAAACGGTTGCACAAACTGGAGAACATCGTGATCATCGAGGTTAACGGTTTCCCAGTCGTCCATGATATACTGCCTCGTAAACGAGCTAATGGGTCTTGCAGAAGAAAAATGATTCATATAAACACATCAGTTTGGGACTACTTCGTTGTGCAACATTATTACAACAGAAAGGAAGAAAGTAACAGCCCAGTCAGAGTATGGAAACTTAATGCTCAGCACTAAAAGAAAAAGTGAGCCTTCACACAGTCTGTATGTGTGACCCTGGGGGTAAGCAGCCATCAGATCAAAAACAATTACATGACTGGCTAACAAAGCACCTCGTTGAGCCAGGTTAAATGTTTTTTGCTGGACAGCCCTGCATTTTTTTGTTTTTCAGCTGCTGGGGGGGGTGAGTCTCTTCGCCGTGATGGAAGGCAAACAAGATCCTAAATCTCCCACTCCCAACTTCTCAAATGCTGATTAAAAATGTGTCTTTGGTGGCCAAATCAGTAAGCATTACCGCTCACATTAGCTATTAACCGTCTGAGATATTCAAACCATTCAGTCTTTAGTTTTTGTTTGTTGTCAAAATTTTACTTGGCTGAGTATCCACATCCTTAATTACTGGACAAGTCAAAGCAAAACAAAAGACGACCAAACAGCCTTCTGAATGTCTGCCTGTTGTGCTCCTGCCATCTACATTTCTATGAGGCTTGTATAATTCCTAGAAAGCTACCAAACAGCAGCGGTAGCTCAGAATTCCCACCAAATGTACCCCGCCGCCACCAATGAGCCTTTCAGGAAAGGCATTTTAATCACACTGGGAAACTGTGTACCGAGCAACTTTCAGATGTTGTTCTCTCAGTACATTGTAGTAGATTTTTCAGTTTAATGGCAGCTTTCATTAAGCAGAGAAATCAGTCGAGAGTAAATCCTTATGCACTGTTGTTGGGGCAGTGTGGGAGAGGGACTGAACTACAAAAATGAATAAAATAAGGTAGTTAACACATATAAACAAAGAAAAAACCAGACTAAAGGGCTAATCATTTGCAGAAGGCAACCGAAACCCACAACAATGACTATAAAGCAACAAAACCAACAAGAAAAACCACGAAAAGAAATTAAAACAGGGTGGCACTGTTGGGGGATTTGTTTTAAAAATCTGTACCAGAAGCAATCTATCGGTTTCTGTGTGTCCATAGCAATAAAGGAAGGCAAGAAGAGGCATTTGAAACCCATAAAAACCCAAAGACCTCCAGGCGGTCCCTGCAGTCCAGAAGGCCTGTTCCAGAAAGATGTCGCTCTTGTCATGACACGGGTTATTTCTCGCTTGCGTGATGGCGACTTTTTGCATGTTGAGCGCCACAATGCAAATACTCTGAGGCGCTCATGCAAAAATGCAGACCATGCTCTCTCTGCTGCCACACACACACTCTGCCTCTGTCCCTCACTGACTTTATGGATGTTCGCCGTTTGACATTTTCTCTTGTTGAATACACCCCCCTCCTACCTCCTCCCCCTCCTTACCCGTCCTCTCTTCCTCCCTTCCTTCCTTTTCTCCCATCTCTCTCTCTCTCTCTCTCTCTCTCTGCCGTCTTTTGTCCGGCATCTCTTCACGCTTGACCAGCCTTGCTGTGACTCTTGACTTCAAAGAGCTACTTCATTCATCAGTCACTCATCAGAGAGAGAGAGGGCCATTCAGCGCCGAGCTAAAAGAGAGGGAGGGGACGAGGAGTGAGTGTATAAAAAAAAAAAAGAAAAAAAGAGGGGGAACGAGTGTATGAAAAGAGGGCACGAGAGAGAAAGAGGATCCGCTCTTGACCGCGGGGAACCTCGGGAGTCACAAAAGCAAAAAAAGGGACACGCTCCCACACATCTACACACCCATACAGAGTCAGTCTCAACACTCACACACTCTTTTTTTTTTCTAGTTTTGTTTTTGTCCTATAGGGTGTGTGCAGATGCTGCATACATGATCCCTTCCTCCTTTTTCTGTCTATCCATCTTCTTTCTATCTCATCTTTCCCTCATTCTTTTCACTTGAGCCGGCAGTACAAAGGGGTGTTGAGGCCTGTTCCTTCCCGTAATCCCTCTCACTGCACCTGGTTTGTGTGTGTGTGTGTGTGTGTGTGTGAGAGTGAGTGTGTGTTTTTTCAAATGCCTGTCTTTTCCACGACGCGGCCTCTCCCGCGTTTCTAAATTTCGCCTTCTGCATTTTCATCGCCTTCGTGCTCGCTGACATTCTCCCTCTTCTTTTTTTTTTTTTTTTTTTTCCCCCCAGTCTTCTATATTTTGAGGTGGCTGGCGAGCTAGTTTTCAGGTCAGTGGGAATTGCTATTGCTTCCCCCTCTCAGCTGGAGTCGGGCTCACACTCAACTGCACACAAACACACACACACACACACACAGACACACACACACACACAGATATGCACTCTCTCTTTGTTCATGCCTCTCTCTTTGTGCGAGCGGTTTACACGGACATGTGGTTGTGTGGTCTTGTACACACGGTTGCCTAACTTGTAAAGATGCATCGCTGGTAGGTGTGCCTTTCAGGTTGCTTTTCATCCGTCTTTTGGCTCTTCGGTATTCTGTCGCTTATTTGTTGTTGTTTTTTTTTTTTATTCTCCCCCAAGTAATAAGTCACAACTGAAAGTCTGTCACGCTCTGTGTGCAGCTCGCCTCGACCTGTTTTTTGTGGTTGTTCACTTTCTGTAGAAATGAGAGGAGCTTTCTTTTATGACTCACCTAGCGTGTGTGCGTATGTGCCTGCGTGTGTGTGTGTGTGTGTGTGAGCATGTACGTATCCCACCTTTTACCTTAACGAGCAGGTTTTGATATTTATTGCCAGGTAAGAACACTCATCATGATTAATGTCTGGGGAAAGTTCGATAAAATCAATTTCACAACTTTTTATTACTTTTTATTGTCTTGTTCCCCGGTTCTTATTCATGAAGAGGCCTGATGAGAGGACAACTAAGGACTTAACTTACCTTTTTAGATAGTAGTGAAAGTGAAAATAAAAGGTTATGCTCTCAACTACTACTGAAACCACTGACTTATTTTCTCAAATAATCATTTGGTCTGTAAAATGTCATAAACTAATAAGAAATGTCCATCATAGTCTCTTAAAGCCCAAAGTGACGTCTTCAAATTGCTTCCTTTTACGTCCACCAATCTACAACCCAAAGGAATGTAGTTTGCTATCAGATTAAACATTGCAAATCCCCACAATCAGGAGGCTCGAACTTTGTTTTGTATGTATACTTAAAACAAAATTAATCATCAACTATTTCCATAATCCATTGATTAAAGGTTCCCTGTGGAGTTTTCTTATAGACAAAGTTTCTCTTTACTCTCTGTATTCTGTCTTCCTAACAAACATGTTAAATGCATTTTCTTCCTCATAAACCATCAGAAATCCTGCATTCTTTACATCCATATTTACTTGCTAGCGGTCTTCTTCTTCCCTTCCTTTGTTGGCGTGTTACCGCCTCATGTGGATCAGGGTTAAAAGCAGTATTTGTTGGTAGTGTTGTGTTGGATTCCAATAAGTTTAACAAAACATAGAACTCAGTTAAGCACAACGGTAGTAACCGTACTAATTAAACACAGGATAACATCTAAAAGGCTTCAAAAAATATTTATGTATTGTGTGTGTGTGTGTGTGTGTGTGTGTCGCTGCATTTTCACTGTTTTTGTAAGTGTAGAAAGTACAGAAGTGGGATTGAACCCACTGAGAATCCATCAAAAATTTGGCGCGAGCATTTGGCGTGTCCGCAAACCACAGTGTTTGGATTTTGAGAGTTAAATACCGTGTCCCCACACACACACACACACACACACACACACACACTCTCTTAACTGGGCAAAGCTTCATCATTGCGGACACACAAGCTGCCACGTGCCACTACACACCCGCAGCCAGAAAAAGCTCTGAGAGAGCAGGTGTAGAGGCATAAATGAATCACAGGTCTTAATAAAACAGCAGAGGTGTGGAGTAGTTAATGAAACACCTAGTTATATTTTTGTTATTCTGATTGCCAGAATGGAAATGTGTTTCTGCTTTTGTTTTGTCTGTTTTGTAAGTGACTGCGCACACACACACACATATAAAACTTTTTTTCTGTTTTTTTGAGTATTGGATTTAAAGCTTTAAAGGGAAATCACTATGTGAACACACACACACACACACACACGGTCCATTGTGGTGAGTCAGGGAAGTTCTTTCAAGCCTGCGAGCTGAGTAACGGGCCTGCCACAACATGCATACATGGACACACACACACACATGTACATGCACAGACGTATTAACCCTACCACGGGAGAAAATGGAGGTGGAGGTAGAAAGAACAGAACTTAATAAAAGCAGCACGGAGGAGGAAATAGGAAGGGAGCGATAATTGCGTTCAAGTAGGCCAAAAAAGAGAGAAAAGCTGGGTAGCAAAGAAAGATGGAGCGAGCGGTTGGAGGTAAGGAGAGTGAAAGAAAGCAGAGGTGGAGTGAAAAGGAGGAAAAGAGAGGGCAAGAAGGTGAGGGAAAGTATCTCTTCATCTTCCCCTCCTCCCCCGATGGAATGTTAATCAGCGTAAAGAGGTCAGGCCATTTGGCGTTTCAGAGAGAGGGAGAGAGAGTGTTTTTTATGTGTGTGTGTGTGTGTGTGTGTGTGTGTGTGTGTTGGGGTGAAAAGGTCGTACATGGTGTCCTGGCCTTTTGGTGCCTTGTCTGAAGTGCTCGAAGTGAACGACTGCACACAGGGGTCCAATACAATGCCCCGTTACAACCGTCTTTACAGCACAGTCCCAGCCACAAAATTTAGATAAACACTTCTGTGATTCATCGCTTTCGACAGAATTATCATAATAATGGATCGCCTGCGTGAGAGTTTTTTTTTATTCCAAGACATCAAATATTCAGTTCTGGAGAGAGAAACGTATGCGTTGATCATGTTTTTCATCTGTAAAATCATTTGGTTCACTAATGAATTACCTGCTTTTGTTTTCAAGTTGTCTTGTTCTTGTGCTGTCAGGATTTTTTTTTTTTTTTTTTTAAGGTAGCTGTCAGCATTTTCAAAGGGTGGATTTATAGTTTTTGAAGTTAAACTCTCAACATCCATACCTGTCGTTTTCCCACAGATTTCAGAGTGAATTCTGTTGCCAGTGGGTTGGCTTTGGCAGGCAGACACAGAGGACTGTAAATCACAAAACAGGCAAAGGATCAAAATGTGTCACGCATGGCAAAGATTAAAAAAGCATTGTACACTTCACGCTTTTATTACACTGGTCTGTTATTTTAGGTTATTATGGGGTGGTGACTGCCCGAGGGTGAGAGAAAAGGCTTGCACAGTATTGAGAGAAACACTTTTTTTTTTTTAAAAAACATCTCAATTGTGCACATTGGCACGAGTTGCATCACATTTCGACACAGCTTTTTCCCCACTTCAATTATAAATTTCACCGTTTAAAAATAATACACAATGTATAAATGAAGGTGCAGCCTTGAGACAGCGACGCTTTAGGATTTGCTCGGTTTAAATGAAACGAAGGATCTTTGTTTATTGGCCAGAAGATTCTTCACAGCACCAAATTAAATTGTGTAGGAAGCCGTTTGAAACATTTTTTGGTTTTAATAAAACGAAATTGGAGCCTCAGGTGATTGTGAAATTGCAGCAGTCAGTATTGAATTCCCTTTTTTTTTTTTTCCTGATATGATTCATCATGCAGTCATGTTACAGGCAGGTTTGAGACTGACTTTATAGTTAATGGTTTCTCAAGAGTGCAAACTTCTGAAGTAATCTTCCTGAGGTTGTTTGTCCAGTTCTGTGTGGCCAAAAATCACATACACATAATATATTAAAGCTGCTATAATCACTGTTTTTGTATTAAAAGTCTCTCTCCATTCAAAAATATGCTTTTTCTTATTCCTACGGTTGGAGCTTCACTGTGCAGAATGATGTATGTGCAGAGTTTGACACTAGAAGGCTGTTTTCACATTCATCTGCTGAAGGGGGGAAAGATTCTCCGTGCTTATTGAAAATCCAATTTTAAGGAGCGGGCCTACGAGCAGGATTTGTGACATCACAAATAGTTTGGAAAGCCAATTCTGGTCCAATATTCAACTTAGTTAAGCAGTGTGATGTGGAAACTTGAAGCCTCCAGTGCACATACACTGAGAATGAACTCTACAGTGAAGCAGGAGACATCTTGTGTCCAGCAGTTAAACATTTGAAATGAAAAATATTTGCATAGAGTCTGGATTATTTTATTTTTTTTAATGAGGGAGAAGGAATCAAATTTACAGTTTGATTCACTCTCGCTGCTCCCATCTGCATCGCTTACAGATGCATCCGGCAGTTCTTTTCAGCAAAAAGCAGCAGAAAGATAAAGTTAGCGACTAGCTGGTGAACATATTGGCACATTTACCAGCTAAAGAGTCAGGTGTTCCCTTCAGGAGTTTGTGGAGACCAAAACAGACTAAAAGGAGTGAATATTAGGCTTGAATGAATGATAATGTTGCTCCTTGTCTGCTGCATGTGTAAATAAATAAGCAGCCGTTTCACCATATGAACTTAAAAGGTGATAATATGCCAGTGTTGTGTTTACAGCTCGTTTCTGTTGCCTCCAGGTGGGGGAAAAAAAATGAGTTTAATGCAGCTTTAAATAGATTTTCTGACGACTAAGCTGTGTTCATTAGTATAATTTTCCTACTGCTGACATTCAGCAGGACTGTCATGACATGAAGCCACGCATGTTCAGCCTGAACTACACACGTGCAGGCAAGTATCACTGGGAATACGCTGCAGGTCAGTTATAGGTCTTTTTTTTTTTTTTGGAGAGGCTGTACTTACTTGGGTTAGTCTTCTCTCACCAGCTTATTCTCTTATTTCACACTGATTGCCGTATTTCTTGGGTCACTAGTCCAATGTCGAGAGTGCCAGTTTGTGTCGGCCTCCTTAGCTGAGGTCGTTTTTACAGCTAAATCATTTGAAGCAGCCATTTCAAGCTAGAAGTGCTTTTCCCTTATTTCAGTTTATTGGGTCGTATAAGAAATTGGGCCGTGTAATTCCACTTGGGACCAAAACAATCAGACCAGGACCTTGTTGAGGGGGCGGGCTCGGTACGTCTCACTGCTCCTCTGAAGCGAGACTCTTTTGGAGGATGAGATCTGACCCGCCATCCATCTCAGCAGCTGTACAAACCACAGAGCAGTATGGATGTAACAGAAACCCTTTTCAGAAAATATTCATGATGGTTCAATTATGTGTTCCAACTAACCGTGTTGCAAAACTGAGAAAATTCAACAAAAAAGGCGTGATTGATTATTCAGAATCCCATTTCGTAAACAGTCAAATAATCCCCCTTTTTTTGTTGTACATTAGGACCACAACAGGCACAAATTCTAGGGGGAATGTGGTAATCAGTGCAGTGATCCACGTCCGCAGCAGATGCTGATGCTTCATGTTTGTTTAGCTGTTAAGGAAGTTCTCTCCAAATATTTGACTCCCAAAGAAACAAGGATCAAAGAGGTCAAATCTGTCGCTTTCCGCCATCAAAAAGTTTTAAGAGTTTCACATAAAGTTGGACAGTAATTAAAAATCCCCTCCAGACATGTTTTAAAATATATAAAAATACTCCGCTTGGAATAATTTCTGAGTTTTCTACAAAAAAAAAAAATGTAATTACCTCATTAAAAGATTATTAAAATGACATCTGCTCTTTCTCTCTCATTAAAAAAAATCCTGAATCTAAAAATGTATACAAATATTGTTAATTTAAAAAGCAGCTGGACACAAGATGTCTCTTATTTCACTGAAAAAGTTCTCAGTATGTGAGCGCTGGAAGCTTCAAAGTTTCCACATTACAATCATGTAAGATGCATAGTGGACGCCGATTGGCTCCAGACTAGTTGTGATGTCACAAATCATGCTCGTAGTTACACGTCTTAACTCTCTTTTTGTGGGAAAACGGAGAAACTTTCCTCTTTCGGGACTTTGAAGCTCAAACATCACAGCCAGGTACCAATTAGAAATATATATATATATGAAAAAATACCAAAACTACATTTAGTCACACCTTTTAAAGGGTTTTACAACATCATATTGACGCAGCACTGAATATGTTTACTAGAATTTGCAGGTTCGGACACTTGGAAAAGCCTCTTAATAAGCAGCTCACCTCTCTTCAAACTCTCGCCTCCCAGTTTCACTGAGTCGAGGTTAGGACGTGTTGTTCCCCCCACTTTTGTATCCACCAGTCTGCGTGCTTGAGGTTATGTGCTTGATTGTAACATTGCATTTTAATGCGTTAATGCATATGTATGATCATACACGCGTTAGCTGTCAGCTTTGCCACATCTCTTTTGATTAATTTAACTTTGAGGTGAAAATAAAGTGACTCTGGCGCATGCTTGCTTACACACAAACACACACACACACACACGCGCGGTATCTGACGGTGTTGATTGCTGTGGATATCTAGAATATGATGTGGTCCCTGTGGAATAAGAGATGCTATCTCCGCCCTCTCTCGTATCTCTCTCTCTCTCCGTCCCTCCCTCAGTGTTTCTCTGCCTCTCTTTCTCAGTCATTTTCTTACCTGTGCTCACTCTGTCATCTCTTCATCTTTTCCTGTCCCTCTCCCTATCTCTCTCCTGCTCTTCTTCTCCTCTTCATCAGATAGAAGCAGACAGCTGCCATCAGGCTTATTTCAGGCTCTGACACACACCCGCTCTCCCCTCTCTCTCTCTCCCTCTCTTCTTTCACACTTCCTCTCCGTTTGTCACCTTCACTCGTAATTTCTCCATCCTCCTGTTTGACTCCACCTGAACACACCTGCTTTGTGAAGGCTTATCAGCGTCCAACTTGGATTGGCTTCTGAAGCTCGGCACCTCATCGGCAGAAGATCTGGAGGAAGATGAAAGCAAACTGGGAATCACTCCTCTGCTACTTCTTCCTTTCTCTCTCTACCTGTCCATCTGGTCGCCTACTCCAGGGAGGGGGATTTCTCACTGTGTGTGTGTGTGTGTGTGTGTGTGTGTTTCTCCCCAGAGCGTCAGCCTCTTTGAGCACACATCTCTCATTCATTTATAATGAGGTGTCAGGCCTTCCTGTCCCTCCAGTTGCACAAATTCCCTGATTTTTGGCATGCCGTCTCTGTCAGTCCCAACATGCCTGTTTGTCTTTCTTCCCAATTTATACATCTGTCTACCTGTCTGTTTGCTGGCCTGCCTGTCACTCTTTTTGTCAAATAAATAGGTCACCCACCTATCTATTTGTCCTTCTGACTGGCCTCCTTGTCTGTCTTTCCTCTGCCCGTCTGCTAATTTTTTTTTCCCCCACTCGTCAGTCTGTCAAATTAATTCTTCTGCAACCTCTAAATGAGCCAATGACTGGCATTTTGAGCTATTGATCTCATATGGCGTGATTGCTTAGGGATTTTATATGGATGTCTAATGTTTACACAGTGTCGCTCTGTTTTAGGACGTGTTGCGCCGCCCCCATGTCACTGTGACTCATTATTTACCTTTTCCTGTCTTCTCTCTCTCTCTCTTGTCTCTTTCATGGTCGTCCCATCCTCCTCCTCCTCCTCCTCTACGCGGCCTCTTCTGCAACAGGTAAGACCTTTTTTTTTCTTTTTCTTTTTTATCTGACCTATTTGGTGTGTTTGTGTAAATCAGTTCTGTTGTCACAAGACTCAATGTCGTGTCATGGAGGTTTGTTAATCAAACAATTTGCTCTGTCCTTGTGGCTTTCCACACACACACACACACACACACACACACGCACACACTTTGTTAGTCTCGCATGCACTTACAATCTCAGGTCTCACACACACACACACACTCCATGTGTGTTGATTTACTAAAGTGGTTAAATGTTAACTCGACTTTGAAGGGCTGAAGGTCTTTTTGTCTGTGTTTGTTCTTCACGCCGTGTTTGCGTGTGTGTGTGTGTGTGTGTGTGTTTGCGTGTGTGTGTATGTGTGTGTGTGTGTTTGTTATCCCTCTACTGGGACATTTCTTGCTATCCCAGATTGGCCTCTTCCTTCCTTCCATTCATGCAGCGTGTGGGACTCGTTTTGCATTTGTGTGTAGCATCGTGAATGCTGTAGTGTGTGTGTGTGGGGGGGGGTGGGGGGGTGCATGTGTGTGTCATCACCTGCAGGATGTTGTTTTCCCTGAGCTGTCTCTTGTGATCTCTTTCGCCTCTGAAGAACCTCTTCTTTAATTTCCCACCATTCTGTATTCTCTCCATTCCTCCTCCTTCTGTTTTTTCTGCCATCCTCTTCCTCCAGTCCTTTATCTCGTCTTTGCAGCGAAGCCAAGCCCAGAACCAGCACCTGTACGGACCTGTGTGTGTGTGTGTGTGTGTGTGTGTGTGTGTGTGTGTGTGTGTGTGTGTGTGTGTGTGTGTAGTCTCTGTGGTGCACTCTGGTGTAGTCAGGAAAGGTATTTCTCGTCGGCGTTCCGCCGCCCACCCTTCTGTTTTTTCCAATTCCATTTTTTTATCCTCCATTTACTTTCTTCTTCTCCTGCCTTCTCTCTTTCTCTCTTTTTCTGAGTGTGCATCTCCCCCTCCTCCCCTCCCTCCCTCCCCTGAGTGGTCTTCAGTTTTACAATCTGTTGAAAATCAGTGTTTCCAGCCCAGTGCCCCGCACATCCTCCTGCACATCTAAGTGTGTGGATATTCATCTGCTTGAATACAGTGTGTGAGTCTCTCCCTGGTCTCTGGTGCATCGGGGGCCCCATCCCATCGTGTTGTTCAGCCCACTGATGTCGACATGAAAGCGTCTTCTTCTCCTCTTATCATTTTTCTTTTTCAATTTCTTCTATTTTTTCCTTTAACTAACCCGAAAGCCAATACAACAGCAACAACAGCCAAAACAATCCAACTTCCATCACCACTATGCCAGCTAGAGTCTGCTGCTCTGCTCCTCAGGCTGGCAAGCAGAACACAGACACACCGATATATATTTGACTCGGCATGCGGAGTTGGTAAAAGAACTGTCGGCGATGGGAGCCGTGGAGACTTGGGGTGCTGGACTTGCTTCCACGGATATTTTGTCAGAAGCTTTTTTTTTTTTTCCTCCCCCTTCCTTTCTTTCTTATTTTTTTTTTCTTGCCTTGTTCTGTACCTACTGTACACCCGTAGGGAAACAGAAGAAAGGATGACCCAGATAGAGAGAACGAATGAGGAGGAACGGGGGGCACCGAGGTAAAAAAAAAAAAAAAGCGCGAAAAAAGTGGGATTGAGAGAAAGGGAGGAGGGGATGGCGGTTGAGAAATTTACTGGCGACACCTGCTTCATGTCAGCACTCCATCGAAACAGACACATTCTTTCCTTTCCTTCGTCTCTCCCTCCTCCAGTCTGTCTTCTGCGTTTTCCTCTTCCTCTTCTCTCGCCGCCCGTGAAAACGAAAGGACGAGGGAATAGGAGGGGACAGACAAGAACATGTCATGCAGGGAGGGAGCGAGGCAGCGTCCCATGTGTGCCTGCTTGTCTGTGTGTGTGTGCGCCTGTGTGCGCCTGCGTGAGCACGCACTTGTCTGTCTGAGAATGTGTGTGCGTGTTTGAAGAGGGATTCTCAAACAGCATTATTAACTCATCTGGGTTTTTGCATGAGTCGCCTCCCATTCTCAGACAACGCGCGCACGCACGCACACTTTTAACACACACTCGCACAGAGAAAGCGGTGCAGTGCGTCTTGACAGCTCCCCAGGCTCCTATCCTGGAAAGGCGAGACAGGAGAGCAGCGGAGCATGCTGGGATAGTAGAGGACCCGGACATTCATCTCTGAGCCCCCCAGCTCAGTTAATACTTAATGTCCCAACACACACACGCGCACACACACACACAGGCAGTAGCAGTATGCAGACTTGCACAGTCATGAACACACATGTGCACACCCACACACACACACACAACCCACACAGACATGCTTATACACACACACACACACACACTCACAGTATATAAAATATTCAGGAGCCTATGAAATAATGATGAACATTGATGGAATGAAACTTGCTAATTTAACTGGGACCCACTCTTTCCTTTGTTAGAGAAAGACAACAGACAATGGAGACTTGGACATGCGCACACACACACACACACACACACACACACACACACACACACTGACTCTCTTACTCACACACACCTTCCTAGAACTAGTCGCAGCAGGAGAACAGAAGTGACAGCTTATAGGCACCACTGGGACGTTTTCTGAACCAAAGTATGTTTTTATTTTTTCACATCTTCTGTCCCATCGGGCTTGAAGCACGCCGATGTGTGTGCGCGCGCACATTCACTTAGTACATATCATAGTGGGTGCATTTGAATTTTCCAGTGGTTTAATTGTAATATACATACATGTAAGTAGGGCAGCTGTCCTGTTTGCTTCAGTGCAACAGCTTCTGCAAGCGAGCGGGAAGTGCAGCAGTATTGCTATAAAGATTAATAATGCTGGCTGCCGTTTGTAGCATTGAGATAGAAGTTTGGTAATCAGTTAATTAAATCAGCTAATTAAATCAGTGTTTGGGGGCGAGCGTGTTTTTCACATTTTGCTTTTCTGAATGGTTGCAAATAGTGGGAGGGAGGCGGAGAGAAAGCATAAGTAACAGAGAGAGAATATGAGGGCCTGTTGAAAGCTGGACATCTTAAACGATAGGGGCACAGGACATAACGCGCCTGTGTGTGTCTGCACGTGTGTTTGTTGAGTGTGTGTGTGTGTGTGTGTGTGTGTGTGGTCAAGAGTATGTACATACGCTCACTCATGCACATGTGCATGTTTTCAAAGAGCTTTATTAACTCATCTGGATTTCGTTCCCCTCGCTCTCTCATGCACGCTTATTCCTGTGTGTGTTTAACTTAAACAGTTTCCAACAGCAACAACCTCACTTTTCCCCCCCAAGTGGCAAATTGTAAGTGTGTGTGTGTGTGTGTGTGTGTGTGTGTGTGTGTAATGCACATTTTCCACTGATGTCAGCATTTGGACGCAGAATCACCTTATAGAGAAAGTTGTTACACTGAAATGCTTTTCCCCATAACAACCTGCATTAATGCTGTGTTATCCGGCACTGATTGTGCTCTTTGCTGCGCTAAGCTGTCAGATAACAGTGGAGGCGAAATAAAATGTTTCCTCCTGTATTCATGAATTCCAATTTACACAATTACTTGAGCAGCAAGACCTGAATAACAGTAAACTTCACATTTATGGCAGTTTTCAAAACACAGTTAAGAGCTTTACAAAACAGCGAGGAAAAGAAAGCCATTAAGATTAATGAGATAAAAACTGCTAGACATGAATTAAAAGGAAAACTGCAGCGGGATAATATGCAGGAACACAACCGGAGACGAACTAAAACTAAATACAGTGAAAGCTCGTCTGCGAAAGTACGTTTTTAACAAGTGAATCCAAAGGTGGCACTAATTTTCCGAGCCTAAGCTCCTCAGGCAGTGTGTTCAAAAGCCTCAGAGCCCCAGACACCACATCCAGGCCCCAAGGCTTATTACTTCCTGCAGTGCCTTCAAACTGCAGCACATTAAAGCTAAGTTAGCAAAGTTTGTATCAGCATTACTTGGTGAGTCTATTCGTCATGACTCTGGGCTGTTTGGTGAGGTAACAGGCTTGGACGTTGCAGAGAGGAAGAGTTTCAAATTGAATTACACGTCTAAGGCGCAGTAGTTTGCATGCGCCTATTTGTGTGCACCGTTCACAGCGGCACGCGCGCGAGCGAGCGAGTGCGAATGTGCCATCGATCACTTCTCATCCACTGACACTCTAAAAGTAGGGGATCCCCGCTGCTCGGCAGATTGGCACCGCAGATCTCTGCTCGCTTCGCCCTTTAATCTGGCCCCCGCGTCGCAACATAATCCCTCCCATGCTGACCTGCGCTGACAGGTGGAGGTTGCACTGGGGTGTCCTTGACCTCCACTGCACGGTGGGCCGGCGTGGCACTGGATCAGATCAGATCAGACCTGACTCACTCTGTGCTTGCGTGTGTCTGGGAGCCGGAAAGAGCCACAGGTATCAGAGAGGCTTTTTTGGGATATCTTTTTTTTTTTCTGACATGCAATGAATCTCACCGCAGCTTATTTGATGTCCAAACATTTTCGAGCACGTCGGCTTCAACTAAGGCGAGTATATATATATCTGTAGGAAACTTGAACGTACTGGAAAATAAAAGATGAGCTGAGTTTTATCCGTGTTTCAGGTGCTAAAGTAAAAAAATTCCAGTGCAAATCTGTACTGGTCAAGTGTTTTTCTAATGGGGTGAACCCCTGCTTAAAATGTACTGCTGTCCTGGCTAACAGGCATCCCAAATAAGAAAACATTGATTTGATAGTTTGTACGGAGCTGTTTTGCCTCTTTCCTGGCTTCTGCCCTCCTGTGAGTGTCAGGCAATTGACAGTAAGCAGAGTAATGTAATGCAGCAGGCATCTGAAAACACTCGCGGCCCAGGATAAGTGAAATAACGCTGGCAAAACCTAATTAAGGCTTAATAATAATAACAAGGCTGTTTTTCATACTTTGTGAAAGTGAATGGCAGCTAATAGTTTCCCCTTAAGGTAGGGAAATGAGCCCAGATATTTTCATTTATGTTGACTGTGTTCAGATACCGGCAGGAGTAGTAAAAAAAAAGGGGAGGGGGAACATGCAGTAGATGATTGGCTCAAATCCCCGGCATTATCCTATTATCCTCAGAACTGAGCCATCTGTGCAGGTCAGAAGAAATAAATCCATTTGTCTGAAGTCATATAGTCATAGTCAGTAGTTGCTGGTATAACATACTGATGCCAAACAGCACAGAGACAAAATAATGGCTTGATTAGAGTCTTCAATCAAATATCATAAAAACTGCTCTTATGTTACAAAATTTGATTTCAGTAAATCTTGTAATTTTTTTTAACAACACTGATACAACATTTGCATAATGACCAGAGAAGCACAGAAAGGAAAACTGCTTGACGTATACACACAGTGGGTGTAGCTTCAGGGGGGGAAACAGCTCAAATAATGAACAAAACAGAACTACACCCTCATATACTCATCTGTCAACTAAATCAGAGCAGAAACAGAAATTACACCCTGTCATACCTTAGAGTCCATTAGTTTTAGTTGACATGAGGAAGTAAACCTTTGTTTTTGCACCACTTGTTATCGTCACATTAGGTATCCAGTAAGCACTGCTAGTTTTACCCATATAAGTAATTACTCAAGTCACACTTCTTACACATTTAACTGTAGTGCAGACCAGTAATTGATTGTTTGGTCTGTAAAATGTCTTGAAATAGTGAAAAATGGTCACCACAATTTTCCTAACGCCAAAGTTGATGTTTTCAAATGGATTTTTTTCAACAACAATCCAAAACTAAACTGTTATCACTTAGGAAGAAGAAAAGCCTCATCAAATCTTCAAAAATTGAGAATCAATTCTCAAAATAGTTGCCATTGATTTTCCTATCAATCAACTAAACCTTCCAGCTCCAGCTTGTTATACCACTAATGAAGACTAAGCTAGAGCTGCAACGATTAGTCGATTAATCAATTAGTCAATTGACAGAAAATGAACTGCCATTTATTTTAAATCATCAGTTAATTGTTTTGAGTACTTTTTTAATAAAAAATATGGTGAAAGGTTCTCATGTTCCAGCTTCTCAAATATGTTTTCTGGTTTCTTTAGTCTTCTTTGGTAGTAAACTGAATATCTTTGGGTTGTGGGACAAAACAACATTTTAGGTTGCATCTTGGGCTTCGGGAAATGGTGATTGACATTTTACATGCCCAGAATTACGATGAACGTGGACACTGTCCTTCAGCTGGAAGGCCAGTGTTCAGATTCCCTCAGGAAAGCAAGCATGCACCTGGCTGCAATGTCCTTGTGCAAGACACTCTCAGATTGATATCACACTTCACAAAAGTCTTATCTAAAGGCCTTGGGCCATACTCGGCCAGCCTTGGAGACAGACCTACTGTTTCCCCGGAGAACTGTGAATACCCTCATAATATAAAAAATAATACCCTCTCTCACTGTGCCGCCACAGTCGATGCGGGAGACCCTGTAAAATCCATTATGATCATCATCATCATCACTAAAGCCCCTTGGCGCCTAGAAGATGCTGTACATCATAGTCCCCATCTATTTTTCCAGCTGGCCTTCTTCCCCTTACAGTTCAGTTCCAGTCCGGTGGCTATGGATCTGTGGCACTGTAGTCAATTACATCCTGTAGTTTTGTATCTGTGGTCACTTCTTTTTAACCCGGCGGTTAGGCTGTCAAATAGACCTCCAGCTATCACATGTGATAGTTAGAAGCTCAATCAATTGTATCGTGAGGAGATTTTCTCTGTGAATGTGTAGAAAAGGAAAAGTACATCGGAGCCCCATGCGGTATAAGCAGTAATTGGAGGTGAATGCCAAAGCCTGCAGCACAGCTTATTTTGGAGTTGATGGGATATCCGTGCCTTTGCTTTTGAAGCCGGACTTTGAAACCTATTCTACCTTGATTAAAAACCACAGTCGCATGTCTTAAATGTTTATTTGTGACCCTTTCTGCCACCAGGGATGACGTGGTACAAAGTCAGTAGTGACTTTTGTAGCTCTTGCGTTGATAAAAGTAGGTAATGGTGTAAGAATGAGTGTGCAAACTCAGGACTAGCTGACAGAAAAAATACCAGTAAAATTCACACCGGTCGACGAAGATGTTGACTTTCAAGTTGCATCCTGAGTAGAAATTAGATTTTATGAATTACTTGTTAAAATGTGTTGATGAAAACACTGACAACAATCTCACCCAATGGTCCATTTAGTAGCTGTTCTGGAGCTTTCAGCCGTAGAAGACAACATTGTACAGCTTTTCTCTGGTATGGATCCTTTTATGGACTTTTCTTATTGTTTAATTTATTTTAGTACTCCATCAGTGTATTATTTATACCTCTGACCAAATTAACTTTGTCATTTTGGATAATAAAATTTGATTTTATTTAGATGTTAACCACATCACATGATCATCGGCAGATAGAGTTGCCCAGTTGTCGTACAATCATTGGTTATCAAATTTCCTTTTTGTTTTTTTGAGCTCTTTAAAGACCATGTTGGCTTAAAAGTTGAGGGTTAAAGTTTGTTCTTGACATTTGAAACAGCAGTTGACAAAAGAAAAAAGAAAAAAATCCTGATATGATCAAAAGCTCGAATGAACTTTGTACCTCAACCTAATATATTAGTTGGAGAAACTAAACATCTAACTCCCACAGGTGTCATTGTGTCAGGCTTCAAAATAATACTGTATGTCCTAATGAGGTACGGTTGACATTTGATTAAACAAAAACTGTTCTAGAGTTTGTTTCCAATGAACAGTCATGCATGGCTCTGATGTATTTCGTCTTTATCTTCCTTGCGTTTTCTTTATGGCACTGCCAAGCGCTGATTGAGCATGGGAGTAGAATGGAACGGAACAGATTAGAAATCTACAGTAGAATTTTAATTCTCCTCTTCTAATGGCCTACAGTAGAGTCAGAGTAATGTGAAAAGGATTAACGCGGGGATGAATGCACGAGAGGAGGGAGAGAGCCTGAGATTACAATGAGAGCTTTGTTTCTCCAACTATCGAGCCGAGGTTTCTGCAAGGATCCATTATTCTTGCTTTGATGCTGCTGTCTCGATGAAAAGTGGTTGGCAGCGATGCATTGTTTCAACAGCAAAGGGGATATCACTGCAGTGCTATTCAGCATAATTTAGCCTACTCACCCGCCTTCCTCCCAGCCCACACCCCCTAGCTCACTCCCTGCCTGCTTCGCTGTGACTCCGTGCAATTACCTGCGGTGCTAAATCAGAGTTTGACAGCAGTGGCTAAATATGGAGCTTCGTGCCCACCTTCACCTTATCAAACTTTCAGGGGTTTGCCAAGCGGAAACCACTCCAGAGGGGATGGAGGCCCCTGATAAACGCCCCGGTTACCCAGGACGACGGTTGTCGAGGGCACCGTTTGTCAGTTATATGGGCTGGTTGTCAAGGAGCAGATTGTCAGAGACCTGGGAAGTCGGGGACAATTAGAAGATGGGTGATTTATGGCGTGTGATAAAAAACAGAGCTGCTGCCGTGTTCGGTGGGTGTCAGCGTGCCTGAGCCCCCGCCACCCTCAGCTGTGCGCGCTTGTGCGTGCTTGCAGTCGGACGCGTTGATATGTCAGAGTGTGACAGATATTCCTGGCTCGGCACTTGCAACATCATTTCCCATCGCTCCTCTCGGCACAGATGTTCGCCCGTGCACGCCCGATCACACACACCCCGCCGCACACATACGTACACACGTAATGAGCAGCACTCCACACGCATCCCAGCTCCAGCTGTTCCAGCAGTTAGTGGGACATGGTAGATGCCTCTATTAGAGAGCCGCAAATCCCTACAGAGGTAGAGAAAAGAGACGGAGTGAGCGATGGATGAGGAATGAGCAGAGAGGGATGAACAATGACCCCAGTGCTGCAGGGAGGGAGGAAGGGATCGCGCTCTGGCTCTGGCAAGTCTCACAGCAGACATTCTGGACATTTCTGGATCTAGCTTCAGAGATTTTTAGTGGGGGAGAGGTACACGCAGCGGGGGCATGTGGGGGTTTTTGAGGAGGGGTCTTGGAACGGCTGATGAATGCTGGCGGAATGCTCCTGGAATGTTGGATCCGGCTTTTTTTTTAGAGGCGGCCCGCGCAACGAGGGCAGATGTGGCCCCGAGGGAAATCACAGGATCATCACACCGCCACTGCTTACCTCTGTCTTTCCAACACACACACACACCTTCAGATACACACACACACATTCCAGTGGAACATTTTCCGCTGTACGACCGTCAAGGGGGGAAAGTTTAAGGGGGGAATTTAACCCCCAGCTGTGAAGGGGTGGCTACCTCCAACCTTCACAGATGGTTTTATTTACTTTTTACAAGGATTTATGTTTGCGAGTTTGAAGCTCCTGCCAGCTGCTGGTAGTACTGTGGAGGTTAAACGCTACAAAATAAAGTACGGGGTTGGTAAAATCCCCCTTTTACAGCTGGATCTCTTCGGTACGTGTTCTCACTGCCGAACCTCATCTGACCTCTACAGAAGTCTGTCTTGTCCTATTCCTCCCTTATCCTTCTGTCCCGCCATCACTCCCCTGAGGACAGGTTGTGAACTGACGGGGTCGTTGTCCAAAGCATCGTGTAGGTAGACCGGCCGCGGCTGTCAGGCGAAGACGACACAGCGTAGGCTAGATGAACAGACTTGTCCTGCAGGCTTTTGGACGATTAGCTTTCCCTTCGGGTCTCGAGGTCGATCTTTTTTCAGCAGTTAATAATGTTTCCTGTAACATTGGGATGAACCGGTGTGGGTGGATTAACAGATAATAGGCAGTGGGAAGACATGGGAAAAAAGTCACAGTGAGCTTTCAGCATGGTGACCCAGTGTGGGAGGTATGCAGGCAGGCTCTGATAAGGGCCAGACTGCTAACTGTTTCCTCCAGTTCCCACTGAATGCTAATCAGGAGGAGCAGAAGACAGTATTGGCTGGTTTCTCTTATTTCCTCTGTTGAGCGTCTGCCTCTTCCTCCCCTATCCATCTCTTGTCCTGTCCTCTAATTCTGTTTTTCTCTCGTCTCTCTTCTTTTCAGACTGAGAACAGATAGCTGAGGAAAAGCACAGGACATGTTTCTACGCACGTGTGTGTGTGTGTGTGTGTGTGTGTGTGTGTGTGTGTATTGAGCGATCCATTGACTCACCATATGGAGTAGCTTCATTTGCATAGTGTATTGTTCCCCTGGCACATGGTCTCTTGTGAGCTTTAGCCATAATATACTCAGTCTCTCTCTCTCACTCTCTAAGTCTGACCCTTAAACACACAATCGACCACACATGCACACACCCACAGTCAAGACTATTCTTCTTGAGGAAGCTTAGCGCCTTTGATATCAGCGAGAAGCTTCTTCGTGTTTTTCGTCAGGGAATCTTAGCTAGTGTCCGCTTTTATGCTCAGCTCTGCTAGGATGAGGGGCAGCATCACTGAGGATGATAAAAACAGGATCAATAAGTCGATCAGAAAGGCCGGCTCAGTGATTGGCCTTACCCCACACTCACTTGAGGTCACTTTAGAAACGAAGAACAAGGACCAAACTAAAAAACGGTTCTGTATTTTGAAGGCCGTCCATTACACAGTGTTTTAACAGACTCAGAAGCTCATTCAGTGACTGAGCGACTAGTGAAGCCTCAGTGTTCTGCTGAATGACTCAGAAGGTCTTTTGTTCCAGCAGCGGTCAGATTTTATTAATGAACACTTTTTTAGATGTGGTCTAGATCCACGGCACCTTTCAGCTGTTAATCATGTCTCCAATGGCTTTTTATGGTGTTATTTATTTGTTGTGTTCTGTGAATGCAATGTCTATATTGTTTGTTGTCCGTATTGAGTTGATTTGGTGGCAAATGAGTTTCCCCACTGGGGATTAATAAAGCTGTCTAATTCCTAATTCCTCTTTTTTTTTTCCCCCCCTGTTGCACCCCCTACCACAGCATCTGATCCAAGGATTTGTTTGGGATTCTCTCGGATTCACCCTGATGCTCCGCTTTTTATCGATGTGTGTGTGTGTGTGCACGTGTGCTCGTCTGTACATGTTTCTTCTGGCTGGGCACATGAATTTAATTACATTTCAGCCTCCACCCACACGGTCTTTGATATCTTCCAAGGAAACAAAATCTTGTATTGTTAGCCTTGCAGAGGGTAGGTTGTGCTGACACATTCAAAAAACACACACACGCTGATATTATTACAGTTATGACATTCCATTGACTAACATCCGTTGCTGAGCCTAAGACTTATTATGATTAAATGCCCAACCCTACATATAATACAATCTTTAACTCAGCTTATTACAACATGTTTCTTAGGTTTGGAGTTTTGACCATCATTTCTATTGCTTATGATAGTGTTATACACGCCAAAGTGATTTGGGAGCACAGTGACATTGCTACAAAGTCAGACAGGGCAAGAACTGATAGGACGGTCATACAATACTAAACAAATATTAATAGTACTATAGTAAATACTCTAATAGGCTTTATTTGTAGGCAAAACTGAAAATAAACACACCACAAATACTGGTAATAGCGTATTGTCCCGAATATGAGACGACCCTGATTATAAGATACCCCCCTCCCCTCCCCAGACCAGTTTTTGGAAAAAGACTACACAACACACTGTCACACCTGAGGGAAAGTTCCCCCTGAGACACTATTAATCCAAGGAGAACAGAGCCCTCATCCTTGGAGCCTTTTCTCTTGTAAAAGTGAAATAAAGCAGAACGTAAATCCGACATTTATGTAGCTTATCTATCAGTCACACACACACTTTCACCTGTCAGGCTCTCGGAAGAGGTCAAAATTATGTTCTTCGACAGTTAGCATTTTTCAGACTGTCTGCTTGCGCTCCTCATCATCTGCGACAGCTGTAATTCTTGGCTGCTTGACAAACAACCGCGGTCCGTCTCTGCAGCGAAGACGTCAGGAAACGCTTCTGACTCGTTTTCACTCATCATGAATTTATTTTCCTCCGTGGCAGAAAAACTTCTTACACAAACCTTCAGAAGCTCCTGCAGGTTAAACTGAGCTAATGAAACAGTTTTGAGGCCGACTAACTCTAACAGCCTCACTATAAACAGACTTGAATACACTCGCTAGCCTAGCAACATTAAGGCTACAAACAACCCATAATGCAACATTCTCTGTAGGAGCCAGTGTTACAGCAGTGCTGTCTCCATTCAAAAAGCATATCTGATCTTGTGACTGTAATTGCCTATAATAATATACTGAATACCGTCTTATATTCGGGTCAATACGGTAATCCCTCATTATACTGTCATTTTCTCTCTCAAATAAGTTTATCCCAGGAAACTGCTGATGAGCAGAGGCGGTACACAATTTCAGAAAGGGTTTCTTTTTTTCAAAACATTGTGATGTGCTGCTCTGATTAATCACCGCAAAGAGGGAATGTATAGTGTGATCAATCAATCACCGTCTTGTCTCGTTATCAATAACAGTTTGAACAACATTAAATGTGTTTTAAAAAATGTAATGTTTCATAATGCCAACACTTCAATAAGCCTAATATTGTGTTTCATTAAAATGTAATAGTAGGCTCTTTATTACAGGCGTGGCAGGGCTCCTCTGCTATAAAACACTGCAGGAAACCCTGAGCGATGTTAGCGATGTTACCACGTTCCCAGATCTCAGCAGTTAGCTTGAGTATGATGTCATTATTACCAATGCAGCAGGAAGGAAGCTACAAAAACAAGACCCTGTTGAGATAAACCAGAAATGTCCCTTTTTAACAGCAAAGTTAGGTATTTTCAAACAACACGCAAAAACATTCTTGCACATAACTGCACACATTGCAATAATGAAAAGACTTAAATTACCTCTACTTCTACCTGACCTCACTCCAGTCTTTAGAAAACACAACTTTTCCTCATTTCTTCTCTGAGGTCTTCTCTAATATACATGACCATTTAATGGGATATTGTCTCGCCTCTCTTGAAGGAGCACTCTGCCTTTGACCTTTTGGCTTCTGTTTACTTTCAGTTTAGCGGGTAGGATAAACATGTCAGACTTGATGTATTTTTTTTTCCATGAGCCGCACACTTGTTGTTATATTTCCGTTTCATTTGTTTTCCATTGTGAGCAAATCCCAAAGCCTGGGCTCAGTTTGTGCTGGAAGCACAGCAGCCTTATGCCAGTTTAGTTCTTTAAGGCAAACGAGCAGATTTCTTGCCAAATCCAACCAGGTGGCACAAATTGTGAAAGGCGCTGTGGATGCCGATCGATGCTGCCAGACTCAAAATTAATTTAGTGCTGATTTATTGATGTTAAAAATGTTCCAGCATTTACATTTATCCTACTTTTAATTCCTGGGTGTGGTCTTCAGCTAAATGCCTAATAGTTACTGACAACATGAACGGTTATTGAAGCTGACACACACACACACACACACACACCCTGCGTGCACCCTGTCCTCTGCTGCGTTGGATGTCGGGGTGTTGATGCTCGGTAACTTTCTATCCCGCTTGGTTGGCGAGGAGCGTTGCCAGGCCGACAGCTGCTCCGACTCCACATTCCCCCGCATGTGATCCGGGATTGGAAACTCGGGGGAGAGTCTGCCGGGGACACACACACACACACACACACACACACAGAGTGAAACACATGTACTTAGAGGCACACATGCACCAGCTTACACACATCCAACCACACATACGCAGGGTGGGGGGCTGACAAACTGGAGAGGCTAGATGTCAGAGGCCTTATAATAGAGGGATGCCCTCTTAAGCTGCTTCACACCAGAGCCCAGAAAATCAAACTGTCATATCAATGAGCAGCTCACTCCAAAAAAAAAAAAAAAAAAAAACTTAAAAAAAGGACCATCCCCCCCCCCCCTCTCCTCTCCTCCTCACTTTTCTTTTTCAGCCTCTCTCTTCTGTCGCTCTCCTCTTTTCCTATGCCTTTTTTTTTTTTTTTTTTTTTTTTTTTTGAAAAGCAGGTTTGATGTTCTGTGGCGGACTGAGAGGGCTTTTCAATTATTTTCGGTGTCATTCGTAATGGTATAAGAGCGAGAGATGAGAGAAAAGGGAAGAGAGAGCGAGCCGAGAGTGGAGGAGAACATGGGCACTGGTGGAGCAGAGCTGTTTGTGGCGGGCTAAATGGAGATCTTATTCAATTTCAGCTATGACCAAAGGCCAGGTTCCTTTACTAAGTGCCTGTTTGCATCAAATGCAAACACAACATCCACTTTTTAAAAAAAATTCCCTTTCTTCTTTTTATCCGGGACCAGGGGACTTTGTATCCCTCCAACATATCTCCTCTTCTTCTTTTTCAAATTTTTGTTAAAAAGGTTGTTTTTCCGCTGCCCTCGATGTTGGATTTTTGTGTGGAATTAATGGCCTTTTGAATCTGAATGTGTAGTCAATATGCACCCAACAGATGGTGCGTGGCTCCTCTGCTTTTCTTCTTCCTTTTTTTTTTTCTTCACCTCCTTTTTTTTCTTTCCTCTCCACTAGCCAGTAACAATTTGCTGCTCAGTGTATGTTCGCTGCATGTTACTCTGCGTCTGTTTGTTCTGCTCTCTTTCTCGCTCTGTCACAGATGTAGCCTGAAATCACGTCTGTCGCACTGGCCTTAATCTCAGGGTTAGCAGCTGCCGGTTGAGTGTGTGAGTGTGTGAGTGTGTGTGTGTGTGTGTGTGTGTGTGAGTGAGTGTGTGTGTGTGTGTGTGTGTGAGTGAGTGTGTGTGTGTGTGTGTGTGTGTGTGATCTTGTGTGAAAAATCTAATATGAAATTTAACTCCCCTCTCTGCTCTGGTCACCTGAATGTGTAAATGATTGTTTAAAGCCATTGGTCAGTTGATAATTAAAGCAATACTTTGCCATTTTGGGAAATTTCTTGTCGAGAGTTACTACCACTCTTACATGTGTACGGTGAATTTAAGGCTACAGCCAGCAGCTGATTAGCTTAGCTTAGCATAAAGACTGGAAACGGGGGGAAACAGCTAGCCTGGCGGGGAGCAGTAGCTTCCTACGTATCTGCTGATTCCTGGAAACTTGGCAATGACAACAACCAAAACCTCAATTTTTTTTTTTTTATACAGATTTAACAAACACAATATGATGTGTTAATTAGCAAGCTGTAGAGGTGTTGGTAGGCGGATTTTGTGACCTCTGGACACAGCCAGCTGTTTCCCCCTGTTTGCAGTCTTTATGCAAGACTAAGCAGCTGTTGGCTGTAGTCGTATATTCACCGGACAGAGATGAGAGCGGTGTCAACGTCTCATCCAACTCTCGGGCAAAGAACGCGAATAACCGAATTTCTGAAAATGTCAGACTGTTCCGTGAAGAAGAAACTGTCCGGTTGAATGGAGTGGAGATGAGGAAGGAGTAAATGAGGACGAAAGGAAGGAAGGATGGGACGCCACAGCCACACAGCTCGTTCGAGGCGAAGCTGGGGCTGTGAGCTTGAGTTACACTGCCAGACAATGGGCTTCTTTCACCCCAACTCACCCACACTTACACACACACACACACACACACTACACAGAGGTATTCTATCTCGAAAACTGCTGTTGCTCCTGTTGCACAATATTTGGCCCTTATTAATTTATTATGCCCCCTTCCTCCTGCTGTCCTGCCTCTTCACCCGTTACTGGTTTTTCATTTTCTCGGCTGCTTGTTTTTCGATTGGAGGCGGCCCTGCGTGTGTTTGTGCACGTGCACCGCCCTGTCACATGTATCTGGCCCGCACCGTATGATTGCATATGATAACAAAGGCTAATTTTAGCTGTGAAATCCTTCTGACATTGTGTCTCGGGAGTCACGGCTGCATAATGAGAGAGAAGGCAGGGGGACGAAAACAGGGAATGTCATCCTTATTCTTTAATTCCCAGGAATTTCTTTCACATTTTCTTCCAGCTTTCTCTCTGCCCCCCCTCCTCTCTCTAGGCAGTGCTCATTAGCCCCTTGGCCCTCTCTAAACAGGTGGAGCATGTTTGGCACAGCCCTCCGACATGCAGTCAGGCTTAATTGGGCTTGGAGGACCCCTTACCCACACACACACACACCATACATACATCACTCATATGCGCCCCCCTCCTCTCCCTTTCACACATTTCCCTCCCATTCTTAAAGAGCCAATTGTCCCCTTCCTATTCCCCAGGGTGAGGTTGTGGTTCCTGGGCCGGAGAGTGTAAATCCAGCCCCGGGCCAGTCTGCAGGCCTGGATGACTGACTGACTGACTGACTTGTCTCCTGGTTGTCCTCCCCTGTCTCTCCTCCTGCCTCGGTCAAAAGATAATAACAACCACTACCCATACAAGCTGCATTGATATGCAGACGTATCCCCCAAATGTCAACGGGCTGTTCTAGCCCCTGGCTCCTCTGTCTCTTCACATCTCTTTTTCCCTAGCTCTCCACCTCGCCTTCACCTCTCTACTACCTCTCTATCTTTCTGTCTTTTTTTTTTCTCTCTGTGTCTGGCTCTTTCCCAACTACACTCTTTGTGCTTCTTTGTGTCTCGGTTGCTCAATCATTTTTTTTTTTTTTTTTAACCTACGGAGAGGATTTTTTTTTTTTCTTCTACCCGTCTCCCTTTCTTGCTTTTACTTTTCAAGAATATCCAGAGACTTGAGTTATCCTCATGTGACTCAGTTTTGTGTTTGTTTGCGTCGTGTATGTGTGTGGATCTGTTGAGTCTCTCTGTGAAGCACCGTCGTACCCGTGTCTGTGTAATTACAGCCACATCAGCCTGCTTTTTCCCTTTCCTAGGCAAACACTTGACACTACCTTGCAAGACTGTTTTTATGCAAAAAAAAAAAAAAAAAAACCCTGTCTCGCTTCTGCTTCCGCTTTTCGTCCTTATCTTTCACACTCACACGCACATACATACATATGCTATTCGCCACCACTACTCGCTCAGCAATATCTCATTATCCCGTTTATTCATACAAACAAATACCTACCTTTTCACTCACACACATATATACACACATATATACACAGATGTAGCGCTGGTATGGAGGGGCAAGAGCGCAGTGAAAGAAACAAGTGTGTGTTTATATGTGTTTACGTGTGTGTCGGCGGAGTTCGCGCGGGGCAGGTGGGGGAGGTTTGAATGTTAACTGCCTTATCACTCCAATTTCACACTCTCGCCTCCAGTCTCACACACACACACACACACACACGCACAAAACACAATACACACCCACAGAAGCACCCTGTTGCCTCCGGTCTCGTATGTGACGACTGATTAACGGGGAAACAGGGGGGTCACCCACTCGCATACACACTAATCCCAGCCAGAGGGGGAGGTTTTTTTTTTTGTGTGTGTGTGTGTGTACGAGTGTGTTAATGAGTGTGTGCGGCTGCTTCTGTAATGGGGCCACCTGTCTACTCATTAGCCTCGTTACCCAGCCTTTTAATTGCCCCCAAACTCTGCATCATGTCTCCTCCACCTCCTTCTTCTTCTTCTTCTTTTTCTTCTTCTTCTTCTACTTCCCTCCCTTCCTCACGTCATTTCTCCTGATGATTTCCGTTCATCATGTTAAGTGAGCTACTGGGACATATCAGTAATCTGACATCATCGCATACAGCAAGTGTTTGTGGGGAACAGAGGATTATGTCGTACTGTGCAGGTGTGTGTGTGTGTGTGTGTGTGTTGGGATTGGGCGGGGTTGTGCGAGTGCAGCATGCCCATATGTCAGCGAATTAGCAAAGTGATTGCTTTGACCTCGGTATCAGGAGGCATATGAACATGACGCCGGCTGGAAAGGAACTTTGCACATGCACACACGTAGTATGTGCACACACGCACACGCACGAACGGGGCTATCAGGTTGATTTGTGTTACCTTGAACAACCTTAAGCTCCACCTCCATTCCTCTCACTCTCTGGCCCACATATCTCTCCTTTATGGGCGCGTGATTATGGAAAAAGGACTCTGATTACTAGAGCTGCTCGATTATGGCTAAAATCATAATCATTTTGGTCAGTAAAGATCACGATTATTTAACACGATTACTCATTGACTTTGAAAACATCATGCATTTATTAAGCAATCAATAAAAATATATTAGAACAAAATAAATAAGGTGCATGTTGTGTGGAGAGTGAGCAGTACTAAAATGATCGTTCATCATGGTACTTTGAGGGGAAAAAAAGAGGTTTGACAGAAATCTTTGACTTGTATTATCCTGCAGTGTGTTTACGTGCACTTGAGTAACCAGGTTGCAGTCGCTTTTTCTCCAAAAAGCTGATTTCTTAACTGTCATGTAAACGAGAGAGCTGCTTTCTGTAAGAAGAGTACGGGATTAGACGAACCTGGTTTCCACAGGTAGATTTTACTCCCTGGAGAACACAGATTTCTCCGCTTCGTATATGCGTAACCAGGTTTCTAATCAGCTTTTTACAAGTAAGCGTGTGCACGATCACAGGCTGCAGCACGGAGGAAGCGCAGCGCCGAGCAGCTGGATGAAAGGAGAGATCATTACACGGAGCGACGCATCCTCGTATCTAAAATAATAGCATCCAAAGTCTTGAGTCAAACTAAAACAAAGTAGCCTGTCGATGTCTCAATAAGTCAGTTTCCGCCGCTGAACATTTGACTGTTTGTTAAATTCAGACAGAAAAGCGCCGGGTTTATAACACAAGACGAAACCAGAGCGTCATTGTGAAGCAGAATGCGGCACAATAATAGTTTTATCTCGATCATCTTGTTTGGAAGCCAAAATCGTAATTGAAAATAAAATTTGATTAGCCGCCTACTGATAACTGTGTTTTTCTTAATGCTGTGTCCACACTTCTTATCATGATTATTTCTCTCAGCGCCAGGAAACTACAGTGGATTGTTTCATTGAATTTTTTGCCGTTTATCATACATTTTCCCTTTTTATTTGTTTCAGTGCAGTGTTTCTCAGAGTTGCTGAGAGTCCTGTTTTCATACTCTGTCTTTACACTCTTATTTGTAGTCCCTATAAGATTCAGTTAATAATCACTTCTTTATTACTTTCGGATGCAGCTACATCCCAAAGGCAAACTTAGCACAGAATCTTTAGTTATTTGTCATGATCTGGCTTAAAACCAAAGATAAACGGAGAGCTTGAGGGGGGGGATTTATTTTCTAATGTTGAGCCAGTCCATTCTGCTTCTTAAACTTAAATAGTTTTGGTCTAATGGTGGGCATTAAATAGAGTAACTGAATGTTTCATATTTCAGAGATGAGGAGTGGGAGACATGGATAAAATTATAAATCTGATGATATACTATAGCAAAGGTTCTTGGAAATGAATTAAACTGTCTATGAGTAACATGTCAAACATTAATGTCTGTTTTTGGTTAATACAACAAATGAAATACCTGACAAATCCGGGCTTTTCATCACATGTCATCCTGAAACAATAAGGTACCTTGGTATAAACAGGATTGCAAAAGCTCTGACACTTGACAAATTTATATTTCCTGAAGGCATATCTTAAATATCACCCAACCCTATCAGGACTACACAACTTTAAATTGTGAAAACATTGAAAAATGATCTGTGATTACTTGCGCAACACTGCTTGTCCTCCACCCATGTCTCTTTCACCAAATCCATCTTCTTTTCTACACATCCCTCCCTCCCTCCTTCCTCTCTCGGTCTCTGTCAGACAGCTCGCTGGGCTGTTGCCAGTCAAGTTACATGAGAGAACAGGCGGCAGTACATTCCTGCTCAACATAGCTTTGCACTCAGGGGATTCCCTCCCCTGTCTCTCCCTCTCTTGCCCTCTCTTTGTTTGCGTCCATTCCCGTTCCGTAACGTCGAGCTGAAGGCTACAATCCGAAGCACTCTTCCTCTTGTTTGCTTCTTTTCTTTTTCGCTAATCACGGAAAAAAAAGATGCTTTTTTTTTTTCCATGTATAGAAGTGCAGCACGCCCATACATTATCTTGCACTCATGGCGTAAGCTAAGTTTTCACACGCTCTTTAGTTATGGTTGCACAGCAACTCTCGCTTACTTTGCCAACTTGCATTTTTTTTTGTGAAGATCACCTTGCATGCAGAGCAGAGCTCGCCTGAATATTTTGTTAGTGACGGCAGAAACGTTCTGAGTGCTGGACTCAAATTTATTATCTCCCTGAGACCTGGGATGAATAAATCATACTGTACAGGGCCGCCACAAGCAGGCCCCATTTTGGGTGTTACCAAGAGTTAAAGGAATGCTTGGCTTCATGCTTTTTAAATCATAATCACATGACACCACTTGCCAGTCTATGAAGCAGGATTCTCACATTGAAATATTATAGAATGACTTGATTTTATCCGCTGAGTGACGAGTGGACCGCAGCGCTGCAACTGATGATTAGTTAGGTTTAGAAAATGTCAGTAGCAAACTGATCATCACAATTTCTTAGAACTCAGTATTAAAATTGCTGCTTTTGTCAGACCAACAGTCCAAAACCCAAAAATTCTTATTTGCATTAATACAAAAGAGAGAGAGAGGAGGTGAATTCTCACATTTCAAACACTGTAACCAGCCAATATTTGCCCATGATTGCTTAATAAATTATATTCAATAGATTACTAAAATTTCTTGCAATTGACTAATTGATTAATCGTTCTTGTTAGAGCTGCAACGATTAGTCAGTCAATCAAATTAAAGTTAATATTTTGATAACCGATTCATCATTTCCAGTCATTTTTCAAGCTAAAATAACACAAATTCTCTGCTTCCAGCTTCGCAAATGTGAGGTTTTGCTTTTTTTCTTCGTCACATTTGACAGTAAATAGAAGATCTTTTGGTTTTGGATGGTTAGACAGACAAAACAAGCAAATTGAAGAGAAAATGTGAATGCAAGTGCTTCACTTTTATTTTTTTTAAAGTTCGCTGACAAAATGATTAATCGATTGTTTGAGAAAATAAACGGTAGTTTAAACCAATAATGAAAATGATTGTTGTTTGCAGGCCTAGTTCTCGTATGTTAGCAGTTTCTTTTTATAATCAGTATCTTTTGTAAGATGCTGACATACCTGTTGGGATGACTTTGATTGTAGGGCTGCAACTAAAATGTATTTTTATTATCAATTAATCTGTTGATTATTTTGTTGTTCAGTCAGAAGTTCCCAAAACTCAAGAAGACGTCCTTGAACAGCTTGTTTTGTCTGAACAAAGGTCCAAAACCCAAAGATATAACATTTACAAAGATATACAACAGAGAAAATGAGCAAATCATCACATTTAAGAAGCTGGAACTGGTGAATGTTTGGAGTTGTGTCAATTTATTTTCTGTCAGTCTGTTTTATTCTATGAATTGATCGTTTCAGCATCACTGGACTGACGCAGGACACTTTTTTTCAGTTCGTGCTTGGAATAAAAAGGACAGTGTCTCAATCAGAGTGAGTCTATCACATTAAATATTTAAAGGTTTTTAGTTTTAAACCCACTGTCGATGGTTGCTTTGAGATTATATGGTTCCATTATGAACACTAGACTTGGCCTAGTTCAGTCACACTGTCCGGCCACATCAGCACACAACGTATCAAATTGCCTCCAAAAGTCTGCAAATTTGAGTCAGGATGTTATGATATGATATATAGAAAGTGTGGACAGTCGTAATAGAAAATGTTCAGAAACCATAATATAGGTTTCTTGGAATAATCTGATGTGTCTTTGCCGAGACAGAACATTTCCACGACTTTCTTCATATTTAACCACAATCTCCTGGATGTCTGCTTGACTCCTTCTAGACGCCGTGGCCCCCTCTCTGTCCTCTCTTTCCAACACTGTCGCCGCCGTCTCCTCTTACTCTCCCCTTCTCTTTCACTCTCTGTTTTTTCACTCTGTCTCTCGTACGTCTTCTGTGTTTAAAGTCCAAACTACAAAGGCGAGCTGTCTGAGTCCTGAGGCTGTTATTGATCGACTAACAGAGAGGGAGAAGGAAAGAGAGCGGTACAGGGAGAAAGAGTGAGCGAGGGCAGGCAGAGAAGACGCCTCGAGAGCTTGTCTGAACCGGAGGGGCTATTTCTGTCTGTCTCAATGCGTCATTATTGGCCAGAAGACACCCAGGACACACGGGATGAGATGACGGATGGTGAGCGGAGGAAAGGAGAGCAGGAGTAGGAGGGAGGGCGAAGGGTGAAGTTTAGTCTTGAGGGGTCATCGTTGATTCGGCGCACGCAGACAGGAGGAGCTGAGATGTAGACGGGGTATTTCCAGTCTCACAACCACGTCTGATTTGTTTGTTGTCTTGACACGTGAAGTTGATCAATGTCCAACCCTACAAACATTTGTTTTAGGACGAAAATAGTGTGTTTGTGTGCGAAATGAAATGATGACGCATATTACAGTAAAAAAAAAAAACAACATGAGGGTCTCAGTGGACTCAGTTTACTGAAATTCAAGTGCTGACGTGTTGCTCCTCGCACACACACACACACACACACATACACACACACACACACACACATACACATACAGTCTACACCCAGAATAGGTTGGGACTTGATTTAGATTTTATCGAGTCTGATTCCAATTCAATTACTCATCGATTAGTAGTGCTGGCCCCACACTACAGGATAATTGGGCAGATTTTAGGTCCGACTCAAACATGTTTGATATTTCCGACTTGAAATCCTGTAGTGTGAAAGGAGCAGCGGTGGAATATTGAGCAGAAACCCAGCGAAAGCCGATGAGAGCGAACTGACCGGGAAGCGTCACCAGCCAGATATGGCGTGGTTTGTTTTGTTGCTGTGAGCATCCTTCCTGCTCATACTGGCCATTAAGAGATCTCCTCATAATGCACTTTCAATTTAAATGATGGGGGACAAAGTCCACGGTCCTCCTTCTGTGCAAAAAATGTAAATGAAAGTTTATTTAAAGCTAATATGAGGCTTCAGCCCTCCAAATTAATGAAGTCAATATCTTTCAAAGTTAGTGTTTTTAGTGCCAAACTCCCTCTTTTTGTTACAATCCTTCCACTGCACCTGAACAGCAAAACACTCTGTCAAGACACAAAGAGACTAAAAAGGCCGTAACTGTGGGAGATATCCACTTTATTTGACTAACTGAGTGCTGAAGTTTCATATTAGCTTCAGATAAATGTTTGAATACTTTTTTGCACAAAACGAGGACTGTGGATTTTGAATGATTACAGCGATCAAAACGTGCTTCAATGTTCATTTGGGCACCTGAATATTGTTTTAAGGCAGACTTGAAAAATTGTGAACCCCTCAGTGTCGGCCACTTCTCTCGCACCTGTCAGACATTTTTATAACTTTCTGAAACTGTCAGTGTGACAAACATGCAGAAGTTTCTCCACATAGTTACTTCTGTCACTTCTCATGTGTACAAACAAGTGCAACCATCAATGCCCTTGAGGGATATTATTACCTGAACAATTACCTGACAGTTATGTAATTATATGACAGGTGTGGCCTTATAATCATTGTTGCAGCCCTAATTTTCACTGTCTCATTACTGTTTTTTTTTTAAGCTCAGGTGGACAAACAAATCTCTTTGTTTTGGTCTTGCAAATTGGAACCCATACCATACCCATACTCATACCCAGCGCTAACCTCGTCAGAAATGTTGAAATATCACAGGTGATGGAAAGTTGGCAGATCGCAGCATCCAGCAGTGATTTATTAAGCCAGGCCAAGAACCTATTTTTATGCCTCCGCGCCGGCGACAGCCATGAATGCATTATCTTGTCCATCCGTCCGTCCCATTCTAGTGAACGTGATATCTCAGGAATGCCTTGAGGGAATTTTTTGGCACAAACGTCCACTTGGTCTAAAAGATGAACTGATTAGAATTTGGTGGTCAAAGGTCAAAGGTCACTGTGACCTCACAAAACACATTTTTGGCCATTACTCAGCAATTCATATGCTAATTATGACAAAGTTTCACATAAATGTCTAATAGGATAAAATGAAGTGATGACATTTTGTATCCAAAAGGTCAAAGGTCACCTTCACTGTGACGACATAATGTTCTGCAAAAACACTTTTCTGGCTGTTATTCAACACCATAACTCAGGAACAGAAGGGGAGATTGTGACCATATTTCACATTTGGTCAGATACTGAATCAGTGACACTAATCTCAGAGACACGTTTTAGTATTTGTAGCTTCTTTGCAGTAACAACCATATCTGAAGCATCGTCTACTGTCGAGGCTACAACTTTGTTTTGTATCAGAATCAGCTTTATCGGCCGAGCGTGTGAACACATACAAGGAGTTTGACTGTTTTTTGTTTCTCTTAATGAACCTAGACACAAGGAGACATACAGCAGAACAAGACCAACAAGGCGAGGGGACAATGAATAACAAGCTAGACAACAACAAAAGGAATAGTTTTCCAAATGCACTTGAATACGGAGGGTTTTTGTTTTTTTTTACCGCTGTAGCTGAGAAAATGATCTTGCGATGAATGAGTGAAGAGCCGGGCTGAATTATTTACTGGAATCATACATGTCAATATAGTGATAGCTTCTATTTCGCCACAAAATACACTTAATACCTTTTTATTAAATTCCTTCAAAGTCTTCACTACAAATATTATGAGTCTGGACAGGCATGGATGTAAACTGCAACTGGATTGCATTCTTTATCTCTGTATATTTGTGTTTAAATTCTGATTAGCAGCCACAAGCACACTTATTTTTCTGGAGGAAAAACACACCACCTTACATCTGTGGATCTGTGGTGTGTTTTTTTTTTTTTTTTTTTTAAGTTGTTTGAGTTCATGTCCATTTTTAGAGGTGGGAAAGAGCTGTGTTGTTGAGTGGATCTAGTTTCAACAAACATCCGTGGACTATTAATAAATCATGGCTGCTCTACACAGTGGGACGGCGTCGCTGTGTTTGTGAGTGCGTGCATGCGTAAAGCATTCAGCTATAACCTTAAACAAGGCATCTAAACTTTTTCACACTCTTGGGAGGAAAAAAAAAAACTTTCTCTTGTGTATTGCAGCCACAAACCAACTCCAATATTTCTTGCGCTCCTGTCGTTGTTGCTTTCCCGTCATACAAAGAAAGCCTCCAAAAAAACACCCATAATTGGCATGAACTGTCATCTAAAAATGGTAACCCAAGCATGTGAAATTGTAGACCCAACCCTGATTAATGAGATTCCTGGTGTCAAACCTTTTTACCAACACTATCTAGTACAGTTAAACAACTTTAAACCTCGCCATTCCTCGATTTTTTTTTTTTTTTTTTCGCGGTGCACCCTCCGGGACATTACGCAAGGGTCCTGGTTTGATAACAACAGGATTTTTTAACAAAACCATCTCCTAGAAGGGAGAACACATGGTAATCAGGCAGAGGCACACAACTACAGGGGGAGGCGAGAATAAGAGATGGGCTGAAAGAAGACGAGCGATAGAAAGGGAAAGATTTAAACAGGGTGGTTATACAGAGAAAGGGGGGGGGGAGGCTGTAGGGGTGGTGATTTGTGACCCACAGGAAACAGGCAAAGGGCTCATTTTCCCCGGGCTCCGAGAGACCATAACAGGCGCAGCCACTGTGTGTTTCCTCCTGATAACGCTCAGCGAGCTCATATGTACTCGCTTGCACACCAGAGTTTGACCAATACGGCTTTTTGAAGGCCAATACTGGTCATTTTTGGGGTTGAAGCTACTGATGTTTATTCCATTATCTAAACTGTTTCCATTAAGTTTCGCCGTTGTAATTCTTTGGCTTTTTTTTTCCGGTATGACAAGTATTCAGTGTTTCCTCCGAGGATTACACACTTGGCACGGTGGAGATGGCTTGCAAACGTCTCATCCTCACATATTTATGGCACACGTAAACACACAGATGTGCACGCAAGACGGTAGAGGTAGAGAAAAGGAGGCCGGTTAGCTCTCCTAAAACAGTAAGAGGCAATGATGTGTTATCCTTTTTTTTTTTTCCCTCTCTTAGTCTACCAGACAGCTAATATACTTGCAGGATCAGTTGTGTATTCAGTTATAGTGATCGGCAGAAATTGAGAGATAAAGAGAAAACTGACTAGTTTTGTCCAGACCGAAGCTTCATCACACTTCTCCATGCCAGACACTCGCTTTTTATCAGCCTGTTCTACACACCACCAATCTGACAGGATAAATCAAGTGTTCGCGGATTAGTCGACACCTGATAAATGCAGTTTTGAGTGTTTTTTGCCAGGATGTTAGGGCTACTCTTCCATTTGTTGCAGATAACTAAAAAGGGGTGGAATTGAGCAGACAAGCTGGAGATGTTTTGTGTAAAATGTATCACACGTAAATGTATTCTGCTAGAGGACTCCTCAAAGGCGCCGCTCCTAGACTGCAAATTCCAGCACTCAGCCGGCGGATCATGCGCGAAAATCTCGACAGTGAGAGATTGAGCGGCTCGGTATTACCTTTGAAGTTAATGTGACATGCGCATATGCTTCAACTATAAGCAGTATCACCTGTGATATAAAAAAAAAATATATATATATCTGCTCAAATATTCTGTCGCCTCGGAGGAAGGGAGTGTGTGTGCATGCGTGTGAGGGAGAAATTGTGTTAAAGGGAGTGGACTGGCTGGTAAGTAAGTAAATGTGTCTGTGTGAGCATGTGTGTGGGCTGAAACATCATTACCTAGGGATCTGAGTACACGGCCAGACATCATTAGGCTTTAAGGCGAGAAAGTCTCCACGGCACCAGTTTTGCAATCTGCCTGACCCAGCAGACATGACAGGCAAGCATGCCGTTTAAGATCATTTATTTAGGTTTGCATGCCCCTGTGTGTGTTTGTGTGTGTGTGTGTGTGTGTCCTGTGTGTGTTTGCGTGCATGTTATTTATTTATTTTGCTTGGTAATATGCCTGAGCCTTCATTATAGCGGGAGCCATAACTTTGATAAATCACTTGGGCTCGGGGCCCTCGCTGCTTTCACAGTATTAGAAAACTAATTGAAATTCTCTTCCGCCCCCTTCTCTCTCTCTCTCTCTCTCTCTCTCTCTCTCTCTCTCTATTTCTTTCTTTCTCTTTCTCCCTCTTTCCTTTCTTTCTCTCTCTCACTCTCTCTCTGTTTTTCACCCTTTCCCTCCTTCTCTCTTCCTGTCTCTGTAGCGAGGGCCAAACAGTGCCGTGTTTTCTTCTGTGGAATAGAAGCCAAGAGGGGGAAAATGTCATCACTGATTTAATAGGCATAGTCTTGCTCAGAAACACACACACACACAGGCTCACACACACACACACACACACACACTCTCGCAGAAACACACACTGTACTCTGGGGAGTGTTAGGAATCCTGATAATGTCATCATAGGAATCTCCATAATGTACCCCCGCTCTCCTGCAGGCTCCAGTTTGACTGCTCCTCTCCGCTGCCTCCCTCCACCCCTGCTTTTGATTAGATCTTGGGATGAGATTTTAGGTTTAGGTTGATGGGATTTAGAGTTTAGATACTTGTGTCTATGGCTGTGATCCCCCCCCCCCCCCCCGTTGTCCCCGGATTGAGGGTCTGTTTGGCTCGTTGGCTGGGATCTCCCTGCTGCCACTGGATTTAGGGTTTAGTTGTTTCATTGTCAGTGATCCCCCTGCTGCTTCTAGATTTGTTTCATTTGCAGGGATCTCCGTGCTGCAGCCACATTCAGGGTGTGGTTGTTTTGTTGCGCAGGATCTCCCAGATGAAATTTGATTTGGGGTTGGTTTGTTTTATTGTCCAGGATCTCGTAGCCGCTGCTGGATTTAGGGTTCGGTTGTTTTATTGTGCACCATCTCTCCGCTTGTTGCTAGATTTAGGGTTTAGTCGCTGTGTTGTCCAGGATCTCCTGCTGCCGCTGGATTTCGGGGGGTTTAGCTACTTATTGTTAATATCCAGACACTGCTACTGTTTGTGTGACACTTAGGGCTTTGTGTCCACCCAGCAGCCCCTCCTCTCTCGCCCGGGTGAGCTTTGTAGTGTGAAGCCAAAGATTTAGCGTTGGAGTCTGTGTGTGTGTGTGAGAGAGTATATAGATATGTGAGCGGGTTTGTGGCGGCTCGTGTGGACCAGGCGTTTTCGTCGAGTCCCGTCAGCACACTGAATTCTCCCTGCAAACATTCCTCTGACGTGATGCATGCTCAGGAGAGAGGAGGGCGGCAGCAGCAGCAGCGTGTGTGTGTGTGTGTGTGCATGTGTATACTTTCGACCGGCGGCGTGTGCGTCTGTTGCACAGACAAATCCATACCATAGCTCCCAGACACACTGCCGGGCACACAGACGCACACAAACACACGCGCGCAGGTTGCATGTGTGTGTGGTTAATGAGGATGTGTTGATTGATTAGACTGCAGTAATTAGCTGGAGTGTGAAGGCCTGGAAAGGTCTCCGCTCTGGTGGGAGTGTCCTCTCTGGAGAGACATTGAACTGTGCTATGCACCATTACGTTACTTACACACACACACACACACACACACACACACACACACACGCGCGCACACACAGCACAGAAACAGTCCCATCCAAATCTCAGATGCGAGATGGGATGAGTCATCTCTCGGCGGCAGACCTAATACTTGGTGCAAGAGGAAGGATGTTTTCTGTGTGTGTGTGTGTGTGTGTGTGTGTGTGTGTGTGTGTGTGTGTGTGTGTGTGTGTGTGTGTGTGTGTGTGTGTGTGTGTGTGTGTGTGTGTGTGTGTGTGTGTGTGTGTGTGTGTGTGTGTGTGTGTGTGTGTGTGTGTGTGTGTGTGTGTGTGTGTGTGTGTGTGTGTGTGTGTGTGTGTCGGTCGGGGTCTGAGACAGAAGGATGTTTGCAGCTTGGAGATGTGTTTTTCAGAGTGAGATGTGCTTGTGCCAGCAGTTTCTTTTCCTGCACAGTGGCCTGAACACTGACCTGATCCCCCGCCAGACAAATCAACTCTCTCCCTCACCTCCTCCTCCTCCCGCTCATTTGTAGTTTGACTTACTACCTGCTGCTTAGATTTCTTTTGTGCGTCGCAGGTCTGTTTCTAGTAAATGCAAATAATTTGGTATTAAGTATGACAGCCTCAGTCTGAAGCATTCCTCCTACTGAGTTACTGAACTATTGCAGTAAACTGTTGTAAACAGTGCCACCACATGGGCAACTGGGGAACTACACATGATGCAGTGGTTATTATCGTCTCCACACTTTTTGCTCCTCACTCCTCCCCTCTCATCTCTGCTCTGCTCTGCTGTGCGACTTTATCTGAACAAACTCATTAATTTCAAAAGGAAAAAAATGTGGAATGCCAATAAAATTCCTTTTTTTTTTTTACACACATGAGCTTGTTTTTGCAGGATGTGCTGCTGCTGGCTTTATCTCTGTCTCCTCAATGTGCTTGAGTTTGTTTTTACTTGTTTGTTTATTGATTGATCTAGCCTATGCCAAAGACAATTTTCTGTGCAATTAAGGCAATAGTTTGTTAATCTAAATCTCTCCTCTCTTCCTCATCCCTCTGCTTCCTCTCTCCTCTCCTCCTCCTCCTCCTCATACTCCTTCTTTACCTCCATCTTGCTCCACTTGCCAACAGGAAGTTCTACTACATCACTCTGCTGAGGGACCCGGTGTCTCGCTACCTCAGCGAGTGGAGGCACGTGCAGCGGGGAGCCACGTGGAAAACCTCCCTGCACATGTGCGACGGACGAACCCCGACGCCCGAGGAGCTGCCCTCCTGTTACGAGGGTTCTGACTGGTCGGGGTGCACCCTGCAGCAGTTCATGGACTGCCCCTACAACCTGGCCAACAATAGACAGGTAGGGAGGAAACTCTCTCAGTATGATGTAGTCCAGGACAACCGCACCAGAAGCTCCAAGCAGCTGATTTCAGTCTTGATGCTGAAATTTAACACCAAGCTAACCCGCGTCTCTGCACCCGACCTGAATCGTCTCCTGTGTGCTTGTTAACAGTTGAAGTGAGGTGATATGATCGACAGTTTTGTTTTGTTCACTAATAAGATCACAGTCAACATTATCAGCTGATACCAAAAATCCACTTCCACTCAAAAATATGCAATATACCAATACAGAGGCTTCATCACTGCAGAAAAATATATGCTGTTCAAATTTCTCTCACGTGTTAAAGACATTTTTTTCACAAATCTTCACGTAAGAAACCAAACACACACAGCAGATAGATTTCTTATGAAAACTACATTTTAAAAACTGCAAATTTATTTTTGACTTGACTCCTCACGTTCGGACTTGCTGCGAGTTCAAAAAATGAGAAAGAGCAAGGCTACAAGACGATCTGCACACACACACACACACACACACACACACACACACACACACACACACATGCACGGTCAGGAGTTCGCCTGCTGGCCATAAACACCTCAAATTCACACCTTTTTCTCGTGCTGTCTCAGTCTCCCACCTAAACATGTTGGCCAGCTTATCTCATCTGAAGCCTGAGGGTGTTATTACTCGGGGTCCTATGACTTATAAATGTGGCACACACACACACACACACACACACACTTGAGGCATCCTGGTGGACCAGCAGGCTGAGGTGCACACAGTATACTCTCCATTATCAGTATGAAGTCCCTGTTCCTTACTGTAACGAAACAGCTCCTGGATGCACTCAGTGATTTGGTGATCTCTCATTTTGTACTGTGTAGTTTTACCAAGCACAACAGGTGATTATGTGAAGTACTTAAGCATTCTCAGACATCACAAGGTATTTAAACAACACAGGATTTACAAAATCCAGTAACTCAGGATTAGGACTGCAACTAATGTTTTTTGTTTTTTTCATGATCAATTAATCTGTTGACTGACTTTTTTTGCTGAAGTGATCAATTATTTAGTTTATAAGATGTAAGTTACGTCTTTTTAAAAATTTACTTCCTTCCTCTATTGAAATTCAAAACCACATTCTTAACACATTTTACTCATAATAATTGTCTCCTCTTTCTTTTGTTCTCAGTTGTTTGTCTTAATTTAAAGCATTTTAAACTACATTTTGTGTATGAAAGATGCTATATGACTAAAGTTAAGTGTTATTCTTATTATTATTGATTTAAAAAGGGATTTAAAGTAATTTTGTCTGGCCAACAATCAAAAACCCAGTGATCCCATTAGAGAAGGGGAAACCAATATTTTCATAATCTTAATTCAATAACTTGGTTGTTAACCAGGTATCCACATAGCCATCAATTTATATTGATGAAGTCATCAACAAATAATTTCAGCACTGTTCAGCATCAGTACACCAGGACAAATTCCATTATAAATATTATGCTTGATGTACCTGTGATTGATAAACCTTCTGAAACTCAATACTCCATATTTTCTATCTCTAACTTTGTCTCTTTTGTTACAAAAGTGCTTCATTTAACACACAAATACCCACTGATTCTCTAACCTCTTTCACTTCCTGTTCCCCTGCCCGCAGGTGCGTATGTTAGCGGACCTGAGTCTCGTCGGCTGCTACAACATGTCCACAGTTCCAGAGAAGAAGAGGGCCCAGCTTCTCCTGGAGTCGGCCAAGAAGAACCTACGAGACATGGCCTTCTTTGGGCTGACAGAGTACCAGAGGAAAACCCAGTTCCTGTTTGAACGGACCTTCAGGTTGCGCTTCATCAGGCCCTTCATGCAGTACAACAGCACCCGAGCTGCAGGGGTGGACCTGGACAATGCTACGGTTTGTACAGCAACTCAGTCATCTTTTTGTAGATTTAGTGAGTTCTGTATGTATATAAGAGACATAAGAGAAAGTACACTTACAATAGTGTTTAATGTAAAGTATAGTAAATTATAATAAGTATTTATTTTAATATGTTGTGGTTAAAGAGGAAAAAGGTCTTATTTTCTTGGATTATGCCCACAACTCTTGAAGTATAGATACGGCAGTGGTAGCACATTTCAGTGACAGACCGGGAAATAAAACAAAAATTTCCAAAAGATTATCTGAGAAAAAAGGTAGAGGGGAAAGAAAATTAGAAAAAGAGGGACACAGAGAGTAAACACAGTGGTCTTATATTGCTGTGAAATGAGTTGGGGTGACTGTCACTGTTTAAAAAAAAAAAACAGCAGCTTCAAAGATGTTCTTCACACTTTGTTTGGTCCAATGTGGGGGATCTTAGGCTCAATTCCCAGCAAAAAAAAACTTTTTTTTAAAATCCTCCAGTACACAGCAGACTGGTGATTTATACATCAAAACCAGTTGGGAGGCTAGAAAATAAAATATGCTCTGCTCGTGGCAGCTGTGGAAAGGTGGACCAATGGTTATTATCACAAAAGAGAAAATATCATATGGGGAAAGTTTGGAGTCTGTGGAGTCTGACAGGTGGGGGAGGCAGTGTGTGGCATTCTGAGTAGAAATTAGTTTTTAAAATTAGCCTTCAAATTAAATACATCTAAAGGCACTGTGTGAAATCCTGACATTATTAATTATTTTTTAAAAAAAGTCAAATAATTACATCAGCAGGTGATGAAAAGAATATTTGCTTTATAGACCCCTGCAAAGCTGCTGAAAGCCCACTTATGCCCTCATGGCTTTAATATCCCAGTGAGTCACTTTTGATTGGAACTGGTTTCTAAATTATTTGCCTGATAGATCTTTGTGTCGACGACTTCAGTTCAGCAGCGTCTTCCTGGCTTTGTGCTGGTGCCCCCCCCCCCCCCCCCCCCCCCCCCCCCCCCGCGCGCTGCCGATCAAACATCTCTAAATTTCTTACAGCGATGCAGCACGTCGCTTCCCTCTGTTGTTGCACACATTGCTCGCAAATGATACACCACACTTGATCGCTGATTTCAAAGGGATTCTCTTAATTAAACACATTTCCCCCTCCTTGTTGAATTCACACACAGCAGAGGATGCATGCCAATAAAGCCAGCTGCATCGCACAAGTTAACATCAAACACGTTTCTGTTATCTTGCCCCACATATTGCCGACACACTCTGTTCGCTCTCCATGTAGAGGCCCTATAAAGATAAAGCTCTTGTACAAATGTCATGTAATAGGGCTTTTCCACAGCAGGAGCTTTCCCAAAGGACCAAGAACCTTTTCAGGAACTTGACCTGCTTTTTCAGGAACCAGGGACTTGACCTGCCTTTTTTCAGGAACCAGGGAATTAAGTTCCTCTATGATAGGTGCTACCTCCTCCTCCTCCTCCTCCTCCTCCTCCTCCTCTAACGGTTCAGGAACTATCGGGACAGAGTTTGCAGGGCTGGACATTTCTTTTAAGATGTATTCATTTAAAAACAAAGTGTCAGCTTTCCAATGAAACAGTGAGAAAGTAGAGCTGAGAGTACAAGCAAATGAGAGCGGGGCCGAGGGAGAGGCGGCGGAGAGAATTAGAGGGAGAAGGAGCAGCGATGGAAGAACAAATTGAGTGAACACGAGAATTAAAACTTTATTAGTTTAATCACAGTTACGTACTAAAGCGGAAATAAATTCCCATAAAACAAGCATCATGGCGGTTATTTATCAAGCCTCTCAGACTCACTCGGGAATGAAATGTGCTAAAAGTTAACCCACAACAAAATTAGTCCCAAATTATCAGGGGTGCAAAGCTGCATCTCCCCTGTTACCATGAGGTTTTGCAGACCTTGGTTTTTGTGTTCTCTTGATTTGATTGTTCACCAGATTGACTAGTTTGGAGACTGGCGTTATGGAGTTTTCAGTCTCCTTTCCCGACTCTGCATGTGTCCTTTTCATTCAGTCATTACATCCACTAAAACATCAGTCACACCACAGTAAAATACAATCAACAACACATGGCTCTTGTTTCCTAGTGTGTGAAAAGTGCTTCTCAAAGGCTGCTGCCTTCTTATAATCCGCCATTGCTGTAGAGTAAAGTTTGGTTCCATTAATCCTGGAACTATTTGGTCAAAAAGGGCTGTAACTTCACCTTTTCTCACCTTTATTTCTATTTTTTTTTTCTTTCTGTGGTTCCACTTTTCTTCCTGTCTTTAACCTCTTCTACATTCTCCTGTTTCAGTGGTAACACATCATGTTCCCCCTTTCCCCTCCAGGTCCAGCGTATAGAGGAGCTGAACGAGCTGGACATGGAGCTGTACGACTACGCCAGGGACCTGTTCCAGCAGCGTTACCAGTACACCAGGCAGCAGGAGAGGCGGCAGCAGCGCATTAAGAACCACATGCAGCAGAACCACCAGGGCCTGGGTCTGGGCGTCAGCCTCTGGCCCTCCCGCAGCAGGCAGAGCGCTGTCTCGACACTGGAGGACGGAGAAGGAGAAAAGGAGGAGGGTGAGGAGGGAGGTAGAACGGAGGAGGCGGGCAGCAGGCTCCCCACCGAGGACTACATGAACCAGATCATCAACCGCTGGTAGCAGCAGAATGAGAACAAATGCATAGACACGCATATGTAATGTGAAAAACATACACACACACTCACACACACACACATATTTACACAGAAAGTGGCGCCTGCATCAAAGACCCAAATAACTGACAAACAGACATTACTGGAGAGTTGGGCTGTGGGAATGAGAGTCCAAGTGGTTGCTATGGAGACCTGGGCTTGGTCCATTGCATCAGCTCATGTTATTGAGGTTTGCCCAGTTGTTATTAGCACCCGCTTGCCCTTTCCCCCCCTCTGAATTTCTCCATCTCTCCCATCATCATTATTGACTGAGCTGAGGAGAGATATTTTTAAGAGTTGCTGACATCCGAGTATCTCATCTATCCCCCCCTCCTCCTCCTCCTCCTCCTCCTGTATTCCTCTCGTTCTCTGTGGCCTGATATGGAGCATGAGAAAATAAAATTAAGTCTGTGAATTCCCATTAATCCTTGCTAAGGACCAGTCTACTTCCTGGACACAGTGCTCCAATTTGAAAGGAAGTAGAAAAAGCTATGAAAGTATCTTAATGGCTGAAGCTGAACAAAGAAAAAGGTGGGAGTACATGAAAGACTGTTCCTGAAAGGAAGAAAGAAAGAAGCGGAGAAAAGTTGGACTGAGTTGTGTAATAAAGCTTTCTGCTTAAAAAAAAAAAAATCAGCCATTTCACCCATGAACATGCTTTGGTCATGAAATAGTGACAGACAGTCTCATTCTCATTTTAGGATGATTTCATTTGTATTTTCCTTTTTGTGTTTATGCTTTTTTAAAAGCAGAATTGTAATAACACTGAGACCAATAATGCTGCCTAAAGAAAAGTGATTCCTTTATTCTTTATTTTTGTTTGTTTTATAAGTCAAAGCTAATGGATTGGAATGACGTACTATGGACCATAGCCATTACTGAAGCCTTGCATCTCGGAAAGAAAAAGTGGCCTGTTTCTCTGTTAAAGGTTCCCAAAGCTCCTGTCGCTTAACGAGTTCATTATTTCTCCTTTTCTCTCCTTTTTTTTTTCCGTGTGTCTCAGTCCTGCAGAGAATGACAGCCAATTACAGAGCCCGAATCTCACATACTGTACGTGTGAAGAAATCAAAGGCAGGGAGAGGGAGGGAGAGAGAGGAGTGAGTGTGCTGCAGGTTGTTGCCAGGAACCGTGCTGTGTGAGCGGCAAGCGCTTTGGAAGCCTTAACTCAGACAAATGCTCAAGATGGGAGTTGTGGAACTACCGGTCACCATGGCAATGTGAGCCCTTAATGTAGTGGGTGGCATTTGCAGTTGCTCGTTTTTTTTTTTTTTTGTTTGTTTGTTTTTTTGTTTTTTGCTCCCCGACCAAGAGCTGCGTTGTAAAAGCGGCGGTCTCAAAAAAGCCTCTGTCCCGCTCGCTGAAAGGGCACACACAGCACTGGTGACCTGTAGTTCATTAGTGTGAGCGGTATTTTACTTGGTTTTACCCTGAAGAACGGACAGGGCGAGGTAGCAGTGCCTCTATGTACTGGGATCATAGTCAACATTATTATTGCCAGATAATATGTCTGCATTATACTACAGTAATTTCTCTGACTACTCGTGTGTCTGTGCGTATGACTGTGTTTCGGTATGTGTGTAAATAGTATGTACAGTATGCCTTTGATCGGCGTATGTGTATGCCTTTGTAAATAGTGTGCCTGACTGCGAGAGGATGCCTGACGAGTTTTTTGAATGACTGGTTCCACGACCAATAATATCTCGCCATTTTTATGGTGGTGGAGGGCAGGGCAAAAAAAAAAAAAAGAAAAAGAAAAGTCCCTCCAACAGCATGTCACAGCAGTGTGACCGCCGCAGTGATGCAAGCCAATACTCTCCTCTGCCCTTTTCCTTAACCATTTATATTTGCTTTCCCCCCGTTTTCTCGTCTCCTCCCCATGACGTGGTTAGGTGTGAGGACTGTATTGCTATAATTGTCTGAAAATTTCTGATTTTTGTTTTTGTAAAAATCTGCCCGTGTTACATGTCTTCACTCTTGTCAGTAAAATCTCCAAGTAGGGTTGGGTTCTGATAGCCGGCTCCGTATTGAACCCTATTAGGAATTTCAGCTACATCGCCACTTGCAAACATCAACATGTGACAAACTTAATTTTGGTAGCAGCTGTTACCAAAAATGGTGCCTCTATAATAGTTAGATAGGGTCACATTTTTTATACTTTTAAAGGAAAGAAAAGACCCTTATAGATGCAGAGAGGGTTATAAATTTGGATAGTGGAAATGGTCACACCTCACCTGTCAATATCCGGTTGACCCTTTGGTCTTTCTTATGGTGTTAATACACCAAAATTAAGTCACAGCAATCAAATACAAATTTGGGACTGAACCAAAATACTAAGACTGTAATAAAGTAGAGTAAACATGTCTGCAGTGATTATATAGCTGAAATTCCTAATTAGGTCACAGAATTTGGCATAACATCAGTTTCTGGTTGGCAAAATACCCAGATTTGTTTGTCTCTAATTCTGTTATTACTCTAAAGCTTTCTATTGTTGAATCTTTTGTCTGCTCTTTTTATTTAAATTATTATTAGCAATGAACAGCATAAACAAACATTATATCAGCTGTAGCCAATTAACGTTAACTTTTTAACAGCTCAAACTGAAACTTCTGGCTGTTGTCTGTACTTATGCTGCGTTCATGTCATATCGGAGTTACCCTAATAACGAGTTTCCAACTGATAAATAGCGTTCATGTCAACCTCCAGTTTGTAGTGACAACTTTCTGAAAGCTCCAATATATCAGACTTGGCACTTAATACTTACTTAATAATACGGAAGTGCCTGAAAACCAAGTAAACACGGACGCCTCATGTCAGCCAAAGTCTGTCATTCAATGTAATTAAACTTCTAAATGGATATAATGTAATTTTGTCAATGCACAGCGTTTTAAACCCTCATACAACCAACTCCGCTATCATACAACCTTCCTGAGTTTTCAGATGAAGCGAACGCTCGCAAGTCCTTAACTCGGGAATCTGTCCGATCGTTCCCATTCATCTGACATGGTGTGAACGCGGCATTAGCCAAAGATTGTCTGTAAGAGAAAAGAAGCATCACTCTGTAACACCTCTCTATGACTGAGTGTTTTTAAAGTTCAACCGACCAACAGAGCAGCGAAACACTTGATTGAGCTACATGGTACAACTTAAATTTCAGTTAAATTTTAAGTTATATCATAACAATATTTTTAAGATGATCAGCTTAATACTTCTGTGTCTTTTAATTTTAAATTTCCTATGTTATGCTGTTCATCTGATTTTTAGGTTGTGAACGTTAAACCTGCGCTAACAAAAGGTGATGACGGAGCTTTGAGTTTCAGTTACTTATATCCTAAGCTAAACCCAGTTAGATTTGATAAGAGAATTGAAAGGATTTAGATTCAATACTGGATTTGGATTTGATCAAATGCTACCAAAACCCAACCCCAATTACAAGCAAAGAATCCGAGCAATAAGAGGGGAAAAGCAATGAGAAGCTGGAGAAGACAATGTAAAAGTGGGAAGGGGAATAGACATGACACAGCACGATTTAATGAAACTGAATGTAGGCCAAGTTCGGTGTCATCCAGGGGGCAAACAGAGGATGCATGCAGCAGGCGCTTCCTTGGTATTAACATAAGTAACGTGTTGCATCCTGTTCTTAACAATAGATATTGTAAGTAAGAAGAGAGGGGAAACTGACAATTTAACCGTCCACCACCCCTCTTTGTTAAATTTCAACTAATCACACAGGATCCACACGTGTCTCTTTTTTTTTTTTTTTTTTGATCAGCTCCTTTTAAATCAGGGATGATTCATGGAGGGGAAAGAGAGAAGAAACAAAGGGGGGAGAATTACAGGTATTGGGACACATCCAGAGTCAATATGCTACTTTTTGTGTAGCCTTCAAAATAACGCAATAGGGATGGAAAATGGATAAGGAAAGAGAGATCTCTTTTTTTTTTGTTTTGTTTTGTATTAACTTCCCTTTCATTGTATTTTTGTGGCAGAAACTGGAGACTTAAACACAGCAGCTCCAAGCATTTTTCCCATCAACCTCTTTTTTTACATTACACCATGTTTGGGCTCCAAACCAATATCTGGTTCTGCATTAGTGGTTAATACAAAACTGAAGAACAGTGCTGTGTTCTCCTCTTTGAGAGTGTTTTATTTTCAGCCTTCCGGTTTCTGTGATAAACCTTCAAGTGACCATCAGACTTGAAGCAGTCCTCAAACATAATCCTCCTGTACCTGAACTGAAAGAAAACTCAATCCTTTTCACTGAAGTAATGATTCCAGAAATTGATGCTATAAAAACTATACTCAAATATTTTATGTCTCATCATGTTTATCTGATATCTTAACAGCATTTTCCTTTTGTGACAATGAAGCAACCCAGGTGTCGCTAGCATCATCCTCTTTTTTTAAAAAAAAGATGTGTTAAAGAGAGTATGATTAAAAAAAACCTGTTTTTTTTTTTTTTGTTTTGTTTGTTTTTTTTTGGGTTGGTGTGCAGTTTGTCTCTGGCTCCTTCTGTATGCATCATTCTGGGTTTGTTTCTTATGATTGCAAAAATGAATCATCAAGCCACCAATTAAAATATTTCATTTTTACAGACCTGACTGTGTTGTGGTTGTCACTGCATATCATCCCTGATGCTTCCCACTCTGTCGCTCATCACTCACACTCACTGAACTTGATATGAAGCCAATATTCAGTACATTTACATTTACTTAAGTACAGTTTTGAGGTAATTGCACTACATTTCATAGAGAAATATTGTACTTTTGACTCCACTACATTTCATTTCACAGCTATAGTTACTTTTCAGATTCATATTTTATATGATCAGTTTATTTATGCATTTGGCTCTACCTTTCCAACATTAAAATGTTGCGTACATGTATATATCAATGAATCAGTAATAATATTCAGATAATATATATATATAGTACATGTATGATAAATATAACACTAAATTGGGCCATTCTACATAATGAGTCCTGTTACTTCTGATACTTAAAGTAGATTTTGCTGAAAAAACTTGTACTTTTCTTAAGTAAGATTTTGAATGCAGGACTTTTACCTGTAATTGAGTATTTTTATCATTTTTTGTGTTGCTACTTTTACTTAACTAAAAGATCTGAGTACTTCTTCTACCATTGTCATTATTAATGTAAGATACTCAGTGACTTTTTGTGTGGGAGGTTTGCCCTCCAGGTTTCTGCACCTCCATCCGAAGGCCAATCTATAACATGAGGACATCTCCACCATTCGCCTACACTAACCACGGGACCGTGACCCCATAAAGCAGCCTGGGCCCCCTCCCTAATGACAGCCTCAGCCCTGTCAACAGTGATCTACAATCTAATTCAAGCTACAGACACTCTAACACACGTATATGCACACAAATATGCTTCTTCCTCTGCTGTGGCAGGTAGGCGTTTGGCAAGCAGGGACGGATACTGAGGGCCAGTATAAATATAATTCCCTGTCCTTGGCTGAGCATGGGCCTTCGCCCTTTCTCATCGACAGCCCGGTGAGCTTAACTTTGACCCCCCCTGCGGCAGGGCAGAAAAATAATTTGCCTGGACAGCGAGGGGCAGAGGCAATTGGCTGGAGGGAGATCAGAGCAGGCAGACAGCTCCAACCAGAGTGAGAGTGTAAGGGAGACGGGGAGAGCTGAGGAATCAGAGAGGGCCTTTATGTAAGACAGGAGGAAAGAGAGGATGTTTTTGTGCCTGACATATGAACAGAGACTGAGAGGGAAATGAGGGGGAGCAGGGGAGAAAGGGAAGACTGTGCAGCCTCTCTGGCAGCTGGTACATGGTGTATTGGACTGAACGCAGTCTTTAATCCTCCCCGTAGCTCTGGGTCACTGTCATTTCAAGTGCAGCTGGACTAAACAAACAATAATGGCTCAGATACTGCAGAGGGATGGACAGCTTTTGTTTGGCTGAATGTGTGCATGCGAGTGTTTGAGAGAAAGTGCTTGCTCGCTCCTGCAGTGGGAGTCAGGCTCTGAGCGATTGTATGGGCTCTGGCTGAAGTCCATTATTAGGAGGTCAAACTGGCTGCAGCTCCTCATTGCTGGTCCCATGCTTCTTTCATGCAAACAAAGAAGCTCTGGCATTATTATCGCTTATTTTCAGCGTGGAATTCTGCAGATAAGTTCATACTGAGTGCCTCCCTTACATGCATCACAGCCAGGCTATTGTAGTTCTGGAGGATTGCCCTATTGGCACTGGCAACGGTCACGATGGAGTTGGTCTTTTTGTCTCTGGTTGAGTCTTTTCCAGCAGTGGCATGGCTTAGACCTTCATCGTCAAACATACAATGTGGATAAATCTCTGTACACAAACAATTTGCAGAGTTTCAATACCCTGTTTTGTCAAAAAGTGAATGCACGGGAGGCAATGAGAAAGTCCAATCCAGTGTGGGAGTGCACATTTTTCCTCCAGCAATAAAATAAATATGATTAGATTGGACATCTGGGGCCGTTATCTGACCTTCCACTCCGGGTTTTGGCTAATCTCCCAGGTCAACACCAAATCATCCCTCATGATATTAAAGGATTGACCCGCAGAATCCAACCTCCCAGGCAGCACACTGCTCTCTAGCTCTTACAGACTGACACCAGTGGGAGTCCAATCTGAGGAATCCCACAATCCCATTATGGTCTAAAAAAAAAAAAAAAGTGTGTTTTATTATGTTTGTGTGTGTGCGGGTGGGTGTCTGTGCGAGCTGTGGCCCAGGAGCTCATAAAGAGCTGATCCGCTACAAACTTATTAACCTCTACATAAATGTTGATGTTGGAGAAATGTAGCGGGATACAACCCTGGGTCAGGGCCAAACACGAACTCTAAAGCTGTTATAGGGGTAATATATTCGCTTTATACACATAAAGTGACACGTGCTCACACAAGAGGACGTAAAAAATGAAAATCGTAAATGTTGCTGCGCACGAAAAAAAAAAAAGTGCCTGATCCTAATTTTAAAAGTTCTCTTTTTGCTGAATAAACAGTGTTGTCAAGGTAACCAAGACGGCCCCCTTCTCTATCTTTATTTAACATATGAGCCCTGTGTTTGTTGGCTGTAATGTGGTGAATTAGCTTCATGTAGGAGACCCCAGCTGACCCCCATTATACAGTCAGGGACACATTTAATTAGCGGCAACTCACGTGAAACGACAAAATGTATTAATATTAATGGAGGTTTAATTGAGGTCGTTTTGGTCCCCCGTTGAGGCTTTCAACCTCTAAAATGGCTGACGTGTGATAGTGTGAGGAGAGGGAGCCCACACCCTGGGTTCGCCATTTTGTATGTGACCCCGGAGAAGATGACAGCCATCTCCCATAATTCATCTGAAGATGTCACCTTCTTGACAGATGAAAGGCCCTGTGGGTAGCGTCTGTGTGTGTGTGTGTGTGTGTGTGTGTGAAGCCATGTTTAGCTATACTGGTGTGGACACTTTGACCTGTCCTCAGAGGGATACAGATTATTTTTGTGCTACAATGTGTGTGTGTGTGTGTGTGTGCGCACGCGCGTGTGTATGCGTGTGCGTGCATGCACCTACGTGTGTGAGGTGTCTGCACGTGCACTTCAAAGTGAAGGTCAAATCCAACAGGATAATTAATGTCACTGCTTTTTATATAATGTTAAATCAAACCCTGGAACTGCTCCCTCTGGAGGATCAGCTGTCCAATTTAATTTAGGCTGCAGAGCGAGAAAATGAAAAAGCAAGACCCATGTCTCTACACCCTGGGACAGTGTCTCCGTACCTTTCATCTTCTTTTTATCAAGACCGCACAACAGGTAGACAGGGGCCTGGCACATTTTACCAATCTGCCCCAAAGGGACGGACTATCCGAAAGATACAGCCTAGCAGAGAAACTAAAGTTTTATAAAAAAAAATGGACCCCAGGAATCCCAGGTGCCTCTTGTAAAATGAGAGGGATTTCAGTTTCCCTGCTTTTTCATTACCGCATAACAAATAGTGCTAACCAAAGGGACAGCTTTGGCTTATTATAAATACAGGATTTATTTCCCATGGCTATCACACCATGCATAACGCAAACCTCATTTCCATGAGCCGCTTTTCAAATTAATAAGTGCAGTTTTCTCAAATCAAGTCCCAGATATATATGGGTCACCTTAACAGTGCCTGGTGTAAAATAAGTGAGGGACCTCTACACTCATGTACATGTTAGTGCTTGTCCCTTTTCATTCACACAGTGGAGTAACACATGAAATGGGACAAGCACAAACATCTTTCACTATTCTTCCGCATCCTCCTTTTAAAGGGCAAATCTCCCCTTAAATTGTATTTATATAATTATTCATAATTATCTCTGCAGCTCATCTTAATGTGTGAGTTTTTTACAAGTCATATTTTATGGATTTTTGCGTGAACATGTACACGACATGCACAGTTTTAGGCACTAAAAGTAAAGTGAGGATGCTTTCAAAAAATAATGCCATGAATAGTTTTTTATCAATCAACTTCATTCAAAGTGCAGTAAACAGAGGAAACTTAAATGAAATCAATATTTGCTGCGAGCACACTTTGCATTTAAAACAGCAGCAGTTCTCCTCGGTACACCTGCACACAGTTTTTCAAGGCACTAAGCAGAAGTTGCCACAGTTCTTTTGTAGATTTAGGCGCCTCAGTTGCTTCTGTCTCTTCATGTGATCCCACACTGACATGATGTTGAGATCAGGGCTCTGTGGGGGCCGTACCATCTTTTTGCAGGCCTCCTTGTTCTTCTTGTCGATGAAGATGGTTCTTTATGACTCTTGGCTGTGTGTTTGGGGTTGTTGTCATGCTGCAGAATAAATCTGGGACTGATCAGATGCACCATCCTTTTTGATGGTGTTGCATTATGGATAAGAATCTAAACATCTAAAGTGCCTAAAACTTTTGCACAGTGCTGCACATAAGAATGCATGCACACATATACCACTCATATTTACTGTCCTGCTTTCCACAGACTCCTTATATTCTATATAACAATAATATATGTGAGTTTTAACAAGTCTTTTGTTTAGATCCATGGCAGATTAACTTTAGTATAATCCCACACAGTAGACGGTGAATAATAGAACAGTAGAGCTCTATGGCAGCATCCACAGTGATTTTACAAGGATACATTTACATAGAGAGAGACCTGCTCTCAGATAAAACTCATTTGCATGTTGTTTTTTTAATTCTGTGAACCCATGGAGCCAGAAAATAATTAAGTTTTGATGGGCCAACTCCATAAAGTAATATTTTCTCAAATTTATAGCTGGACACTGTTGTTCATGTCAGTAAATATTGATTATACTGTCCAAACTCACTGGAGGAGCACAATTTAAACTATGTTTAGTGTGAGTTTTATGATAGATCACAAATTTTATTGGAGCTGCAATGATTAGTTGATTAATCGATTAGTCAATCAACAGATAATTAATCGGCAACTATTTTGAACATAGATTAATCGTTTGTGAGCAATTTTTTAAAGAAAAAATGACAAAATTCTGTTAAATGCAAATATTTTCTGGTTTCTTTAGTCCTCTAGTAAACTGATTATCTTTGGGTTGTGGACAAGACATTTGAAGAAGTCATCTTGGGCTTTGGGAAACAGTGTTGGCCTTTTTTTTTCTGACATTTTATATACCAAATGATTAATTGATTGATCAACGTTTAATTTTTAATGTTTAATTGTTAATTGCAGCCCTACATTTTATGATATATACAGTAACTGCCCAGTGAGGAGTCATCTGCATTAGTGATGAGTGGCATGAGTAACAGGTGTGTCATAGTTCTGTTGTTTTGTTATTTTGCATTTTATTTACTATTAATATTGCTACTTTAGTTTTGTATGTTAATTGATAGGCTTATATTTGTCCAAATAGCTTTTATGATGAGCCCAGCCACCTTTAAAAAAAGGATATTATGGTACAATTATAAGGCAGTAAAGGTTCATGCAAAACATTGCCAACAAATTATTTTTTTTAATTAAATTGAGTTTTAAAAAAGTATATATATTTATATAAGTTTAATTTTGTGTTTTTTTAGGTTGGGAGGCAAAGGGTTAGGCAGCAATGTTAATTGCTAATTCAGTTTTCCCACACTTCAGTTTCTAATTATCTTTCAGAGAGAAATGAGATATTTTGTGTTCACGTCACGTTTTTATTTCACGGAGGGATTTTGGAGTCATTTTGAACAGGCAACATTTGCGGTAACCTACTTTGACTGACAGGACCCACCCACTCCCAGCGGATCATGAATGCAGGAAGCTCCGGAGCCGGCTCCGGTGAGACTATATCATTCATTTTTTATGTGATGCAACCACAACCGACTGTATTAACTGCTGGTTATCAATGTTATTTTAGAAGCTGCATCTTTAGCGGACTGCGAGTAAAGTGAAACATGTAAAATTAGGTCGTTTTAATGCTAAGTTCACTGAGCTAGCTCCTTTAGCGTCACCTCGCCGTCAGTTAACCGACTGATGACGGGCTCTGGATGTGACTTTAACATATATTACAGTAGTTTAGACCACTAATAATGTAACATATTACGTGGTTTTTACAGATAGCCGTTAGATTATGATTATTATTGTCATTAAAATAGTCCGGATGTCCGAACTGAGCGCTCATTGGTCGGAGGAGCCACGCTGAACTTTCCTATTGGACAGAAATCACACAGCGTTTTGTTTACTAGTGAAGTCCTGTAACTGTCTAAAATATGGTGATTAAGCATAGGATCGCTATTTTTCAAGTCTGTCTTAAAACAACAGACAGGTGCCCAAATGAACATTAAATTAGGTTTTTCTTGCCATAATCATCCCCCCTGTTAATACTGACCATCAGAGGATCTCTTCATAATGCACTTACAATGTAAGTGATGGGGGCGAAAATCCACAACAAAGCTTCTTCTGTGTTTATCTGAAGCTAATATGAAGCTTCACCTGTCCAAATAAGTCAAATCAAGTAGATATCTTTCAACCTGACAGTCTTTTTAGTGCCAAAGTCCCTCTTTTTGTTATTGTACTTCCACCGCAGCTCAACAGGGAAACACAAAGAGGGAATCTGATACTAAAAAGACTGTAAATGCAGCAGATATCCACTTGATATGACTAACTCAGACTGCTTAAGCCTCAGATAAACCTTTTAATGCATTTTTGTACAAAATGACTGCGCGGACACACTGTTTAACAGTCAGTATGAACAGGAGAAATGATTACAGCGAGGAAAACTTTGTTCAGTGTTCATTTGGGCACCTGACTATTGTTTTAGGACAGACTTGAAAAATTGTGAAACCGTCCTTTAAGGATTCATACCTTCCTCTTTATCATTCTGGCTCTCTTTCTCTCTGAAGTTACTCAGACGCAATTTAAACTAAAGCCAGAAGGGTCTTAAAACACGATTTAGATGCAGGGCCAGTGGTAGAAGAAGTACTCAGACCCTTTAAGTACCAATACAGCAATGTAAAAAATACTTCATTACAAGACGTCCTGCATTTAAAATCCTACTTAAGTAAAAGTACTTAAAGTAAAGTAAAAGTACTAATTTTGCAGGAAATCGGGCTGATTATATTAAATAAATTTAACAAAGTAGATTGTTAATATTAATGAGTCAATGCTGAAGCAGCGTTTTATTGTTGTAGCTGCTCGACGTGGAGCTAGTTTGAGCTGCTTTGTGAGGGTCATGAGATAAACCTGAGGGGTCATGAGATGATAGATTGGGTAGGAAAGAAGAAAAAACAAGGTTCTGCTACATACATTTGGATTCATTTTTCAGAATTTTTCTTTCATCTTTGCATGTTTGTGAAACATTGGAGAGGTTAACCTCTATGGGCCTCAGTTATTTATTTGAAACCATGTGAGGGGAAATGTCTCTTTGGTGCAAACAACTCAAAGACATCTGAAACATGACAGAGACACAAATAAAAACATTTTCTTGTAAAGGCTCACAAGCCAAAAAGTTTTTAAAATTGTACTTAAGTACAGTACTTGAGTAAATGTACTTAGTTACATCCCACCAGTGTGCAGGGGTACGGCATTATGGAATAATTCAGGACATGCCTTTGTCGACATTGTGCTTAGGTGGTGTAAACTTCCTAACAAATTTGTAATTAATGAAATTACCAAAACCAGTACACACATAGTCAGCCTGGGAGTCTGTGGCCCTGAGGCTATCCAGCGGCGATCCAGGCTTGTCTAGATTCAGCTGAGATGGATTGCACTTCACACCTTGCATCATAAAAAATTTCAAAAGCCTCTCCAGTGGTCACCTGCAATCAGATGCAAAGGTTGGCCCAGTCCTAAAACTTCAAAAATGAATTTTCACTAAAATAAAGTGCAACAGTGTCCAAGAAAAATGAATTTAGGGCTACAACTAACAATTATTTTTATTATTGATTAATCTGCCAATTATTTCCACAATTAATTAATTAATCATTTGGTCAATAAAACATCTGAAAATGCTGAAAAACACCCATCATGACATCCTGGAGTCTAAGGCGACGTCCTTAAAATTCTTATTTTGTCCAAAACCCTAAAATAGATTTACAGTTTTGTAAGACCAAGAAAATCCTCAAATTCTAACATTTGAGAGCCTTGAACCAAGAAATGTTTGTTTTTGCTTGGAAAATTACTTAAACGATTATTTGATTATCAGAATAGTTGCTGATTAATTTTCTGTCGATCGACTAATTAATTAATCAACAAATCGTTGCAGCTCTAAATGAATTCACACACACAAAAAGTGCAACAATAGTACCACCAGTCCTCCCGGGCCTCCAGACAAAAAGGCAAGTTGGGGTCAAGGCACCATTCAATGAGTGTTTGGTGGTATTTCCTGAGGTAGCACATAATGTTTGGTGGTGGTCGGGCAAAAACTGACCAACCAATAAGGCTTTGGAAATCAAACTAGATGAAAGCCTGTGCAAGTCAATGGGGAAAAAAGAGAAGGGGAAAAAAACAACACATCACACTCATTTGGCACTCCCTCCCTCACTTGGCGCCCTAGGCAACCACCTACATGGCCTATACCACGGGCCGCCCCTGAGATGTTGCCTTCTGCTCACATTTGTTTTATCCGTGGAAACTATGAGCACTGCTAAACATACAAACTCACCCATTCTCACTCAGGTGCACAGCTACAGGAGATGTGGTAGTTTGCTTTGAGTACAGACTTCAAAACTGTGTTCAAGTTGTTTGGCAAAGGCTACTGTGTAGGACTGCAGTTCATTATCAATTAATCTGCTGACTATTTTCTCGATTAATCATAAGCTCATGGTGACGTCCTCGTCTTCAAATGCCTTGTTTTGTCTGATCAACAGTCCATATCCAAATATTCAATTTAATATCACGTATGACAGAGAAAAGCTTCAAATCCTCATATTTGAAGTCGCTATATGAAGTTGATATGTGGTTATATTGTCAGACATCAATATCACAATACAGCAAATGTATGTGAGTGAGTTTCTCTGTAACACATTCTTTGATTTATTTTTTTTTGTCATACCCACAATGATTATCATTTCATTTGCCGCTGCATCCCACCTGATGTCCCTTTCGATCCTTCTATCAGGTATAGGCTTGAGGATGTGGCTTCTGTGGGTCCTGCTGCTGTCGCTGCTCTCTGCGGTGTCTGTGGGTGCAGACTCCAAGGCTGTCACCACCACGCTCACAACCAAATGGACTGACACTCCTCTGCTGCTCGAGGCCAGGTACGGTAACACGGCTCCGAACAGTTGCAGCCTTTTGGCCGCGTTATATAATTACATTTCGGTAGCAGATAACAGATAAATCAATGTCCTGAGGGCTGGTCAGGTCATTACTGAGACTGTCCTCTAAGTGAGTTTAAACTTCAGTCTCAATGACATGTCCTTGAGCAAGACACTGAATACATAAAGGTTTCAGATGCTGTGCTGTTGACCCTGAGCTCTGACTTTTCTACAGAAATGTTCTTTCTCTCAAGTTTATTAATTATTCAACAGCCTGTTTGGGCGCACTAATTTTACTGTTATGTAATAAGGATTTAAGCATTTACACTTTGAGTTGACATAGTCTTCTCTCCTTCTCTCTACCATTGCCACCTTCATCACCTTCTTCCTCAGTGAGTTCCTGGCAGAGGAGAGCCAGGAGAAGTTCTGGGACTTTGTGGATGCCAATCAGAACATAGAAGGAGAGCATGATGGTAGGGTAAAGCTGCTGCAGCCAGCCTCAGACCAGTTTTCACTTTTAGTCTCTGTGCTGTGAGCAGCCGAATTTATGATGTGTATGCAAGCCTCTTGGCAGCATTTGCAGTGTCAGTGTTTTATCCAAACACTTATGCAAGCGATAACATGACATATTTATATATTTTTTTTGTTCTGTTTATGTGCCCGTGGTAAAACAGTTAAACCATAACTCCTATGACAGTTAAAGAAGCCGTTTTTAACAGCTGAATACAGAGAAAACATCTTAAAGAACATTACTTCTGTCTGTGTTTGTGCTTCTCGACTTATGCAGACACAGATCAGGCCTACTATGACCTGATTGTGAAGAAAGCCGGTGCCTTGCTCAGCTCCGTCCAGGTGAACATGCTGAAGTTCGCCCTCTCCCTGAGAGCCTACTCTGCGACAGTACACTCCTTCCAACAGGTACCAGGAAGATGACATGAGTTTGCGGGTGAGGGGGGGGCTCATATTCCTGTGAATGTGTTTTCATGTGTGCATAATGATCCTGCTGTTCATCTTTTTAGATAGCGTCCAATGAGCCTCCTCCCTCTGGCTGCTCAGCCTTCTTTAGCGTCCATGGAGAGAAGACCTGTGATACAGAAAGTTTAGCAGCACTGCTGAAAACAGCGCCGCAAAGGTAACTAAAGAGAGAAAACAAGAGAGACACGATGACAGTATGAATCATTAGACTCATTAGAATAAGGACTGGTCTTCATGATCGACTTGTCTCTGTCTTTCAGGCCGAAGCCATACCTTTTCAAAGGCGACCACAAATACCCGGGATCAAATCCAGACGCGCCTGTTGTCATCCTGTACGGCGAGTTAGGAAAACCAGATTTCCGGAGGCTTCACCAAGTCATATTAACCAAAGTCAACGAAGGCCTGGCGACTTACGTGCTCCGTCATTACCTGGCTGTAGGTGTTTCTCACATTCCCAAGAATAAGATTAACTGGATGTGTGAATGATGAATACAAAAGCTGGGTCTCATGGTCTTCATCATTGGATGGAGTTTGCTCACATATTGAATATATAGTACATTGTCAAGAAAATTGTCAGCAGATCAGTTGATAAACACAATAATTGTAAGTTGCAGCCTTAATAAGCATAACACAGTATAACCAATGGAAAAACTACATCCATGTGACTGAAAGATGTCATTACACACACATCACACATCAGATTGAAACACAGTTATTGATACTCCAGATAAGGCCTGTGCAGCATCTACGGTTTGTAGATAGGTTTGAATTGTGGCTCTATGCTCTATTTAATCTAAATCATCAGCGAATCAAATGTTTTCCATATTAGGAAAAGGGTTATCAATAGGGAGTGGGTTGTCCACTAATCAGAAGGTCGGTTCGATCCCCAGCTCCTCCAGTCCGCATGTCAAAGTGTCCTATTGTTCCAAATTGCTGCGCCGTGTGTGTGTGTGTGTGTGTGTGTGTGTGTGTGTGTGAATGGGTGAATGCTGGCATGTATTGTAAAGCGCTTTGAGTGGTCGATAAGACTAGACAGGCGCTATATCAATGCAGTCTACTTACCATTTATCCTTGTAGGTAGAGCGTTGTCAGGTGACATCCCAAAGTTTCTTTAAAAAGCCAAAAAAAGAGTGAACACCGACCTCTCCCTCCACAACTGCTGTCATAGTGGCCTTGAGTAAGACTCTTAATCCCTATTTATTTAAGTAGAGGTTTTTAGCCCCTTTGTATGAAAATATTGCATGTAACTGGTAGTGAACATGAAGCAAGATGATGATAAAAACACTTGTGTGTTCACTTATCCTCATCAAAAAAAAAAAAAAAAACTCTGCAGTTTAACTGAGCTTCTCATTTACACCTCTGATGAAAAGCGCTCCTCCAATTTACCATGTCAAGTTGAAGTCGAATTGCTTCTTTCCTCACATGCAAATATGCGGATAAGTTTTCCCTGTAATTATGCTAAATTATTCTCACCATCTGTCTTGTTAGGCAGGAAGTCCTGCACACTGCAGAGGTTGTAACATTTTTTTTTTTTTTTTTTTTTTTTTACTTCAAAGCTCAGAGGCCAATCAGAGGACAGTTAATGTGTCCGGCACCTAACAAGCAACAGCTGGTTGTCTGTACTTGGAAACTGTCAAAAAAAAAGTCAGCACGAATCATTTTTTATGCTGCAAGACTGATCGTACTTTTACAACAGAGATGAAGAAGAAGACAGAGAAGTTAACGGTTTTTCACTTAGTTGTGTATGTATTGGAAACATTGTTAAATTTGCCATCGGTGCAGCTGCAATGAAATGAGTGTCTTAACTGCTACTGCCAGTTCCCGAATGCATTTAGGCCCTCGCTGAAGACATCCTCAAGTGGCATGTCAAGACTCATCAAGGGATCCGACACACTCGTGATAGGGACCACTAACTTCTGCCTCTCACCTTTTTTTTTTATCACGCCTCCTCTTTCCCTCCAGAATCCAAGCGGAAAGAAAGTCCATCTGTCTGGGTACGGAGTGGAGCTGGCCATCAAAAGCCAGGAGTACAAGGCAAAGGACGACACACAAGTCCAAGGTGCACACACAGGAATACACGCCGTCGATACACACATGGTGTAATCCAAGACGAGTCCTGATGTGAATAACGAGTCAATTGATTGTGGTTTCAGGGGCAGAGGTGAACGCTACGGTGATCGGAGAGAATGATCCAGTGGACGAGGTCCAGGGATTCCTTTTTGGCAAACTGAAGTGAGTGACTCTGTCAGCCCATGATAAAAATTCAGAGCTTGGATTACCTCCAGGAACTGCACCATGCTCACACTTGCCAAATGTTTTTTTTTCCTCTGCAGTTTCTTCCCTCAAAGCACCAACCATATCTCTCTGATAAACTAACCTGAATATAAATGAATCTGAATCCGACCACTTTCTCTTAATTAGCAATTTAGGCATTTAGCAGAGGCACTTACTCTTTGTTTTGTCTGTCTTTCTCTCTCCAGGACCCTTTACCCAGAGGTGAAAGAGCAGTTAAAAGAGTTGAGGAAGCATTTAGTAGAAAGCACAAATGAAATGGCACCTCTTAAAGTTTGGCAAATGCAAGGTGGGTCTCCTCCTAAATCATATTCTCCTCTTTCAGCAGTTAGCAAGTTTTCTTTTCATTTTCTGCTTCCTATTGTAGCACGGTTGGATTTGTTGATAGTATGTTTCTGCCTGTTGGCTACATCACTTATAAATTACTGTACTTAACAGTCTGTTGACAGCAGAGTGAAACACATATGTAATCCTGACAGAGCCAACACATTGACAGAGCCAACAAAAATAAACTATGAGGCACTCTGACCATGCACCAAAGCTAAACACTTCCTCAGCTTGCAGTTAACAACTGCAGGCATTATTTCTGTCACTTAAATTTTGAGGGAATCGATTTTATGATCTTGTAAATATACCCTCAGGATTCGGTTGGAGCTCCGCGTCCATTAGTTTCATAACTGCAGCTGACAAATGATAATTGTCTAATGGCAGAAATCCCAGATCTTCATCCCCATCAAAGTATAATCAGTTGTTTCGTGACTCAAAGTGGCCCATCTGTACTCACAATTTTATAAAAATCTGGTCATATGTTTTAGAAGGTCCTTTAAGGTCCTCTGATCAGGATTTGCTGGTTGCTCCTCGATCTAGGCGGAGATCTGTGGACACCTTTAAAAAGCAGCTCAAGACCCATTTGTTTAGACCTGCCTTTATGTAATTATTCTATTTTCTATTTAATTCTGTTTTTATCGTGTTTGTGACGTCTCTGCTCCTGAAATGTGCTTTATAAATAAGGTTACTTACTGACTTAGAGATACCTTTCTTAAACCTAACTCAATATAAACTTTGCTGCCAAACATCCACAGAACTTTATTTTAACATTGGCTCCACCTTGTCTACAAAAATAAAAATGTACGTACATTGTGATGCATCAGTATTAATAATCAAATAATATAACATATAATATAACACTCACTGGGCCCATTGCTCTGCATGAGTATTTTTACTTTTAATGTTTTAAGAACATTTAGCTACTATAGCTGTTATAAACATTTGCATCACACTTGATACACTTACAGCATTGAAAGTTAACTAATTTCAATGAGACACTTTGCATCCATTCATCTGATTTATTTTACGTATGCATTGATCATAAATAAATAAAAGGGAATTACTATCGGTTTCAGTTGCTTTAACAGTGAGATCATTCCACCAGTGAATCAGACTTGCAGCTGAAAATGTATCCGTCTACTTCTGTAATCAATGACTTCGGTCGATCAGTATTCTCCTGATACATTTGAGCCATAATAACATCGTGAAGATATGAGAGCATTGTCTGCTGCAACATAAAAGCACTATTGATTAGGATTACATCATCTATTGAGTTAGGAACTTGAACACCGTTTCACAGACGTAATTGTATGTGTTTCTGGATTTTGTCCACCTATTCTTTGTTACTTTCACCTGATTTATATGGGTTTTATAAAACACTTGGCATCCGAGAGTGTTATTTTCACCGTTAGGTGTGGTCAGGATGTGAGCGTGAGGCTGCTTTGATTGTGGTGAATAAAGGATGTGAGGGAATGTGAGAGTCGCTTGAGCTTGACAGTCAGACTGTCATTTGGGCGTCTGTCTTTATCTTCTACCCCAGTGGGGCTCATTAGCTCAGCCTGTTTACAAAGAGAGGGAGACCTCCAGGGCCTAATAATCACACAGGCTACAACACCATTACAGAGATGCTCACTGCACTGAAATAATCCTCGCTACACTCTTCTTCTCCTTGCATGCTAAAGCTTCAGATGCCCTTGCGTTGTTTCTACACATCTCTACGTGTACATATGATTATTTTCCCTCTACCTGTGTGTAGACATAATGCATAATAGAAGCTGTGTTAGCTTTTCTAATTAATGCCTCAAAACAAGCACCATGACATGAAATGATTTGCTAATTAATACATTAATTACTTTAAAGGAAAGCTTTCTTGCTGAGAGTTAGATGAAAAGATTGATGCCACACTCTCATGGACGTGCGAGAAATATGAAGCTACAGCCAGCAGCCGGCTCAGTTAGCTTAGCACAAAGACTGCAAACAGCTGACCTCTGTCTAGAGGTAAACACCACTGTGAGCACTGCTAAAGCTCACGTATTAACACGTATCTCGTTTGTTTGATCTGTAGAAACATTTAAAACAGCTTTAATCGATATTTTTTTAATGTAGCAATGTATCAAATGATAATGTTCTCATAGTGACAGACCCTCAGACATATCACCTGACTCCGCAGCTCCTCTCGGCTTTACGAGCTTAAGCTTTATATCGAGTTTCGCCTCATTGTGTAGCTGCCAAGAACTGTTTCAGCTCACTCTCATAGCGTAGTCTTTAGCCACAGCAGGCAGCTGTCTCCAGAGAAAAAGCTCTAAAAACCTATTGTACACTACCTGCTCAGCACCAAACGGCAAACAGACACAGTTAGCTTTAGACTAGCTGGTGAACATAGTGGAGCATTTACCAGCTAAAGAGCCAGATATTTCCCTCAGGAGTTGGTAGAAAGCAAAAACAGAGCTAAAAGAGAGTGAATATTGGACTTACAGTCATCAGGTGGACAGAAACACGACTCCACATGAATGATGGATGTGTAAATAAGCAACTATGTGCCAACAAGTTCAACATATCAACTTAAAAGGTGATGATAGGACAGTATTGTGTGTGTCACAGCTGAAGTAGCACTTGACTTTAAATTCCAGGAAGTTGCACCTTTAAGCCCTGGTTCTTGTTGAGTTCATTCACAGCACACAATCTGGCAGTGTTTCATACTTTTCATAGTTTTGTATTTTGTTCTTTCTGTGTTTCTCTTTCTCTGTACCCTCTTGTGTTTCCTGTTGGCCTCTTTTCATTTTGTCCACTCATTTCTTTCCCATTTTTTTTTTTTTTTTGCCTACCTACCCACCCACCTCTTCTTTTATAGATCTGAGTTTCCAGACAGCCGCTCGCATCCTTGCTGCTCCCGCGGTTGATGCCCTCAACGTTATGAAAGACCTCAGTCAGAACTTTCCCACCAAAGCCAGGTATAGAACAAACACACACACCAAAAGGAGCTACAGTACGTAAGAAGTTTACACCAGATATTGACTAGTTTGCAGTTTTACAGTTCAGTCTGCCTTTTTTCTCTCACAGATCCATCACAAAAACAGTGGTCAACTCCGAAATCCACAAAGAAATTGCAGAGAACCAGAAGGTACGAGTTTGTTTGTCTATTCATCTATTATTTATTCATCTTGTTCATCTTGTCTTTCCAGCTTCTCTACCTTCTCTGTGGCCCATTTGTTTGTTTTAAATACTGTTCACAGGTATGTTGTTTAATTAAAAAGAAAGATTAAGCAATTTCCTTAAACAGCTAAGCACTGTATTAAACAGGAGTAAACTGCGGATTTATACACATTTTGCCTGCTAGCACCATGACAGTGTGGGTTTGTGGGAATGACTCAAAATAAACTACAGGGCCCATGTTCATTGTAATGAATACATATTTTGGAAAACAGTGGAGCTCTACGGCACAGAGGAATGAGATATTTCCAGCTTTAACGCACAGATAATATCAATAAGTAGAATCAGTTCATTGTTAGTTTTGTTCTTTTTTTGGGATTTATTGACAATATTTCCGGCCTTATCCTTCAAGCCCTAATCACTAGAGTCTGACTGATAGATTTGTTTGTCGATAATATCGTCCCCAATTGGCTTAACAAAGAAATATTGTGTTTGTGTAAATGTTGGTAGATATACAGAAAGAAACTGCAGTACACAAATGCATTTTTATGCATTTTTACCATCATTTTTCATGGTCAGTATATTGTTGCTGTTTGTGTTTTTATCTGTTGTTACTGGTTATAATTATTAAGAATTAATTAATTCTACATATTTGATCCCCAAACCACCCGGAAGCCCTGTTACTGTCATTTTTAATATTAAAGATTTAGTCACAGTTTTAAAATATCATGCTTCAGTGCAAATCTCACTGCCAAAGATTTTTGTTCTGTCACTGTGTGCGTTAGCGTAGAAAAACAAATATCGACCTGTATAATATTATCAGATAATTATTTTTAAAATTAATTTCTTCATATCTCAAATTCAATATTACTATTAGTCTCAAAAATTGCGGATTCAATCCGACAAACTTTTCTTCATCACTGCTGCTTGACTTCATCCTCTTTCATTCCTCTGTCTTGCTGTTTCCCTTCCTGCTGACTGTGTCGTCCTGTGGTCAGGGATAATTTAGGTTTAGCTGTTTGCCGATCTAATCCAATAAAGGAGGAAAATAAAGAGAAACAGAAAGCATTATTGCATACAGCCACCACAACGCCGCTGCCTCTTAGCCGTCTTCAGGGAAATATCTTGAAATGAGAGCAGAGCTTCTTGTTTTTCTTTTGTTTCTCTCACCTTTTATTATGTGATAAATTGTAAACAACATCTGATTTGAAAAGAATTCAGTTTCTGACAATGTGTTTGGCTTTGTCCTGCTAATGGAATAGGTAATCACCTTTTTTTCTTGTCAAATGTTTTTTTTTTTGTTTTTTTTTTTCCCCCACTCCTCCTCCCTCATGCTGTGCTCGCATTATCTTGGTGTGCAGACAGGAGTTTGGGTGGGTGGAGGGGGTGAGCGGCAAACGTCCTAATTACTGAATCAGTGATTCATTCGGCGGGCGCAGTGAGTCCTGCAGCGAGAAATGATTATTGATTGAAGTAGTTTGGACACATGAACTTGCACGCAGACATTTTCTCTCTCTCTCTCTCACACACACACACACTGTTTAAGTGGGATGAACAGTATTTGTGTTAATCATGTCTAGTTGTAATTGCAGTGTCTGGAGTATGATTAATCTGATGTCTTTGTCTTTCTGTAATGAGATTTGACTGCGCCAGAACGACTTTGAGCTTTCCTTCGCCTGTGCAGACGCGCAAACACTCACACGTTTTCTCACGGCCAGACACACACACACACACACACACACATCTACACCCTTTCTCTAATAATTAGATTTGTTTAGTTTGGGGTTTGATTGCTCTAAACAGACTGAAAAGCAGAGCTGTCAGTGCTTGTTTGGAGCTTTCGACGTGCCTCGTTACGGCTTTGTGTTGACTGTTGCCTCTAGTTTTACAATCTAATTGACTGCGCAATGTCCGGCTTTGACGTTACCTGCTACACAGCGCGGTGATCTGCTCAGCGGGAATTGAATGGGGAGTTTTAGGGTTCGATGTGAAGAGGACATTTAGTTGTGTTGACGCTTCTCTCTCTCCATAGTTTTTCAAAGGAACTCTCGGGCTGCAGCCTGGGGATTCAGCTCTGTTCATCAACGGGCTGCATATAGATCTGGACACACAAGACATCTTCAGGTACACACACACACACACACAATCCTAGTCATATGTGAATATATGTGTATATGTGTGTATTATCATTCAGTTAATAAACTGTGTAACGTCTCTTTTATTCTGTTTCAAACTTGCTAACAGTTGGTTGCAATCTGCAACCTCACTGCTAGATAACACTAAATCCTACACACTGGTCCTTTAAATTCTGTGACCTTTTCATGATGATACACTCACAATCTATGATTTATTAATACATTTATTTACAAATTCTTACACTAAACACGCATTCACATGCTTGCAAACCTTCGAACAGTCCATAAATAAACACAGGTATACGAGAGGAGTTGGGTTTTTACAGATTTTCACCTGAAATACACACATTCTTTTAATTGGAGCTATTCAACTTTAACTTCATCGTTAACTTCAATTTATCCAAACATACAGGTAATAATGTTAATATAACAGGAAGTTCATATAGCAACAGAACAGAATTGCGGAGACTAATTGTCAAAGAAGAAATCAGTTGAGGATTTCCCAGCCAGTGAGACTAGGAGAGGCCATAGTATGCAGAGAAAAGATGTCTTTTCAACCTGGATTTGAAAATAAACTAATTATAACCATGATTTCATGTCCCCGTGCAACTAAAGTGTTTCCTTACTGCAGGAAGTACATCTATAGTTTTCAGTAAACAAGGTCATCGTGCAACCTGCCTGTCTCAGAGAGGTGGAAGAAAATGCAAATCAGCTAATTATGTACCAGGAAAAATAATAAAACAATAAATGGTTTTGCAACTGCAACTAATGTTTATTTTCATTGTGGATTAATCTGTCAGTTTTTTAGATTAATGCAGATTAATGGTTAATTGTTTCGTCCATGAAAAGTCAAAAGAATTGTGAAAAATACCCATCAGAAGTTCTGAGAGCCCAAAGTGAAATCTTCTGTTGTTTTGTGTGTGTGAACAAGAGTCAAAAGCCCAAAGATATTCATTTTAAAAGGATAAAAAACAGAAAAGATGCAAATCCTCACATTTAAGAAGCGATAATCAGTGAATATTTGAAAATTTTGGGGTTGTTTTAACAATTGAAACGGATCAATTGTTATTCACAGTCATTGCAGATTAATATTTGGCAGGTTTCAAATTATGTTTAAAATCTGATTTGCATCCAGATTGTTGTATTTCCTTGTCTTAAATTTAAACACATATAATACCCTGTTTTTTAATAAAAAATGAAAATAATGAGCCCTAGGTATTAATCTTTCTTACAAGTAATCAGCTGTTAGCAGTTACAGTGCTTCTTTCATGCCCATTTTTACACTCACCTACACACACTCTGACTCACCTCTGTCCCTCGTTACCTGCAGCGTGTTTGAAGTGCTGCGCAGTGAGGCCAGGGTGATGGAGGGTCTGCGCTCTCTTCACATCGAGACGCCCTACATCCACGACATCCTAAAGCTCAACGTCCAGCCCTCTGACTCTGATTACGCCGTCGACATCCGCAACCCCGCCATCAGTGTAAGAAACCACATACTGTATGTTCGCGCACAGTCAAAGCACTGTTGCTTATTTATACCTCCCTTCAACCATTCCCTCTTTAATTCTCTTCGATTTTTAGTGGATTAACAACTTGGAGACGGACCACAGGTACAACTCGTGGCCCTACAATGTGCAGGAGCTGCTCAGGCCGACCTTCCCCGGAGTCATCAGGCAAATCCGCAAGAACTTCCACAATCTGGTACGACCCCGCCTGATTAATGAAACCCCTTGTGAATCCAAATATCTGAATCCTTGTCGAAAATATCATCGTGTGTGTGTGTGTGTGTGTGTGTGTGTGTGTGTGTGTTGCAGGTGATTATTCTGGACCCAACCCAGGAAAACACTGCTGAGCTCCTGAGTGTTGCAGAGATGTTTTACTCGAACAACATCCCGCTCAGGTTTGTGTATAAAGATTTTAGTTACTTGTAAAAATAGATTCTGTATATGGCCCCATACGACAGGTGCTCTTTACTGGGGCAGGTAAAAGTACAAAAAAACAAAAATCCAGGAAGTCTTGCCAGTTATTTGTCCTTAAGTGCCACCCGCGGCTGGTATATAATTGTTACGACCCTCTAAAACGGCTCGTTCCAAAGAAGGCCTCAACATAATCAAAGAGTCGGGAGTGTCAGCAAAATCAAACCAATTTATTAACAGAAAACCAACAACTACTAACAAAAGCTGATGAGCCGGCCAAAATGAACAAAAAGAAGGGAAGACACCCAGACCCCAACCCACAAAAGGGTCGTAGGATCTGGGCTCTCCCCTCTAACCTAAACCCACATGAAAACTAAACCTAACAGAAAGAAAGCCGCAAAAACAAGACTACCAGACCCACCAAAACAAACAAAAGACTAACAAAGGCAAAAAAAAAAAAAAAAAAAAAACGAAAGCGTGGCAAAAGCACACAATATAAGCTGCTGCTGGCAAGGCTGAGAAGTGGAGAAGAAAGAGTGAGGCACATTCCTGCCCCCTCTTTATTGGTCCTCCCTCAATCAGAGGGAAGACCCTGATGAAGACCTGAGTCGATATGTGTTGGTCTGCTCTATGCTCAAAGAATAAATTCACTATATTGTTTCACCTGAAAACAGAGTATAAATATCTAGCAAGGCTTCTCGGGTTTTGTTTTTCAGATTCTGTATATATTGAATATTGTATGTATTTTCTGATGAATGTGGGTATAATATTTTTTTATTATTCCCCAGTTGCTACAGAAAACAGAAAATTTAAAAAAAGATGTTGCACTGCAGTTGGGATGTTTACTCAAAATCCATTTTAATTTTAAGAGTTTAGTCAGGCAAGGTTTGGGAGACCTTTGATACCTCCCTGCATGTGGCATCTCGGGATGGTCAGTTTGTTTGAATACTGATGAAGCAGACAGCACACACACTGCATTTTAACTGACCGATATACATACAAGAGTCTGTCAAGAAACTTATGTGGTCTGCGTTTGTGTTTTAGGATAGGTTTTGTGTTTGTGGTGTCGGACGAAGAGGACATAGACGGTATGCAGGACGCAGGCGTGGCGCTGGTCCGAGCCTACAACTACATCAGTGATGAGGTGGACAGCCAGAGCGCTTTTGAAGCCGTCATCTCGGTGAGTCGACCCCTCACAAACAGTACGATGAAGACCTGGCTCCTCTTAACACTCCTGTTTCCCTCATGAGAATAGCATTTACAAGACGGATAGTCTTGATGGTTGTCTGATAAAAAGAATATTCCTTCTCGTGCCTTCCCCTTCCTCTAGATGTTTAACCGCGTGCCCACAGGCGGTCAGCTGAGTGTTGGGGATGTAGTGAAAGTGCTGGAGAAGAGGTTCCCCTACGTGGAGGTCAGCAGCGTCCTGGGAGCCGACTCCAGCTACGACAGCAACAGGAAGGTGAGATGGGCTGAGTGCGGCGTCGCTGTGGCAGATGCTGCCATGTTTTTGTTGGTATTAGCAGTCAAATCAAATCAAAGTCTTGTTTTTTTTTTTTTAGACTGAGGTAAAAGTAAGACCAGGCAATTTTATTTGTGGTTCATTTCAGACACACTGGCAATTTAAGCTGCTTTACAAATTGCATAAATATGTAAAATAATCAAAGTAGATGAAAAAACAGTAAAGCAAGGAGGAGATACTAACAAATTAAAATATTTAGATGAGAGCAAAAAATAGTAAAACCAACATGGAGGGAAACGTTCAAACTTATTGGCAACAGTGAAGAAAGTTTTGCGTTTAGATATAAACATGGTCAGAGTTGGACAGTAAAATTATCCAGGAGGTTATTCCAACTTTGTATAGCTTAGACGCTAAATGCTTGAATAATAAAAATACTACATTTTGTTCTGACTCTTGAAATGACACAAGAGCTGCTGAATCTTCATCTGCTGAAAGCGTATCAGAAATATAATTTGGTCCCAGCCCAGTGATTTTGTAGAAGTAATAGTATTTTTAAAATGTTTAATCTGACTTACTGGTAACCAACACAGAGACTTGACAACAAGTGTAATTAGTTCTAAAGCTGCAACGATTAGATTAATTTTGTGTCGTTGACTAATCATTAGTCCATCAACAGAAAATTAACCGGCGACTATTTTGATAATCGAATAATCGTTTTAGTCATTTTTTTTTTAAACCAAAAATGCCAAAACATTACTGGTTTCAGCTTCTCAAATATGATGATTTAAAGCTGTTATTTGTCATACATGATAGTAAACTGAATATTTTTGGGTTTTGGACTGTTGGTCAGACAAAACAAGACATATGAAGACATCACAATAGTCTTTGGGAAATTATAACAGGCATTTTTCACAATTTTCTTTCACATTTTCTAGACAAAATGATTCATTAATCAAGAAAATGATCAGCAGATTAATTGATAATGAAATAATTATTAGTTGCAGGCCTAATGTGTTCATATTTATTTCTTAGAATGCTGGCATCTGCATTTTAGACAAGTTGTAGCTGCCTAAGAGCTTTTCTTTTGGATATATAATAAGATATAATAAGTCCTCTTACTCTAGTTATGTTTTTGAGATCTTAAAATTTAAGTAAATCTCTATTCTCTACATAAGTCTTTTTTTTTTTTCTTTTTTTTTTCAGGAAGGACGGGCATACTATGAGCAGACCGGAGTGGGTCCGTTGCCTGTTGTCATGTACAACGGTGTACCATACCAGCGTGAACAACTGGACCCGGACGAACTGGAGACAGTCACCATGCAAAAGATCCTGGAGACCACCTCCTTCTACCAGAGAGCTGTCTACCTGGTCAGTTAGTGCCCACACACAGACACACACACACACACACACACACATATATACAAACTTTGATATACAGTCTCTGGCAGCAGCAGTGCGGCAGTAAGCTAAAGCGGGATTTAAAAAAAAATGTTTATATGTGTACAAACAAACATCTGTTATTGTCACACATAAACAGTTTGTACAATTTTTTCCCCCTCCGGTCAAACCTCCCTCCACCCCTCCCACCCATCAGACCTTGTACCCAAGAAAACAAAACCAAAAAGTGTGTGTGTGTATATATATATATATTAAACTCAGCTATTGCTGGCAGTGTCATTGGGCAGAACAGACAGTGTGCCTATGTGGTCTAAAAAGAATCCCCAGGTCTCACCAAAGGTTTTTACGGAGCATTTTAAAGAGAACCTAATCTCCTCAAGTTTAATGCAGTGCAATCCATCTGATATGGCTGGGAGGAGAAACGTGTTCCCATTTGAGAAGAATAAGGCATCTTGCTAACAGTGTAATGAAGGCAGTAACCCTCTGCATAGCTATAGGAAGATTGTCCTCCACCAGGATTCCAAATATAGCTGTGAGGTGGTTTAGGATCTACAGGGATATAGAATACATTTTGATAGGTTTCGATTATTTCTGTCCAAAAGTCTGTTAACCTGGGGCAGGCCCAGAACATATGGATAAGATTGGCAGGCGATTGTTTACATCTGTAGCAGGCATCACTTACGCTTGGCAGTATTTTAGCCAATCTAGCATTTTTTGTAATGAGCTCTGTGGAGGATCTTGCATTGCAGAGCGCCATGCCTCGCACAGTAGGAAGAAGAACGAACACGTTTTAAAATGTGTGTCCGTTTGTCATCCCTGCCGTCCCTTTCCCAAGTCATCCTCCCATGTTCTTTTAAGATGCGCAGAGACATCAGGGTTTAAAGAGCATATTCAATTATAAATGACTGAAATGAGATAAAGTGCGATTTCATTATCGGTGTCGTCATAATTAAGTTTAGTGTAATAAAAAAGAAAAAGTCAATAAAGACATGTATTTGATGGCTAACGTTCTGTTCTGTTGCCTTATATTCATCTTCAGAGCAAAATCAATTTTCATTGCAGATGAGTTAACGGAAAGAAATATCTACTGACTGCATGTATGTCTGTGCAGACACCATTTTAAAGATTATTATATTAATTGCTGTAAATGCTGTAATGCAGTGAGATGTGCTCATGGTGGTAGAAAAAACATACAACACACAGTGTTAATGTCATCAAATATGATTTAATGGGGCAAATTACATACTGTATAGCCTAAACAATACTTGGTTTGTGAGGGAGATATTATTTTAGAGTTTTGACAAGGATATATCGGCTGCTATTTGTTTTACACTTGGCATAAACAAACATTTTAAATAAGGAGTCATACATTCACGTAGTTGTGCATGTTTGTTTTTTAATTTGCTGGAGCTGCTATAAAATATAATTTAACTGAAAGAAATTTGAGATGCAAAATGAAACCAGAGATCTCTACATGTCGTCTCTCTGATAACATCACAAGTTAGTGTTGGTTTGTTATGTAGCGTTATGGAGCAGAGTTGTTCGTTTTTGCACCGATTACACTATCAAGGCTTGTAGTTGTAGAATAAATTTCCTTTTTGTCTTCTCAGATGCATCTTTGTGAGCATGCCATCTGCCATTCTTTCCTGTTTTATGTCATGCCAGCACCCAGAGGAGCCAAATCTCTGATTGGGTTTTTTAAAACCACTTTGTGTTTTTCGGAGGCCTTTAAGTACAGTTGTTGTTTACTTTGGTTGCTATACCAGTTCTAGTAATGAACATGGTGTTAGTCATAACTCTTGTTCTGTTCCGTGGTAATATTAAATCCAAATTTGTTGGAGGATACTTCTCCGTCGATACATAATCACCAGTAATTGCATTGGAAAAGACTTTCTTAACTGACTACAGGGATGAAAAGCAGCCAAGTATTTCCACTGTCGGGTCTGCAGGAACAGTTGAAGAATGTCCTTTAACATCTCGAGTTTTGCTCCTGTGTCCCGTAGGGTGAGCTGGCTACAGATCACGACGTCGTGGACTTCATCATGAACCAGCCCAGTGTTGTTCCTCGCATCAACCCCAGGGTGCTGTCCACCAGCAGAACATACCTGGACCTGTCTGATACCAGTGAGTACACATTAGGCATGTAAACAAATATGAACTACGAAATATGACCAACTTTATTTTCATCTGGAACAACCTCATTTTTTTTTAAGTTATGCAATGTGATCCAATGAGCTTTTATGACCTGTTTTTTGTCTGATAATATACACAACCTCCAGTTTTTAAAGAAATGTAATACAATATTGCACAATGCAATTCTGACTCACACTTTTAAAACCTCCTGTTATATTTCTACTATTCATCTCTACCTGGTCCATTAATAGCTACACACCTTTTACTGTATTTAGACCCAGTTACTTTTTTTGAAGGTGGATTTCAAATCTGAATCATGTTTTATTATTCATTTAGGTATATGCTGAAAACATTATGGGATTTTCTGTATATTCTGTTGGAAGCTAAACAGACAGTAGCTTTGCTCACATGTACACATCGTAGCAGACTACAAAATATTTTTTTCTCTCTCTATTTGCAGACAACCACTTTATAGATGATTATGCTCGCTTCTCGACTCTGGACACCAAGGAGAAGAGCACCGCTGTGGCCAACAGCATGAACTACATGACTAAGAAAGGTAACAGTGCGCCGTTGGTCATATAAAAAGCAAAACACTGAATGCAGAGAGTGCTTGTGGAGTTTCTCAGTGTTTCCAGATAATAATTTAGTCACCTTCAAGCCTAAACTCTCTCCTCATGTATTCTCCTCTCTGCCCTTCTGTCCTCTCCTCCTCCTCCTCCTCCTCTTCTTCCTCTTATTCATGTGTTTTAACACTTTCCCTGCATCAGGGATGACCACCACCAACAGGCATGGTAATCACCTTTTTCCTCCACATTATTCCTTCCCCTCCCTCACTTGCTCTTTTTTTCTGTAAACTACATTGTTGGCAGTGTTCAGACGTGTTTGTAAATCCACCACCACTCTTCCATCTGCACTGCATTTCTCAGAGGACACAAATGACTAATTACGCATGTGATGATTGTGTGTTTGGGTCTGGAGAACTTTTTAAAAATGTGTTAACATAACTGCTTACTAAACTCTAAGAGCATGACGGTTCATTCAGCGTTACTTGTTGTAGCTGCATGGAGAATGAGATGCTGAAGGTTTTAATTAGATGTTTAGAAATGAACAAACTTTAAAGGTTCTGATGCAGAGCCAACATTTGAAACTGAGAATTTTTATAGTATTTATATTTCAGTGCAGTGTGCAAGGTTTTTTCTGTGCAATTTGCCAAATTGTATTTTTACTGAAGGGAATGTTGCCTGTCTGCTTGTGTCACCTCAGTACAACTTTTCTTCTTCTTCTGTGATTGTTAGATGACGGCTACATCCGTCCTGTGACCTTCTGGGTGGTCGGAGACTTTGACAAGCCCTCAGGACGCCAGCTCCTTTATGATGCCATCAGACACATGGTACATTTTGTTGCACACGAGTGTTGTCCAATGTAACACAAAAAGTGGAATGTAGTTCATGGCATTAGTGATAATTTTCCTTATTTTATATGTGATTTGCCATACTGTGATATTTAGATGTCAAGAACTATTCTTATTCATACTGAGTTACTGATTTCAATCAAATCTCCCAGCCCTAACCTCTCTCAAACTGTAAAATGACACTATTGCAATGTAGGTGTATAGTTGATATCCTTAAATGCAGAATGCCTTGAACAGAACATCTAATCAGAGTAGAAAGCTGAGCAGAGGACATCAGGTGCTTTAAAGATCAATCACAACCTTTTTTTCTTTTTGTCACAAGATGGTTAGATCAGCTTTTGCAATTTTACCCTCAAACCAATGACAAATCCTCCTCTAACACTCCCCCGCTCCGCAACAGAAAACCAGCAACAATGTCCGACTGGGGATGATAAACAACCCATCGGCCGGCCCGTCCGCTGAGACGAGCCGTGTGACGCGGGCGATCTGGTCCGCCATGCAGACGCAGTCTGCCAACAACGCCAAGAACTTCATCACCAAGATGGCTAAAGAAGAAACGGCCGCAGCCCTGGAGAAGGGAGTCGACATCGGAGAGTTCGCTGTCGGGGTGAGTTCAGGATCATGAACATATTTATGTGTTCTTACTGCTTATTATTATGACTGAATTAAATACATTTACCCCTCCTCGTTTATACTACTTGATCAAATGCCTACAAGTTATCTATTTTCCCTTCAGGGTATGGATGTGTCATTGTTCAAGAGTGCGTATGATGGTCCCAAATTTGACTTCCTGCTCTCCCACACTGCCTACTGCCGAGACGTGCTCAAACTAAAGAAGGGACAGAGAGCGGTTATCAGCAATGGAAGAGTGAGTCACAATCGTTATAGAACATGTACTTAAAATGTGGCTACATCATGGACAAATATAGGTTGTACTTAGGTATAAATGTATATATTTTCCCACAATTTACTGCAGCTATTCAATCAATACTTTTGTTTCCTGTTTACAGATCATCGGTCCACTGGAGGAGGAGGAGGTGTTTAACCAGGATGACTTCCTTCTTTTGGAGAACATCGTCCTGAAGACGTCTGGAGAGCGAATCAAGAGCAAAGTGCAACAGTTTGGAATTGAGGAGGACAGGTAAGTGGATGCTAACGAGGCTAAATAAATCATTTTTGTAACGTTGTCAGATTGCGTGAGTTGACGCAGGACTTCTCTCAGGGCCAGCGACCTCGTGATGAAGGTGGACGCTCTGCTGTCCTCTCAGCCCAAAGGAGAGGCCAGGGTGGAATACGGCTTTGCTGATGACCGCTACAGGTAAAGTTTTAAAACTTGAACATAAATTGGAAAAGCATGCCTCCTTTATTCCTCATGAATCATGTGCAGTGAATGTTAGAAAAAAAATAAAAAAACAGTTTTCCTCCAGGGTGACATGATTTTTTTTTAAATGTTTTGGGCTGTATTGTTAATTCTTTGTATAATATTCATAGATTGTTCTTGGCAAATTCTTTCAGTCATAAATTGCACCTTTGATTTTATAGTATAAAATTTATTGATGGAACTTGTTGGAACGTGTAAAATTCCTCAAGAATCTTATAAACTCAGTATTTGCTTTGCTTGATGATTGATTTTTCGGCAGCGCTGTGAAGATCCGCCCGAAGGAAGGAGACGTGTACTTTGATGTTATTGCCGTGGTGGATCCTGTCACCCGGGACGCTCAGAAACTAGCTCCTCTCCTGTTGGTAGGTGGATTATTGTCTGTCCGTTTTTATTACTTCACTTTGACCTCGTCCACATGCTATTTCTAACCTGTCCTCGGTGTGCTCTCTAACTCTCAGGTTCTGAAGCAGCTGGTAAACGTCAACTTACGGGTCTTCATGAACTGCCAATCCAAACTGTCAGAAATGCCTCTGAAGAGGTGAGAATATAAAGCTTTTTCTCCACAGTGAACACATCAAAAAAAACAAGTGAAAATGGATTTTAAAACTAAAAATACAGTGATGCACTCTTGTTTTTTTTACTTAGACCAAGTCTGTCACATAATAAGCAGCTCTTCATCTCACTTTATCCTATTATTTCTAATTAACTCTCTATTACCATAAACTTTTTCTGAGATGTCTGTATCACAAACTTTGGTGATTAGTGACATCCTGCAGTAGGAAACATAACTTTTGATTGTGTGGGCACATTAAATCAGTTTGAAAACAATTTTAAACCAGGTTGACAAAACAATTCAAGGTCCTCTTATTAGTTTTTTCTACCTTCAACAATCAGTCGATCAATGGATTCGATGATCGAAAGAAAATTCTTCAGCAGCTATTTTGATAATCGAATTTTAGTCGTTTTTTTAAGCAAAAATGACAAATATTTACTGGTTCCAACGTCTCAAATGTGAGGATTTTATTGTTTTCTTTGTCTTCTGTGGTGGTAAACTGAATGTCTTTGGGTTTTGGACTGTTGGTTGGACAAAACAAGACATTTGAAAATATCAACTTGGGCTGTTGAAAACAGCTAGTAAGACCTAACAGCTAATAAGACCTTGAGTAGGGATTGTTTTTTCAAACTACATTTTAGAAAATCTCAGGATATAGACTGATGACTCCTCCACTTAAATTTAAAAGTCTTGTTGCTGCTTTAACAAGTGATTCCTCTGCGTTCTCTCTGCAGTTTTTACCGTTACGTGTTGGAGCCAGAGGTGACGTTCCAGACGGACGGTAGTTTCTCTCCCGGCCCGATGGCCAAGTTCCTGGACATGCCTCAGTCTCCCCTCTTCACCCTGAACCTCAACACTCCGGAGAGCTGGATGGTCGAGTCTGTGCGTACGCGGTACGACCTGGACAACATCTACCTGGAGGAGGTACAGCAGTCTGTCTGTCTGGGTTCGATCGGGATCGGTAGTGATGAAATATTTAAAAGTGTAAAGCCTCCAGCAGTAAACTATGGCGTCTAAAGTTTATCGACCCAATCTGTCCTGCTCTCTGAATGAATGTTTTAATTCTGGTGTAATGGTCTGTGTTTTAATGTGTATCATCAGTCCGTGTTTAAAAACACTGCCCCCACCTACCTGCCCCCCCCCCTTATACTTCAACCAAACTGATATCCGACTACTTTTTTTTTTACTCATTTCATTGGATTGTTACATTAATATTATTCTGTGCAGGATCCTAATTACGATCCTCGGGTTTGTTCGGGAGCTGATGCTTATTTAAAGCCCCTTCATGCTGATTTTGGGCTGCACGACATGAACTCCATTTGTCTTGACTCCTGTGGTTGCAGGTGGAGAATATTGTAGCAGCACAGTATGAGTTGGAGCACCTCTTGTTGGAGGGTCATTGTTTCGACGTCAGTTCAGGCCAGCCGCCGCGTGGCCTCCAGTTCACCCTGGGAACCGCCTCCGAGCCGGTCATCGTGGATACAATCGTCATGGCGAACCTGGTACATCATCTCATCTTGCTGCAGAAAGTTGCTGAACCATAAAACCTTTTTTTTTTTTTTTTTTGTCCCAAACATGTAAATCTCGTGTTCTTCTCTGTAGGGTTACTTTCAGCTGAAGGCGAACCCAGGCGCCTGGATCCTGAAGCTGAGGAGAGGACGCTCTGATGAAATCTACAAGATTTACAGGTGAGAAAAGAGCACAGGAGCTACAAATTGAACATCTGGGGAATTACCTTCAACTATTTGAAACGTCTAGTTAGTTATTAGATAAAGCCTGTGCCTTATTATTATTATTCTTCTTTCTCTTTTCTGTTGCAGCCACGATGGCACAGACTCTCCTGCGGACTCCGATGACATTATAGTCGTGCTGAACAACTTCAAGAGCAGAATCATTAAAGTCAAGGTCAGTTCACTCGTGATAAAGTGATGACAGTACGTCTGTCAACACAGCCGGTTGATGTCGCTGAAATTTTGTCCCCAAACAAATAAATTCAAATCTAAAATGGTAAGCGGCAGCATTTCTAGTCTCCTCAGTCCATCGGCTTTCTCATACATTTTAATGAGTTGAGGAGACTCCAGTCTGTGAGTATTACAGACAGAACGTATACAGTATCTGCATAAATTCATGGGTATACATAACTACATTTCATCGGTAAATTTACAGATTATGGATGAGCCACAAAACTACGCTCTCACTCAGTTTCTATCACTTTTATTTTCTCATATTTAACCATCTTTGATAGAGTGTACGGGCCGCATATCGACCGTAGGACTAAATCTGCCTAACTTGTGAGGGAATGAGAAAATAAGTTAATAAAAAATACTGAAAGTAATTTGGAAAAGGGTGAAATATAAATGTGTGACCTAGTACCATTGAAGTGAGTAGAATTTATTTTCCTATTAGACTTTTGCCTAATTAGTTTTCCTTTATAGTATAATACAAATAGTGGTTTGAAGCCCCTATATATGCAGAATTTATGTGTTTATATCATCCTTTCCAGCACAGTGTCATTTTTCATTATCACCACAATGAGTCGCCAAAGTCAAGTTTTTGTAGTCCGACACATATGGGATTTAGTTTGTAAGCAGACTGTATATACTGTACATAACCACCTACTGTATGTATATATAGTCACTTTTTACATTCAGTATTTATATTAGCACTTCTTGCACTTTTACACACCTTTGCACTACTTGTATCCTTGTTTACAATTTACAGAAACTGTCTGTATGCACTGTATGTATCTATTTTTTTCACCTACTTCCTTGTACATAATAGTCATATGTTTATGTTTACTCATCGTTGTTCGGGCTTTGTTGTCTTTATTTTGGTCTTCCTGAACATTGTTTCGGAAGCGTGTGTAAGTACGTTGAGGGCTTGTATGCATAAACATACTTTGCCAATAAAGCTGATTCTGATTATTGAGATAATCAGGTATTAGCAGTCAAACTATATTCTGTAATATAGATAAACTGATCATGAAATTTGAAAGACTTAAAGGGGAACATTTCTCTGGTTGTTTAAGTAACTGATTTTAAATTGTGTGTTCATCAGGTCCAGAAGAAACCAGACAAGTTCAACGAGGAGCTGCTGAGTGACGGGACCGAGGAAAACGACACTGGATTCTGGAAATCTCTGGCCAGGTACAACTTTGATTCAAACCTGCCTTACTTCAGGTGCACAAAGACTAACATACTAACTGGTTAGCTATGCCCTGTAGCTAAAAATGTAGCTGTTTTTTTTCATTTATTTTCAAAATTTAATGTAAAAACCGTGTATTTTGTGTTTCTTTCAGAGGGTTCACAGGTGGAGGGAAGACGGAGGAGCCAAAGCAAGATAAGGACGATGTGATCAACATCTTCTCTGTGGCCTCGGGTCATCTGTACGAGAGGTTCCTCAGGTGAGCGTCAGAGATGTGACCAGGCAAAGAAAATGTGATTTTTGTGTCACAGGAATCCTTAAACGTAACATCCCTAGTTCTTCTGTGTATGAGGACCTCACTGATTTAATCTTCTTCTCTCTCAGGATTATGATGCTGTCAGTTCTGAAGAACACCAAAACTCCTGTCAAGTTCTGGTTCCTCAAGAACTACCTGTCTCCAACTTTCAAGGTGGGACCCCCCCCCCCCCCCCCACTACTACTTTAAAATCAGCCAGCATCTCATCATTGATGTGGAGATTTTCTCTGACAGCTGCAGCTTTTTCTCTGTCCATCATCTGATGTGGACTTCAAACAGGAGTTCTAAAAATCAAGGCGAAACACGCAGCGAAGATGTAGATTTTTACTCTCGTTATAGAAGAAATTCTCCTGATAAATGTGAAGACTGTGCTTTTCTTGGCTTGTAGATCAATTCATCATCTTTTTCTGGCTGTTTTTTACTTTCTGCTTTTAGTTTTTGGTAGAATTCTGAGATAAGAAATTGATGAGTAATTTTGTTTTAACCCAGATTCCCAGAGTCCATCAAAGCAGCTAATTAAGTGCAAAGTAAACCCTGTTTTGTTCTTTAAACACTATTTCTATCAGATGATATCAGTTTTCATAAAGCAATATTGGAGTTGGCTCAGTATTATTTCTAGTGCAAATTGTGGAGTTTTCATATATTGAAATTTCAGGCAATTAAGAATTATTATACTGACTATTAACAATCTTTAAGTACAACCCATGAATTAAAAACACTGTCTTCCTAGTTCACACACTGACACGCCTGTTTTGTGTGTGATCACCTCTCAGGAGTTCATCCCCCACATGGCAAAGGAATATGGTTTCCAGTATGAGCTGGTCCAGTATAAGTGGCCTCGCTGGTTACACCAGCAGACGGAGAAGCAGAGGATCATCTGGGGCTACAAGATCCTGTTCCTGGACGTGCTGTTCCCTCTCGCTGTCGACAAGATCCTGTTTGTGGACGCTGACCAGGTGCGTAGCTGTGCAAACGCAAACTGTCGTCACCTTGATATGAACGAGTATCTCAGGTTTGGACTGTCGGTCGGACAAAACAAACTCTTGTGATGGGAATTGAAAGTGTTACTTGCCGCCCCGAGGTAATTTCTATGTATTATACCTCAACTTCCTCTCCTTCAGATTGTGCGTACGGACCTGAAGGAGCTGCGTGACTTCGACCTGGAGGGAGCTCCGTACGGATACACTCCGTTCTGCGAGAGCCGGAGGGAGATGGACGGCTACCGCTTCTGGAAGTCCGGCTACTGGGCGAGCCACCTCGCCGGACGCAAGTACCACATCAGGTACCCACACTCTTATAGCACTCAAGTCAGGAATGAATGCGTGTCTACCGCCCCGCAAACACACTCGCATACACAGACACACTTTTACTTTTCTTTTTCATGCATATTTCATTGTGTTTCTGTCTTTTACCCTCTGTAGCGCCCTGTATGTGGTCGACCTGAAGAAGTTCAGGAAAATAGCAGCAGGAGACCGGCTCAGAGGACAGTACCAGGGGCTCAGCCAAGACCCCAACAGCCTGTCCAACCTGGACCAGGTCTGTGACTGTCCACTTTTCTCATGAGCTACATGCACTTTTATCATTTGAATGTACATTTGGAATAAGACTATCAGCTTGCAGAGCTGAATATTTTACTTTTTAGTTAGTTATTAAATTGCATAAACTTTATATTACTGACAACCATTTTTAGAGCCACTAGTTTCCATTATATTTCAGTGCATGATGAAAACTTTAACACATCCACAGTGAACTTTTTGCTGCCTTTTATTTTTATTTTTTCTCAAAGTGATGTTTTGATTGTTGTATTTTCAAGGAAGTGCCAACGTCTGAGGTTTGAGGATTTGTTGTAGCAGCAGCTTTTTTAATACAAGAAACGACCAAAATGCGTGTGACCCCTTTCACAATGTCTGTGTTTGCGTTTTGTTGATCTTGTGGTTACAATTTTATGACAACATAGTGCGACTGAAATGCCGAGTCTCACATTTTGGAGGCTGGAATGTCCTTGAACGCAGCAACAAAGAGAGCTTTTATAAGTCTCTGGTTGTAACTGCTTATTGTTCAACCTTCACGACAGAGAAGGAGGCAAATTCAGACTTAAAACGAATCTAAAGTTTTGACATTGTGTGTCCTGGTGTGACTGAAACAAAAGAGGGAACTAAAGCAGCTGTTTTCATGAAGTTCTGTTTGTAAAAACCAGTTTGTCTGTTTTGGGGGGGGGTTTCAGGATCTACCCAACAACATGATCCACCAGGTGCCCATCAAGTCTCTGCCTCAGGAGTGGCTGTGGTGTGAGACCTGGTGTGATGACACCTCCAAGAAGAGCGCCAAGACGATAGATCTGGTAACAAGTCTGTGTGTGTGTGTGTGTGTGTGTGTGTGTGTGTGTGTGTGTGTGTGTGTGTGTGTGTGTGTGTGTGTGTGTGTGTGTGTGTGTGTGTGTGTGTGTGTGTGTGTGTGTGTGTGTGTGTGTGTGTGTGTGTGTGTGTGTGTGTGTGTGTGTGTGTGTGTGTGTGTGTGTGTGTGTGTGTGTGTGTACGCCTGGACACTTGAGATCAGGGGAAGAAAACAAAACACTCAGAGGCTTTCAAGTCATAAACCCTGCTCAGCAGTGTTGCAGTGAGGAGTGATGCAGATTTCTAAAGACTGTCATAACACCTAATGACCACTAGAGGGCAGACAGGCTGACTGCGAGGAAATAATTGAGATACTTTGTTAGTATGTGAATGAAAGTCTTTCTGGATCAATGAAGTGATTCACATGTAAAAATAACAAACCCTAAGATGGAAAATAATTCCATGAGCTCAAAATCTGTGTCATTAAGGGTTTACAAAGAGTCTTATACTCTGATATAGTGTTACAGTCTTGGCAGAATGCAAATAATTGCGGCGACAGACTAACAACAATAGATGATTATCCCCTCCCCCCCCCTAACTGAAACCCCTTTAAAATTTGCCACGTTCACCCCAAATGAAACTCTGGTTTCATTCTCAGTACAGCAAGTAACAAATCAAAACATCATAATAAATTACAAGCAACGAGCAGTTTCTCTGTCCAGAGAAAGCTGGAGCTGTGGTCACATTCAGGATTTGCGAGTTAAAACTCTGCAAACCATTTTCACTCAGCTGTATTTTTAAGCGTCAACAGGCGACGTTACAAACTATTAACTTGAACTGTATGTTTTAACTGGCTGATAGAAAAACACTCAGACTTAAACATAAGATACACAAAATATGCAAAAATATGTAAAAATAAATGCTAAAACTGACCACACAAGCGCATTAAAATCAATTTACATCAAGTGTCAACACAAAACCTGAAGTACATGCAGCCCAATCAGCAGTGGTTAAAACATCGACATTGTAATCCACCAGTTTTATTAGAGACAAAATCATTTCTCAGCCTGTTAGACTTTAGATCTTTGATGATCTGAATCTCCGTCCTGAAGAGAAAAGCTCAAACTCTCCATACAGAGAGGAAACTCTGAAATGACTCGAGCCTTTTGAAACTGCTCTCTTGCAGAAAATGTGAGACGGATCAGGTAGTTTAAACCCCAACGATCTCAACTAACTATTTTTTTCACTGCCCGTGTCATTACAGTTGATTATTTCATGTTATGTCTTAACATTTTTCTCCCCGTTTCCCGTATTACCTCAGTGTAACAACCCAATGACCAAGGAGCCCAAGCTGCAGGCTGCGGTGAGGATCGTGGCCGAGTGGACCGACTACGATCAGGAGATCAAACGTCTGCAGACCAGAATGCAGAAGGGAGCAGCACAAAGCCACACAACAAAGGAGCAAGGCACAGGTACTTAGTGGGCACATTTAACAGGCGCACGTGCAGGTACAGCATAAGCTTAAAGCTGCACCGATCTTTATTTTTTATATTAACAATTTATCACATGACGAAGTGTAATTTGAGTCGCTGGAAGTGACAAAACCGAAGAAAATTATCACCTGAGTCCTCAGTTCCTGAGAATTGAGCCGAATGCGCATCCACGCGAGTTGAAAATGTTCCAACTTGAGCGAAAAATTTGCGCGTATCGCAGAGCTTTATGAATGTACTTCATGAACGTACAGAGACTGGAGGGAAAGAGAAAGGGGTGAGTTCTGAGTTCAGTCTACACTGTAACACAAACAGCAGCAGATGAATCAACAGATGAAGCATCTGGTGCTGACAGTCATTAGCCGTGTGAATCTGCCTGTATCTGATGCTTAATGACGGCTGTGCAGGTGATGCAGGTTTTTCATTATTCACGCACAATCGTCTAAAAAAAAGCTGATGCTTCAATCGTGCGTTTTGAAAAAAAATAGACCCCAAGCTTGAAAAAAAATTTTCTTCTATTGGCTGTATCGCTCAGCCCTACTCTGACCTAAAACACATCAATCAGCTTGATTAACGTTTCCTCCTCTTCTCTGTCTCTCTTTCAGATGTTCACATAGAGTTGTGAGGATCCTGCGCTGATGTGATGAGACGGTGAACTGGACTCTGTTTAAAGAGTCCGCTTCATTAAAGAGAGGCTCCGCTCCTGCCTCGGGGACTGCTGACTGACCACACACCACTGCTAAACGGTTTAAATATTGTTCTGATTTTGTTCTTTTTATAAAGTGTGAAGGGGAGTTATAGTGGTCAGGTTTAACAGGTTTTCGTGTACGTTTGTGTGTGTGTGTGTGTCTGTGCAAGCGGTGAGAATGTATTTTGTGAATCATAAACATAAATTCTATTTTTTTTTCCAATAATTTCCCTGTAATAGATGTCAGTCTGTGTAAGTTTTTGCACTGATTGGGTGATTCTGGTTCTGGCTGTGGTTGAAGCACAAAGGGAGGAGGACTCCAGAAAATCTCACTGCTGGTTAACACAACACAAAAATCAAACATCTGGTGGTGGGAAGGGTTTCTGTTCACTCACTGGGAGAAAACAATCATTTTAAAGCTGGTAGGCCCTCCTCTGGTTTGGGAAAGTGTGCAGGTAGACAAGCTTATACAAAATTTTACACACAGTTCCTCTGTAGGTCATTTAATTTATTAATAATATCCATATTTTCAGGCCCTGAAACCAGAGCTCGGTGATATGTTTGAAGTCAACATCATTCGACAGTTTTTTTTCCTCCCATTATGGCAAATTAATGCAAAATCGCAGAGAAAATGATCAAACTGATGTTTAATGCAGTAAACTGTGATCTACTGTTATTCAAACCTGTAAAACAAACACTTAAACAGCTTATTTTGTTTGTTTTTTTATGACTTTTTACTTGGAAATATGAATTTGGACATCAGAATTTTATGAAACATTAGTACATTTTTGCCCGGCCCCTCTTGAGACTTTTCAAAAAATGCAAAATGAGTCATGAAAATTAACGTCACGTGTACATCATTTGGTACAGTGTTCCACAGATCTTTTAAAGAATCACCTCCATTTGTGCCCAACCTAAACTAAACAAGACTTTAAGGGAATGTTTGTGGAATTTATAAATGAGCCGGAACGCTGTTAATGATGTTTACATTCATTGAATGGAAATTAAAACAAATTCAATAAGATTAGATTGAATCCCCGGCCTTTTTCGTGGATTATTAATGTCACTGTGACTCTCAGGGAGCTCATGTGGGTTACAGCGTTGAGTACGAATCAGGACAGAGGGGACAGTTTGTGGTACTGTAAGGGAAAAGAAGCCATGATGTCAGAGCTTGGCTGAAAAAAAAAATTGACTTCTGTACTTTTGGAGTACTTTAACATCAATGGATTCATGATTATTCTCTGTTTTGGCTGTCAAATATTTTTGTTAAATAAAATTCCCCAACAATAAAGCGGGTCCAGTGTTTTGTCACCTTTTATGTATGACATCATACTATATGGCTTAAAGGACGAGTTCACAATTTTTTAAGTCTGTCTTAAAACAAGTCAGGTGCCCAAATGAACATTGAATCATGTTTTCTCAGCCTCATATTATCTTCAGATATTTTTTTTTTTGGTACTCATTTCTTCATTGATGAGTACAGGTTTTACAGACATTCTCCATGTCTGTTCCCTGTTTTTGACATTCTAATATGAAGAACTGGTTCAACATATCAGAGGAAACATGTCATTCTCATACTCCCTCTCTTTTGTTTGTTTTTGGATCTTCTAATGGCCCGTATGAACAGCAGGAATGATTACAGCGGGCAAAACCTGTTTCAGTGATCATCTGGGCACCTGACTGTCGCTTTAAGACAGACTTGAAAAAAATTGTGAACCTCTCCTTTAAGACAGGTGTGGTCCCTAACCTAGGGGGTCACAGGAAAAACCTGAGGTGACGTGAAAAATCATGAAGATATAAGACAGTAGAAGAAAAGATCATTTTGATACACAAAATTATTTTTTCTAAAGATTTATTCTAGTGAAATACTGGAGAGTTTTACTTGTAATAAATCTAACAGCTCATTATGGAACCTGTGAAAAGGTTGATTGGCTGTAAAGGTTGAACCAGTGGCTTTAAGGATAGGTTCAACTTTTGTGAGTCCCTCTAAAACTGCCCACATACTGTATATGTTAAAATCGTTTTTGGTTGCTCTACTTGTTCCTCTCCATACTGGCCATAAAAAGACGCCCTTAATCGACTCCAGTGGAAGAGATGAGCGACAGAAACCTAAAGTCTTTGTTCTGTGTAAAAAAAAAAAATCCATTTTAAAGTTCAGCCATAGTTGATAAGAAGACAGAGTTATATTAATCAAGTTGAAAATCTTGCAAAGTCTATTTAATACAAAATTCTCTCCATGTTTCAACAGACTGTTTCCTGTTTGCAGTGGGGAGAATTTTGTGCTAAACATATTTTGAAGATACCCACTCGATTTGTCAACACTTGTCTGCTGAAGCCTCACGTCAGCTGTCGCTGTCTTTCAATGCATTTTTTTCCATCCACATCTGTTACACTTGGAAATTGCACAAGAAATGATTTCTTCACAGCTGCAAAGGAGTGTATGTTGTTTTTAGACAGACTTTGGAAAAATATCAATCTGTCCTTTAAGATACTTTGTTTCCTCAGTGACTTCATCCCTCAAAACAAACCTCTCGCCGCTTCAACACGCATGAAGCTCGTCACTGAAGGTTTCAGACTTTTATTGTGATCCATTTGAAAAAAGGTTTTACAAAAGGTAACATTCAATTTTTACACCAATTCTTTAAAAAAAATCACTTAAAATAAAGGTTTTGATACATGGAAACAAATTCAGTTAACTAAGTAATGGCTTCTATAAACAAGGTGAAAATAAGATAATATACATGTAAATGAACGCTACAGACATGAGGACAAACGGAGGAAGGGATTATATTAATTAAAATAAAAAAAAACAAAACAAAACAATGGCGTGATTGTTTTCCTTTTGACATCTGGCCAGAATTACCAACAGAGCGGTTATTGCAAAACTAATCCCACATCATCTGGTGTCCAACTGGAATGTTTGATGACAGAAACGCCCTCATGGGCTCACTGATTTGTTGCATCCGTTTCTTGGTTTTCTTCACATGTCAACACTGGTGCATGTTTTGTCATCCTGCCGCCAACGATAAAGAGCCCTGCAGGAATTCAGGAGGTGCCCGCAAGCGAACACCCAGATCAGCGAAGAGACACTGAAACACAATGTGAATTTACAACAAAAAAATATGAAGAAGAAAAAAAAAGGAAAAGGAAAGGAAAAAAAAAAAAAAGAAGATGTGGACAAGCACAGCGGACGGCGTGCTCGTGAGGACAGATGAGACATTCTGTTCAGACTCACCAGATGCTGGAAGAAGTTGCCCTTTTTCAGGGCGGCTTGCATCTATTTTTTTTCCCCCCCCTCGAGGTGGGAAACACAAACTTCAGATCAGTTTACAGTGGCACTGTCGTCCTGCTCTGACCACCAGCTGTTTGAAGCATCATGACATCATCGCCACTGCCCTGCTGCTCGTTTATTAAAGACAAAGTTTGACATTTTTGGAAACACTCTTGTTCGCTTTCTTGCAGAGTACTACACACACGACTATGTGCGTAATATGAAGCTGTACCAGGTGTTTGGAGAAATTATCTATGAGAACTTCCTTTTTGACTTTAAGTGTAAAACCAGTTTAACATCCCAGCCAGGAAATAGTCCCCTAAAATTGTCATTTTTATACTTTTTTTATACGTTTTGTACAGATTAAACTAATTAGATATGTGTTCATTAGTGAGCTTTAAAGATGCTAGGTGAAGGTGGATTTTGTTACCTTTGGACAGAGCCAGGCTAGCAGTTTCCCCTTGTTTCCAGTCTTTGTGCTAAGCTAAATTAGCCGGCTGCTGCTGGTAGCTTCTTATTTACTGTACAGACATGAGAGAGGAATCAACCTTCTCATTTAACTCTCAGCAAGAAACCAAATCAGTTTCCCAAAAATGTTGAACCGGTCCTTTTTTAAAAAAAAAAAAAAGGTGGCAGCGTTTTTGCGACAGTTCGGCGCGGATGTGGTGCCGCTTCAAACAGAGCGCTCAGTTTTTGTCAGAACTCTCCAAAGACAAAGATCTAACGTCGGACATCCCAGAGAGGTTCACTACTTCCTTTTCGCTCTTCCAAACACAACTCCTCCTCACCATCATCATCATCTTCGCAATTTCAAACACATTTATCTCCATTACAGTTACATCATCTGCAAAGCTTAAAGGTTCTATATGTAGGAATCAGAAATTCCTTCTTATCAGTGACACCGGTGGCTGTTAAGTGAGCTGCAGTCAGCATCCTGTTGTTCGGCGTTTTGCACCGTGTTTCTGCAAAGCATCTCTGTGTTGGTGTGAAATATGTGGTTGACAGGGGCAGCTAGCTGTCTAATATCTGCAGTGTGTTTCTACTCGGATAGCACCGTTTTTTTTGTTGTGGTAGATGCCGTTCGTTTGTTGACGTTAGCGAGGGGAGAGGCGTTCGGGAGCGCGCAAAAACGCCACATCCTTTCGGATTTTCGCGGAAAATCCGGCCCGAGTCCTTCACAAAGAAATCAGTCCACAGGCTGATATATCCCACCGGGGAAGGTCTCGTTTTTTTTTAAACTTACGTTACAACCTATTCACTCATTGGCAATAAAAACAATTAATTAAACTGCTTCATAATTCTTACATATAGAACCTTTAAAAAACACATGCACCTCCAGCATTTTATACAAGAGTATGATACAAAATAAGGCATTTCATCGTGTTGAGTATTCATGTCGTGTTTTGAGTGTTAATGCATGTTTTCTTCTGTGTGTGTGTGTGTGTGTGTATGTGTGTGTAAGAATGTGTTTACGCGTGTGTACATAGCAACCACCTTTTTAATGTTATTCTTTTTGCCCGCCTATAAAAAGACTGCAAAAAACAAACATAAAGTCATGATAACTCTTACTTAAAATATATATATTTGTCATATATATTTACGTATATATTCATATGTAAAAAAAAACAAAAACAAAAAAAAAGGGGAAGAGGGGAAGAGAAAAAGCCCAAGAGGTCCCTGTGATAGGCCAGTTCTCAGAAAGCCACCTCACCCCGTCCCGTCCCCCCCACCCCGCGCTCATTCCATGACCTCACCGGGCGCCACGGTGACCAGCTGCAAAGGGATCTCCTGATTGCCTACGAGGTCGTGGGTGGTGGCGGTCTGGAGGATGAGTGTGGTACCGTCGGCGGTGATGACGGCGTCGGTGGTGGGCGGAGACGTGGAGGTGGGAACGCCGCCTTTTTTATTCTGGTGAGTCTTTATGTGCTTGGCCAGGTGGTCGCTCCGCATGAACCTCTTGGAGCACTCTGTGCACACGAACTTCTTCTCTCCTGCGAGATCGATGACAGAAAGATATGTTTTGAGTAATTTAGTCATCGTTACAGTTTGTCAGAGCTGACAAGTTTATTTTTAACTGTGATCACAATTCCTCAAAAATCTGTTAAAAATCGGCCCTGACAAGGCGGGGCCAATGCGGACGTAGTCGACTGTTTGGGGGGTCTCTACATCATGAAATTCATATAAATGGTAGAATGATAACGTCCCCCTCCCCCCAGCCCCACGCTCATTTTCAAATATATGCTGATCGAGAGAGACGGTTTTAGCTTCAGGAGCTAACAGCGGCCTGCTGGAGGGAAACTCTCCGTCTGCGACTGTCTGGGGGAGGAAGAGCTGCTGGCAGCCACAAAGACAACAGAAATCCTCCTCGCAGCTCTTCACCTCCTCGGCTGTCTGTTCCTGCAGTTATCAGCTGGTAAAATCATTAAATCATCAAATTAAAACGTTAAATCGCAGTGTGACCGGAGTCTGCAGCCGAAGCAGCTCCGCCTAAACACCAGTTTCTGCTGAGCAGAGCTGCGGTCGGACAGTTTCAGTAACGCCTACAGTTACACCACGATTTAACGTTTTAAAACAAGATTTTACCGGCTGATAACTGCAGCAGCAGACAGCCAGGAGAGCTGCAGGGCGAGATGCAAAATGACTTCTGGCTTCTTTAAAAGTTTGTCTCCTCTCAATATTATTATATGTCACTGAGCAACTCCTGCCTCACGCAACCCCCTCTCCTCCCCTCGGCCCCTTTGCTCACTTTTTAGCATTTTTCAAAATTTGGGTGGAGTGGAGTTACACTTTAAAGGGTCTGCTCTTGTTTACTTCTAATGATATCTAGTCATGCAGATAGTTTTGGTTTAATCTGCCTGGATATAACTGTCCGCCACTCTTAATACAGAAGAGTTTTTTTCAGGTTCACAGCTTTGAAACATGACATTTCTAAATTTAACACCAACTTCTTTCAAGAGACAGTGCCCCTGTTACTCTGGTTAATCCACAGAACACAAAGTGTCCCTAAAAACTGTCCCTATGAAAACTAAAGCTAGATACAACTATGGGTAAATAGTGGGTTGTTTTTTTTGTGTAATTTATGTGAACCAACTCTAAAAATGTGTGAGTGCGCCTGCATGTGTGCAACTCTGGAGAATGTTGAAAGACTCTCAAAAACAAGTCGAAACACAGATTGCATCATTGGCACTCTCCCCACATATGTTTTTGCTCATTTTCTGAATTAAAACTCCACCACGGCACAAGGAAAGAGCACCAGAGATTGGGGACTTTGTCTGATCAATATACTGCAGATGTTATAATTCACAACTTAACAGAATGTACAGTGATAATACATCACATAGATAGGATCTACCTTTTTGTAAAAACAGCTCATTAGTGCTTTTTCATATTGATCCTGATTCTTCAATTAGAGAAAGGAAACCTAAATAAAGCCTCATTGATAAATCGTTTAGTCCAGTCAAAGATCATGACAAATAATGATCATGTTCTTCCTGAGCCCAAAACAACGTCTTAGAATTGCTTATTAAATCTGAGGAACAACTAAAACCCACAATAATTACATTTCATGCAGTTCTTCTCAATTACTTTACCGTCACTGACGGGGACTTTGCCTTTCAGCCACTTGAAGATACTCAAAACATAATAAAATACATGAAAACTTGATAAATAAATCAATATGATTCCAGGTAATCAAATCAAATACTCTATTTAGCACCAAATTAAATACTATTATGACAATATTGCTAATGCTGCTTGTTACAAGCTAGTGGCCACGTATGTATTCGTCCCCTGGGAAGTGACCTATAGCCACACAGCTACACTCCCATCATCCAAAATATTGAACTCCAGCATGAAAGTATTAGTCCCTGATTCTTACTGCTTACAAACAACGTCCAGACTTCACTGTTTATCCATCAAAATGTCAAATCAAAAGTGAAATATTTAGCTTTAAAGCTACTTTTCCTTTTCTCCTCACTTTCAAGATAATGTTCGTCACCTCCCATCACTCAACATTGTGTGATCAACAGGTACAGGCATGAACAGCAGGTTACTCAACCAAAAACTTTCTTTAAAGGTTTGTGACAAATAACTGTTTTTGTTGACACTCTTCCAACACGGATGCACGTTCCTTATTTACCACTGATAACTACACAGAACACCTTTACTCGCTTGATTTCCGCGTTTTCCAGCAACAAAGTATTGTCTCACCTGTGTGTGTCCTCCGGTGTCTCTGCAGCTCGTCGCTCCTGGTGAACCTCTTGCCGCAGAACATCCAGTTGCAGACGAAAGGTCTCTCTCCGCTGTGCCAGCGCAGGTGAGCTCGGAGATGGGACGTCTTCCCGTAAACCTTCCCGCAGCCGACGATGTGGCAGATATGCTGCTTCTTCTTCCCCATGCCCGACCCTCTGTGAAGCGCGGGAGAAAGTGTGGAATGAGAAGGAGACACAAATAACAGTGGATGACGAGTGGAAGGAACAAGCTAAAAAAAAATTTAAATTGCACTTCAATGGCCAACAAATCCAAAATGGAAATCAGATTTTTTTTTTTTTTAATGCTGCACGAATGAGGATTTAAGTGCAGCTTAACAGCTTAAATACAGAAATTTAAAGTTGTTTAAAACAGATGATTTCCAGTTGAACATAGCCGGCCAGGTTCTGAAACTATAAATGAGCAATAAAAGACGATCAAGCTTCAGACATCAAGTGATAAGAGCAGCAGTTGAAATTAACAACAGCTGGATGTTATTGCTAAAAAGGATTTTATGGTTGTATCTAAACTGGCTGCAGCTGCAAATCCTGCACAATATGGTGGAAATATAATTTAATATGACTGTAATTAAGCTGTATGATCAAGTCTTAGCTTTCTGATTTGTTCGTCTTTTCTGTTGAAGGAAGGTAAGCTCATCTCCCACACTTCCTGTCATCTGTGTAATGTGTGTGTGTGTGTCTTTTAGGTGGCTCACCTTCCTCCAGACTCTTTGCAGTTGGGGCAGGTGCAGGCTACTCTGCGGAGCCTCTTGCCTTCACCACTCGGCGTCTCCATGTCATCATCTCCCATCTGAACCCGCAGGTTATTAAGGTCGCTGGTGTTCAGCGTGGAGTCTTCCCTCAATTGCCACTCCTCAGAGTCAGGCTCCTCCTTAATCTGGATACCTGAATCAGGGAGATGATTATTAACGAGCTATATTTAACATTTGCACATGAAAATGCAGAATAATGTATGTGTGGATGTACAATATGTACCAGCTGGACTGCTTGCGTCATCTCCCTGCGTGTACTGAACTCCGCTTTGTGTTACGGAGTTCACCGTTACTGTCTGGAGGTTGGGTAGGCTGACCTGGCCTGTCTGGCCCAGGGGGAGGGCCTGGACCGGGGCTAAGGTCAGCTGCTGGGCCTGGCCCTGCCCTTGGGGCAACTGGAGCCCTTGGAGTGACTGGACACCCTGAACCTAGAGAGAGAGAAATACACAACATGATACTCAAATACTGCTCTGACACTTTGCTGTTTTAAAGAGCAAAACTCCCCACACACTCCCTTTTTAGCTTACCTGGAAAGTCTGCCACTGGATCTGTCCAGTAGCGGTGACAGTTTGGGCCTGGATGAGGAAGGTCCCCGGGTTGACCAGCTGTACGCTCTGTAGAGTCTGACCTGCTGCTGCATTCATGTCCTGGCCCTGAGCCACCTGGGCTACCTGGGCCTGACTGTCCCCAGACAGCTGCAGGATGGGCTGCGAGATAGTGGTAGCATTAGCGGATGACACCTGCAGAGCAGGAAAACAACAAAATAAGTTAAAATAGAACAGGCAGAGGGTGAGAAAAAGTAGCATTCACGTCGTATTACACTCACATACTACACCCCACTGTGGCCTTAAAGCAGTGGTTCTCAAACATTTTGGTTTAGACCCTTCATCACTTGGGCTTTTTAGATACCATTGCCAATATGATACCTGTGTTTTGGTATCAAATCAATATTTTTTGTTACATTACTTTCAGAAATATAATCATGTTTTTCCTTTTTTAAAATTAACTAAAGAATCCAAATTTCTTAAATGTTAACTATTGTCTAAACACAAGCAGTCGTGCAGGATGAGCTGCAATCTGGACCATATGCTACATAAATAAACTTTGCTTGCTTGCTAGATTAAACTGCCTAAAATCGAACTAAATTTACATTTAAATTCGGGATATCTGATCAAAGAATAAGCAAACAAGACAACAAATCTGACCAAACATTTGATGCCAGCTGTCGGTATCTGACAGTTTTCAATTCTGACATTTCATCCCATCAAAAAAGGTCTGATACCCAGCCCAACTCATCACCAGTTATGAGCTTAGTGTGGACTAAAGATTGATTTTTTTCTCCCTCTCAGATTGTTTAATTTGAAGGATTTTAGAGGCTGGAAGAGGTGAAAGTAACCGGCATCTCACAAGAAAAAAAAGCAGAGGAAATTTTTTTTTGTGAAATATACATTTTCTTAGATCAGATTTATCTTGAAACCTCTTCCTGACCTCCCAGTTGGAAACCAAGCTGCCTTAAAGCCTACAGGCCTGACAAACACATCACATGACAGTGTTTAAAGGTTTGCATTCTGACCTGGATTTGCTGCAGGTGATTGTGGGAGTTGTAGTTCTCTGAGGAGGAGGGGTCAGACACGCCCGCAGACACGGCGGTGGCTTGGGTCAGAACCCCCGTGCCGTCGATGGTCTCGGGAAGCTGGGAGGAGTTGGAGGAAGAAGTGGTGGTTGGCACGTAGAGCTCTTGGTTGCTGCTGGCGTCGCTTACCGTCACCAGCTGCTGTTTGCTGGCGTCCTGACTCTGACTCTCCAGAGTCTGACCGCTCATGATCAGCTGACCTTCCGGTGTCACCCCTGTTGCGATGGGGACCGTCTGCGCTCCCGTCAACCCAAGCGACTCCAGATCCACACTGTTTATGGGGACGAATGTTATGTTGCTGGGCAGCCCTACAGGTACTGTGCCGGTGTATGCTGAACCCCCACCCAGCGGGACGCCTTGAATCGACTGCACTTGCCCCACCTGCGTCAGGAGGTCTGTGGTCGTTGTCGTGGCACAGCTGATGCCGATACTGCCCTGGCCACCGTCTTGAAGGAGCTGGATCGGCCCTGTGCCGTCATCCAACCCCTGTGCCGAGAATCCTGCAAGTGTTCCATCTGCGTTTTGGATTTGGGGGATAACCTGGAAGACGAAGGTGACAGCTTTCATGAAGATCACCACCTATGCACAACAGTTACTACTTCTTAAGCATGTTTTTGCCTCATTTTACCTGATACTGAATGCCTGACACGCCGTTGGCCGCGGCCTCATTCCCAGGCGCTGTAACGTAGATGGGCTGGCTGGGAAGACTCCCAATAGGAAGCACGTACTGGCCATTGGACGTGACGATCCCCGAGTTTGGAATGTGAACGACTCCTTGATCCTCCTTCCCAGTGGAGACAGGAGTTAACACCTCCCATCGGTCTGAACCCGTCAGCTGTATGGCCGACATGTCTGTTGTCTTGGGGGCAAAATGCACAATCAGATTAGCGAGGATGGATCACACTTCTACGACTCATCTCAGCTTTTGATGAGATAAAAATGGAAAGGGAATCAGCCTGGGCTTTTGTGTTGAAATCAGTTATCAAGTCAGAGACTGTGGCTGATATATCAAACAGAGTAAATCATGGATCATGCAGGCTTTGTACTGATGCACAGAATAGCTGATAGAACAGCCACAAGCTAGATGCAACCACCAACACAGAGAGTGGAGATAACAGGCTCCAGAGCAGGGTGTGGGGGATGGGTGGCTATTACAGCACAATTGAACGCTACTGTTTTGATTATGGACGCTTTCCCTGCCATATTATCACACCCCCTGCATCCTCCCAGCCCAAGGTACACCGGCTATCTTCCAGCGAGCCGACCCAAGTGACTGCCTTCAGTGTCCTACCCACTATGGGCGGGTTTTACAGGGGTAAAGTGGGTGGCCGTTATTGAGGGGAACACAGGAAGTGTACGGCTTTCACCCCATGCCATCAAAATTTTAAAACGTGTGAACTTCATGCTCTCTAAAAACACAACCAGCAATCGGAAAGCGAGCGAGAAAGACGGGCTAGAAAATGTCGGATACCTGTGTTTCCGCTGCGCCGCCGGGTTGCAGAAACTCGCTTTGACTGCTGTCCACGTCCGCGGACGCCATTTCTCCTTGTTTCAGAGGCTGCTCTGGCGCTAGCAGGGAGAGAAGGGGAAACTCAGCAAAACTCTGTAATCTTCAACTCCTGCCTGCCAGAAAATCCCGCAAAGCATCCCCACTCTCCAGTCCGAAAGGAGCTGACTGCGAAATTCAACTTTGCAGCGGGGAATCTGTGGCGATTTCGGCCCAGATCGACTGTTTACTTTGTCAACTCCGCGGCTAGCCAGCTAGCTCAGTCAGCTAACCATGTCTAGCTAGTTAGCAGCAGAGCAAAAGATAAAAAAAAGACGCAGCTTGCCTCGCTGCAGGCTGCACAAACTCACCGATTAGTTGCACGCTTCGATGCGCTACGTGTTTACGTAGCAGTCATAGCGTGAATGGTAGTAACCGGGAGGATTATCTGATCAACTAAACTCCGAACATGATTATTTTATCAAAGGCGGGCTAGTGTTGATCGGTGAATTCGGGTCGATTTTTTTCTATTTTGATTGACGGTGCGGGAAACACAAAAAGGTGGGACTAACAGGCTGGACCGTCCAATTTGCATCACATTACAGGACGTCCCGCCTTTCTTCTCTAACGCGATTGGCTAAGCAGGCGATCTAGTGAGATATGATTGGCCAACCGGGATGTCAGTCTTTTTCTTTTTTTTTAAATGGGACGTGTGTTTCCTGTTTGTTGTTGGAATGCAGTTGTTGAATTCTCAACAGAGAAACCAGGAAAACGGTGGCGTTTGTGTCGAAATTACACACTTTATTCTGTCATTTAATGTAAAATAAAGTTATTTATCTTACATCCTTGTTTCTTGTTTTGATACAGTGCGTTTTCTTTCCCCTTATAACACAGTTGTAGACGAGCAACGGCTAAAAGTTTTCGTTACGAACTGCAAATCGTCATCTGGCCTCCATTATCACAACCAGGCAGTTTGCAGTAAACAATGCAGCATTTAATGCCCAAAGGGCCACACGATTGACCAAAACTTTGCTTGCAAATCTCAAACAAGTAAAATTTACTTCATCAGCACCAATTTTGTCTGAACATGATCTTCACAAAAGAGAAAACATCCGATGTCACCTTAGAGAATACAATGTATGCCACAACAACATACATGTTAAAGGACGGCTTCACAATTTTTCAAGTGTGTCTTAAAACAACAGTCAGGCGCCCATATGAACACTTAAAATATGTTTTCCTCACTGTAATCATTCATACTGGCTGTTAAAAGATCCCCTTCAAATGTGCCTTCAATGTAAGTGATGGAGGCCAAAATCCACAGTGTGTCCACACAGTCATTTTGTGCAAAAATAAATTTAAAAGATTATCTGAAGCTTATATGAGGCTCCAGCAGTCTGAGTTAGTCATATTAAGTGGATATCTGCCACATTTACAGTCTTTTTAGTGGTTTAGTGGTCTTTTTGTGGATTTTGGCCTCCATCACTTACATTGTAATTGCGTTATGAAGGGATCTTCTAATGGCCAGTATGAATAGGAGGAATAATTATGGCAAGAAAAACCCCTTTTCATTGTTCATTTGGGCACCTGACTGTTGTTTTAAGACAGACTTGAAAATTTGTGAAATTACACATGAATATTTCCAATGACCAACCATCTCCACTTATGGTCCACTTAACGCTTATTGTGGATCTTTTGACCGTATCACGTTTATATCAACAGATGAAGTTCTCTCAGATGAAAGTAATTGCAAAAATGCAAACTTCATCTGCTGATGAAGACGATGTGAGACGACTGAAAGCTCCAACAGGCTGTGCCGTGCCATGACTGGAAATTGCTTTATCAACTGTTGTTTTAGCAGCAGAATTAACTGTCAAGCAAAATATTCAAATGTTTCCCTTTTTTCAAAGATAAGAAACATTCATGGTTTGAAAACAAATCAGTGATGAATGATTTGATATGATTAATTATCCTGTATGGAGCTTGAAGTGTCACTGGAATGATTGTAGACTTTTACAGTGTTTAGATTAAAATAACCAGAAAAAGAGCTTTATTTAAAGTGACCACAAAGTGTAAACTGTAAATGTTAAAGCAGGAAGCAAATGTTGAGATTGAAAGTTCAACAGTATTACCTGAATGTTCATAGCTGTTCTTTTGATATCACATCACATGATCTTCGTCAGCAGATGGAGTTGCAGGTTGTCATGGACAAACCTCTCATCCATAATGGCTTAAAGATCGATTGGAAATTATTGACCTTGGAAACAGCTCTTAAAAATGTTTTTAAATTAAAAGAAATCAAAAACAGCTTTCAATCTCATAGAATGCCTCTTTAAAAGTATCCCAGAAAGCTTAAAAAATTTATTTTGCATTAATTTTAAGACAGAATAAGGAAATAAAACTGTCTAAATGTAAAAAAAGGGAATAAAATTGTCTAAATGATTTTCATCTTTCCTGCTTTTATCCTTCTATCCTTAGTTTGCATTTTCTTTAAGTTTATTAATGCATCATTTCAAGGAAAATTGAGTTATTCAATAAAATATATTTTTAAATCTATCAATTTATTAACTGATTATAATTAATCATACCAGCAACATACTCAAAATTCCATATTTCTGCATATTATCTTATACCCTAATGTTACTTTAGTGTTTGAAATGAGGAAAATTTAAAAATACACAGAGATGACAGAGGTTTGTCTCCTTTTATTGACACATGCATATTGATGAGGGTGACATTTATTAGATTCTGGCTCCCTTATAATAGCATATTTAACATATTGTACCTCATTCCTCAAAAACTCGTTCTGGTTCGTTAAGAGGGCAGGATGTCCGCAATTTGGCAAAATGTCTGGTTACGGGATGGTAAGTAGTCTCAAAAAGAAAGACATTCACACTGTGGAGGCAGTGAAGACGAGCGAAGATGCAGTTTGAAGCTGTACAGTCCAGACGATCCAGAGCAAACCTTAGTTTTTCAGATTCACAATGAAGCAGGGTGGAGCTAATAATGTGAAGAAAAGTCATGTTTTTTTTTTTTAAACTAGCCCGAACAAAGTCAATAAAAGCAGTATGCATAACAACATTCTCTGGTCAGGTGTCTGATCAGGCACTGTCGAGGATGCCTGCTTTGCTCTTTCTAAAAATAATATCCCTCCTGCTCAGAATACAGCTGTCCTGCACTGAGGTGCAACACTGAGTGACGGCTTTCATTCTCTCTTAAATGTTCATACACTGACAAGTCAAAATGTTTTTGGACAACGTATATTTTAAATTTTTTTGGGTTAAATCTTAAGTAATGTAATTATAACTTTACTTTGTATACCATAAAAATAAAGTTTAATTAAGGAAAATGTGTAAATGCACTGAGAAATGTTTTTTATTTTAAAGAATGACCTAAAAGTAACTCAAGACAAACTTGATTGTGATGACTCTAATTAGGCACCTGTAGCACACATACTGTAATTACTCATACTGACGTTACCACTGGTTAATGATCCTTCAATAAAGCCCTAATTACGAGTCTTGTTAGGATCAGAGCGCATGCAAATTAATCAGCAGTCATCACAGAGGTAATCATCAACTGAAAAGGCAAGCTCTAATTTCTCAGAGAAATCTTATAGATTGTCTTATAAAGTATTTTTGTGCATTTGGCTTACATTATCAAAAAGCATCTTGAAAAGAATACAAGCTCTGATCAAAAGAGGCCTGATTAAAACTGTGCTAACATCAACTACAAAAGAATATACAATTTGCGGCCTGTAACAATTTCCTGATTAGATCATTCCCAATAAAAAAAATTAAAGTCAATCATATCTATTCTTTCTGGAGGCAATGACAGCTAGAATATAGTGTGTTCAAAAACATTTGACTTGTAGTGTATTTGGTGCCATTTGAAATTTTTCTCAAAATATTACAGATGGGAATGTACAGAAAACTTATCATTAGGTAATCATCTTAATAGATTCTGGTCCAAGCCGGGGAGGTCAGTTGAGTAAATACTTCTGGCCGACCAGGCAGCAAGTTGTTCCTCTGAATTCAAGAGAGACGCACAAAAACTAGCAGACAGTGTAGCTCTCAGGGGCCTGACAAAAACTGTATTCTGACTTCTCCCTCTGGCGATTGTGTGGTCTCATTATTTCTTTTTGGGTGCATTGGGTGTGTTGAATTTGAAAAAGATAATGTCCCCATCCTCCACGACGTAGTTCCTGCCCTGTTGCCTGTATTTCCCAGCAGCCTGCGAAAGAGGAAATTAACATTTTTTTAAAAAAAATCGTATTAATTGACATTTTTCAGAGTATCAACATAGTTACTGACAGAAACTCAACAGTGCGGTAACCCGAGCTTATAATTAAGCTCTAAACAAACACACACCTTGACTGCACTTTCACTGCCCTCCTCTTTGAAGTCATTGAACTTCATCACCTCGGCCATGATAAAGCCTTTCTCAAAGTCAGTGTGGATCTTTCCTGCAGCTTGTGGAGCCCTGCTACCTTTCTGTTGGAGCACAACAAAACAAAATGTGAACATTTAAAAATGCAGCTGCGCATAAATGAACAAACTGCCCCCTTGAAGAATTTTATCATGGATAGGGATATGTTTTATAGATTATTTCATTATACTATAATAATGTGCTGCCCTGGATAATAATGGTGTCAAAAAGCAGGCAACTCTATGAGCAACTCAAGCAAAAAACATACTGATGAATTTTGAGGAAAGTCCTTCATATCACTCACCCTGACGGTCCACGCTCGCACCTCATCTGGTCCCGCTGTGAAGAAGTATTCCAGCTGTAGAGCTGCATAGCCTGTCTTTATTATTTTGGTCAGAACACTAAAAACACACAGAGACGATCACTTGATCAGCTGTGATGGAGAGGTTCAAGCATTCAGTGGTTGAAGCCTCAAAAAACTGGAATTTATTTGAACAAATACAGTTGAATTATTTTAATAATTTGCTCCTTCGTCACAGCCAAATTACACCAGGCACGGACGTGGCGCGACACGTCTGCCGCAGCAGAGGGCATCCATTATAAACAACTGAAGCTGCTACACTGACCACAGAAGTCACAATGCTCATCTCTATTTTTACGAAGCTGGTCTATTTTTTTCCCCTCTATGCAGCCTTCCAACAGGTAAAAACTACATAGAACTGTGTAAAAAATGAGTACAATCTGTTTTAAAATAAATACCTCATTGTACCAGAGGCAATGTGACGCAGCAGTGCAACCTTGTGGTTTTTTTTTTATATTGCACATTAAAATAAAATCAATCAAATCAATGTGTATCCGTGATCCTGTAGTTAAAACAATCTAGTTAATTAATTCTGTACCATTTAATATACCCTATGCTTCCAAACTCAATGGCTGGCACACAACCACACACTACAAAGATGGAGTCTGTGCAGCAGGTGAAAAACCCCGCTCTGCCCCGCCTAAATGACACGTCGCATCCGTGCCTGGTGTAAGCATTTATTTATTTATTCAATGTCAGTTGACTCAAAAGGTCTTTTTCGCTGTAGACACTTCGGCCTGACAAGTCAAAATGGCTGCTGCGAAAAAGACTTGATGACTTGTTCAGCAGACTCAAAATAATATCACTCAGAATAATATTTGCCTGTCAAACAAACTACAATTATCAATCTCATTATATTGACTGTGAGGTCGTCGCTCCACTCCAGTTTGATCAAGAGAACCTAAAGTACTTTAGAGCTGAAACAATTGATTGATTAATCAATTACATCATCATCAGAGAATGTTGATCTCTTCTTCAGTTTCATTCTTGGATGTAAGAATTTTGTACATATTTGTATTTCGAATTTTTGATCAGACCGTCAGACAAAACAACTCATGTGAAGACATCATCTCTGGCTGTGGGAACTTATGAAGGCATTTTTCATTATTGTGTGACATTTTATATAGATTGAATGTTTAATCATAAAAATAATTAAAAGATTAGTCAGCTAATATAAGAATCATTAGTTGCAGCTCTACATGGCATTTAAGCGGCTTCTTGCCACACTGTGTGTGTACTGTCTGTCTCACCTCTGTGTCTTCTGTTCCTCGCAATACTTTTTCATCTCCTCCTCCTCCATGTCCTGCAGTTTAGACTCAACTGCTCCACTCAGGGGAATGACCAGAGCGCCGGGGTCGTGGGCATCTACCCACTCCTTGATTTTCGCCAGCCTGTGGAGAATTAAGTTATTCTGAATGCTCAAAGACAGCTAAAATACATAAATAAATAACGGGACATCAACACGCGCAGGGCACGTGTAGATGAACATACCATTTGTTCTTTTTTCTGATGTAATCCTTCTCTGAGAGGTTAACCAGGTAGATCATAGGCTTCGATGTCAGAAACAGGTATTTGTTCAACACCTCAATCTGTAAAGGGAATTAAAAAAAAAAAAAAAAAACGAATAAAAACAAAATGACATTTTATTATACCGTCTCAGTGAGAATACATCTCCACATGATCCATACAGCAGCCCAATAATAAATAACTACAAATATTTGACCAAACGCTTACTGACACACTAGTACAGCACAAGATTACACAAAAACACATCATACCTCTTTGTCATTCCAGTCATGGTAAAATCTGATGTGTTTCTTCTCGTCCACTATCCAGTTCTTTACCTTCAGCATGATATCCTGAAGCAAGCAGCAGCAGGTTAGGTGGCGTATACAGACTGATTACACATTATGATCTATCTATCTCCTCCAATAGTGACACATATGCGAAACAGATGCATAACACGCTTTACTCACATATTCAGGTTTGAGTTTCTTGTCACCTCCTCTGACTGCGGTTTTCTCCAGTTTGTCGATGATTGGATCGATCATTTCCTCATCCTTTAGTCGCAGCTCCTCGTGGATGATCTCGATGTCCCTCACCGGGTCAACATTACCCTCCACGTGGATAATATCCTCGTCATCGAACGCGCCTAAAACACACGAGATTTGACAGATGTAGTCTGCCTGTTAAATATAGTCACACATATTTAAATCTAAGGGCCTTTGCCTAATATTACAGGTGAATCCCAACCTTTAAAAAAAAACCAAAAAAAAAAAACCTATGTTCCTAAATCTAAACCCTGAACTGTTTTTATGATCATGCGTAACTTTCTTAAAAATTTAAAAGTGGAGTACTAATATTACTGGGATGTAAAATCTTACACAACAAATTATTTAATTCAGAAATTACCTGATTGCAGTAAACAAATTTACAAATCAGACCAGGCATGTAATGCCAGCTTTTGGCACTTGACAGTTTGATACTCTGTACTGCAGACACATATCGGCCAGTACTATAAAAGTACTGAATAAAAGAGGTAAGATCCCAGCTCTCTGGCAGTTTGATGGATATTCACAGGAACTGACCGTGTTGTCCTGTCTGGGCCATGATCATAAATTCTTCAGTCTTGTTCCCCTTTAAGACATGTAGTAGTGGCACTAACTTGCCCTCTTAACACCTGTCCAGTCTACTCAGTTGTTACTACACAGCAGCTGCATGCACAACTCACGAGTCATGTGGAAGATGCCATCGCAGGCGCTGATGTGGGAGAGGAAGGCGTTTCCAAGTCCCTGTCCCGAGTGAGCTCCTTTCACCAGACCAGCAATGTCCACAACGTTTAGAAAAGCAGGAACCTTACTAAAAAGAGACAAAACAGCCAGACCAGACCATCAGTGAGACAGGGGGAAATGTAACACAGGTAGAGCTGCAACATTTAGTCAATTAATTGGTTAGTCAATCGACAAAAAAAGTAATCGGCAACTATTTTAATAATAGCATAATCGTTTAAAGTGGCAGTCTCGAAGATCTCCGTTTCGTTCTCTCTGGTGGCACCATATGGCGTTAAGCCATAATTGTGGATGTGTTTTTGGACCTCATTCGACCTCACCTCCAGAGATCTAAACAGTGTTGCGCTGTGTGACGTCACACTAGCACAAGCGAATTGAAGAGCGAGTCTGTTGCGTTAGGTCCGCCTACCCTCTCTGGTGGTTTAACCGCTCCATGATGGAAAAAGCATCACTAACTGCGCCGCTTGTGATTCGAATGAATGGCGGGAAAGTCGCCACCGACACCCGGTTCATAATAATCATAATACTGCAAATGCAAGAGCTTTCATGAGCGAGCCATAGGCTCAATCACCATTGTTTTATCTCATTCAGCTATAGACAGTGACTTTACAGATATTTATTTAAATGAAAATCTTCAAGATTGTAACTTTAAGCAAAAATACCATATATTTGTTGGTTCCAACTTCTCAGATGTCAGAATTTAATGCTTTTCTTCGTCATACATTATAGTAAAGTAAATATCTTTGGGGTTTGGACAGTTGGTTGGACAAAACAAGCCACTTGAATACGCCACCTTGGGCTGTGGCATTTTTCAGTATTTTCCGGCATTTTATAAACAAAAATCATAATCGATTGAGAAAATAATAGTCTGGCTAATCAATAATGAAAATAATCGTTAGTTGTATTTCTAAACACATACAGACTCATAACACGCACCTGGCTGGTTTATGGAACTGACAGAGGTAATCAAAGCGCTCGTCAGGCACAGGTACTCTGCTCTCATTTGGGTCGATTGTGCAGAATGGGAAGTTCTCTGCAGCTGCTTGGCTTTTGGTCAACACATTGAAAAAGGTGGATTTCCTGAAATAAAGAGAGTCAGGCAAGGGTCAGTAAGAGGGCAGCTTCAAATGATGATGACCCCACATTAGTTAATTATTCATGTAATAAACATCACTTATAACATGTACGTACCCAACATTAGGCAATCCCACAATGCCAATTTTCAGAGAGGTTCCAAATCGTCCAATTAATGGAGTTTGTTTCGGAGCTTCTCCCTTTTTTGGGGGCATCTGCAAAAGTTACAACAAACTGTTTACAACGTGACACCCAAGTCAAAATATTTCACCGACGTCAACACTTCAGCCCTGGTCAAGCAGCACTATGTAGCTCCATCCTATAGAGCCAGCTCCACTGAAAACGTGTTTGGGCAGCTTCAGTCATATGCTCATTCAAACACAGCATGCTAACGTTAGCTAGTGGCTAACTGGAACTACTCCTAGTTACCTGTTAGCCAGAATATCCGACTCAGCTAACACTATTGTCTGCATTCTACAATCGTTAAAACGAGCCCGAAAGTTATAAAGCCGGGAACCCTCCTCATTTAGTACCTTTATTTCTGTTCTTCGCTTGTGGGCTACGTGGTGTACACTCCTCTGGTATCTGCTCACACCGGCCGCTCCAGTGGAAAGGCAAGTTGGAGAGCATAGCGGAAGTGTTTTGACGTGAGGGGTCTCTGATTGGTCGGACGAAGAGTTGAAAATGTACGTCACAGGTGTACGGGCAAAAAAGTATTTACGGTAATTTTTTAATTAAGTATTTGCAGTAAGTTGTTTTTTTTTTTTAAGTGTTTACGGTTAAAAAAAAGTATTTATGGTATTTTTAATTAAATATTTAAGGTTTAAAAAAGTATTTATGCTTTTTTTTAAATTAAGTATTTACAGTAAAAAAAAAAAAGTATTTACGGTTAAAAAAAAAAAATCAGCATCAGAGGAAAATGATCCGGAACCACCTGCGAAGAGAGAGACGCCGACCGAGGATGCTGAAGGTCTGGGTGAGCCCACTGTGGTGGAAGTTGGTGTCGATAACCTACCAGTGAGTATGTTTCCAGCCTGCAAGAGGCTGTGGCGACCTTGGATAGCACCAGACGTTGAGGTAATGAGTTAGGGTCACATATTTTGCAGAAAATCTTAATTAAATGTGTAGCACCAGATTGAGCTGGTGAGTTCATTCTGCGCACCGCTAACTTACACATAGTTAGTATTCTCCAAGATTTTTCTTTAAAGAAATATGATTTTATTGCCTACCTTTTCTGTTGAGTATTTTTCTATTTATTTATTATTATTACTTTTAATCTTTGTCTTGTAACCATGTTGACTGTATCAACAAATTGAAAGTGAAGTCATATCTTTATGTTAAAGTATTTACAGTTTGATAAGACAGGTGTTGACCGATGACTTATATACAAACCAGTTCAACAGAGTATTTGATTTTAGGGACATGAATCCTGCCAAAGTACTAATATTCAAAACCGAGTTCTTACATTATCCCATATTACCCGAAGTTAAAGAAATTCATTTAAAACTAATTAATCATATATATTCTTCTAGCAAATTCCTTAGACTAAGATACAATTTTGAAAGTTAATGTTGAACTCAAATCACATGTGATGTGTGGACTGGCTATGAAAGAAAAACAAGAAAATCTGAACACAATTCTCATAATGGCAAAATATTATATACACAAAGCCAAATTTATGAAGACCCCACCCATTTTCAATTCTTTATATAATGAGTTTTGACTGTATTGTAAAGTTCCTTCATGCCTGAAGTGTATGAATTTAAAAATCTGCTGAAGAACTGCTGAAATGTGTACAAATTTTACAAAATTAAAGGTGCAGTGTGTAGAATTTAGCGGCATTTAGCGGAACAGACTTGGCAGAAATGGAATATAATATTCATAAGTATGTTTTCATTGGTGTATAATCACCTGAAAATAAGAATCGTTGTGTTTTCGTTGCCTTAGAATGAGCCCTTTATATCTACATAGGGAGTGGGTCCTCTTCCACGGAGGCAGCCATGTTGCACCACCATGTTTCTACAGTAGCCCAGAACGGACAAACCAAACACTGGCTCTAGAGAGGGCCTTTCGTGTTTTTCGCGAGTTTCACGGCCACCATAGGTTCTCCTACATACTTAGAAGGGGAGGGGGAGGCTGCAACCTCACTGCTAGATGCCACTAAATCCTACACACTGGACCTTAATAGACCCCGAATGTACTAACCTTTAAATTGAAGACCGATTTATGTTAATGTATCTTTTTAACTTTATTGTATTATTTATGTTGTATTATTTACAATGTATATATTTAAATGTATTTTCTTATGTTTAATAGTTCTATTGTATGGTTTTTTCATTTTTCTTTGTTTGTTTGTTTTCGTACTCAGACACATTCCCAGGTTTTTAATACCATGATTGACTTGCCTTATTTGTAAATGTATTGTTCAATAAAGCATTTTCAAGCAAGTATTTATGGACTAATTTAATGTTTTATTGTGATTTCTGGTCTTTTAGGCGATAACATCTGTGAATATACCGATTTATATTTTCTGAGTTTACTCTGCTGTCTGTCTTTTTGCGGGGAGTCAATAAAAGTTGTTTTATACGTTCAAAAACACGCACAAAACCAGTATGTCATTGTTTTACTATTTGTCTGTGCTTATGTGCTTTTCTATGTTTTCTTTGAATGTTTTTTATATAAATAAAATTGAAATAAAATAAACATAAACATAAATCAACCTAAATAATACTGTATGGTGAATTACAGTTTAGACTATTTGAGAGTTTAAAGTTTCCTCTTGGTTTTGAAAGCAGCAGCAGACAAAATGTCGTCAAAAGTTTTAGCTGTGTGGAGTTTGTCCTGTTGTCATGGAAACTTTGTAAAATAATTCACGACTTTTTTATTGCTTTGTTTTTTATTATTACTAACAACACAACTTGGCAGCAAACTTCAGCATTGGCATGAGAAGTGTTTTTGTTTGTAGTGTAATGTGCTCCCACGCTGCACTGATGCTGTCATGTTTTCCTATTTTTCTAGAAGATCCCTTCATAATGCACTTACAATGTAAGTGATGGGGGCCAAAATCCACAAGCCCCCTTCTGTGCAAAAATGTATTTAAAAGTTTATCTGAAGCTAATATGAAGCTTCAGTGTCCAAATGAGTCAAATCAAGTAGATATCTTTCAACATTAGTCTTTTTAGTGCCATAGTCTCTTTTTAAACTATGGATAAACTGTGGATTTTGGCCTTCATCACTTCCATTGAAAGCACATTTAAAGGGGATCTTTCAACAGCCAGCATGAACAGGAGGAATGATTACAGCAAGGAAAACCTCTTTCAGTGTTCATATGGACACCTGACTGTTGTTTTAAGACAGACTTGAAAAACTGTGAACCTGTCCTTTGACTGCTGCACACAAGATGTCCTCTACTTCACTTAAAAGTCCATTCTCAGTGTTTGTGCACTGGAGGTTTGAAGTTTCCATATCACACTTGTCTAAGTTGAACATTGGACGATGATTGGCTTGCAATCTAGTCATAAATAAGGCACGTAGGTACCTGTACATGGACATCATTTAACCGTTATATATCCGACTTGTCCAGTATTTTCACTCCCTGAATATTTTATGAGCCACCACACAAGTTTAGTGTATAATGAATTTCATTATTATATAAACTTCATGGAGTTTTGCAAATGCTCAGTTCTGTAAAAGGATTTTAATCAAGTTCTTCAGAGGGCTACATTATGGAAGATCACTTTAATATGGAATATGGTGCATTCATGAAATCAGATAAGTAATATTTTTTATTTGTGTCAAAAAAAAAACAAAAAAACGTCAAAACAAATGTTTAATGGGCACTCCTGCGACCATCTGGCACCGTGACTTTACAAGAGGACATAACCAAGAACAAGTCATTTTTTTATTGCTTATATACACAACCAAAAAAAAGGTACTTTCCACCAAGAAGACAAAATTAAAAAGAAACATGGTATTTAAAAACATATCCAAGAGCAAACTAAGATCATGACAGCTTCAGAGACCAGCTACATACAAACAGGAAAAGGAGAAATTGTTATACAACTGTCACAGAAAAACCTGCTTATATAAACACCAGTCTGTCGAGCCAAAGACACACTAGCCAGCCCTTCGTTTAATGACCATCGCCAAACAGGTTATATTTTCATTCATGCTTGTCACAATATGCAAAAACTACTTCACAGATTTCAATTAAGCGAGGTGAAAAAGTTAGGGCTCGAGCCAATGAAGAAGTGATCAGTTTTAGATACAGATCAGGAGAATTGTCCGTTTCCACCAAAACAATTATGATTTTTCCTACAAAGTTAGTGACGATTAACTCGCCACTAATGTTTTCATCATGCCGTTTTTCAAAAACTTCTAAACAATCTTCATTTCATTAAAGCAATTTAAAGAATTGTGAGGCCTTGGACTGCTTTCTGATTGTATAATAATCTGGTCAAAACATAAAAAGAAACAAGCATCCAAACAATAACACTGAATCTGTCGTCGACTCTTTTGCTACTCAGTAGTGACCTGTGAAAAAAAAAAAAAAAGACGGGATGAGAGATTAAGTTTGTATTTGTAGATAATCTAAACTCAAGCGACAAAGTATACAATTAATTCAAACTGTAATTAAGTTAATGTTGTAATCCCTGCTGCCAAATGTTAGAAAAATGGTTTAAACATACGTGGCGAGTAGGACCGTGACCGGGATCGAGAGCGGTATCCTCTACTGTAGTAAGGAGATGGAGATCTGCGTCTGTAGGGCGAAAAACAAAAAATGATTCTTAAAGTAAAAGTTGCAGTTCTATTAATGGTAAAGTGAGATACAGGAACACCGGACAAAATAACTCACCTGTATGATCGGTACTCTCGGTCGTCATAGCGATCATAGTCGCGATCGTAACCTCTTTCATAACCTCTATCGTAGCCCCTGTCGTAGTCCCTCGAGACACGCCGCGATGAACCGCCGCCACTGAAAATACATGCAGAAGTAAGTTTAGCGACATCTTAGAAGACACCACAGGCCCGCTGATTCTGAAAAATATCTGCCTGGTTAAGAAACACTCACTATGTGGGCCGTCCCATGTAGATTCCAGGAGTCGGGGTATGGGCTCGTTTGGTAATAGAGAAATCCACTCGAATCCTGCGTCCATCCAGCTCCATTCCATTAGCACGCTCCTTGGCCTGAAAGAGACACAGTCGGTTATCTAATGAGAAGATGACATAACTTGCATGTTCATCCTTTGCCTTGATGTTGATCCATTACAAAGACTTCAAATCAAGATCCCTTTTATACAGGAGACACATGCAAGACGCTGGTCTACTTAACAGGACAAATTGTGTCTATGACTGTTAGCTGAGTCTCCAGCCTGGACTGTAGTTACATAAACCAATAAACCATATAATTACACAAAATTACATCCCCTTTTACCTCTCTCCTTCTCTTTGTACACAAATGTTCCCTTTCGCCCTTATTAACACAACACATTGTCAAAAAACAAACTAAACTAAACTCATGTCACCCTCTTCTCCTCCTTACCTCCTTGGAGTCCTCGTAGTTTTCAAAGTAGACAAAAGCAAAGCCTCTTGAGCGGCGCGACTGCTGGTCATACACAATGTTGACGTCACTCAAAGGGCCGTATTTAGAGAAGACCTCCCTCAGATCCCTCTCAGTGGTGTACAGACTCAGTCCAAACACACCCAGGCAGGTGTTGGGGTCGGGGTTGGCCTGTGAGAGTCAAACAGGAGGAAGAGTGTGAAAAGGAAGCAGGAAAAAAAAAGCATGTGTTAAAAACTGTGCAGCTTTTAGGGTCTATATGGTGGGGTGTAACAGCTCAAACAGCAAATAAGGGGCAATTATGTTTTTTTTTTTATTAAGTCAAGTAATAATTATGTACTTCTCAATGTTTTGCCAGGTTAGAATAAAATGTTGTATTTGTTAGTGTTAGTTATACCCTGTTGCCAATGTGTCTGCGGCGGTTTGACATGGGGGAACGGCTATGGCTCCTACGTCGGCGGTACTCCCAGCTGCGAGATCGGCTCCTGGAGCGGCGTCGGTGGGAGCGGGAACGAGAGCGCGAGTAGTGCCTGCGCGAGCTTCGATGGGAACGGGACCTGAGGAGACACACCACATCATGAACCCAACTCTGAATCTGTAGTTTACTTGTGTCACACTACAGCTTTAAAATGATCGAGTTCACATCTCACAACCAACTTTGAAACACGTCTTACCTGGATTTGGATTTGGACCTGGATCGAGAACGAGATCTGGACCTGGAGCGGCGGGAGCCATCTTTGGAGCGTGCTGGTGAGCGGCTGGTGGATTTCACCGAGCCCCGAGGGGATGCACTCCTCGAGCCAGGCCGCGAGTCCTGGACAGACCAGACACCGAGTTCAAATCCACTCTGCAGGCGAGTGTGTGCCAAATAACAAGAATAAAAAAGGGCCAGGAGGTGACTGCGTTCACCCTCTACATTCCCCTTTCAGAAGGAATTCACATTTAGGAATTTAGCAGGTTTGACAGAAAATATTTAGGAATTTCCTTATAAAAAGGTCATACATAACAAATAGTTAAAGTAGAATTTAATTTAGCTCAAATACAGATTGAACAAATAAATAATCTAAAAGGTGTAGAGGGATTGACCTGATGTATCTGATACAGAGAGGAAAAAAAAATCAAGCATGCTTTAGAGAAAGAAACAGGATGAAATAGAGTAATAACATAGCAGGCTGTTAGGAAATTACTCATACCCTGGTAAACTTCTGATCTTAACTTCATAACTTCTTTAACTTCATTACTTCAAAACAACCCTTCATTTCTTCTTTCTTCTGTTTGACATTACGACTTCTTTCTCCTCCTCTTCCCCAATTTATCATCTGCCATTACAACTCTAGTAGTGGGGACAGATCTTGATTGCTTCTTTTCAGCATCCAATACATTAGCATGCATCAACACCATCAGCTTCAAACATTAACAACTTCACATCTGAAACGTCTTCCGCCTTTTTCTTTCTTCCAACCTCAACCTTAACAAAGAACAAACAAGGGTGATAAGGCATGTTGGTTTCTGTGAAAACCAAAAAAGGTACAAAAGAAAAACAACAGCAAAAAACCAGGAAAACAACATAGCTGAACATTAGCAGAATATACGTTTATATTATAGCATGATGTGGTCTTTATTGGTCCTAAACTAGGATATAACATTAAGGGACAGGGTCACAATTTTTCAAGTCTGTCCTAAAATAATAGTCAGGTGCCCAAATGAACATTAGACAAGTAATGTATTTAACAGTTTATCTGAAGCTAATATGAAGCTTCAGTCCTAATGAGTCAAATCAAGTAGATATCTTCCAATGTTACACTATACTATACTTTCACCACAGCTTAACAAGGAAACACAAAGAGGTAATTTGATGCTAAAAATACTGTAAATGCAGCAGATATCCACTTGATATGACTAACTCAGATTGCTGGAGCCTCATATAAGCTTCAGATAAACTTTTTAATACATTTTTACACCAAATGACTGGACACACTGGATTTTGGCCCCCATCGCTTACAGTGAAACACATTTGAAGGAGATCTTTTAATAGCCAGTACGAACAGGAGGAAAGATTACAGCGAGGAAAACCTCTTTCAGTGTTCATATGGGCACGTGACTGTTGTTTTAAGACACACTTGAAAAATTGCGAACCTATCCTTTAACGCTACTGATACAAACATTGAAGGTAAATATCGACTAGAAGTCAATATTTAATGTTTACCAGCAGTCCACATTTCAACAGGTAACGTTAACGCTAAGTGACAATTTAGCGGTAAATTGAAAGTAGCATGGCCCGGCCGCGGCCACATCTCCCGGGCAATAGGTAGTGGGTAGATGGTAACCCTGGATTTGCCGAGCTCTCGCGAGATATTTGAGCGTTGTTTGACGTTGTAATAAATAATTATATCATATGATATGACAATGCTGTGGTTAACACCTGGTTAGGTTTTAGTACAACAAACGCTTGATTAGAATTAAGAAAACATCATGGTTTGGGCTGAAATGATTACTCTCGCGAGATCTTTCGCAAATCCATGGTTACCATCTAGGCACGACCCGGCTGCTGTGCTTTGTAGGCCGCAGGCTTCAGCTAACGTTGACGTTTAAAACATTCACGATGTAACATCTACTAAGTCTTCCTCTGATTACTCACACAAAATAGATCTACGGTTAATCTTACGTAAAATATACTGCTTTCATCTTTGAGGACAAACTTGTTGCCATTATCAGACCTGCAAACGCAACTAACAGCTAAGCTAGCGAGCTAACGTTAGCTAGCTTAACGTCTTCTCAAACATTTTCTTTACAGCTAACAACAACTCACCTGCTCCCTGAAATCTTTCTCGGTGTCGCTCATATTAATGTAACTAGACAGCAAATGCGTTTAAAAAATATGTGGTAAACTGGTTCTAACGACGGGTTTACCGCAAAGCACACACGATCGAGCTGAACTGGTGTTACCGATGGAAACGTTTTGCAGCTAAAAAGATGTCGTTGTCCTGTTCCGGTTCGATCTTTCAGAATAAAAGCGTCGCCTCAAAATAACCCGTAAACATCGACTAAAACCTTTATTTTGACAGAAAAGCAGATGTGTAAAGGGCAAATAAACTGTGTAAAATAATAAATAGTTGCTGCACATTTGAACTTTAAAGTCTCCACATAAACAGTTAATTAAAAGTTATAACATGAAACTAACTATATGAAACTAACCAGTGGTGGAAAGTATCTAAGTACATTTACATTTAGTACTACTGTACTCGTACAATTTTTTTTGAGTATTTCCATTTGATGTTATTTTATACTTCCACTCCACTACATTTCAGAGGGCAATATTGTATTTTCTACTCCACTACATTTATTTGACAGCTTTGGTTACTTTCAGATGAAGATTTGACACCTGGTGACCCTTTGGAGGGGCGCAACCCCTAGGTTGGGAACCACTGGACTAAACTAGCTAACTGTATATAAAGTAGTTGAAACTAGCTCCACCTCCAGCAGCTACAACAGTAACATGCTGCTTATACACTGATGCTTCAGTATTAATAACCCAAGTAATGCCATATATAATAATGATACAGGATATCCTGTATGGCTTTGCTATCTTTTCTTCTATGTATAACATACCTATTATATAGAAGAATACTGTATGTAATATGAATACATACCTACTGTGCAACACAAAGAAGCACCTTACAGTACAGGCTGTTGATTCTCATGGATTCATTAATTGAGTTTGTGTATAGGTATGAAAGCACCTGAGAGTCCACTTTATAGTCAAAATGTCAGTTATACATTATGGCAAGCTTTGGGGATCTACCATCTTTGTTAAACTTGGGTATATGTAAGCTGGACTGCTTTAATATATAATTTAGTGTCATTAAAAAAAAAGGATGAAAGGCTGTTCTTGAGCATAAAACACAGTAAATACACAACCGCTAGTTATATTATGGATCTTGTAACTTCTGATAACATCTGATTAAACCAAAACCAGAGTTAATTTAAAGTTATAGCTCTCCAGTTTGCATGATGATCCATGTTCTGGATGTACATCCAGAACAGAGAAATGTCACATTGTTGTTTAAAATGTGCCATACTGTAAATAATCAGGACAAATGTATCAGAAGTGAGCCAAAAAGAAAAGCAAAAGTAAATAATATACACTGATGCATCTTGAAAAATGTTAGTTGCATTTAGCATTATTGGAGGTAAATAGAATTTCATCATCCAGCTCTAGACGAACCCCTCTAGTAGCTCTGCACGAGTCATTTATGTATATAAAATTCAAATTTAGAAAATGAATACTTTATTACAGGAAAAAAAAAAAAATCACATTTTAAAGCATGAACTCAAACATGCATGTGTGTACAGTAGTTTTCTATGCAGTATGCTATACTGTAATAAGTGTTATAGCCCTAAGTAGCCTCAGTATGCTCATAGAGAAGATTCACAGACCTAACAGCGACTTATGCAACATATGGGGGAAACAACTATTAATACTCCACTCATGGAGGCAAACACTATACACTACACACACACTCCCAAAACACGTTCTCATTCAGTCAAGTCATAAATAATAGCCAAAGACAAACAAATTACAAGCGCTCAACCGTGCATTTTTTTTTGTCTGGAAAAGGTCTGGAAAGGAGGTATTTTTTTTATCTTTCATTGTCTCTATCTGTAGATTGAGCTTCAATAGTGTTGCAGTTAGTTGCTGTCCACTCCCAACAGGGAGGGACGCAGCCAAATTAAATAAAAAAAAAGGGTCAGCAAATTCTGAGACAAGCTCCTCAGAACTGACTTTTAGTTTTATGTGGCTGAGTAATTTGCCAAATTAGACAAAAAAAAGTTGAGCTCAGTGTCAGAAGGCTGAAGGCACTTCAGGCAGTACTGCGAACTAACAATCCAAAGTCAATAAAAAAAAGCCATTCAGTCAGTAGTGCCAAAGCTTGTGTAATACATACACTTCTCACATCCCAATAATGTCTCCAATTACAACTCAGAGATTACAAAATGTTAATGTGTCCCTTGCAGGTACAGGGACATAATCAAATCTTAAGACTGGTGTTTGATTTCGTCAGACTGCGTTACATTTCAGTCAGCAAAGTCCACTTCTTTGGCCCATTCTTTTATTCTCCCTCGCTGTGTCGTTACTGTACACAGATGTTGCTCCCGTTGAGAAAGTCTCTCTTGTTAGGCGCGTAACTGACAGGAGATTGTTTGCGATTCTCTATAGCAGCTTCTGATTGAGAATTTCCCAAATCATTAACTTCCGGAAGAGAGGCATGTGGCACTGTAGGGAAAGAGGAACGTTTCTTTTAGTGTTTATATTAAAAAAATCTATGTAAAAAAACACAAAAAGTAGGTGAACATACAGTATATACCTGTTTGAAGGTGAGAGGCCTTCCTTTTGCAATATAGTCTGCATATTTACAGGCAAAAACACCGCAGTCGCTGCCATTTTTCTGCTGTGGAATCTCCTGTAAGGCGTACACAGTGTACAGCACATTAATCTCAACGTGTAAATCAAAACATTTAATGAAGTGATGCATCACTCATCCCAGTTTGACTTACACTGGCCCGCATGCTACTAACAGTCCATTTGCCACTGTCAAGCTCTCTGCCTTTCTTTGCTTTGTGCTCCTCCTTAAGGTAGAGTCTGGAAAACGAGCATCGTTTTATTTATGCAAAAATACAAGGCATTGTATGGAAAACCCATTCAAAATGATCAGATAACTGAAGCTGAAGAGCTTAATGAGGACTCACAGTAAAAGACTACAGATGTCATCATGTCTCTGGCCCATTGAGTCATATGACTTCACTGTCTTTGATTTAAAATCTATTACCTGGAAAGAGAGAGCGAGAGGGCAAAGAGTAAAAATGTTTATCGCCTATTTGAGTATTCATGCTTCCAGATGTTTTATTTTTTTACAACAGTGAATTATACTGGATGTAATTAAGATTATTTGACACCAATTAACAGCAAAACATTTCTACATTTTCCACATTTCTACCTAAATTAATGGTCAAAACAGCTCAATCTTTGCCAAACTTTTATAGACACTGCGTGACAAGAATCACCCACTTAGGAAAGGGATACGACATGGGAAGAAATGATAAATATAGTGACTGTTCTCAGCGTTCTGACTCACAGCCATTGCCCAGTGGACGCCCAGATGCAGAGGGACAAGAATAAGATCGTAGAGGAAGAGGTCGACAGCCTTGGTCCAGCGCTTCACAGCAGCGTGTCCTCCGGCCTGCGCGCCTCCTCCTCCTCCACCCCGCAGCTTGGGGAAGAAGAAGGTGCTGAACGAGTAGACTCGTAATCCTGCCGCTTGGTTAGAGCACCGCTCCATGACCAGGGAAAGGTAGAAGTTCATCACCTTGAGGTGTTTAAAAGTAAACATGGGTCACACACACACACACAATCAGTTAGCATCACTTCTGACAATCCTACAGTATCTCTCTAGTGCATTTGCAAGAAGCATGTATATGGTAATATACTGGTCCCTCAGTGTTCAGCAACTCAGTAGTGTATAAACAGTATAATGCTCACATGATACTGAACATCACAGTTCTGTCAACAACATTTTGCTGCGATAATTCGAGAAAGAAGGTCACACCACAAACTTTTGTTTCCATAGCAACCGGGTGCAGTAGCTGCTACTATTGGCAAACACTCACACCTCACATACAGTGCAGACACAATTTGATCATTGCGTTATAAACAGGGTATCAGCAACTACGCATTTTCTCTATCAGGGATATTAAATACTGATAAAGATGCAATCTGAGTGTTTTGAGGGAATTTTTAAGTCACAAACTAGATTTAACACCTGCAGCATCTACAATCTCCATTAACTATTCAAACGTCATAAAACGTCACAAATCAACATTACAGATATAACTTTCTCCAAGTTGTCTTCACACTCTTGCTACATACCTCATCGTTGAGCCATCCACCTTCCTGTAGTGTGGCCAGGTCTCTCTGTGTGATGCGTAGTTTGAAAGCGGCACTTAAAACAAGGTTGGGATCACTCTGAGCCAGAGCGCCGCCCACTTCCATCGCCATTTCCTACACACGCAAACAAAAAAATACATTTAAGAAAATAAACTGTATTCATGCCTCCTCCAACACGATAAGAATACACGTAACTCCCTGAAAATTTGAATCTCACCTTGGTGAGTCGAGGTATGTCCTCATCGCTGTGTCTTATGTGGGCGGTGTGGGCGGTGTGTGCAGAGTGTGTGTCAGGCAGGCTGACAGCTGAAGTCTCTCGGTCCACTAGATTGAGGCGAGTAGCGACTTCTGTAGAAAGGTCCAAGTCTGCTGTCGGTTTCTGCTGCAAGACAGGTTGACATTACAGTAATCATACATTTACTTTTCCACCCATACTTATAATGTAATGAGAGGGCTGGGTTTAAAAAAAATGATTTTCTGATTCAAATCAATCTTCATTTAAATTTTCCGATATCAATTCATAAAATCTGAGATTAATATTTTAATATATGCCTTTTCCTGTGGATTTTAAATCCAAAATGAAACCAGACATCTGCTTTTAGGCTTGGCGGTGCCTTCAGTGAAGCAGCTCCTGCCAAGATCTGTATAACAAGTTAAACTCACTCTTCCACCTGAGATATTAGTGATGTTTACATTACAGTAGGTATGTTTGTAGCCACCTCATTTACACTGGCTGCCTGCTGATTTGATTTCTAAAATATAAATATAAAGTTGTTTTTACACTGCACTAAAGAAAGCACTTAACTGGTCACTCAATACTCACTGAATGTAGAGTCTGTAGAGCTGCACTATATTGTATTCATGTTAAATAAAAAATACATAAATGTAACTGCTTTGGGTAACTGCTTAATGTAAACATTAATATTTTAATATTAATTAGCTGAGAGCTAATGCTGTAAAATCCTTGTACAATTTACAGCATTAATCTCTGAGAATCTGTCACATCCAACAAAATTGGTATTTTAACTGAAACATCCCTAACGAATCGATATCGAATCGAATTGGGAATCGATCTTGTGAATAGGAATCAAATCGATACCCAGCCCTATGTGATGAGTGCTTTGACCTGTCAGGACAGAGCAAGAGAAAACACTACCTTTGCACATCTCACATGCTGCGAATCCTCGAAGGCTCCACTGAATGTCTTACTGAGAGTTAAGCTACCCCTCCTGGAGAAGAGTCACACGGATGTTAGAGAAATCAGAATTAATCAACATACAGTACATGACACACACACACACACACACACACACACACACACACACACACACACACACACACACACACACACACACACACACACACACACACACACACACACACACACACACACACACACACACACACACACACACACACACACACACACACACACACACACACACACAAATATACCAACCTGTCCTTAGGTGCAGATGCATTTCTCCATGTAAACACACTTGGGGCAGCTGTGCAATAGAGACAAACATCAGTCCGACATATTCAACAACAGATTCATAGGGGCTTGTTTACTGCATTATTAAATATTTTTATCTTATATTATTTTTATATATTAACTTTGAATAAACTGACTGTGTTGTGAGAAATGGGATCTGTTTATTCAAGGAATAGTTGTAATCTATAAAAGAAATAGGTCCACAATCAAGTAGGAGGTAACGACAACTTAATTAAATAAAACCATTACTGAAAAATGGTTTTAAAAAAATGACATGAAAAAATAAATGATTCCATTAGTTTTATTGGAGGTGAAAAAGGATTATAGAGGTGTCTTACCTGTGTATCCGGTCTTCCTGGGCACTGATTCAAAAGCTTTTGCGGAAGCAGTCGCTTTGTGTTCACTCTGCAGCAGCGACTCACTGGGATCAAAGAAAGAAAAAGGACCTCAGAAGACTGATCAGCTCATTTCCGGTTTATGTTGTTCAATGGATTTTTCAAAAAATATCTTCACGCATATAACAGGTTATACTCACTCTTGTGGTTTTGTTTGGTTGAAAGGTAGGGGTTGGCTTTTGCTGTACTTCTCTGTCACCATCTCCAGCAAGCGCCTGTAGTGCTCCTTATTGTTCTGCTTTATGGCCTAGAAGATAAAAGCCAAACACATGATACACAGCCACGTGGTGCAGAGCTTTAAAGAACGATTAGGAAGAAATTAGCTGATAGCTAGCGTCTTTTAGATTGTGTATTTCACCTCTTCCACTGTAAGACTGGGTTTGTAGCAGCGGTTGTGTCCAAAGCCGTTGCAGGTGGGGTCGGGGTTTGGGGTTCCTACCCTCAGAGCAGGTCTGGAGGGCAGCAGCTGGAGGGAGCCTCTTCTCTCCCTGTCTTTCCCCCTGTCAGGGAGCCCTGCAGAGAGTGCTGTCCCACTGTATTCAAAGAAATAATGACCATTACAAAGGGAGCATTGTCAAAAGACACTACACAGAAAAACTGAGCGAAGTGAGCGAATAACAACAGTGAATAAATTCAGTCTCAAATATCTGATTACTTGCCTGTATTTCCTCATTAGAGGAGGCGAGGAGCTCTGAAAAGGATTCTTACCACCCCTCTCATTTACTCCACCCACTGGTTTATCTGTGGAAGAAGAACAAAATCAACAGAATGACGAGGAAAGATTAGGACGATGTGTGTGAATGAGACAAAGTGACATTAAAATGAGTCAGCAGATCATTGTGTGCAATAGCAGCTGCTCTTACTTACCCATTCTCCACTCAGTGTTGTTCAGCCACGAGGTGTGGAGCTCATCTATTCCCATCAGAGTGACGGGCTGGATCAACAGAGGAAATGTAAGTTATTCAAAAGGTAAAAATAAAAATCATAAGTGTGAAATCAGAAAGTCAGAGCATCAAGCTAAACTTACAGTAACACTGAGCTCAGTTTTAAATGCAAATACAGTAAAATTGTCACATTAACGGTGTTCAGACTTAATATCCTGGATTGAGATACATTCACATTTTGTCATGATCCACTTGATTTGCATTACAGTTCACATCTGGCATCAGATTTTGCTTCCCCATTCACATTTGATTTTACATTAGGGAGTCTGACCAAATAAAATACAACTAATACAACTATATTTGGTATCTTGCCTCACAAATAACCTTAAAAAAAAAACTTGTCTGGGTTGTTTGGCATATAGGCTAATTAACAATTTCCACATCTCTTTTCATAGGTTAGTTTTAGTATATAGTATATGTGACTGATGGAGTTGGGGCACAAACCTGTGTTTCTTCATATTGTCTGTGCTTCTCACAGCTGGTCGTCAGCGGATTCCGCAGCCTGAGCAGACCTGCTACCCCGGCCACAGTCTTCTTCACAAAACTTATTACTACATCTGACACACACAAGACCACATGTAAACATCATCATTATATTCATTTTTGGGATATTTTTGGAATTAAAAAAAAAAATGATCAAGATTTTTTTCTTTTCTTTTGGTAAACGAACCTCGTCTGCGTCTTTTCACCTCCACCTGTTCACTCTGGCCAACACTGTCTGCAACATCAACACTGTAACAGGAAAAAAAAAACAAGATCTGAGATGATACAAACAGCATAAAATGCTGCAGTATTCTTGACTCGATGCCGTAATAACGACAATGTTTGGCAGTTCATTAGGTACAAGTGGCTAAAACTAGTGCAGTCGAATACAACAGCACTGCAATAAATCCCATGTTCATGAAGGTAATAATACCCAGTTTTTGTTGATATTGTACATAAACTTAGAGAAATGATTCAACTATAAGGTCATTTTGGAGGGTGTAGTTTCTAATGTTGTTGAACCATTTTGTATTATACTGAGAGGAGTTACTAATATTTATGGACGCTGTATTAGGCTACATCTGTTTTAGCTAGGTGTACCTAATAACCTGAGAGATCATGATAATACATGTAATTTGGTTGAGCCAACTAGTGGTGCCCTCAAACAACATATAAGTGAACTGGCGTTAAAGGGTGGGTTCACAATTTTTCAAGTCTGTCTTATAACAATAATCAGGTGCCCAAATAAAAACTGAAACAGGTTTTTCTTGCTGTAATCATTCCTCCTGTTCATAATGGCCATTAAAAGATCCCCTCAATGCACTTAAGTGATGGGGGACAAAATCCACAAGTCTCCTTCTGATACAAAAATGTATTTAAAAGTTTATCTGAAGCTAATATGAAGCTTCAGTTTCCAAACGAGTCAAATCAAGTAGATATCTTTCAACGTTACAGTCTTTTTAGTGCCAAAGTCCCTGTTTTTGTTACTATACTTCCCCTGCAGCTCAACAGGGAAACACTGTCCGAGGAAACACAAAGAGGGAATATGATGCTAAAAAGACTGTAGATGGCAGGTATCCACATGATATGACTAACTCAGACTGCTGAAGCCTCATATAAGCTTCTGTAAACTTTTAAATGCATTTTTGCTCAAAATGACTGCGTGGACACACGCAGGATTTTGGCCCCCCATCACTTACATTAAAAGCACATTTAAAGGGATCTTTTAATGGCCGGTATGAACCTCTTTCAGTGTTCATATGGACACCTGACTGCTGTTTTAAGACACACCTGAAAGAAAATGTGATCTTATCTTTTAATCTAAAATACAGATGATAAGTGTTTATATTTTTAAGTTGAGCTCAGGAGATTTGAGCAACTTATTGAAATGCAGCCTGTGTGACAAGATAAACATGAAAGCTAGCCTGTGCCAATATTAAGATAAACCCAACTGTAGACGTCATTTAAGATACAGTAAGATCTCTATTTTATTTTAGCTAATTAGTGTTAACGTTAGTTCGCTTGTTAAGAGACTTTTAATCACCAACCTCCTTGAAGACACCCATTGATTCCCTGGTAACCAATAGTGACACCTACAATATATAATTTTAAAATAGCCGTTATCTTCAACCACCAACCTCTGGTAGTTTCGTTTAGCCGGTCTGCCGTTACTCTCCTGCCGCTGTGCCCTCGCGTCAGGTAACGTGGGTATCCCCTCGCTAACGTTACCTTTCCCGGGCCACTCGGTGGGGTTTTGCCCCGTAACGGGCTCAAACAGCGAGGATATTCCGTCAACTATCCATCCATACATCCCAGACAAATACGAGAAAATTATAACGAGGTCTTCTACGCGGGCCAGGACGATTTCACCGCAGATACGGTGTCAGACGACGATCTACGACACACAGCCTGCCGTTGGCTTAGCTTAGCGTTAGCACCCACTGACTGCGTTGCTGGCCAATTCTTTTTTTCCTAGGATGACGAAGTCACGACCCGCCCTACTCTGCCTCTGATTGGCTAGTACTCGTTGCCTTCGTTGTTTGGGTTGGTCAGGTTGAGGCGTGAGGAGTGAGATTGGTTATTATTAGGTTAAGAGTAACAGGGTAAGCCAATCAGATGTAAGGTAGGGCGGGTCATAACTTATCCGTCCTAGGAAAAAAAATATCGCGCGCTGTTGACATCTAAAGGATGTGCGTCATTCAAGTGTTGATGTTTCATAAGGTGCGAATGTTTTGTTCCTCTGTGTAAAAAGGAATGGGCGGAGTTCTAAAGTACAACCGAGTGGAAATAAGGGGAACCCGACCACAAGCGGTGTCTCCGGACTGAAGAAACGAACCAACCTTATCGAGCGCTAAAGAGCGTCAGCGGCAGATCAGAATGTCATTGGCTGAGACTGAGCTCCTCAGATATCAATCCTGTTACATAATAGTGGTCAACATCCCATTTACTACAGGTCACTTACTACAGTGACCAACTTAAGAAAACAAATACTGGGAACCGACCTGAATTATAAATATTCATGACATTTATAAGGAGTTAATGGAAATTTGAAATTAGAAAAGTGTGCTGATGAAAACAAACAGTAATCTATAAAAGTGCATATCCACCAGGAAAAGAAAAATATCTGAAGTTATGTATAATAATAGTCAATAAAAATTATGATAGTAAAAAAATTGACTTACTCATAATTTTGATTTCTCATCTTATAATTTTGACTCAGTACATCAAAAATTTGATTCAGTAAATCCAATCTATGACTTAATATTGCATAATTTTGATTTATCAGGAGTATTTTTATTTATATAATGACCAACGTAAATAAAACAGATTACAGGGAACAGACCTGGATTGAAACTGGAAATTAGAAAAGTATGCTGATGAAATCAAACAGTGTAACAGAAATCTATGAAATCGCATATCCACCAGGAAAAGAAAACATCTGAAGTTACACGTGATAAAAATGTAAATACTCATAGTAAATCAGAATTATGAGTAAATCCAAATTTTGACTAATCCATAATTTTTTTAAACTAATTTTGACTACATTTGACTTAAAACTACTAAACCTTTGATTTAGTATCTCATAATTTTGATTTATTGAGTACTTTTATTTCTATAATGCCCAACATTTAGCAGAAATGGGGTTACAAAGTAATAATAAATCTCACTAAAAGGGAAAGATGAGATTTAACTAATCAGGAGTCACTTTAATCTAGAATTTAAAATTTAGACAACCTTTATAGAGAGGCAGTGTTGAAATTCCCTAATTAAGGCGCTGATGTTCCTACATGACTTACTGTTCCTACCCTCAATATATTTCATCAGAATCGTAAGTAATGTTTTCAGTAATCATCTTCAACCCATCTGTGACTTTAATTGAGCGTGTGCCTTTTTATTGTCAAGCGCAGTCTGTTCCTGTTATTTTACTGTAATTGTTAACTCTGTATAAAAAAAAGTAAAGAAAAAGCACAAATATCTCATGGATTTCTTGAAAAACACACGATGCAAAAATTATAGACACATTTGTAAATTCCAAGCAATCATAAAATAAATCCAGTCTGTTTTGTAATCACACATGTAAAATATTTATTAGCTTTATGGTAGAAACACATAATACAAAAACACCTTTATGCAATAATGCACAAACCAGCTATGTTGATTTCCAGTATAAAACCAGAGCACATTTGGACACATGTACAATGAACATCAGTCCTATTTACATAGCAAATAAAACAGGTATAAAACATTAGTAGAAAAATAACAAGCAGCACTATTTAAAACGATGAAAGACATTTTAAAGAGTGGCCTTCACAACGCTGAGGTGCAGAGAATAAAAAAAAATTACAATAGAAAATCTTAAAAAATAATTTACGTACTTATAAAAATCACATGTCCTTAAAAATTCGACACATATGTGATATTCCTTTCTACATATTTCTACATGGGTGTAAGGCATGGACGATATGCAGACAGGAGACATTCATAGTTTCAGTGGTCGGACTTCATTGGATCGGGTTGGAAAACGGATGAACCTGAGAGGACACAAAGACACAAAGACCCACATGAAATTAGAAAAGGAAACATAATCTTTATCCTCAGACTTTAGTAGCATACATAAAAAGCAACCAAGTTAAACTACTGGTTATGTCCTGTCTTGTATTTATTTATTTGAGTAAATAAATGACAAAAGAGCCATTCACGTCATTTAACAATTTATATTAAAGCAACTCTGCATTTGTTGAAAAAATAATTATGGTTTGAATTAAACCTTTTAATAAATGTACAAGCAAACTGCTGGGTTCAGTAGAGGGTGATTTTTTTTTTTTTTTTTTTAAGAGCTGCAGCGATTACTCGATTAATTACCAACTATTTTGATAATCAATTAAGTGTTTTGAGTCGTTTTTTTAAGAAGAACATTTCCAAATTCTCTGGTTCCAGCTTCTGAAATGTGAATATTTTCTAGTTTCTTTAGTTCCTTATGATAATAAAGTTAATATCTTTGGGTTGTGGACTGTTGGTGAGGACAAAACAACACATCTGAGCACGTCACCTTGGGCTTTTGGGAAACAGTGATCGACATTTTTCACCGCTTTCTGACAAAACAACTAATCAATTAATCGAGAAAATTAACAGATTAATCAATATTCGTTGCAGCCCTAATATTTTTTCATAAGTAGTAACACGACACCTGTTTAATGTTAGAAAACAATGTTAATGAAAAATCTGAAGTCTTAATTAGCCCGGGGCTGCAACCAACGATTACTTTCATTCTCAACTAATCTGCTGATTATTTTCTAATAATCAGTTTATTGTTTAGTCTATAACACTGAAAATTGCCAATCACATTATCCCAGAGAACAAGGTGATGAATTCAATCTATTATAATGAAGGAACCAAGAAAAACAGCAAATTCTCAGATGTGAGAAACTGGAGCCGTTAAATGTTCGGTGTTTTTGCTTACAGATGATCAAAATAGTTGCCGATTCATTTTCTTTCAATCAACTGACAGATTAATCAACTCACTCTTCTTTGAGTGAATATCTGCTGCTATCTCTTGGCTCCTAAAAACCTAAACATTCACTCAAGTAATTCAACACATCAGTAAATGCTGTACAGACATGTAAGCAGAACCTCTAACTTTAACTTTATAACATTAAATATTCAGTTCTGTAAAAACAAGACATGAGAAAATGTCCTGTAATGAGAAGCCACACACACGACAAATAATCCATCATCAGCAGGGCTGTAACACTCTGGTGTTTGAGGACAAATGTCCTGCAGGTCTCTGTTGCTGTCTGACAGTTAATGATACTTTTTTTTATGAGTCAGTCCACTAATTACAAACTATGTACACCTACTTTACAGTACTGCCAACAATTTACAGGAGCATACCATATTATTTTAGATTTCTGAGTGCCTATCATGTCGACAACCGCTCATTTAAGTTCATATCTGTCTGAGAAAACTGACATAATGTATCCTTCATGAAAAGAAAACAACAACATCTACAACATGTTTGATTTTTTTTGTTTACATGTTAATGCTGTTAAAAGAATGGGCTGTTTTGTAAAGACATGTTTTTTTTAATTTTTTGTTTTAAGTGCTAGCAGATGCTCCAGCACCTGAGATTCAAACTAACCACCAAACAGCAACCTTTTTAATTCAAGAAACTACAAAATTATCATTGTTTGCGTGATGTCAATGACGGCTTTACTGACAACACAATTTCTGAATACAACGGTGCTCAACAGCTTACTCAAATCTTAGACTCACCCTTACACAAATGCACGACACCAAAAAGATGAAATTAGCCTTTTGGCTAAATTTACATTATATTGATGTTAATTAACGCATGTTGTCCCTGATAAATAAATGAATAAAGTAAACAAATGGGATGACTGGAAGGTTGGTTATGGCATGCTTTTGAATATAGTCAGCTGTAACGTTACTGTATGTATGTGTAATCTCCAGAAAATGGGTTAAACATGAATTTAAGGGCGTGACCCTCCAACTATACGATAGTCAGAAACCTGCAGGATATGTACAAACGAGACCAGAGCGTTATCACCTCTCATCTGACCCATCCTGGGAGGTTCATTGTGCTGGAGGTGGAGTGAGTATGTTACACTCACACTCACCTGGACCATACAGGTAAACGGGCGACAAGCAGCTCAGGTACAGCCACGTCCTATTCTCCTGCAGCCAGCGCTGCCGATAGCCAATCATATCAGGGGAACAGGCTGCCTGTATCCTCCTTTCCTCTTTTGGGGGTGGGACTAAATGAGTCTTGCTTACTAGGTTGGGAGATGATAGAGCACACAGGTTTTGTGGATTTTGGCAACATGCGGGTTTTGCTTACACGGTCCCAGGAAGTGTTGAGAAATGTACACAGAACATGTCTGCAGGTTAGGAATGAATGGGAAAAACACTTCCTGGAAAATGAGTGATCGAATTAGAAGACTCGACTAATGCTGGGATCAGACTACACAATAGAGGGTGACAGTAAAAGACATAATTCTTCGCTTTGCCATGTTTACAGAAAAGTGGTCTGTGCTCCTCTGGGCCAATGTCACGGAGCACGTTGTACAAGTTTTTAGACTAGAAGAGAGAAGGCAAAAACATTTTTGACATGCTAGTCTGCGACGTTACGAGGCGTCTCAGATGCTGCCTCGGTTGTCTTCCCCTATGACACACAACACAGGATAAAAATAGAAACTGTTGTGCTTGATGTTCATTTTTGTTTGGGCCACTACCGGGCAGATATTGTGCAGTCTGATCTCTGCGTGAGAGCTACAAAACAAAAACCCAGTGCCCTGTAACATCTCCCAGTGAGAGATCACTCGCTACGGCTCAAATTAATTAGGTGCTCAGAACCCAAGAAGTGGTGCTTATTAATTTTGCAGAGTGGGATGTTTGGGTACCATCACCATAGCAATTTCTAGGTGGACTGTACACTGCTCAGGAGTACTGCCTTGTGCAAACAGTCATAGATAAAATATTGCTTACACAGACATCTGTACATTTTACAGAGTGCAATAAAAGAACAGCAGGAAAGTGACAATGTGCCCATCCCTCAACCGGTGAAGCACCCAGTGTGCATCAAATATATAATTGTTTTAATTTCCTCCACATTGGTGCATTCAACTCCATCTTTTGTCTTGAAATTCACCTGGTGCTCCCCACCTCTAACTAACGCTGCTCACCTTGCCTGGCCCCCACCAACCGCTGCTGGACTTTCTCTAGATGGTGGATATATTCAGTCAGGGATTTTTCTGGATCCTGAGACGTTCCCCCTGAATGCCCCGAGGCCAGAGAGGAGCTGGAGTACGCCCTACAGAAAGAGGAGATCTAGTTTCTGTAAAGTTTCTAACTCTTGAGCTGAATAGTCTTTGTTGAAGAAGAGACCAAACCTGTTGTGCAGCCTGAAGGGAGATTTGCTGGGCGGAACGAGCGCTGACACGGTGTCTCTGTGTCCGGCACTGCTGTCTCTGTTTGGTGGCGAGTCAGAATTTGATCTTGGCTGTTGTTGCCTTAAAACCTCGGCTTTAGACCCTGTGATAGACATTAAGAGTGAGACCGCACCAACACACACAAACAGTCATGTCATGCATGTTGAAAAATAGATAAAAAAATGTTCAATGAGCTGACCTGGAGCATGCCCATTGACAGTCCCGGACACAGATAACCTTCTGATGGCTCTCTGCCATTTCCTGGTTAGGAACTTCATTCTGAAAAAAACATTGTGTGGTCAGTTTTTATCTGCACAGGAGTCTGAGCTTAGTCTTAAGCCTTTATATCCCGTATGCTCCCTACCTTGAGACTGCAATGACCACTCGTACAGCAGCCCTGAATCGCGTGAGGGGTCTACGCTGGGAGGAGAGTGGGGGTGACGGCCGTGCTCCCATATGAGCGATGAGACACAGCGTGGCCTGCTCACACTCCTGGAAACCTCCTAACAGCAGCAGCAAGTAACGTTTCTGGTACACCAGAGCTTTCCTGAAGCTCTCGGCACGCAGGTAGCGCTCATATAAACGCTGCACCTGAAAACCAAAGAACAGAAGTTGTCATTGTTTCATTGCTAGAGCTGCAAAGATTAGCTGATCGACAGAAAACTAACCGGCAACTATTTTGATAACTGATCAATCATTTTCAGTCATTCTTTTAAGCAAAAATGCCAAAAATGAGCAGATTTCAGCTTCTCAAAAGTGATGATTTCATGCTTTTCTTTGTCTTACATGGCAGTAAACTGAATATTGCCTTGCTGCAATTCAACATCAAAACATATACACAAGACATTAAAAGAGATTGAGGCTAAGAGAAGGAAACTGTGATAAACAACCAGATTTAAATCATTTGCCAACAGTCATTTTGAGTTTTCTGTGTCAGCTTTTCAAGAATAAGTTTACAAGATTAATCACTGCAGTGTTTTCTGTGTGTCCAAACTTGGCCTGACTATCATACTATTTACAAGATTGTGTATATGTGAATGTGTTTTTGGCTGACCTTGCCGTGGCTGGTCACGTCATTGATGGGTCTGTTTTCAGTTTCTGTGGTGACCTTGGCAAGCTCATTCTCCGCGCGACGCAGCTGCCGCTCCAGGCAGGCGAGTTTATGTTTGAGGGTGGCTCTCTCCTGGCTCAGTGATGTCACACGCTCCGTCAACTCCGAGTTCTCCTTCAGCAACCTCTCCAGCAGACTGGATGACGACGACATGGACGGAATCTACGGTGAGAAAAGTAGATTTTACAAATTAAAACATTTAGCTGGAGGAGCTAGCCACAACACCTTGGCAAAGACATCGAACATGAGCGAGAGACTTTCTTAACAGAAGTTTACCTGCTGGTTTTGTTGTGAGCTGCCAGCCTGGGCACCATCAGTCTGGAAGTTACTGTGGAGATGCTGTGAAGATGCAGCCTTGTGTTGCTGTCCTGTGGTTCGTCCAGACAGCCTCTGAGCAGCCATCTCTCTCTCCTCCCTTTCAAGCTCTGCGAGAGTGCGCTGCAGCTCCTGCATGCGCTGCTGGTCCTGCTGCCTCAACAACTCCAACTCGCACTAAAGTCAGACATTTTTATAAGCCGGTGTTTGAGTGCATCCAAAATGATTTGAAAGATGTTATTATTAAAATATGAGCGTGAGTATAGTAGAGAAGTGTAAGAACAAGGTTGACGATGTCTTACCAGTTTGTTGTTGGTCCTCTCCTGTCGTCTCTCCCTCTCCATCTGTTCTTGCCTCCCCTTTCTCCTCTCTCTCTCCCACTGCTCCTCCCTCTCCCTCTCCTTGTCCTTTAGCAATCGGAGCCTCTCCTTCAGCTCTGCCAGTTCTGCCCCTTGGTGTCTGGACCGCTCTCGCTCCACTTCCAAAGCACGGCTGGCTTCCCGTTTCTCCTCCTTCAAGGTCTCCATGGCTATACGATGGCGGGTTGCAGCCTGCTCCCTCTGTAGCTCCTCCCTTATTTTGTCCTCCTCTTCCCATTTCCTTTTGCTCTGCAGTAGCTCAGCCCTCAGTTTGTCCGTCAAGGCTGCCAGCTCCTCCCCTTGCCGTCGCTCCTGCTCCAGCTGGGCGCGCATGTCAGAGATTAACTTCCTGTCCCTGGCTTCATCCGCCTCATGTCTGCGGCTGATCTCATCCAGTTGCCTGGAGCAATGGTCTCGCTCTTCATCCAGCTTCCTGTGAGCATCAGCAAGCTTAGAGTGAATTTCGGCTAATTGAGATTGCTCCTCAGTCAGGAGGCGCTCAAGACGAGTCTTCTCTTGTATGTTGAGACTTTGTTGGTGGGCGGAGCGTTGGCGTTCGTCTTCGAGCTCCTTCTGGGTGTCGTCTAGGCGTTTCTCGAGCAGCACACTGCGGGACTGTTCAATCTGAAGCTCGCGTCTGAGGTTGCTGCAAGCCACCCTCTCTTGCTCCACCTGACCCTTCAGAGACATGACCTCTGATCTCTGCTGTTCAGAAGATACTTGTATAGCCTGGAGAAGGAAGAGGAGGGTCATCTTTCAGAGTTTAAAAAGGGAAAGCTCAACTACACTCTGGCTACTTGGATTCTTCACATTTAAAAAAAATCCACTACATCAAAGGGAAAACTATCCAGCTACATATTACCATATAATAATACATCAAATGCACTAGTTTTCTGTGTTTATATTAATATACATTTTATTCAGTATGCATGTTTTTAAGTCCATGTCGTACCTCTCTCTTTTCCTCCTCCTCTCTCTCCCTACGAAGACTCAGGACTCTTTCCTGCTCCAGTTGTTGCTGAAGCTCCTGGACGCTGGTCTGCTCCCTGCTCAAAGCTTCCTCACCCTCTTCAACAGCCAGCCTGGGGGAGGAATAATGAAATGCACAATTATAACCTTACATTTCACTACCTGTGCAAACTAGCCATTTAAACTCAACTCAAATGAATAAAATATTCCAAGTTATTTAAAACACAGAGAAACTTCTATTTAAAAAATTAAATAAGACACTTTAATGCTTTAACTGTACAAATTTAGGACACATAAAATGGAAAAAGCATTCTTGGGTGCTGTTATTGAGTATGTGTTGCATACCTGAGTGACTGTATTTTGTTCTTTTGCTCTTGCTGAGTGTCATAGGCACATTTCAGCTGTTTGTGGCTCTCCTCCAGCTCTGCTCTCAGTCGCAATTCAACCTGTCCATCAGTCTGTAGCTGCTCTCTGTGCCACTCATCATCACCTCTGTAGTCAGTCTGAGGAAGAAAACAGAAACGATCAGCATGGATCACTCGAGGGAAGTGCAAAACAAATTCCCTCTCATATGAAGTTTTTAATATTTACTGTAAGATCGGCAATAAAACACATCTAGTCCAATAACCTCGTTATATAATTCAAACTCACATGTGTGTGGCTCTGTGCCATTCGACAGAGCAGCTCTCTGAGAGCGATCACAGTCTCCTGAAGTGCCCTCTTCTCCTGCTGCCAGCTCATGGGGGGGTTGGAGGAAGATTTGTCCCGTTGGTCCAGTAGAGTGGAGCTCTCTTGAGAATAATGGTGTGTCTGACTGAGAGAGAGTGCTGTTAAGTCTGGGACATATGGGTGGGATGAGGAAGTGGCACGACGTTGGGACAAAGTGAGAATTCTGCAGCTCTCTTGATACACTTTCTTCAACAGCCCCTGCAGAAAGAAACGGTGGGAAAATAAAAAAAAAAAAAAAAGAGTGAAACTGAAGCTTATTGTCAAATAAAATTACTACAAGTTAGTGTGTGTGTGTGAAGGTTACCTGAAGCTCAGGTGAAAGCAGGTCATCGCTGTAGCTCATACTGCCTGCAGCGCTGTCTGTGTTAGCGGTGGGGTTCATGCCTCGGCAGCGGAGATACTCAACAAACTGAGCGTCCAGCCTTTCGGTCTGTTCCAGCTCCACTCTCAGCCTCGCACCCAATTCTGAGCTCACATCTGAACCGCCAGAGTAGAACAGAGAGTTTGCGATCAATGCTTTTTGCCAGATTTGTTACAAACATTCAAAGGCTTAGTGTGGCGATACTCACTGCTGCCATATCCGTCGCTGGCCCATTCTGGAGCGGACAAGGACGAGGTGGAGCCAAGAGGAGATGGAGGTGCTGTTAGGTCAAGTTCTTTCAACTCATGCACCTGAAATTAAGAAATTACACAAAAATAACATATAACCTAATTATAATAACTTAAGCAGAGGTTTAGAGAAGGTAATGTGTATGAAATGGTTTAGACCACATACTTTGTCAGTGTCCAGTGAGTCCAGCATGGAGAAGTTGTCAGACACCGACAAGGAGCCTGGTGAGTGGGTGCTCTGTGTGACAGGATCTGGGGTGATGGTCCTGGAGTACGGTGGCTCCATCACAACCCTGGGAGAGGTGTGGACCTGGGGGAGATCCAGGCCTGTGCTGTTCAAAGCGCTGAGGTCAGACAGACGAGAGCCGAGAACCGAAGTGTGGAACCGTTCTGGGAGTCTGTCTTCAGAACATTCGAGTCGCCTTAAAACCTCTGGAGAGCTCAGAGAGGCTTCATCACGAGAGGCACTCACAACATCTTCGAAAGCTCTGTGAGAAATATCTAACAGATGAAAAAAAATTATTATAAGGATGTGTTTTTGGTTTCTTCAAAACCCAACAATATTCAATTTACAATAATATAAGAAAAGCAGCATATAAATGACAACTGCTGATTCATTTTCTAATTGATTTATCAACAAATACAAATCAATAGAAGTAGTTTTATGGATTTAAAAAAAAAAGCTTAATTTGGTTATAATCCACATTATAAACACATCTGTAACATCTGCTACCCAAACTGATAACCCAAACTCATCGTCTATATCACTGGATTGCATGTGCCAAAGGACTGTACAAAATCTTTAAAAGCAGAGTAAATGTAAATCATCAAGTACTCACCCTTTTCTGAGTATCTTTGATGGTGAGGAAGTGCGTCCTGCTGGTGACAGCGTTGTCTGAGTTGCTGTAGTTCTCTTTGCTGATAGGCCAGTTCCTCTTCCTGTACAGCCAAGTCCTCCTGCAGACCTTGAAGCTCTGATTTCAGTCGCTGATTATCACTCTCCAGGTCAGCTAGGGCGCGGTCTTTGGTCTGGAAGACAGGGATGAGTGACATTAAATGCAGCTGTCAAGCGTATCGATACTAAAGCCCATATAGGCACATAAATCTCACAATAGACGGTGCCTGAAAAGAATCCATGCAGAGATGGCAGATTAATTCAATTTTCTAACTTTCCCACCTGTCCTTCTTCATGTAGTTTCTCAGCCTTTTCTGTACTAGTACTCAACCCCTGCTTCACTGCAGTCAGCTCCGCCCTCAGAGCCCGATGCTCTGCCCCAAGTCTGGCTAACTCCGTCTCCTTCTGTCTCAAGGCAGCATCTGCTTTAGCCAGGGTCGCCTCAGCATTGGTCTGGGTGAAAGAAAAAAAACGGACTTATTAACTTCTAGTCACATGGTAACGCTCTTTAAATAGTATTCATAAAAACCTTGCATCCACACACCAAATGTTTTACCTTGCTTTGTTGTTAGTTTTCAGTTTTTCCACAAAGAAACTTGTGTTTGTATAAGAGTGTCAGATAACCGGAGTTACATGCTTTACAGCATAAACAGCATTTTAATAAGTACCACATGTGCATTCTGTATTGCCAGGTTAAACATCTGATTAATTCTTTTATATCTATTGCTAGATACATCCCTATGCATGCCGAACAAAGGCTACATTTGCTAAAAACACTCGTCAAAAACAGCTCAGACTGCAAAGACATGCAGCAGCCCAACATATCCATTACAGCCTCCGTGTTCTCTTTAACAACCACAACCACTCCTTACCACATCCTGCCGGGACAAAATGTTAACAAATGAAAAATAAAGTGCATCAGAGATTTAAAAACAAGAGCTACCAAAAGTTTCCCTTCTACTTCCTCATTTAAATGTCACTTCCTCTGTGTGAGTAAGATTCTGCTGTCTCAGGAGCGACGCCGTGATGATGTGTTATCGGCACTAATTATAACCAGATGTGGGGCTAGTACAGCTGTATGCTAGCAAAAAAAAAAAAAAAAAAAAAAGAGTGGCAGCAAGACATTTCCTGTCTGAACCTGGGGCTCTGTATCTGGGGCCTGTTGAAGCAGGTTTACAGAGTTATCGCGGCAGCTTTGCAAAAAGAAACCCTCTTCAAACCTGTAACATGGGCTGAAGAAAAAGACCATTTCACTCTGCAAAGTTAACCAGATAACAGAGTGAACTCACTTCTTGGACCAGGCCTCAGATTTTAGTCTATGTTTATAAAAAACAGTATTTATCTTTTCTTCTCCTGACCACATTAAAAGCCCAATCATTAATTTTGTGAACATATACATTTGAAATATTGCATATTTACTGATATAATAATGAGTTATATGTGTTTCACCTGTTGAATGAAAGGCCAATTTTACAGCTGGGTTTACAAAAAATAATGTAAAAATATTTCACGAGCCACAAATTAACATCTACACTCACCGAGCACTTTATTAGGAACACCTGTGCAATCTAATGCAATCCAAAACAACTCTGCCATAAATTCTACTTTCACAAAGCTTATACATTTTCAGTTTTTGTTGACATTGTCGGAAAGGTGATAATTCATAAGTCTTTGTTTATTATTGATGTTGTAGTGGGTGGTGGTGGTGTAGTGGACTGCATTATATTGTGTGTTAAAAGTGTTCCTAAAATTTTGTCCACCCCATTAATATACGTGAGGGGCGCAAAATAGTACACAACAGCAGCACAGTACAGTATTGGATTGCACAGGTGTTCTTAGTAAATTGCTCGGTGAGTGTATGTATTTGGATCACAACCCAAAACTGAAAACTACCCTGTTCTTTTTGGACCACACTGATATTTAATCCCACACAGTGCTTCATGTAGATGATTGTAACCTTTGACACTTACCAGCACCTCCCTTTGAGCCTCTTCTTGACTGGTTTCCTTTTCATTGAACTGAACGGTCAAGTCCTCGAGACGGGCTTTCATCGAATTGACTTCCTGTCTGAGCCTTTCAATTTCCTCCTGCAGTCTCCCCTCCCTCCTCCTCAGCGCCTCCCTTTCATCAGACAGCTCTCCCTTCACGGTCTCAAGTGTTTCGACCTTTGCCCTCTCCTCGGCAACCAGTTCCTCCATGTCTACTACTTCGGCCCTTACCTCCTGGACTTGTCTCTCGAGGGTGAGACTGGTTTCTCTGAGGGCGTCCATTTCAATTTTCATCTCCTGCTTCTTTGTTTGCAGAGTCTCGATCTCTCTCACTCTCTCCTGTTCTTTCTTTTGGAGTTCCATAAGCAGAGAGCTGAGGTGGGCTTTCTCCTCTTGCAGGGTGCCGACCTCCTGGGCTTGATTTTTCCAACTGTCCCTCTCCTCCTCAGACAGTTTCCTGTTCTCCCTCTCCTCTTCTACCTGAGCTTTGACCTCCTCCAGCTCAGCTTCTTTGAGAGTGAGGAGACCTTGGAACTCATCTGCCTTCTCCCGCTCAGCTTTCAGCCTCTTTCCAAACTCCTCCCCGTGTCCTCTATACTCTTCCTCTTGAGTGAGCAGCAAACGCTCCATTCCCTCTTTCTCTGCCACCACAGTCTCCAGCTGACTCTGAAGGGCCTTGAGACGAGATCGAAGGGAATGAGAGGAGGCAGAATGAGTCAGACTGAGTTCTTGTTTTAGGCTGTTTGGCCCTCCTCGTCTCTCTTGTTCTTGGATGGTATAGTGGTGAGGTTCGGGGCTGGGAGCAGGCGAGGGATTGATGCTGTCGCCATCCTGAGAGTCACTGACTTCATGCAGGTTGGGGCCCAGCGTGGCGAGCTCCGCCTGCAGCGTGCTGATGACCTCGTGAAGGCGCTCCTCTTCTTCCTGCTTGTCCTCGCGCACTCTCATGACTTCAGACCGAAGATGTTCCACCTGCGAGCGCAGATCCTCAATCTCAGCCTCCAAAGCCTTTTGTGAGAAAGATTAAAAAGACAATTTTAAACGTTTTATTAAAATCAAGGCCTGATGAACTATGAGCATATCCACACTGACTGCATGTATTCTGTACTTAGTCTGACCTTGTTGTCCCTGGTGTTCTCCAGCTCCTGTTCTAGTCTTTGGATCTCATTGTTGAGGTGGTCGATCTCCTGGTTTTTCTCCTGGAGTAGTGCTGACGGGAGGGTCTCTTCCTCTGTGTCTTCCACCTCCCCCTGTTCCTCTGTCTCCTCCTTGAGTACAGTGAGGGCAGACACATTCTCCTGCAAGTGGAGTTGAACATGATTGTAATTCTCTTTTAATTTAGATTTACATAGAACGAACATAAAATAATCAAAACCATGTGAACATGAAGACCTTTTAAACATGAAAGAAAAAGACAATGGGAGGCTAAAAATTACACTGGAATGTGTGTTTATGCTGTATATTAAAACATCTGGTCCCCTCTCCATTATATAAATATTGTACACCAGGTCAGGGACAACTCAAACATAAGAGTGATTTGAGTCTTTGTCCCCACAGGATGTTCAACAATTGAAAAAGCTTTTATAGCTGTTGTCTGAATAAAAGATATCACTTATTATGTAACTAAATTAAATATATATCAATTCAGTATGAAGATAAGTAGCACTTACCTTAAGGGCAGCAATCTGTTCTTGAAGCTCATTAACATGAGCTGTGTTCCGATTGGTCAGCAGCTCCAGCTGTAGTGTGAGGTGTTTCAGCTCAGCCTCTTTGATGCTCAAGTCCCTCTGTACATTTTCCAGTTGACCAACGACGACTTCAACCTAAGAAACATAACAGTACTGATTAAATACAAAATAATAATTATATTCTGAATTCTATAATTGTAACATGCTTTTCTGCACAGATTTTAAGAGATTTCTAGTCCTCGTGGTGGATTATAAAAAACAGATTAAGTCTACATGTTCAGATTTGTACCACAAGGTGGCAACTGCAGCCAGCTGCATCAATCAATACCCAACAATCAGCCTAAATCATCTTGGCTACAAATATTTGTATAAAATCTTACAGACCTCTTGCTCTTTGCTCTGTAGGCTCTGCTGAGCAGTGTCCAGGGCATCCCTGAGCTCCTGGGTGGGGTCACGCGCGTTGTCAAGGTAACAGTGTCTCGTCTCATCCAGTTTGGACTGCAGGGCTGAGATCTGAAGCCTGTTGGACAGCTGCTGCTGCTCCAGTGCCTGCTTATCCTGACAGAAGGAGGAGTAGATGAGTGAATTCATGAGGCAAAAAGCGAGGGTGCAAACTGACACTTAAGGTAAATTTAATTTGAGATTATGGCATTTGTTCTTACTTGCGTGAGCTCCTGTTCTCTCAACTTTACTCTGTGAAGCTCTTGTTCAAGTTGACTGACAGATCTATTACTCTCGGCACTGTTAAGCAACGCTTGCTCTAGCTCTCTAATTCGTCCAGCTAGCTTGTCTATCTCTTCATTGCGTTCGGCGAGATCACGCTGAGCTTGCTGGTTGGCTGTGATCAAGGAGGCATGGTCCTCTGTCTTGTCTTTGATGATGGCTTGTAGACTCTCCACCTACAGACAATATAGGGGACAGCGTTTTGTATAACAGGTTTCTATAGTTATAAGTAGCACAGCGATTTGTGAATGGAAAACTACATGATTTTTTTTATTTTTTATAGCTAAAGCCATTCCAGGTCTGCAGCCATTGGTACTGAACGTTGGAGTCATGCCATTCCAGAGAGCAGTAAGATGGAAGTGAAAAAGCAATCAAGTGTGGAACAGAGGCAAATGAATATCAGCAAATGGATGATGAAATGGGAATGAATGTAGAAGCATAAGCACTAAAATTTATCTACGGATGATTGCACAGAAATAATGATGTACAATACACGCCATGCACAAGAGTCGGAGGAGCTAAGAGAAGTATGCTACTGTTTGAATTCATACCTGCAGAACCAAGTCCTCAAACTACAGCAATCCGTTCAGCACAGGGATAAACACATGGCAAAAGTCAGGCTCATTGGCAAACAAACAATGCATTCATCACTTCAACCTCTAAGTAGTAATATTTTATAATCTAAACTGCAATACATTAGACATTCATCACAGCAAACACATCAAAAAGCACACACACTGGAAATGCTAGGCACTTTTACTATCCTTCTGTATCTAGAAATGGATGCATTTTGTGTGATATTGTCCTGTTAAAAAAAAAAAATTATTCTGATTCTTCTCAAGATGACAGTTAGCCCCATTTGTGACGTGGGAACACTATGTGACCGAATCGCAGTAATGTAATGGAGTGCTGAAATCCGAAACAGTTCCCCTTTAGGCTTTACATACTTCCTATCATGTAAATGCACCTCACCCTGTGTCCTTTGATGTCCACGCTGGCCGTCTGTCTGAGTTGGGCCTCCAGCCTTCGGATCTCATGCTGAAACTCGTCTCTCTCATGCTCACGCTCAACAGCTTGCTCCTGAATGCATCATAAAGAAAGAAATGAAAGATAATACTGTCAATCACATGAAAATGAACGTGAAAAATGAAAGCAGATTTATGAAGAATTACATTTTACATTTAAATAAGGGATAATTTTGGAAACATTCAGGTTTTAAGTAGTAAAAACACACCTCTATAAACTGCCGGTTGTGTTTCAGCTGTTTCTCGAGTGCTTGGACACGCTGGTTGAGGTCTTCAGTGTGGGTCTTGTGGTGCAGCTCTGTCTCCAGGCCCTTTGTTTCTTGCTCTTCTAGCTCCCTCTCCAGGGCCCTGAGGCGCAGGGACAGAGAGCTGTGGTCCTTCTCTGCCTGCCGCTGCAAGTCCAGCCTGTCCTGGGTCAAACGCTCTGCCTCTGCCAGTAGAGCTTAAAAAAAAAAATAAAAAGAGAGAGGAAGGTTAAGGGAAAATACTTCCATGTAAATGAATAACACACACAAAACATTAAAAAGGCAGGCAAGGCATAGAAGAGGGGTTTAAATACATACTGTGCCTTGCCCCCTGAAAAGGCAGTGAATGCATTCTCATGTCTAAAACATGTTTAAGAGGTAAAATAATAAAAAAAATGACACAGCACTCCAAGAGCCTACAAGCTACTGGCAATGGCAGTGTTACAAAGAGCAACCTCACACAGCACAGCAAATATACTGCATATTCATCCCCACCCCCTCATCACACTCATACTCCACTCTGACCCACAAACCTGCGTCAGGATCTAAATTGAGCCAATGGCCTATGGAGAGAAGACACATCTGAGCACAGACATTACATAAGTGTATGGTCAAGCTCACTGAAGAGGTCATGTAACATTTTATGCAGACTGAGATGCAGGATTTTATGATTTAGTGCTTTGACTCTGCTCACCCTTCTCCCTTTCTCCCAGACCAGCGGAGAGATGCTCCTTCTGACGCAGGAGAATTGCATGCTCCTCACTGAGCTCCTGATGCTTCGCTCTGAGGCTGTCCAGCTCCGCAGTGAGGCCCTGCATCTGGTGCAGCTTCACCTTTAGGTCCTCCAGCTCCTTCACTAGTCCCTCCTCTTGTGCCTCCTTCTGCAGCAGAGTCTCCTCTAGGACGGCTTTTTCAGCCATGTAGCCCTCCAGTAGCCCTGAACACATAATGCAAAGAGTTCATGTGTAAGGAAAACAAACAACAGACATGTTTTGAGATTCTTACACTCAGCCTCACAAATTGTTGAGGTTGGACTTCTGTGTAACTTGGAACACTGTCAGCACAGCAAGGCGTATTAACAGCCAGTGGATTAACTACTGTAACTTGGCTTTGCTCTACTTGACTTGTGCTGCCAACAAGGACACAGCACTCACCCTCAGCCTTGTGGAGCTCTAGCTGGAGTTGACTCTTGAGCTTTGCCTCATGATCAAGCTGCTCCAATAACAGCTTGTGCTGCTCAAGGATTTGGGCGGAGTCTTCTCTGCCCTGGGAGAACTTTTCCTCAAGGGAAAGGTGGACGTCGTGAGTCTGCTCCAGCTGGAGAAAAAGGAAGAAACCCAAGATTATCAGACAGGTTTGTTTGTTTGAAAATAGTTTGTTTACATTCCTGCTGTGAATATGATTCTTGAGAAACACATCTGGGAGTATTGATTGGTCTATACATGCTTTACCTGTGTGTTGGCCTGGTTGAGCAGCTCCAGTAGTGTGTCTACTGTGTGACGCAGTCTGCTGCAGGCGTTCAGAGCTGCTTCCTCTCCTCCAGGGTTGATCTGTGTATCTGAAATGAGCAGGCTCTCACAGAGCAGATGGGTCAGCTCCATGTCCTCCGATGACATATCTGCGACTGAAATACCTATTAAAAGAACAGGTCAGCATTACCTTTGTGCATTGATGCAAATATTCCATTTGTCAAAAGATCTGATCAGTTACTGCATCTCTAATCAGGAATCAACATTTTGCATTTGTAAGCCTAATAAAAACACAGTGAACATCCACACATTTTCTAAAATTTAAACATGAAACAGAAGTTAACAGACCTGATTCTTGTGCATCTTTGTTCCCTGTTGAGCTTCTCTGATGGGCCGCCTGCTCAGATGTTTTGGTTCTGGCACTGATCTTTTGTCCAATGAGCTCTTCTGTTGCAATAGTGCTGCGAAGCATCTCAATCAGCACCTTCTTCAGCTTGTCATTGGCCTGGTGCAGGTTCCGTCTGGGAGAACAAAAGTAACACATACCTTATGCAAAACACATGACTTTTCTCAGAGACTAAATCTCTGAAGAAATTTTAACACTTGGCTAGTATTCACACGAATAAATCCAGTTGAGTTAGTAGAGAGATTTAGAAAAATAAGACAAAGCAACAGCCATACTGTGTAACATTGGTGGTGTAACACTGACCACTTTATTTCCAAATTTAAAAAAGGCAAAAAAATGAAAAAAAACTTATGACACTAAAAGCTTGGTAATACCAGCAAGGTAAAATATGCAATTATTTTTTCTGAGAACTCATTAAGCATACAACCCATTTCATGTTTATAGAGCAAATTGGATGCATAAAAAGTCCAAAGTTGCCATTTACAAGTGCTTGCCATGTGGAAAATTGAACTGAGAAATCCACAAGTCTCCAGGGAAAATTAACCAGCATTAACTGATGGCTAGTCCACATATGAAAGAATGAACACTGAACATTGTTTACCTTTCCTCTTTAGCAGTCTGTAAGTCGTCAGTGAGCATCTTAAGAAGGTTGCCTCCTTCCTGACTCTCTCGCTCCCTTCTTTGGAGGAGGGTGTCCAGGGTGTCCATCTCTGCACGTTTCCCTTCTAACTCTCCCTGCAGACAGCCAACCTCTGCTCGCAGCTAATGAGAGAAAGTAATCGACAGAGGGAGAGCTTGTAAATTCTACCAACACTTAACACAAACCTAATAACTTGAAACTTCTACTCTCCTCACCAGTGCTGTTTATAACCTATCCATGTGTGCAGAGTGTTAGAGATAAAGTTTTTTCATATAGCACCATTCAAGAGCAGAATGTCAGAAAATGCTTTACATTAAAAAATAAGACAGCAGACATAAAATACACCATAAACACCATAAAACAGAAATAAGTAAAAACTAGAAATACTGTTTTGCGGTTGTATGCCTCCGCCGACCAGTCAAGTTGCAGTTTACATCCATGTCTGTCCAGACTCATAATATTTGTTGCGAAGACTTTGAAGGAATTTAATAAAAAAAATAAAAATAAAAAAAAGAGGTATTTAGTGTATTTTTCTTGTATGTATTCACACGCTCGGCCAATAAAGCTGATTCTGATAGAAAACAAAGTTGTAGCCATGACAGTAGATGATGCTTCAGATATGGATGTTGCTACAAATTCTAAAACGTGGATGCTTCACACACATCTTCAACCCAGCAGCACAGAAGATCTCTACAGTCACCACAGCCTCAAGGTGGGCACCCAAGATTAGTGTCACTGATTCAGTATCTGACCAAATGTGAAATATGGTCACAATCTCCCCTTCTGTTCCTGAGTTATGGCGTTGAATAACAGCCAGAAAAGTGTTTTTGCAGAACATTATGTTGTCACAGTGAAGTTGACCTTTGACCTTTTGGATATAAAATGTCGTCACTTCATTTTATCCTATTAGACATTATGACCTTGAAACCACCAAAATCTAATCAGTTCATCCTTGAGTCCAAGTGGATGTTTGTGCCAAATTTGAAGAAATTCCCTCAAGGTGTTCGGAGGGCAGAGGCATAAAAAAAGACAAGACTAGTCGAAACGGGTGGATCTTGAGCTGCTTTTTAAAGATGTCCACAGATTACATCCAAAGGGAGTGAATTCCAAAAAGGGAACTGCCAGAAACAACAAACTGAAACATGGCAAGAAATTCAAACCCAAACTAATGAAATTCAAAGACTGGCTCATTGCCATCTAGCAAAAAAAAGCTTCCATTTCTAACTTTGAGAGCGCACAGCAAGGTGCAGATCAGTGTGAGCTTCTATCTAAGTCCATCAAAAATAAGATACGCCACACAACTTTATATCCACAATATAGCATGGTGTACTTAACCGTTTATATTATGCTTTATTCATAATGACGTTCATCAACATCCTATCAGAGCCAAGAGCATGACAAAAGGAGAAGGTATGTTCTGCATACAAAAGGGAATCAAAACCAGATGTTTGTCCTCACAGAGAAATGCACTTTTTCCAGAGTCAACAACCAGCATTATCTAATCTAAAAAGCCACAATACAATACATAAAAAAAAAAAACACACTCCTCGGCATAATGCATATATGTACACAGACATACTGACTGTATAATCATCAGGCATCCTTGGCAAAAGTACTCCGCTTAAGTGCCAAGTCAGTGTGGGAGTGAGGCAAGCTGATTTCTGGAAGCACAGCTGCACTTTCTCTCAGTAGAGTTTTCTTCCAGATCTGTAGTGAACATTCTTACCTTTCCTTCTTCAAGCAGTTCATTCTGTCCCTCTCCTTTCACCATGTCTTCCCTCTCCTTTTCCCTCTGCCTCCCTCTCTTTTTCCCTCTGCCTCCCGCTCCTTCCCATCAAACACGTCTCATGCAACCACCTGCCTCAACAAAACAATGCTGTTGCCCAGACAACAGCACCCTCCCAACCTCTCTTCAGACTCTTTGCTAACCTCACGGGGGGGTGAGAGTGTGTGTGAGTGTTAATATCTCACTATAAAGAGCCAAGCTGAGCAGGCGCCATGGAAACAAAATATATACATACAGTATGTTTATGCCGATTGTTAAAACAACATTTAGCATTAGCATAAGAATAGTAGGGATTCACTACACATTTATATGCAGTCAAAACTGTTTTTCTTGGAAAGAAACAAGGACTTTTAGTAGTATAGCAATTACCTTGTCAGTAACCAGAGGGATAACAATTAACAAAAAAAGTTTCAGTATGCTTCACATCTCCACAACAACCAACCAACAAAATGAAGCTTTGCTGCAATGACCTCTAACCTATGTCTCCAACAGAACAGACAGAATATAACTGACTATAAAAATGAATAGAAAGAGACAGAAATGTGACTTTGCATTTGACTTTACAGATTATTTTACCATCTAAAGTTTGTATATCATAACCTGCTTCTAGCGGGGACACAAAAAGCATAAAAACATACACACACCAGATTAGTCTGCTGATTCATTGACGTGATAATCTCTTTAAACAAGATGTAATCTGATGCCAGATGATGTTCGATGAAAATATAGCCTGGATTCTCTCACTGTTAAATCCAGGACTGTCTTTCGGTTTCGAAGTCTTATTTGTGATTGTCCTATGAACCTCAACACTTATGTCGTATTACCCATAATACAACACCTTTGTCTGAGACCTGTCTAGTCTTGCCCATGATAAAGTGAAGACACAGGTTCATACTCAAGTACACTGAAAAAAATGACAATGTAAATCCTGTAAAAACACTGGGCTGGGCAGGGTAGGGTAGGGTAGGGTTTTGTGTGTGTGTGTGTGTGTGTGTGTGTGTGTGTGTGTGTAGTACCTGGGCTACCACAGCATCTAGTTGCTGCAGCTGGGCAGTGAGCTGGCTCATTTTGCCGGTGTAGCTGCGCTCCTTCTCCTCTTGTTCAGATGTGAAGCTCCGCCTCAGGTCCTCAAGCTCCGCCTCCTTCTGATCTTCAAACTCAGTCTTCAAAGAAAGCAGAAACACATGAATTAAAAAAGGTGCAGATCACCACCTTAAACGCTGCAGTATATATTTACTTGTTCCCCAGCTACAGAGATCTCTGGACATGTCTCACTAGCTTATGGCTGACTACTGCCCATTTCAGATGGTCAAATGCTAAATGTCTGGGAAAAAAAAAGTACCTTCAGCCTTAAAACCTTCTGCATCAGAGGATAAAAAGCTTAGATCCATCACATTTAGCCACTGTTCAGATGGTAGCAGCACAAATACACACACAACCCAGCAGCACACAGATTCAGAGATCAGAGAAACAGACGGAGAGAACATATCTAGATATATGATGGTGGGATTATGTGGAAACTGGGTTTGAATAAAGCTCCAGTGGGACAGAGTCCAATAGAAAGAACTAACCCTAGGAATGAACTGGTGCAGCTGAAGCTTAGAGGGGGCAATGCCACAACACACATACACTCTACAGCTCTTAATAATCCAGAGCTATTACATAATAGAGTTTCAAACAGGCAGAGTCAAATAAATACACAACTTATAATAAAAAGAATTGGGAAATACCGTTATAATATATTTTATATTTACTGAATTTATTACATGCATACAACATGATTGTCACAAATGTTCTTTAGGAAAAGGATGCCTCAAAACTATCCACAATGTCTCCCCCCCCCCCCATCTCACCCAAGCCCACTTTTACCTTCAGCTGATTAATCCTGTCCTGCAGCCTCTCCTCTGATTGGACTTTGAGGAGCTCCGCCTCTTCTAGGAAGTGCTGGCGTTGCCTTGTCGACTCCTCTTCAAGCTCCCTGCGACATGCCTCCAATTCTCGTGCAGAGATACCCCTCAACTCCTAATACAGCAGACACGTGTCATGTATTTGTTTAATACCATCAATACGCAGCAGGTCAAACGCTCACATTCATAGTGCTTCTTAAAAAAAAAAAAATCCAAATAAATACGCCTCTTCACACAAATACATCATTATGGAGGATGAACAATGACTCTGTGTAATCCCTTCTCTAATGGGCCATAAGAGCCACAGAGACAAGAACTCTAGTGACAACCACTATAAACAACTCACCAGGCAGAACAGGGGATGTTCACCCATCCTATGAAAGACAGATTTACACACTGGCAGTATACACACACCTGTAGCTGGAGTTGGTGTTGTTCGACGAGTTGCTCTTTCTCAGCAGTGTAGGAATGCGAGAGCTCCTGAAGAGCAGTGCTGTGTTGTTGCTCCAGCTCTAAAACCTGATAGAGTGCACATGATGTCAAGATAAGTGAACTCTTGTTGACCATTAAAACAGCATCAAATTGGAAAGCAGGAAAGAAAAGTTAACAGAAACCAATGTGGAAGTTTTTTGTGGATATTTAAAACACACACCATTAATTGATATGTCCTGCAAAAGATTTATCAAGTCTAGCCAATGTAATCTAGCTGGTTCTTTCTCATCTTTATTTGGACATCTCACCCAAATAGATTTGCCCCCAATAGATTTTTACTGTATATTTTACAATTTTTTTTTAAAGGGTGTGAGGAAAAGACACAGAATGGATGTCAAGTCTGTGGTGCCAGTATGTGGTGGCTGATCACCAGAAATATATTCTCATCATTGGGAACCACTGTTCTGTTATGACTAGATATTGAATTCACAAATGTTAAATTTTTACTCCTGAGCAGTTAAAAATCAACATTTTCCATTTATCTCTGCAACTTTTATGCAGTGCAATTAAATGTACACACATTGCACTCATGTTTTAACCAGTGCCCTCATGGTAATTAACTAAAAGCTATTTAAGAGAATAATGTAGGGATGACTGGATAAGTACCTGCTTCTTAAGGGTCTCCAGAGCTTTGCAGTGTTCAGCGTCTAAGGCCTCTTTCTGAGCAGACAGCTCAGTCTGTAAAAACAATCATGAAGTACATAAACTCATTTTCATGCTGTTGCAAGTTGGTTTTAACAGTAAGACAATTTTCTTGTTGCATATATTCATGTTAAAAGCGGACAGTTGAATTTCACTTCTTAGTTAAGTGAAATGCATATTCGAGAGTAGCCTGGGGGTCAACTACCCAGCCTCCTTTCTCACCTTGTGAACGTGGCTGAGCTCTGCTGCCATGGCACTAAACTTCTCCATGTGCAGCTGAGCCAGCTCCTTCCTTAGATCCTCCCTGATGGACAGCTGCTCTGCGACATGACGCTCCATTATCTGCCGATGCTCTGACTTTTGACGACTAACATCTTGACAGTGTCTCTCTTCAAGATGTCCCATTTCATCACGCAGTGTCTGAGATTAAAGAGACAATGGCATTAAAAAAAAGATACTCAAGGACTTACAAACTGAGAAAAATACACAATATGGTCATTGTAAAGGTTTAAAGGTGTTTTAAGGACTGCCCAAATAAGGATCGGCATTGTGTTTTACTTCCTATGAATTGTGTGTCCTTACTTGAACTTCCTTCAGGTATGTGGCCTCCAAAGTGTCCATATTACCCAGCATCCTCTTTTCCAGTTCATCCCTTTCTTCCTGGTGTTTGCGAGCCAACTCTGCCTCTAGAGCTTCAAGCTGAGCTTGACTGGTTTCTTGAAACACAGCCTCCAGACTTTCAAGGTCTGTCTTACGTTTGGAATTGAGGGCCGCTTCCAAGGCAACAAGCTCAGCCTTGTGCTTGGATTCAAGCTCAACAGCCATAGCTGCAAGCTGATCTCTGTGACTGGCACTGAGTGACTCAAACTGTGCTTTGTGTTTGGCGTTGAGTGCGTCCATCTCTTGAGAGTGTTTGTTCAGGAGTGTTGCTCTGTCATGTTCCAGTTCAGTTTGATGTTTGTTCTTAAGCTCTGCCAGAGAGATTTCATGTTTCTGGGCCAAACACTGCTCCAACACTGCTTTTTCCTCTTGAAACCTGAACGAACACACACACACACACACACACACACAAAATCCCAGAACATTAAGTCTACTCAAAAGCAGAGGGGATTAAACTTCAGATTTCAAAACCATTTTTCATATGATTTAAGGAAAGTAACCAGGGACTTAGCATAGCGCATAGCATTCAGTCAGACCATGATAGCAGCACTGTAGCTCAAATGTTGGTGTCCAAAATAAATGTCACAACAATGTTAAATGGAGAACATGCCAGGAAATTGTGTTGGACATTTACTTTTTTAATTTATCTTTTGACCCCCCCAAAAAAAGACTAATCAAAAAGAAAAAAAAACATTAAATATTGAAAAGTATCAGTATCACCTATCTGTGCTTCTTCAGCTGTGTGTGTGTGTTTTTTTTAAATCCACTCGATGTATAATAACCAAAGTAGAACTAGCTTAACATGGGTTGCAGGTTCTTACCACTAACAAATTATTGACCTCCAGCTGGACTTACTCACCTCTCTTGGGCTTGGTGTAGCCGCTCCTCACTCTGCTCCTGGAGGAGAACAGTTAGTTCCTTGATTTCTGTTGCCATGCAGCTTTTTGCCTTTTGCAGCTCATCGTCATACTGGGCCTCCAGTCTCTGCCTCACTAATAGGACCTGTGGGCCTAAAACACAAACAATATGTTACAAATTGAGGAGAACAAATACTTCAATTTCTAACACTAATCTGCTTAGAAGCTATAACAAACTGACATTTTATTAACAAATCAATGTGAATATTGTTCTCCTTTTGAATCTGCCAACTGATCTTACTGTCATTGTTGTCCAGTGCAGCCTGTAGAGACTTCAACTTCTCTTTCTCTTCCTGGAGTGCTTTTTCCAAGCATGTCCTCTCCTTCTCCGTCTCTCTCTCAAGGTTTGT